>CM018688.1:24546607-25746607 GCA_009363875.1 Mikania micrantha
AATCTTGTTCTGGATCTCCTTCAACACCATGAATTTGGTTTTGATTCCTTATGCCATCACTCATCCCCCATGGATGATACGCGCTATTTGCTGAATAGAACCCACTGTTGCTGTTACAGTTACTATTACTGTTATTATTACTATTATTACTCCCCCAATTGTTGTTGTTATTGTTATTGTTATTGTTATTCTGGTTGCGCGGGAGAGCTGAGAGCAATGGGTTAGATATAGCGTTGTTGTAATCGGGTATTAGGTCGGATGATGACTTGGAATGGGTGTTAAAGAAAAGACCAGCGGATTCTGGTTGTGGTTGTTGTTGTTGTGGGTAAGTGAAAGGAAGGAATCCTGGGAGTTGGTGGTGGGAATGATCGGGTTGCTTCATCGCGGTCTCGTGACTTGCTACGAATCGGTTGAGAAAGAATTCATGTGTGGCGGGGGGAGAATTGTCCATGAGCGGGTAAGATGTGGCTGCAGCATTTGGTAGAGCTTTGTCTTCGAGATTATACGAGTCTTGTGAGTTCTTCTCGTTACTCCCGGACGGAGCTTTTTGATCGTCGTTGACCTCGGAAAGCGGTTTATGAGTGTTGGGATCAATCCCTCTTTGCCTTAACTTCTTCTTGATAGATGAATTCCATAAATTCTTGATCTCGTTGTCGGTTCTTCCAGGCAATTGGGCTGCAATTTGAGACCACCTACAAAAAAACAATCAAGTTAGTACAATATCAACAGGAGAGATAGATCATTGCAATTGTTGGTATTAAATAACAAAAACTTCTTGATAAGCGTGAGTCATCAGCTCGCGTTGACTACGTCTCTGACAGCACACCATGTTGCGCAACGATCGACATGATCGTTGCCCAACAAACTCTCACAACGACAGGTGATTTCGACTCGCGGAAGCAGTCCACCGACAGCCGCCGACGCCCGACGGGTGAATCAAAACAAGAAAACAATCAAGGATTACTTACTTGTTTCCAAGAACAGCATGTAATTCAATGATGAGTTTCTCTTCTTGTGGGGAGAATGTGCCTCGTTTCAAATCAGGCCTCAAGTAGTTGATCCATCTGAGCCTGCAACTTTTGCCACATCTTTCAAGACCAGCAAGTTTAGGGACAGAGCTCCAGCAGCCATGGCCGAATTTGGTGATGTGTCTGATGAGTTTTTCATCTTCTTCAGGGGACCAGAGGCCTTTTCTTAGCTTTTGTTTGTAACAACAAGAGTGCCTTCCCATGTGGATGACCAAGATTCCACAAAGATTGGTAAAGAGTTTTGTATTTAAGGCTACTTTAGTAACCCAAAAAGGAAGTTCAATTCCACACACACTCACACTCAAAAACACACAGATAGAGATAGAGATAGATATAGATATAGAGTTATAGAGAGAAAGTTAGAGAGAGAGAGTGTTTTGCAGTCGGTTTTGAAAATGAAGGGGCAGACTGGAGGCTGAGTTTTCAAATTAATAAAGGGGAGCCCTCATGAAACTCATTTTACATTTTTTTATATGATTTCATATTCGTTTGTCATCAATTGTTATTATTTATTCTTTATATCCTGTCATTTTGTAAAAAATATAAGTTTAATAATTCAGAGGGTTATAATGTTTTAATTAATAATCTTGTAATTTAATTGGCCATATACAGGTCTTAAATACTTAATTGAGTATTGAACTTTCATCCCACTTTGTGGTTTATTTTTAGAGGGTAGATAACAAAGAAATTAAAGGTCATGTTTACATATAAAGAGAGTATACGTCCATGTTTGTTTTAAGTATATAACAACTTTGCAATATTGGTTGGTATCATGATAGGAGTGTTCACGAGCCAAGCCGAACCGAGCCGAGTCAGGGGTCAGCTCGGACTCGGCTCGCCTCGAATTGTAAACCGAGCCTGAAATCTTGGCTCGGACTCGGCTCATTTTTAACCGAACTGGCTCGACTCGACTCGTTTTTGGCTTGGTTTTTATATAATAAATTTAATATTTGAATTGCATTTATCTCAACTCGGTTCGGTTCGTTTTTGGCTATGTTTTCACATAAGAGAAGATGTGTGAATATGTGAAATTAGGAATTAAGAATATGATTTAGGATTTAGGAATTAGTGGATCATGTGAGAATTGAGATTCATTTCGTATTTACGTCCTCTTTTCTTTTCTTTTTTTCTTTTTATTTTTTAACATAATTACAAAATAACACTGAAGTATATTTATTATTGAAAATAACCCTATAGTTTTATATTTTACTGTAGGGCTGTAAACGAACCGAACGTTCAGCGAACCGTTCGTGAACCGTTCGGCAGGAAGTTCGTTTATGTTCGTTCGTTTAATAAACGAACGAACACGAACAAGAAATTCCGTTCGTTTAGTTAAATGAACGAACATGAACAAAGGTCGTGTTCGTTCGTTTGTGTTCGTGAACGTTCGGTAACATGTTCGTTTACGTTCGTTTATGTTCGGTTAAGTTCATTTATTATATTTATTCCTTAAATGTGTTGTTTATATTTAATTTTTAGTTTAATACCATAATACTTAAGTTATTTTTAGTTTAATACTATAATATCTTAATTTATATAATTATAAATGATTATCTCCATTACTTGAAATTAAAAATGTTGATTTTTATTGTTTAAATTATGTGTTCGTTAGCGTTCGTGAACCGTTCATGAACAAGCTAAATTCCTTAATGAACGAACACGAACAAGAATTTCCGTTCGGTAAGCGTTCGTGAACCGTTCGTGAACAAGTTAAAAGTTAAACGAACGAACACGAACAAGGGCTCGTTCGTGTTCGTTCGGTTCGTTTACATCCCTATATTTTAGTATAGCATGTTGTACAAACGAGCCGAGCCACGAGACGAGCAACGAGCGAGCTATGAGCCGAGCCAGCCCTGGCTCGAACTCGGCTCGGTTACAAACGAGCTTTATCTGAGCCAATCTTTATCCAAGATTTTTCCGAACGAGCTACGAGCCGCATCTGAACTTCGAGATTTTTGGACAGCCCTAATCAAGAACGGCTCAATTATATTGAAGGTCCTAGGCAAGAAAAAAAATAGGATCTTTTGTCACATGTTATTATGATAAATAACTCTGATACAAGATAACATCTAATTATTAAAATTAAATAAGTATGACTTAAATTAACACCTAATAAGTTAACTAAATAAGCACCTAGCTAATAACCAAGTTTTATCCGAATCGAGTTTTTATGTGAAAATTTACAAGTTAAAAGTAAAAGATACAAAACATTTTGTCTGAACTATTGACATCATATTTTTAAACTCTAGACAATGGTCTAATTTTTGCCCAGGGGAGACCGCCAAGGTTGGCATGGTCCATGAGCATAATTGTTTTTACCAGTGTTGTAAAAATCGGCCTAGGCGGCCGCCTAGGAGCTAGGCGCCCATCTACTGTCTAATTTTTGGCCTAGGCCGTGCCTAGGCGGTGCTAGGCGGCCTAGGCGGGGCCTAGGCGGCCGGATCAGATTTTTATTTTTTTTTCATTTTTTTGACTTTTTTTGACTTTTTTATGGTAAAAAGGGACCAATTTCATGATTATTTAGACATTTCTCTACCGAAAATCTTTAATATGTCTCTAAAACATCGAATCCAGGCAGTTTACATCGAAATTTATCTCTAAACTTTGAACTCAGTGTTTAAGTTTGCACTTTAAAGTGCTTTTTTTAGTATATTTAAGTATATTTTTTAAAATTATTTGAAATATTATATTAAATTATTGATATTGATGTGTGTATATAATATATATTTGTAAAATTACATATAAAAATCCAATCCGCCTAGCGCCGATTAATCCCGATTAATCCCTAGGCGGTACCTCACCGCCCGACTAGCGCCTAGCGATTTTTACAACCATGGTTTTTACTCATATGATAATAGGCATAATTGTTTTTACTTTTATCAAATTATATCATTTCATATCATACTTACTTTTTCATCACCCACAATAATCTTAGCATATGTTTTGTTTGTTAATATCCTTCTTAATGTAGAAACACCGTTCATAAATAACAAGTATACTGGTTATAAGAACAGAAAGAAAATTCTAACCGGAAGTTACATAAACATAATTGAAATACAAAAAGAAATAAGAAAAGCAACAACTTTGATGCTGAAGATTCGTGTTAAACATAGGTTCTAAAAGTAGATTTTGAGTCACCTAGGTAAATCCATCTGTATCCCAGGTATAACATTCATAGCAAGTGCATTACTAGAATTAACCTCGACCTGAAGAACCGCCTAAAAACATGAGGACAAAATATCGATTGTTTGAGAGAGAATTATTTTTTTTGTGGTTACCAAACAAGATAACTAAAGTCTTGTATTAATATTGTAATTGAGTGTTTAAATTTTAAACTCTATTTAGTTTGTTGCGATCCTCACACATAGTAGGACTTAAACATAAACTACAATAATCATATCCCTAACATATACAAATAACTATTGTAGTCCAAAATTAATAAAAAAAATATTTATTATTAAAATTCTGACACTTAATAATGTTCGAATTTCATTATGAACAAACAATAACAGTGAAATTATCGAGGGGTTGCAGAAAATAACATGATATACAAAGTCTAATCATCATGTTTATACACATATATTGTCTAAAATACACGACCTCCAAATGGAGAAGTTATTAAGTTTCAATTGCATTAAAACTTGATGATTGTGAGATAAATTATATTTACATTTTGATCTCTTTTTATAACAACGGATATGGATATGATCACTATATATTATTTACTTGGTCAAAAGACGTTTATTATCCGGCACGAGTGGATGTGTTGTTAAAACATGTGTTGTGTTTATTTGAAAAAACATATGTACTCTTGTATATACTTAAATAAGTAAACAAAAAGAAATTGAAGCATCTCACACCAAAATTTCCCATCCATTTGTCACCAACCTTCGCTCCTTCAACATTTGCTATTATATACTTTAAACATGATAATCTTGACCTAAATCAAGATAGATAAGTTAGTTTGGGTGAGCAGTTGTTGTATTTTGGGTTATAATTAATGGGTAGCATCATAACGGTTAAGATATGTAACACTTTAACATAATACATGTTAAATTGGGTAACCTAAACACTATAAGAATCGAATAGACTAAAACGTACAAAATTATCAATAATATATTTGACGATAACATTATTAAAGATTATATAAATAAACTATATGTTTCCTTATAATACATTTTAATTAAACCAAATTGATGTTTTTTTAAAAATGACTCATTTAAACCCAAACTGATTTTGTTTTGAATTCATCCTAAACTGCACACATCCTGAACCAATCCATACTGACCCGTTACCCATCCGACCCAACCTGCTTATTTTTCGAGACTTAATGTACTTGAAGGATTTCAAATTAAATATATAACAAAAGTAGTATATCCGAAACCTCATTTAAGGTTTCTCTCTCTATATGCACTACAAGAAAAATCGTCAATAGCGGCGACATATATATGACCATTAGCGGTGACACATTAGCGACGTTTTATTAGTGGTGACTCATTAGCGGCGACATGACGCCACTATTGGTATTAGTGGCGATTTTCCTCTCCTTTAGTGGCTATTTTTGTCGCCGCTAAAGGTTACTTTTCCTGTAGTGAGAGATATTTAATTGAGAGTTAACTTTAGTTAAATTCTAATAGAACATTTATAGACATATGTTTAAAGAGCTTAAAAGTAACTTGCATATGTTTTAAAATAAATTACTTTTATACTTTTTAAATCATGTTAGTATAATTTATTTTTTGTTTTTGATAATATATTGGTTCTCATTTGAATACATCGTTATCTCCTCAGGACTCACTTAATAATAAAGTAATTGAAGACCAAAGATATAACTCTCTTATAAGACCAAAAATAATGCTCTATACAATTTAGAGATTTATTAAGAGAGATTAGTGCATTACTTACTTAAATATTGTAGTGTTAAAATGTACATAGATATTCAAAATTCAAATCCAACTAAATATAGGTTTTATTTTCTTTATTTGTGGTTTATTTGTTGGGTCTTAGGTGAGGTACAGATACCGGTTAACCGTTCAAGAAATGATTTTGAAATAAGTAAATCAGTTAACCGGTCAAAGTTTGTTAATCGGTTATACCAATATCTGGTTTTTGAAGCTCAAATTTTCATCTGAACGAGCAAAACCTTTTGTTGCAAACAGAAGTAAATGTAGACGTTGGTTAAGACAAACAAAACGAAATGCATATAGACAAGATGCGTTCACAGAAGAACATAAATCAATGTGACGAGGTGGGAAAACACACATTGTCATTGAGAAAACTAAATGACATATTATATTGGGGCAAACATGTTTTGGTTTGATGCGGTTATGGTCATTTTTATAACTAAGACTGGTACTTTGGTTAGTTCTAAATCTATGTCTATAATCATAGCCAATTGATCGGTTAATCACCGGTTATGGCTCGGTTTCAATTATTTCGGATAATAATGAAATTATTGAGAAAGGAAGAAAAACTTGTAGATTAGATATATATTGATGATAAAAATATAAGTAAAGCTCATAAAATTTTGGTGACTAAGAATAAGTGAACAAAAAGTAAAACCACATTGAGTGTAACTCATCTCTCAATATATTTATTCTCACATATGACACATAATATTTATACTCTAATAAAAAGGTATGGTTTAGCTTTAATATTTGATTTGCACTATAACTTTTTCAAAAATCACACTCGTAGATATATTAAAAAACAAATACACAATGAACAATTTGGTTCAGTTAAAGTTGTTTAATAACTTGGATTAACCATAACTATCGGTTAAAGTCGATTTCGATTAAATTCAGTTAAAGTTTGAAGCGGTTATTTGTTATCTTTTGGTTAAGATTATATTATGCTCACCTTATGATTATATATGATTTTGTTTATCTTATTCATGTAAATGTCTTATTTGGTACAAAAATGTTGGAAGCAACATCAATTATTTAATGTTAAACCTACCAAAGAGGTCAAATATACATAATACAAAGACAATTTTTTAAATAGTAACAACATGGTCCTTGATGGCTTCCCTAGTCCGTGAAGGCGCGGAATGAGTTGACTCAATGAGGCTATTATTTTTTAATTAGTCTTTTAAATAATTTTTTTTAATTAAAACTTTACTTTTATTTTTCCCACTTAATTTAAAAGATTAAAAAACTAAAAACCAACTATTTACTCTATTTTTTTAGATTATTTTTAAATTAGGGTAACTAATTTCTTCACAAGGGCTTTTGAATAGTGATCGTTTGTCAAGGATTGCTATAATAAGAAACATTTGTACGATCATCACCGACTGCTATGACACGTCTTATCTTTTTTTTCTTTTTGTCAAACTTGTACAAAAATTACTAAAAATAAGCAAAGTGTGGTTTTATTTTTGTAGAGAAATAAGCAAGTGTAGTTGTTGTCATTAAACTTGTACAAGGACCAAGAGTGTAAAACAACCAATAGTACAGGGGTTAGAATGAAAATAGGCAATGCCTTTGATGAAATATTTAGGAATCATTGAGTTGTGATTTGTGACTTGTGACAGCAGTGGTGGGTTGGGGTTTAGAAAACGACAGATATATTTTTTTATTTTCTAAATACCGACAGCAACTCGAGGAACAAATCGTTTTCAATTACGGTCCATGTCAATAAAGGCTTCACATGAATACATATTTCCATTTATATTTATATTTATATTTATATTTATATTTATATTTTAATTTATATTTTAATTTTAGATAAGATATATAAAAAATATCACAAATAACAAACACAAAACAACTTTTGTAGTTATAAGACGGTATAAAATAAATGTATTAAAAAAGAATGGTTAAATAATTAATGTTTAATATAAAACTTAAACAGTTTTTATTTTCTTTTAAATAAATTAAAGAGGTATCAAACCTACGAAACTATTTATCATTGATATAAGTTATTAACAACCATAAGTCTAGCCTAATAATAAAGATGCATACCCTTTGTCCAATAGGTGTTAGTGTCACTAGAGATGTAAACTAAATTTATGATGGAATAGTATAGGCGCAAATTAGGGCCGTTAAAAAACAGATAAGAGTTATTTCATTTGATGTATAAAAGTTTTATATCTTAAATGAAATATCATAAATTCAATCATAAGCAAAATCAAAAGATAATTACTTTAAAGGACTTTACAAATACGAGTAGAAAAAACATGTTCTCATGAAAAATAATTGGTGAATCACTTGGTTCCTTTTATATAAAATACGAATAATTATAGAGAGGATCACTAAAAAACACTTAAGCAGTGGTTTACCCACATTTATGGATAAGGAGACAGCTGCGTACATTGAATTTTCTTTTACCGGTACTACATGCATGTATGTTAAAATTTTGACCGATCTCATTAATATTTTGTAATCACTCCTATTAAATTTACATAATCAAATTACTGTATAAACAATATTTTTATTTGTTTTGTGAAGAAATAACTATTTAACAAAATCTGTCTAGATAATTTTTTGGATAGATTTCTAAAAATAAAAACTCTTAAAAAACAATTTTAAATGTATTGTATTTTCATTATGTTTTTGTATATGAAATTTAATGTAATTGTCTTTTTAATATAACCCGACCCAAACTGTCATGAACAAAGTAGACAAAAATTATTTTATAGTGATGCTCAAACATGTCCAAAAAATTTTTGCCTACCTTCAATGACTAATAAGAGATATGATGATCCTCGTTCATGAAAAATTACATAAATAGAGAAATATAGTCATATATTGTAGGTCATCAAACGTTAAGAAGATGACTATTTTGTTTCTTGATTATTAAGTCGTTTCATTCAAACTTTAATACGAACTAGGTTTTCTCCTCTCGCGCATTGCGGGGGTTTATCACAGTACACTCTGAAGAATGAATATTATATATTATTTGTAAAAGCATAAATTACATAATAAAATCAAATCTCTTATCAGAAACTCTATACAAATTTTTTATAAAAACATAAAATCATACAAAATTCACACAAATATGTTACAAAGATAATAGAAAAAATTATTCACAAAATCCTTATCACCGGCAACCAATCGATTGAATTAAAACAAAAACTCAAATTTCTAACCAAGTCTCTCAAATTTGATAAAACAAGAATCTCTTAACAAATGTCTCAAATTTAATAATGTCATCTCTTTTCACTACATCTCAAAGTAAAAACAAAAAAAGTCTGATGGTCCAAGTATTTATTATTTAATTTTATAGATATTTACAATTCAATATAACTAGGTGTTCCCCTCCGCACGTTTTGGCGGGAAACTCATTTGAGTGTATCATTTTTAATTGAAATAGTTGTTTACTAGCCGTGGATTAACAACTAACACAATCTTGATTATGTAAATGCAGATAAAAAAACCCACAACTGTTGTCATTTTATCACAAAGTCCTAACGCATACTTCGTTATAAAAGCAAGGGTCATCAATCATAAACATGAAAACATAATTAGTCATAAAAGCAAACATCAAAAATCCGAATACAAAAAAAGGTAAAAAATTAAAAAAACTCATAAATGACAAAAAATATCATTTAATATATATGTGTGCTCAAACTCTAAAATCCTAAAAGTATCGTATTTCTTTTTCATTACTTTTAATATATATAATAATAATTCATATACTATTGATTTTTACTATTGAATATATATATATATATATATATATATATATATATATAAACACACACGCACATAAATAGGGAGTGTTCCAATGAAAACATTCGTTTTAAAGAAAATCTAGAAACTAATCACTATTGTTTTTAACTATTGAATATATATATATATATATATATATATATATATATATATATCAATTTCGTTCTTTTTTTTGTTTTATTATAAGATTAGATTTTTTAACAAAAAAAATAAAATAAAAAATATATGTAACTCATTGATTACATATATTTAATTTGTACACTACATATATGACTTACACATACGTAACTTTAAATTTTACATATATGTAACTTCATGGTCTACATATGTTTATTAAAAAAAAATTTTGTTTATAACATTTCTAAGCTAATAATAAAAAATCATGAATTTTTTTTTGAAAATTGATTGATTAGTATCAGTTTTCTTAATTTTCTTAAAAGTGAGGAGTTTTCTTATGAACCCTCCTCTATATACACACATAGGAGGGTTCATGAGAAAACTCCTCATTTTGGAGAAAACCAAGAAAACTCGTACTAACCAATAATATTTTTTTTAAAAAATATTATAATTTTTTATAATAAGGTTAGAAATTTTATAAAATTGAAAAAAAAAATTTGCAAAAAATATATAGATCACAAAGTTACGTATATGTAACTAAAAAAGTTTCGTATGTAACTTATAAAGTTACATATATGTAATCAGTTTGTGTAGCATACAAATTACATATATGTAATAACCTAAAATACATATTTTTTTCTTTTTTTTCTTGTTTTACATTTCTTATTATAATAAAAGAAAATAAAAAAAATGGAAAAATAATAATTGTTAATGATTGTGAATAGTTTCTTAGGGGGTGTTTGTTTTTTCCAAAAAACCTCTTCTAACCTCTTATGTCTGCGCCGCGCAGACGCGGGAAGAGGTTAGAGGTGTGCAGACTGTTTGTTTTCTCGAAGACATTTCATTAAAAAACGTCTGCACAACCTCTTCTTGGCGCAGACGTGAACCAACATCTTCTAACCTCTTCCAACCTCTTCTTCCCACCCAAAATCAATTGATCTTCTTCCCACATACGAACCGACGACCTGCACCTCCACCTCCGCCGGCCCTCGCCGCCGCCGGCCACCACCGCGCAGGCCCCCACCGTCGGCCCCTCCATAGCCGCAAACGAACCGACGACCTGCACGACCTCTTCTTGACCTACTTTTTTTAGATCGATCGTGACCTGCACACCGTCGGCCCTCGCCGCCGCCGGCCCCCACCGATCTAGCCCTCCACCGTCGGCCCCTCCATAGCCGCAAACGAACCGACGACCTGCACGACCTCTTCTTGACCTACTTTTTTTAGATCGATCGTGACCTAACTCGACCTGCACACCGTCGGCCCTCGCCGCCGCCGGCCCCCACCGATCTAGCCCTCGACCGTCGCTCCGTCGCTTGTTGTGACCATCGATGCTCCGGTCAGTGATGATGACAGTGGTGCAGGTGGTCGGGTTTCAACGGTGGGTTTGGATTCAAGGTTTTTTCTTTTTGTCTGCTTAGGAAGAAGAGGGAGGTGGAGAAGAGGGAGGTGGAGAAGAGTTTTGAAGTGGTTAAAAACAAACACTCTTAAAATCACTTCTTGCAGATGTTTGGTCCACCTCTTCTGCAAAAGACCTCTGCAGACGTGGTCCGCAGACTGCAGATGTTTTACCTCTGAAAAAACAAACACCACCTTAGTTTCTCCAAAATGATGGTTTCTTAGAAAGCCTTATATATAGAGAGAGAGAGAGAGGACGGTTAAAGTACAAATAAAATTAACGTGCTAAACATAGAAATTCACAGGAATGCGCCATGTGTCATATGGGTAAGAGGCATTATTGTCTATAAAACATTACATACCGTGCGTCATAAAAATTACAGGCTGACATTTAACACTCATAATCAAGGACCACCTAATAATCACGGACCAATAATTATGGACCACATTAAATAAAAATCACAGACCATATTTTAACACACATAATCAAGGACAAAATGTGTAATCACGGACCAATAATCACGGTCCACGTTATATAAAAATCACAGACCTTCATTTTACATGCATGATCAAAGGATTAACTTTATAATCACGTACCAAGCATAAAAATCACGGATCACGTAAAATTTTTTTAAAAAAACTGTAACAATATTATACTCAAATTAAAGATAATAAAATTCTCAATTTTATGATGTAATTGTTTTTAAAAAATAATTAAACATTTAAAAGTTATTCGATTTTCAAAAAGATGGTGAAACTTGATTTACTTACAAAAGAGTCAATAAATGTAGGCAATTCATTTTTTGACCTTTTTACTTTAATACATTCAAGTTTAAATCAAAAAGTGGAGACCACTATATCTTAATCATTGATTTATTTAATCAAGGGTCAAGAATCCTTTCTATCTTTCACACGTTAAACTTCATATGTATTGTATCCACCTCCTATATATATATAGAAAGTATAAACTAAAAACCTCATCTCATTGAGAAAAACCATGAAAACCATATCTTGTGGTCCATAATTTGCCACCTCCCATTCCTATTTAAATAGCGCTGATGTTATCCATACACCACCCCCTAACCATACACCAGGGCCCACGTATACGCCCGTATACCCTCTATACGCCCGTATAGAACTGTGCTGTCAGAAAAGTTGTCGGAAGAATGTCTGGTTGACTTTTTATATGCCCGTATAGGCCTTATACGGGTGTATAAAATTTTTTTTTAATTTTTTTCAATTTTAATTATATTTTTAAACGTTTTTACTGCAATTATATATATTACGCCTATTTTTGCAAATTTAATTAATTTTTCGGTTTTCATGCATGAAAAAAAAATTATAATTGTTTAATTATATAAATTATTGTTTAATTATATAAATGATTGTTTTATTTGATAAATTTATAGTTGTTATATGTAAACCAAGAAATTTATAATTGTTAAATTATATAAATTATTGTTTTATTAGATAAATTTATAGTTGTTATATGTAAACCAATAGATAAATATAAAAGCATATACAAATCATGTAAATGACAAATAATTAAACAACAAGTATTTAAATAATACACAACCACATAACACATAAAAATACACACATATATATATACACATGACAAAAATTATAAATCAATAAAAGATAATACAAATACAAACTAAACACCATCACCACCACCAGCATCATCACCACCACCACCATCACCAGCACCAGCGTCATCACCACCAGCACCAGCATCGTCACCAGCACCAGCATCATCTGGGTACTGTTGAGGCGGTGGTAGTGCTGGAATCTGAACGCCTAGATGTGTGGCAACTGCTATCATAACCTTCGGCTGCAACGCCGCCAAATCCTCAAGGCGGTCTAATCGTCTAGACTGATCCCGAAGTACTGGATCTCTAGAAAAGAGTCGACGACCTCGTGGAGGTGGAGGTGACTGTAACTGCGCCCTTGCCGGTGCGGTACGCACGTCTCCCTGCTGCAGCTGCTGCTGAGGAATCCAAGGAACGCCTCGCTCTAAACAGAAACGAAAGCCGACTCCTCGGATGTCAGCAGCAATACGCATAGCGAACAGCGTAGCACGACCATCCCTCTCAGGACGGTAACGTGCCGTCATGCTCGCCTCCACGTCAGCGCCAAACACTCCCAAACGCCGTGCAATATGGGTCACGTAGCCACCCATATATTTATATCCTCCTGGCCTTTTACTTTCGTAAGATGCGAAAGTATCGGCCATACACCATGCCAAGTTGCAACTGGCATGTGAAAGAAACTAGTGCAAATAAAACAAATCTGTATGCATGCACCACTCTTGGCTCTGGTTATGCCTGACGATCGTATACGCAAGCACCCTGTGAATGTATCGGTGAAGCGGGTCACGCATGGTGCTAACCCTGGCTTTACCAAGCCAGGGTGAATCACTGATCTGTGGCCACCACGACGCAATAACGTCGTCAAAATCCTCGTGTCGTGCCAATCGATACAGATCGGTGTCGATCTCCTCCTCTGTATAGAGGCCCAGCAAGACTCCAAATTATGGTAGCGTCATACGATGAAGCTCACCACAGAGTCGAAACTGAATCTGACATGGATGCTGACGAGGTCCAGAGGTCTGCGGATGAAGAAAACGAAACGTGCAGAAAAACTCTAACGTAATCTCTCGGTAGGCCGATAAGAAGCCACCATCAAAAAACTGGCGCCACGGTGTGTCGACGCCAATAATCGTAACCGCTCGTTGGTACTCGCCTAATAATCGTAGCACATCCCAATCGATGGCTCTAGGCACCTCAATCGGCCGTGTGACTAGATTTACATTCTATATGCTACATTTCATGTGCTACATTGCATAGTAGCACAAACATGATTGGTTACAAACATTTTGTTACGTGCAAGGTTACATAGCACAAACAGTTGCAAACATTTGTTATGTGCAAGGTCACATAGTACAGTATGATTAAACACGAACACTCACAGTTAGGTGTACCAACTGATGTGCATACGAACAGTTACATGGAACGATCACACGTAAAGGTGATGTTGCCAAACATTGAACATAAGAACGACTACACTTGGGTGTGGTGTTACAAACATTGAACTTTTGTGACTGAGTACACACAAGTACACTGAATGATCAAGTATCACACTAACATGTACAATTTGAACTCACAAGTAGTGTCCTAACTACTTCTAACATCTAACAATTTTCGGGACGAAAATTCCTTTAACAAGGGGATGATGTGACAATCCGGCATTTCGGATTAACCCCGTTAATCAGAAATTGACAGAAACGATCCAGAATCAAACAAAACTTAACTAGAAGGTGTTTAATTAATCCAATTGAGTTTAGAAACATCTAATTTACAAGAATTTGACTTGTAAAGAGGTAAAACAACCAATTTTGACTTCCATAAGTCAAAATTCGGATACAAGAGTCAACTGGATTTGAAATTCATGGTAATTGCCATGATTAATCGAATTAATCATCCTAATAACTCCTATTAATGATAATGGTCAGTTATCATCACAATTAACATCATAATGTACGAATTAAGGCATGTTAATGTCGAGTTAAAGCCAGACCGTATACCCCCCATAGTAAATCGGTATAATTCGACAACAATTCATCAAATTGAAGTTCCAGAAACTTAAATCGGCATCATTAGGATCTTTCACACACAAGAATTCGATCTCAGAAGCTCGGGTTTGGGAATTGGATTGAAGGTTGGCCGAAACTCAATCCCATAGTCGAACTACATCAATTCGATATTAAACCAGGTAACAATCGATTCTCACACACCCTAAAAGAGCCGACTAAGCATACTCTTATGCTAATTGTGGCTTCTAATATCGAATCGTATGGATTCGACAACTAGGGTTCATCATTATAATGGATTTGGGGTTCTCTATTCAAATGAATTCAAAAATCAAATTAAATGATATGGGTAGCTTCGGAATAACGCATGGAACGAAACCTCTATGATAATTTCATCACACAATATCGAATTGTATGAATTCGATTCGAGGGTTCTTAATGGAAAACTGTTTTGGGGATTTTGATTTAAACATGATTTTTATTCAAATTAAATGGTACAGATAGATTTGTGGTAACCTGTTTAATGAAAAACCTATCTTAATTGTGTCAAACGACTACGAATTTTATGAGTTCGATTGTTGTGAGCTTTCGGTTAAAACTAATTGAGGTTTTTGAAGAAAACGAGTTCTGAAACGTAATTAAAGAGCATAGATTGTTTAGAAATGTTCCAATGAGTGAAAACCCTATGAATTTGTGGACTCAAATTAACGAATTGAACAATTTCGCATTGAAGTTAAAAGGGTTCGAGTTCGAACCTGTGTATAACCGGTTAATGGGTTTACAATGAATAATTGCTCGAAATAAAACCATACACATGGTTGATTGGGTCCCAGGAACAAAACCTCTATGGTTCCAGGTTTGATTGGGGTCGAATCGTGGTTCAATTGGAACCCATTGGGTTCGGTTGGTTAAACAAAGGGGAACCGGGGTAATGCTAGTTAAAACAATTAAAAACCAAGTGTTATTGCGATTCCCTAGCGGTCTGGACTGGTAGCGTGTGTGTGTTGTGAAGGGGAGGTCGCGGGTTCGAACCTGGGGGCCTTCGGTTTTGCACAAAACACCATTTTTGGTGTTTTTAGCATAATTTACTCGTTTCAACTCCGATTTAACCCGTTCGAATTTCGTTGGAACCGTAATGGAACCCCGAACAGAATAAAATAATAAAATTTACATTTTGACTTGAAAACACGATCGCGTATATTTACGTGTGTTTAAATTTAATCGTATACGTTTATACGATTTAAACAAATGTAATTGAATTTGTGTATACTTTCGTATGTACGTTTCGCACAATCTAATATACGTGTGTTGACACGTATGTAATCGCAAACAAGGTTTGGACATTACGAATAACACAACGTTATTGTTAAAACACAGATTCTTTGTAGAAGGTTGTCTACGCGAACTCACGAACATTTGATCATTCTATTTGTATTCTAAGGTGCGTACACGGCCCCTTTTCTACTTTTACTGTTTTGGGGGAGAAAACATGCACAAACAAACACTTTTAGATACATATCACTTGCATGAGTTAGCTGTTTACATTATGTGCGAACATAGCATTATAAAGCCTAACATTATAGAACCGTTTAGTTTGCCGTAGTGCAAAGTGTGGTAGTTGAAGATAGATCTATTGGGTTTGACAAACCTCACTTGGTAGATGGGATCTACGCAAGTGTTTAACTGGCCAAACAAACATTACTATTGTTTATGCTAGACAAAAGGGAAAAGGCTATCAAACATTCAAACAGTCAGCTTCGGTGTCGATCGCTTATGTAAATAGTACAAATGACTAGCTATCATGACTATGCATGTGTGATTATGTTATCTGTAAACATTACATTTCAAACAGTTGTTTCAAACATTTGTGATCAAACAAACCTGTGTATGCACCAACCTTTGTGTTGACTTGATTTACATGTTTTCTCAGGACGCTAAGGTACACGAGCAAGCAAGCATGGACTAGGAGATCGAGTCGCATGCATATTTTACATTCCTATTGTTTTGAATTTAAACAATTGAGACTTTGCTTTGTAATTTACAGTTTTCAAACCGTTAAGTTTGTTATTGTTTTAAAAACGCTTCCGCAACGTTAGAACTTTGATATTACAGTTTTGGACCAAAGTATGTTTGAAAATCATATAGAGGTCTTCGTTATGTATAATGATTTGAGATCCTGGTTTGTCACGTCCCAAACGGTATGATTCCGTTAGTTGAAAATTGGGGGTGTGACAAATAACAAACTGTTAAAATTGGATAATTTCCAGTTAGTTGCAGCGTGATATAGTGGTTTCCATTAACATGACATACTGTAACAACTTGATGTGGAATAGTAGTAGTTGGACTGATCCACAATGGAAAGAATGTTGTGCTGTGTCGTTCGTCAAGTGATATGGAGTGAACGATTACGTTAAACTTGTTGGCAATTAGCACACCTGTTTCCGGCATCAACATCCAGTGCTCTAGAGGAGCAAAACCCGGTTTATTCCAATCTAAGAAATGAAGTAGATGAGCAAACGTTTGGTTTCCGAATCCCGGTGCATAATATATTTGGTTCTGGATTAGTTCTTCTAAAAGTTGTTGTCTGATAAACGGCCAATGATCTTCACCATAACCAAGACTATATGCCACAAACCGAAATCCTCAGTTTCCATTAGGTATAACATTTTCAATATGTGAAACGTAAGGATGAAAAATTAATGGAATTTTTGGCATATATTGGTGGAATTTCGGTGTTTAACTAGTATCGATTGTTTGATCGTTCAGGTCTGGCAATGTTGATGCATTTGAATTGCTATGTTTAAGGGCATCTTGAGAGACAACAAACGAACTATGTCGTGCTGCTTCTGTCTCCTGATGTTGACTGAGCCCTTGCGAGTTCATGAACGAGCTATGACGTGCCGATTCATGATCTTTTTGTTGTTTCTTCTTCAATGTCGGACGGCCACTTGTATTTGTGTGAACAATCGGCTCATGATGGGTTGATATTTTGGATTTACAAAGGAGCTTATTTTCTGCCACCAATTCTTTTTTATCTCTGTCGGTTGCACCTTAAATTCACTTGCAAATTTATCTACGTCGACATCGTAATCAATGTGATCACTTTCGTCGATGTAAGCCGGTGAAAAATTAAGTTTTCTCCAAAACATATCTATTGATTCTGGTTGAATAATATGATGTGTAAGTAAATAATTGTGCAACATGCATGCACATGGCAACCCATAGCTTCTTTGAATTTGACATCCACATAAGGAAATATTATCTTCAATTTCATTCAACCGGCTAAGTTCTCCTGTGATTAGATCTAAAGCATTCAAAGAAATATTACCCAACAATAGTTGAAATATCGGCAAACGGTGGTGGCCCATTCGACGAATTTTACTATGTTCAAAGCTTTCTTTGATATGAATTTCTTGCTTATCTAAAATTGAATCAATAATATTTACGAAGATGTCAAGGTTAGAGTTGGCAGCTTTGAGATGTCTTTTCAAATTAGAGTGTTGACTCTTAACTCTGTTTGTCGTACGATTGCCAAAGTTGCGATATTGGTCAATCCATGCAGACACAAACATTTCTTTATACTTGTCTAGCCATGTTTGATTTAAATAATAGAGAACACATATTTGTCTTATATGTCGTGTCTATTAACAAAATATGTGGAAATGCATGCCATATTGGAAAAGATTTTGGATGAATGAAAAACAAATCTTCTAATGCATTCGTCACATTATTGACATGACACTCATGAACATATTTTTTACTACGCAACATAGAGAACAAAACCTGCATTGGAGTAAATCCAGACCGATCATCTTTACGCATCTATTGACGTGCATTGTATATGGTTCTGAGCATTGACACGTTTTGAAGATTCTGTTCACGTAAAGATCGTACTATGTCACGAGGATCCATGTTGTGTCTTGACATATCCTCAACCATACGTTTTTCATTATCGGTTAACCTCATTGCAAATGGATGCCCCTCGAGTTGTTGTGCAAGTTCGTGATTGTGTTCAGCACAGGTGACATGCAACATCCAACAACTATCATCAGAAAAGTATTTTACAACCAACTGAAATGGACAGTTGGTCCTTTTTGTTCCTGAACGTCTTATTAAGGATGTTCCTTTATATTCACCACCACGATCACATTTAAGAAGCACTTTAATGACATCGCTGTTAACGTATTTCTTTGAATGTTGTTTGACAACGACAACTCCGTTCATTCGTCTAGTTTCTTGCACCCAGCTTAGCAGATCTTCAAAAGTCATGAACACCAGAAATATTCAAATAACTTGTGAAAAATATCAAGCTTAACATAAAACAAACATAATAATGTTTGCAATACATGTTCTGTATCAAAGATTGAAATGTTTCCAGAAGAATCTCTGCCAAAATTCGCCGACATCTTTATAACTTAATGAAGTAATACAGAGAAACTTTGATTCGTTTGATTCGTTTGTTAGTAAAAGTAATTGATCGATCATATATATATAGTTTTGTAACACGTAAATCGAGGAATCTTATATCACGTCGTATAATTGTAGCACGTTTATCGAGGAATCTTATATCACGTCGTATAATGACAACACGTTTATCGAGGAACATTTAGTCGCGTCAAGGGAAAGATTCTTCAAATTCAGAGAAACTATACGCCCGTATAGCTTCTATACGCCTCTACACGTGTGTACTAAATGACCGTATATACCTTATACGACCGTATAGATTTACATCACTTCTGACACGTCAGCCCTAGCAGCTTTTGTCGGTTTGACTGACCTTATACGCCCGTATAAGGCCTATACGGGCGTATGCGAGACCGCTGGCTGGTGTACCGATAATGGGGGTGGTGTATGTTTAATAGGGCCCTTAAATAGTCTTAAGAGCATATATGTCTTTTTCACATATGTACTTTTTTACATACTTATTATTTTTTACTATCATCAAATGAGGCAGACAACTTCCACCAAGTGTATGATTCGAATGTCACACCCCGACCGAATAACTACATCTTATTACTTTGGGGTCCACATTAAAGTAAATATAAATGTGTGTGTTTTTTCTTTTTAATTAATGTACGGCCCACTTACATTAATAAAAAAAAGAAGAAAAACCTTAACCTTTATATTTACTTTAATGTAGCTTCCAAAATAATATATGTAGTTATTCGGTTAACGCAATAAGGAAGGGTTAACATTTGAACCATCTATATATATATATATATATATATATATATTACTATTTATTTTTCATTCATTTTAATTATATACATATATATATATATAATTACAGATAGACATTTATTATTTTACGAGACACGTGTTATATTGTAAACCTTTTCGTACTAATTTTCTTGTCTTTTTAATTTGTTGTAAATAAATCATCATATCAATTACTAATGAATAAATATAACGAATAAATAAACAACACATTTAACGAATAAATATAATAAATGAACTTAACCGAACATAAACGAACGTAAACGAAAATGTTACCGAACGTTCACGAACACAAATGAACGAACACGACCTCTGTTCATGTTCGTTCGTTTAACTAAACGAACGGAATTTCTTGTTCGTGTTCGTTCGTTTATTAAACGAACGAACATAAACGTGAACCGAACGAACACGAACGAGCCCTTGTTCGTGTTCGTTCGTTTAACTTTCAACTTTTTCACGAACGCTAACGAACACATATTATTTAAACAATAAAAATCAGCATTTTTAATCTTAAGGAATGGAGATAATCATTTATAAATATAACGAACGAAAATAAACGAATTTTCCCGCTGAACGGTTCACGAACTGTTCGCTGAACGCTCGGTTCGTTTACAGCCGTAAAATAAACTAAAAAAAATGAAAATACCTAAAAATCAAAAGTCTTGATTAACGAGATTTTTATAAGAAAAACATATTTCAAAAATAGTTTTTCAAATGAAATGTTAAAAAGACAAACATTAAAGATGAATGTTAGGTTAAAATAAATATATTCCTTATTCTAGAAAGTGTAAAAATGATCATATAACATTAGATCATTTATCATGACTATGATTAAAGCAAGTTCTTGAAAGTTATTTTAGTAATTACCACTTTTATTGATTATTTATTAAATTTTTCCACTTTTTTAAAACGTTCATAACTTTTACATACGACATTATTTATGAAAACAAATTTACTATAAAATCGAACATTTTTTATCTTCAAAAAGAGTATATTATTGCTATAGAAAAAAATTGTTTTTTAGTTTATTGTGTTTTTGTATAGATCATTTTGTCTTTTGTGTTTCCTGCTCAATGTTGTATTTTTTTAAACAATTTAAGATATAATGATGTTGCAGAATACATAATGTCAAGCAACGCACAATGACGAGTATGAATAACACAATGACAAGCATGAATGACACAATGACATTCAAAAGGACACAATGACATATAAAAAAACACAATTATCTTTAAGAAAAATAAAAAAAATTATTATACAAAAACATTTAATAAAGACACAATCAGGAAATTGGAAACAACAAACTGGAAAAAAAAATTCGTTTTTGTTGTAATACTATACTCATTTTAAAAATTAAAAAAAAATTCTTCTTTTTTATATATATTTTTTAAAAAAATAATATTGTATGCATATGTTATGAACATTTAAAAAATGTGGTGAAATTGGTCATGACTAAGTTACCCTTTAGCAATTTTTTCGTTTAAAATCTTGAATTGTTTAGGTTGAGAAGTTTATTTAGTTAAACTTAATCCCGAAATATGATATCATTGTTTTATAAGAAAAAATATTTTTTATACATAATTTTTACAGTATTTTATATCAAAATGTCGTTTTATGAATTCGTATTCATTATTACTATTTATTTAACTTTTTTATGAAACCCATGTAATACACAAAGTAGTAGGATAGTATAGCATATTTCATATATACATATACACATGTAGATATATATATATATATATATATGTGTGTGTGTGTGTGTAATGTATATACATAAGGTTTGAATCCCATGAAAACCAAATCTAAGTGACAAAATCCTTAAATCATATCTAGGCCATTAATTATAATCTTGAAAATAAATATGTTATACACATTAACCCACATTGAATTTGATTTATTTATTCAAAACCTAATTTTTTCAAAGGATAGCAACCCTACACAAACACACCTTTTGATTCTGCAATATTTTGTTCATAAATTATAGTCATTGTAATCCTCCTATTCAACTACTTCGACCATTTCCGAACACCTCATAGTATTTTCGGGGCATCCTATTTTGGAGAAACTAAAAAAACTAACCACATTTGTTACCAATTAAACTTTTTCTTTCATTTTTCATTTTTTATATTATAAGGTAAAACTGTAACAAAAATAAAAAAATAAAGAAAAATATGTATTTCATTTTATTCCATATATGTAACTTGTATGTCATATATACGAGTTACATATATGTAACTTTATGAGTCACATTCGAAACTTTTTGAGTTATATATAAGTAACTTCATGATTTACATATCTTTATTAAAATTGTGTTTTTCTTAATAACGTTTATAACCTTATAATAAAAAATTATGAAAAAATAAATAAAAATTTATAGGTTAATACGAGTTTTCTTGGTTTTATCTAAAATAAGGAGTTTTTTTTATTAACATTCCTCATACATACATACATACACATATATATATTTTACAAATTTTTTTTAGTTTTGTTACGTATGTTTTACATGAGGTTTTATGGGTTTTCACAAATAAAAGTGGTTTTCGAATTATCCATACCCTATATATATTTATATATATATATATATATATATATATATATATATGTATAGGAAAGATTAAATAAACAATTTCTTTACTTAAGAAGACTAAAACTAATAAGAGTCTTACACATGTCATGCAAAAAAAGAAATTAAGGGCAATTAGGTATAGCATCTTTTTTCAAAACTAGTTTTTATTTTTTTGGTATTGAAATCTTTTTTGTTTTGTATTTTTTTTAATATATTTTTTTTGTATTGGATTTTTTATTTTTTGCACTCTATTTTTCATTTTTTTGTAATGGATTTTTTTTTGTGTTTTGTACTTGATTTTTATTTTTTAACTGTATTTTTGTTTAATTTTTTCACTTGCCACATGTTAAATTCATATTAGTTCTACTTTTCTTAGGTAAAATCTCTTCGTTTTGAATCCAACTCCCATACATACATACATAAATACATACATACATACATACATACATACATACATACATATATACACACACACACATATATATATTAGGATTCATTCAATTGAGAACCAACAAGTTTAAATAACTATAAAAACCATTTCTAAGCAAATGTTTTAAAGGGTATAAAATTAATTTTTTTTAATAGGTGAAATTACTTTTATACCCTTTTAACTTGTAGCTAAAATGGTTATTTTACTTCTCAAGTAAAAATGGTTCTCAATTGAACATCCTTTTATATACATATATATAAATGTGATCTTATAATAATTCACTATTAAAACGATAACTCATATAATTTTTCCAAGATCAATCTAAATCTTTGATTTTTTTTGAACATGAATGTAAAACATGTAAAACACATTCTTTTTTTAATGTGTATGTATATAATCATTATGATTTAAGAGTTAACACCATTATAACTTTTGTATCTAAATTGTTACACCAATGTAAGTCAAAAACTTACAACGATGTTAACTCTTAAACAATGTTTACTTTACACATACACGTAAAGAGGAAAATGTTGTACATGTATTACAATAATATTAAAAAAAATAATGTGGATTGATCTTGGCGAAGGTACACGAGTTGTTGCTTTAAGAGTGAGTTACTATTTGAACACTATAACTTATTTTATTAACATAGTTGAATTACCTATCAAGATCTATATAAATAATTGTTTTTTTTTCAAATATCTTTATTACATTAGTTAATGCGTGTGTAAATTTATGTTTGTTTAAGATTTTCCATTAGTGTAAATTGTTATTCATATATACATTTAAATTTTTGTAACAAATACTTAAATAGGTGTAAATCTTCCAACAAATGTGAATTTACTCATACTTATAGAAGAAAAAAAAAATGAGTTAATACAGTATAATAATTATATTTGAAGAAAAAAATCAACGACTAGGATTGATTTTGATAAGTTATCTTGATCTATGTCAATTATGTAATATTATTACAACTTCTTTATTTTATCTCACATATACATACATAAATATACATACATACATATATAGATTGTATCCTGTAAAAACCTGATCTCAGAAAGAAAACGCTTAAACCCTATATGGGCCGTACATTTGGAATCTTCAAAATAAATACGTGATCCATATAAAATTAAATATAAAATTGGGATTTGGATAAAAAAACTATAGTTTTAATGTGGACCACACATTTTTTTCAAGATTCAAAAACCAATGGTATGATCATAATTAATATGTTCTTTAGGAATAAGTCGGTTGTCTGTTTTGTTATATGTTAATATGTGCTATTAGGACATATTATCATATATCAACACACACAGAGTTTATATATATATATATATATGTATATATATATATATATATAATCATAGAGGAAGGTTCATGTCGCACCCCCACCCCTCGTCACCTCGTGTCTGGCTTGACGTCACTGAACCGGTTGCGGAAGCATAGTGGTGATGTCTCCGAGGTGAGGTGTGACTTACTTGAACCAATATCATAAGCACACAGATTAACTTAAAGTAAATACATTACCAGGGTGTCGCAATCACAACCGCATTACAACTATATTTATTTAATTACAATACTAATTATTAAAGTGCAAATATCTCAAAAGTGCATCCTCACCGGCTATTACTGCTTACCTGCAAAAAGGTTTGAGTTTGAAACGTCAGCACAAAGCTGGTGAGATCGACAGTTCAATTTAAAACAATATGATATGATAAGCACGTTCTCAAAAGTTCAGTTCTGGATAACCATGGGACCTGTATCTAGTTCCTTTCGGACGTCTAGTCTGTCTCAAGATATTACCCGTCGGTACATATCTTAGTGCCTCATTATCTTAATGTCTATCATACCATTAAGAAGTTCAGGAAACAGATAACAAACATTCACACAAGGGGAGATGCAATCCTCCCAGCGAATGGGGTGTCAACCAATACTATCAATGTTTTCTGCTCGGCCACACATGGGTTCACTAGATACAGTTCAAAAATGAGGACTTTCAGTTCCATGATAGAGTTCAGTCTACAGGCAAAATCCCATGAAATCCCACAAAATCACATGAAATCACACAGATATCATTGATGCATATCATATGTTCAGACAACAGTTTGCAGAGTTTCCCCGATGTTTATAAAAGATTAAAAATAAAAGGGGTTGTACGAAACTCACCTGATGATAATAGGGTAGCAGTGTATCACCAAACTGATAGTACAGAGATGATTCTGCATTTAGTTATCTTTAATAAGTTATTTATGTTCTAGTTTACTGATTAGATCCTTCTGAACGTTCAATGTCAAAGACATTGCTTAGTAAATCATCAACTCGATATTAATTATATAATTAATTAATTTAAGGTTATATCATACAATGTATGATAATGTAGGAACCTACATTGCATTAGATTCCTAACACAAAGTTGATGACACTCTAGATTAATCAGAATAATCTCAGATTAACCAAATAGTTAATGTTGTTGATTATAATGCTAAAACAGTTTCTAGATGATTTAATCGCTTAGGAGTGATTAATCCTTATTATTGATTACCCAAATATCATGAAATATCACAATGTAGCATCAGAATAGGTGAAATAACCAGATTTAACATACTAATCTGACTGTTATCACAAACATCAGATAATTATTCCAATGAGTATGTTAATGATTATGATTAGTTTGAAACACTTGAATTTAACCTTTGTATTTCAAAGATTAATCAAACTAATCACCTACATTGTTACAATCAAATGGTTTAAACCATTATAATCATAGATATGATTTCATGCAAACCGGGCATCACAACGGATCAAAACAAGGATTTAACCGTTAGAACTTCGTGTTCTTCGTTTATAATCAATCCTAGCCATCATCTAGGCAATAATCAACAATCCTAACTATCTCATTACGTTCAAAATCAAGATCTAATCAATCAAAATCAAACTAGAAGGTTAAAACGAACCGTTACCTGTTCTGACAAATTTCTGCGCGTATAACAACGATCAGGACTTGAAAATACGATCCCTGGCACGATCTATAGCTTCAAATGGCTTTAATATGAAGATTTATGATGTTAGATAGAAGAATTTTCGTCTAGGATGAAGAACAGGTCGAAAATGGTGAGTTTTGAGGCTTCCAACGCGATCAGATCGTTTAAGAACGTTTTTAGCCGACATAGCCCGCCAGGCGTAACGCCTGGGTTGGAGGGCTGGGTTAGGCGTAGCGCCCCACGTCACCTTCCGTCACCATTTGATTTTAAACCTTCTTTTCGCGATTCCGGGAGCATACGAACTCCGTTTTGCGCGCGGTTTTCGCCCACGTTCATCATTTTTCACATACTATCAATCCCCAATAACAAAAGTTACTAAATCCTCGTGGATTTCAAGCACGACCAAATGTGCTCACGTCATTAATGCCGAATTCTTCGTACGCAACTGTCACAGTCTCCTCCTGTTAGAAGAATTTCGTCCCGAAATTTAACGAAGACTTACATTAAGACAATTGTTTATAAGAATAGATGTGGGTACTTTGCTTTCATTTGGTCTTCACGTTCCCACGTATATTCGGGTCCTCGCTGCGAGTTCCATCGCACTTTGACAATCGGTATGCGACTACGTTTTAACACTTTCGTTTCTCGATCCATTACCTCTACTGGTTCTTCACTGAACTGAAGTTTTTCATCAATATGAATCTCTTCTGGAGGTACGATCAATGATTCATCAGTTAAGCACTTCTTCAGATTGGATACATGAAAGACATCATGAATATTACTAAGTTCAAGAGGTAACTCAAGTCTGTAGGCTACTGGTCCAATTCGTTCAAGAATTTTAAATGGCCCTACAAATCTTGGCGAAAGTTTACCTCGTTTCCCGAATCTGAAAATGCCTTTCCAAGGTGACACTTTCAACATTACTCGATCACCTACTTGAAATTCGAGTGGTCTACGGCGATTATCAGCATAACTCTTTTGACGATCGCGAGCAGCTTTGATTCGTTCTTGAATGAGTGCGATCTTATCAGTTGTTTCCTGAATGAATTCTGGGCCAATGATTTGGTTTTCACCTACTTCTGACCAACAGATAGGTGATCTACATTTGCGTCCATAAAGTGCTTCGAATGGAGCGCATTGAATACTGGTATGGTAGCTGTTATTGTATGAGAATTCAACAAGTGGAAGATGAATATCCCAGCTACCTCCAAAATCAATCACACAGCTTCTGAGCATGTCTTCAAGAGTTTGATTTGTTCGTTCAGTCTGCCCGTCAGTTTGTGGATGATAAGCTGTGCTCATATTGATTTGCGTGCCCAGAGCATTCTGAAGAGTTTGCCAAAATCGTGACATAAATCGACTATCTCTGTCAGAAATGATAGAGATCGGTACTCCATGTCGAGATACAATCTCATTAACATAAAGTTTAGCGAGTCGATCCATAGAATAATCTTCTCGGATGGGTAAGAAATGCGCAGATTTCGTAAGGCGATCAACGATAACCCATATAGAGTCATGATTACGTGAGGTTCTGGGTAATTTAGTAATGAAATCCATAGAGAACTGATCCCATTTCCACATGGGAATCTCAGGTTGTTGTAGTAACCCAAAAGGTCGTTGATGTTCAGCCTTAACTTTGAGACATGTTAGACATCGATCCACATATTCAGCTACGTGTTTCTTCATTCCAGGCCACCAGTAAAAGTCTTTAAGATCTTTGTACATTTTATCAGCACCTGGATGAATAGAATACCTGGATTTGTGCGCCTCATCCAAGATAATTGTTCGAGAGTTACCGAATAGAGGAACCCACATTCGGTCTTTGAAATATAACAGTCCATCGTCTTTAGTATCGAGTTTCTTATCTAATCCTCTTAGTCCCTCAGCAGAATAGTTCGTTGCTTGTAAAGCTTGTTGCTGAGCGTCTTTGATTTGAGGAATTAGACTGGTTTGAATAGTCATACCTAACGCTTTCACACGTAAAGGCTTGACTCGTTCCTTGCGACTTAAAGCATCAGCTACAACATTTGCTTTGCCTGGGTGATAACGAATTTCACAGTCGTAATCGTTTAACAGTTCAACCCAACGCCTCTGTCGCATGTTCAGCATTTTCTGATCTAGAATGTGTTGGAGGCTTTTGTGATCAGTGTATATAATACACCTAGTTCCGTATAGATAATGTCTCCAAATCTTGAGTGCAAACACTACTGCACCAAGTTCTAGATCATGTGTGGTATAGTTCTTCTCATGTACTTTCAGTTGTCGAGAAGCATAAGCAATTACCTTATCTTTCTGCATTAAAACACACCCAAGACCTTGACGTGAAGCATCACAATACACTGTGAAGTTATCAGTACCTTCCGGTAGTGCCAAGATAGGTGCATTACAGAGTTTATGTTTCAACAGTTGGAACGCCTCCTCCTGTTGATAACTCCATATAAACGGTTGATTTTTCTGTGTCAATGTAGTCAATGGCAAGGCTATCTTTGAAAAATTCTTGATAAACCGACGATAATAACCTGCCAACCCCAAGAATTGACGTATTTCAGTCGGGGTTCGTGGTGTTTCCCATTGTTTCACCGCCTGAATCTTACTGGGATCCACTTGAATACCGTTTTGATTTACTACATGACCAAGAAATTGAACTTCTCGTAACCAGAACTCACACTTGGAGAACTTGGCATATAATTTTTCACGTGCCAAAAGTTCTAGAATTAATTTCAAGTGTTGAGCATGTTCTTGTTGATTTCGAGAATAAATAAGAATATCATCAATAAACACAATCACAAATTTATCCAGATAAGGTCTACATACTCGATTCATAAGATCCATAAAAACTGCTGGTGCATTTGTTAAACCAAATGGCATCACTAAAAATTCGTAATGTCCGTATCGAGTTCTGAAAGCAGTTTTAGGAATGTCGTCATCATGAATACGTAACTGATGATATCCAGATCTTAAATCGATTTTTGAAAAATAAGTAGCACCTTGTAGTTGATCAAACAGATCATCGATACGAGGTAGTGGATAACGGTTCTTGATTGTCAGTTTATTGAGTTCCCTGTAGTCAATACACATTCTGAATGAACCATCCTTCTTTTTCACATAAAGAATAGGTGCTCCCCAGGGTGAGAAACTAGGTCTGATAAAACCTTTGTCTAACAGTTCTTGCAATTGACCTGAAAGTTCTTGCATTTCGGATGGTGCAAGCCGATACGGGGCTTTAGCAACAGGTGCTGCACCTGGAATCAAGTCGATTCGAAATTCAACTTGTCTTACTGGGGGTAATCCTGATATATCCTCAGGAAAAACTTCAGGAAAATCCTTGACTACTGGGATATCTGTGATTTGTTTGGGTGAAGAATTGTGCTCAGTCACATGTGCTAGGAAAGCATAACAACCTTTCCTTAAGAACTTCTGAGCTCGCATACAAGATATGATACCAAGTTTTCTACCAGCTCGTTCTCCTTGAACTATCAGTGTATTACCGTTAGGTAATGGAATACGGATCACTTTGTTTTGACAGACAACTTCCGCTTGGTTATTAGAAAGCCAGTCCATACCAACAACGACATCAAAGCTCCCAAGCTCAATAGGAAGTAAATCAATATCGAAAAGATGATCATTCAAATTCAAGGAACATCCTTGAATAACATTGTTTGTTTTGATCAACTTGCCGTTAGCAAGTTCAATAACATAAGGAGTTTCTAGATCTACCGTAGGCAATGAAATTAATGATGCAAATTCAGGAGAGATAAAGCTCTTATCCGCTCCTGTGTCAAACAAAACTGATGCGTATAGATTATTAAGAAGAAACGTACCAGTAACAATATTTGCATCATGTCTTGCCTCGGTCGCACCAATCTGAAAAGCTCTCCCCTAGCTTCAGTTCCCGGATTGGTGTTATTGTTCGGACAGTTTCGTATGAGATGATCAGGGCTTCCACATTTGTAACATGACCGGTTGGTTTGAGTGGTTTGTCGTGGTGCTTGGTTTGGTGTCTGAGCAGGAAAGTTGCAATATTTAACATAATGTCCAACTCGGTTACAGTTCAGACAAACAGGACATGGTCCCGTGTGATGGAGTGGACACTTATTGCATTTGGGCGCCTGCCCAGTATAAGTTTTCCTCTCAGGAACATTTGCACCATAGTTTTTCACAGTTGGCTTGCTCTGGGTGATCTCAGTCGGAGCCTTCGCCTTGGTTTTGCCAAACCACTTTCGTTTGGTACCTTTTGACAGATTCGAGGTACCGACATCACTACGACTATGAGCCGTCTGAGGTTTCAAAGACAGAGTACCACTCCTTACCGCCTCATTGGTAAGCTTAGTGGTCAAAAGAATCGTATGTTTCAGGGTTGTAGGTTCAGCAGCAGTTACCATTCCTCGTATCTGAGGAATCAGACCCTTAATGTACTTCTCGATTAAAGCGGCTTCCGTAGGAAACATGTCGGGAAGTAAACAAGTGAGTTCATGAAAACGATTGGTGTAAGCAAGACAGTCAGCACCGATCATCGAGTGATTCCAGAATTCTTCCTAGAGTTTTTGAATTTCAGTGATGGGACAGTACTCTGATCTAATCAGAGTTTTGAAATCGTTCCAGCCCATCGAGTCAACTGTGGCTGAACCCAAAGTCTTGGCCTGGATATTCCACCAGGTCAAAGCAGAGTCTTTCAAAGAACAGGCAGCATAAGACACCTTATGCTCCTCCAAACACTGACAGATTTTAAGTTTAGTTTCCATCTCCACAATCCACCTTATTAGACCAGCCGCTCCTTCTTTGCCAGTAAAAGTCGGAGGGTTACAGGAAGCAAAATATTTATAAGTACATCCCTGTCGTGGTGGATCAGGAACAATGGTAGTTGTACCGGTAGTGGTATGAGTTTCAATGTGACCACCTGTAGCATTATGTTCAGCATGATCGTGTTCCCCACCAGAACCTGCGGTGATATGTGGTTGGTGTTGTGTTAGAACACCACAAGCAGATAATTGTTCACGCACAATACGAGCTATCATAGCTTCATTTGTTTCAGATCCGCTTGTACCAGCAGGTGGAACGATGCCTGCTCCAGGGTTCACTGGTGGAGCAGTATTTGTTTCCAAGTTCCCAGGTGGAACTACGTTCGCTTCCGGATTAACATGCGGATCCGGATTTGAGTCAACATTCAGAGGTGGAATTTGATTCGGTTCAGGGTTGGTAATATTCTTAGCAGCTTTCTTAGCTGGTCGACCTCTTTTAGGAGCCATTAATCTGCTCACAAGCAGACAAATTCAGGTCAGTTTAAGAATATTAAAGATATAACCCATTCTATCACATAAATTCAATCATATTCAGTTACACTGAAAATTTATATTGAAATGTGATTATAAAGAATATAGTATAACTACATGAATTCAGTCCAGACATGTTTGTATTACACACAGATCACACAATTGTTCGTAGTTATACTTAGTCCTGTTATTTCAAAAACATGTTAGAGTCTTACCCAGCTCTTTGCATTGCAACACATGTTTTCAGAAATATGTTCATACAGAACTAGGACATGTTCTCACACAAGTTCTCTAATATGTTCTCAGTTCATACATTAAGTTCTCATACAGACCATAGATATGTTCTCGTACAGTATGGCTCTCGTACTGTACTTAAGTTACAGATATATTTGCATACAGTATTGCTCCGTACTGTATTCCAGCAAAATATATATTTTAGTTCAATATATTCGCATACAGTAGTGTTCCCGTACTGTATTTCAGCGAAATATATATATTAGTTCAATATATTCGCATACAGTATTGTTCCCGTACTGTATTTCAGCGAAATATATATATTAGTTTGACATCTTCTCATATTAATTCGTTCGCATACGGTTATGTTTTCACACAGAAAAATTAATTATAGTTCACACACAAAGTTCATTGTACAAACAGATATACAAAAACACCCATATATTACAGTACCATAGTTTTATACATACCAAGTTTCGATACAACCGAAAGTCATGATACTCTAAACCAACAACATCATACACTACATCTCACAAACTCGGGATCTGTCCATACCAAAATATCCCGCTCTCACAACTACTGATCACACTATATCACATCATATGTACAATAAAGTCACAACTGTTCCGCCTCCAATCAACCCTCACCGCAGAAAGTACCATAATCCGTCCAACACCATGGCTATAATGACCAACCCTATAGCCACACATAATAACCTAACCTCTAAGCTCATGCCCTCAAGCACTCCTATCATCACTCCTCTCATCACTATCACTCGCTGCCAGAATGCAGCTATCATCCCCTGAATCATGGTTCTCCTCATCCTCTCCTCGATCATAGCCCGCCAAGCTTGCGAGCCAGCATCCAATGCATTCATCTGTTCCATCAACAACAGATGAGATGTGAGTATCTCGAACACAGTGGTACGTGTATCTTCCCCAATAGCACGAGACTCCTGTAACTCTAGTCGAGTCCCCTGAAGATCTAAGGTCACCTGGCGAAGCTGTGCCCTAAACTCCGCCTGCTGTGAGGACTCTCCTACCTCATGTACAGTGTCAGGCTCATCCCTAGGCGCCATCTGACGTCTAATAGGAAGACCTGTCGTCTTGCGAGCTTGACCTCGCATACGTCTGAGTCCATCCCATGCTGGAGCTCTCGGTGGAGATGGCATAGGTGCTGGTTCAGGTGCTGGTGCTGGTGCATCAGCCTGAGAAGCAGCTGCAGATGCCTCCGATGGATCGGAGTCAGAACCCGAACTTGAACTCGGGGTATCGTCTAGTATCACGTAAGGAAACCGCTGATAAATGTATCTCTCTCCTTGGTCTGCCATCGCTGTATAAACAGAATACTCGAATCAGTACCATGAAAAAAAAATATATTGAATAATAACATTCAACATACACATGATGTCCGACGTTTTCCCTATACTAACACAACTATTCGTCTTTATAGTTATTGAGGTTCTGCTTGAATTAAAGTAAACTAGAACGCACAAGTATTGCAAATTCCAGTTGTGCTGGCCAGTCAAAACTGTAATTTGTACTACTTGATTATTCTGGCTTAATTCAAAAACAAGTTTTGTTCAATTGTTATGTTCGGTGCTCTCTGTGTAACTATACAAGCCTATGGTTATAGTCTAGGTCTCTAAATCAACCTAATTCTCTATAACCTGTGGCTCTGATACCACCCTGTCGCACCCCCACCCCTCGTCACCTCGTGTCTGGCTTGACGTCACTGAACCGGTTGCGGAAGCATAGTGGTGATGTCTCCGAGGTGAGGTGTGACTTACTTGAACCAATATCATAAGCACACAGATTAACTTAAAGTAAATACATTACCAGGGTGTCGCAATCACAACCGCATTACAACTATATTTATTTAATTACAATACTAATTATTAAAGTGCAAATATCTCAAAAGTGCATCCTCACCGGCTATTACTGCTTACCTGCAAAAAGGTTTGAGTTTGAAACGTCAGCACAAAGCTGGTGAGATCGACAGTTCAATTTAAAACAATATGATATGATAAGCACGTTCTCAAAAGTTCAGTTCTGGATAACCATGGGACCTGTATCTAGTTCCTTTCGGACATCTAGTCTGTCTCAAGATATTACCCGTCGGTACATATCTTAGTGCCTCATTATCTTAATGTCTATCATACCATTAAGAAGTTTAGGAAACAGATAACAAACATTCACACAAGGGGAGATGCAATCCTCCCAGCGAATGGGGTGTCAACCAATAGTACTATCAATGTTTTCTGCTCGGCCACACATGGGTTCACTAGATACAGTTCAAAAATGAGGACTTTCAGTTCCATGATAGAGTTCAGTCTACAGGCAAAATCCCATGAAATCCCACAAAATCACATGAAATCACACAGATATCATTGATGCATATCATATGTTCAGACAACAGTTTGCAGAGTTTCCCCGATGTTTATAAAAGATTAAAAATAAAAGGGGTTGTACGAAACTCACCTGATGATAATAGGGTAGCAGTGTATCACCAAACTGATAGTACAGAGATGATTCTGCATTTAGTTATCTTTAATAAGTTATTTATGTTCTAGTTTACTGATTAGATCCTTCTGAACGTTCAATGTCAAAGACATTGCTTAGTAAATCATCAACTCGATATTAATTATATAATTAATTAATTTAAGGTTATATCATACAATGTATGATAATGTAGGAACCTACATTGCATTAGATTCCTAACACAAAGTTGATGACACTCTAGATTAATCAGAATAATCTCAGATTAACCAAATAGTTAATGTTGTTGATTATAATGCTAAAACAGTTTCTAGATGATTTAATGGCTTAGGAGTGATTAATCCTTTTTATTGATTACCCAAATATCATGAAATATCACAATGTAGCATCAGAATAGGTGAAATAACCAGATTTAACATACTAATCTGACTGTTATCACAAACATCAGATAATTATTCCAATGAGTATGTTAATGATTATGATTAGTTTGAAACACTAGAATTTAACCTTTGTATTTCAAAGATTAATCAAACTAATCACCTACATTGTTACAATCAAATGGTTTAAACCATTATAATCATAGATATGATTTCATGCAAACCGGGCATCACAACGGATCAAAACAAGGATTTAACCGTTAGAACTTCGTGTTCTTCGTTTATAATCAATCCTAGCCATCATCTAGGCAATAATCAACAATCCTAACTATCTCATTACGTTCAAAATCAAGATCTAATCAATCAAAATCAAACTAGAAGGTTAAAACGAACCGTTACCTGTTCTGACAAATTTCTGCGCGTATAACAACGATCAGGACTTGAAAATACGATCCCTGGCACGATCTATAGCTTCAAATGGATTTAATATGAAGATTTATGATGTTAGATAGAAGAATTTTCGTCTAGGATGAAGAACAGGTCGAAAATGGTGAGTTTTGAGGCTTCCAACGCGATCAGATCGTTTAAGAACGTTTTTAGCCGACATAGCCCGCCAGGCGTAATGCCTGGGTTGGAGGGCTGGGTTAGGCGTAGCGCCCCACGTCACCTTCCGTCACCATTTGATTTTAAACCTTCTTTTCGCGATTCCGGGAGCATACGAACTCCGTTTTGCGCGCGGTTTTCGCCCACGTTCATCATTTTTCACATACTATCAATCCCCAATAAAAAAAAGTTACTAAATCCTCGTGGATTTCAAGCACGACCAAATGTGCTCACGTCATTAATGCCGAATTCTTCGTACGCAACTGTCACAGTTCATGAGAAAACTCCTCAATTTGGAGAAAACTCAGAAAACTCTCCACAACCAATCACATAATTTCTAAATATTTTGTTTTTTTGTTTTTATAAAGGGCATGTTAGTAAAACTCTCATCCACTATTTTAGGAAATTATTATTTTTCAATTAAATCTATATTTAAAATTAAAAGAGATAAACAATAACAAATTAAAAACCCTAGATTGATTTTGACGCCATCTCCATCTTCGCTGGCCTCCTCCTTCGTTCCACCACCTCCATATCATGTTCCAACTACTGGATCCTGTCGTATTGAACGAAGAAAGGTGATTCTGTTTTAAACAAACACTAACCATCATCATCATCGATTAAGGAAGCATCGACAAGTGTGTTTTTGTCTGGTTCGATTGAGAGAGGAAGCAAAAGAGAAGTAATATCGGCTCATCCCTTCTCCGACGAACACCTTGGCCGGCTAATCACCGTCATCTTTTCACTTGTTCCAGCCGAACACACACCCTCTGTTGTGTGTGTGCGCACTCTCGGTCGACAGGGAGAAAAAGAAAAGAAGCACCAACGGCAACGCTCCGGCGAGTTTGAAGAAGATGATGCGGCGGTTGGGGCAGTCGACGAGTTTGAAGAAGATGATGCGACGAGTTTGGCCGGAAGAAACAGGCACCACTATGTTGTCAACGTGAATGTGATCAGAAGTTCAAGTTTTTGATCACTAAGAACAGGGTTTGTGTGTGCTTACATATATGTAATCAAATTATCATACACTTACATTGTTCTGTTTGGTTGGTTAATTACATATATGTAATCAGATTATATAATAGGTATGATTACATATGCGTAATCAAGTTGTGGTTATGTTTGGTTGGTTGATTACATATATGTAATCAACATGGTTGGCTGATTACGATGTTCTGTTTGGTTGGTTGATTACATATATGTAATCAGATTATATACCAGGTATGATTACATATGCGTAATCAAATTGTTTGAATTTAATTTTTTGAGTGAATTTTTTTTTTGGATTATTGGTTGTTATATAAATTAGGAGATAGGAGGGAAAATGGTGATATCTATGTTTTGTTGTTACATATATGTAATCAAAAGATAAGAGTTGTTTTTTTTATTATTTTGTTGTAATTTGATTGATTACATCTGTGTAATCAGATGATATATACGAGAACACGTAAGCTAGTTTACATGTAAGATGATTACATATGTGTAATCAGTTGAGTTAATTCTTTTGATTGAAAAAAATTTGAATTTTTTAATACGTATATGTAGTCATTTGTTAATTTAAATGTATAAAATTATTGATTAAATATTAAATATGTATTAATATTAGGAGAGAGGAGAGATGAGAGAGAATAATAATTTTAGAAATTAATTAATTTATAAGAGAGAGAAAAAAATTGTTTGGACTAATCTATCCTTATAATTTACAATTAAGCCCATTGATTAACATTTATTTATAATCTTATCACTACTTAATTTCAACCATTGATTACATTAATCAATGGTGGATTAAGGGTTTTTTTAGTTTTCTTAAAAATAAGGGTTTTCTGTGGAACCCTCCCCTATAATCATATACCTGTTAACAAGTTTGTTATAATAGTATAATTTTATATATCCATAGAATTAATGTAGGCTTCTAGTAGGTTAAATACGTGATGATGAAGACAAATTATTTTTAATTGTTTCGTAAACCAATGTTGTAAACGAAGAGAATCATAATGATCAGGAATTGAGATAAATATATAATTGTTAACAAAAATTTGCAAATAGTTAAGGATTATTAAATCTACATTAATATATTTAAATTGACTTGTTTACCCTTATATTATAATTAAATAAAATTACATGTGTCAACATAATTTTGGTTTCTGTAATTTTCACATAGAAATCTATTTGTATATGATCATACCTGCACACACATATAACATGATTCACTAAAAATTCAATTTTCCTAAAAATACAAAATTAAAATTTAGTAAAAAAAATCAACAAGAAAATAAACATTCGGTAAAAAAGTAGAAATTCATCAAAATACAAAAAATCATTAAAATAAAATAAAAAATGAAAATATTTTACAAAATATATATGCTTTAGGTTCTTAGACAATATTGTGTTTTTTATGCTACTCATGTATGCATTCATATATTACATACATACAATACAAACATACATACATACTGAAATTCTACAAAATACATATATATATATGTTTATTATATTCCTACCTATTATCAATACCTATAATATTTTTATTTGTTTATTATATACATATACATTATTGTTAGGAAAACTTTAAACGTATAGCCAGAAAGGATCATTACTTGTTTGGGTAACTTGGTTAACTCATGTAAGAAAGTTTCATCTCATAGTAGCACACAAGAACATGCTGACGCACAAATAGGATTTGAGTATTACCTAACGTTATCTATCCTCATGTACCAAAAGTATTACACCTTAGCGGTAAGACTTATAAACCAAATGGTCAAGGGTTTGAATCTCAAAAGGGGTTTTTTCTCAAGATACTAAGTTTCCTCCAGAACTAGTGACTCGGTGGTAAATATGACCAGATGGTACTGCTGGTGGCATGATGAAATTCTTGTAAATTTTGGCCAAGTTATTTGGGTTATTGAAATAAGAGTGAGTTATCCCAATCTTATAATATATACATGGATTCATTCTAACAAGAACTAACAAGTTGTAAAACACTAAAATAACCATATTTATAGACACAAGATTTAAGGTGTATAAAAGTAACTTCCCTTTAAAGTATGGAAAATTACTTTTATGTCCTTCAAACTTACGGATAAAATTTGTTATTTTAGTTATCAACTAACATTGGTTCTCAATTGAACAACCGTGTATGTATGTATGTATGTAATGTATGTATGTATGTACGTGTTTGTTTGTTTGTTTGTTTATATTCAATTCATTGCATGTATGTGCAACTTAAGGTTGCTTTACGAGCTTTGTGTACGTTCACGAGAATTTCATGAGGGCGTGAATGAAGAACAAATGCATTGTTTGGATCAACAACCATATAGAATCATATAAGGACCAGAAACATGCCATAATAATCTTCTCAATACCACATGAATCACTTGATGCCAACGAAATCGAAAAGGGGTTCTCCACAAGCAATTGTGAACGCCTTCGAGAATACCAGATGTGAACATCGTTTAGTTCTCCACGAGTAGCAAATCTTCTTCAAACATATTTTTTTTTGCAGCCAAATCTTCTTCATACTTGGTTTTTATTTTTCAGCCGTTGTTTGAATTTTTTAGGGCATTGTAAATTGGAAAGAGGTAAATGAGTAATTTGCTATGAAAAACGAAAATAAGTAGTTAATTTTTTTGTTAGGAGAAATACATAATTGATGAAGTTAGGAGGGGAAATATGCAAAGATCCTATTTTTTTTTAACAACCAACAAATACTTTTTAATCCCACTTACCCGGGTAATTTACGATAACAAAAGATCACTCATGCTTGTAAAACACAAACAACGATGTTGACATGGCCTGCCAACATTTCAAAAGAAACTCACAATCAAAATACCCACTATGGTAAAAACCTGACTCACATGAAATATATTGTTCAAATAAGACTTGAACCCATGACCATTACATTAATAACCATGATATTACCTCTTTTGAAATCAACTAATCTAGGTTTTAGTGGCAAAGAAAATCATGGATATTGTTTCTTATAAATGATATAAGAATTTATTTATTTTTTTGTTATACACGTATATCTTAAAAAACAGGTCTTTTGTTGTGTCTTATAAAGTATAATATCTAAATCAGTTTTAAAGTGTATTAATCTTACAATCAAACAACACATGTTTTATCAATCTAAATTTAATACGTGAATGAAAATCGATACCTACATATGTATGTTACAATTTTACTCATATACATAAGTTGACACAAAAATGATCATAATTGTTATAACCATTGTTTTCATAGCTAGACTGGGAAACGCCACTAAAACCAATTCTGTTTGATGTCTTTGAATCATTCTTATTTGAATTAGCTAGTCAGACTGGTTGAAACTTTGAATTGGACAATGATCGGACTTGATTTTTTCCTTATAAGTGAATATAAACCACTAAAACAGAATTTATACCATTTTAGGAATGATAATGCTTGTTTTAATTTTTTACAATTATATATATTTTTGGTATTTTTTAAATAGTTATGATGTTATCTGATTTTTAAATCTTATTAGGCAAGTCCAACCAGTAAACCAGTAGAATATCTAGTTTAATATTCATCACGGTTGTAAAAACTTGATTATAACTTATAACTCATTCCAAGATATTTGTTTGAATCCCAAATTGGGATGGAAAGACACAAAATCAGAAAAAGATTTGAAATGTTTTGGTGGTGATAAATGTATGATAAGTCTATGTCATAAGATTTTAAAAAATTTGGAATATTGAAATTAAAAACTCGTCAAAATTAGTTAATATTAATTAATTTCATTTGATTTTAATATTAGTTATTTTATTTAGCATGTACAGTTCGACATTCCCTGACAGCCTGTCAGACATTTTCCCTTGGTAACTTCATTCCCAAACATGTATGCATTAAGATGTTGTACGTACCACCATTGATGCATGTTTCCCCTATATTGACTTGTGATCTTAGACATTGTAGCCAGTGCGGGTACCATCCACGACTTGCTACTACATGGCCATAATCATTGTGGTACCGTTTTAAATCACCCGTGTAGGCTTATGATTGATATATTATTTTTTTTAACAACAGAGGGTCCCGTCAATGAACTTGTAGCTCAACTAGCACTCCACGATTCTCATAAATCTTAGGCGTTGTGAGGTCATGAGTTCAAATACTGACCAAAGCGGCCAGTAGGGGGTTTATCACATAGTGAGTTTCCTCCTGAGAAGTAGGTACATTTGCTCGATTCAGCACTTGCCAACACTTGGGCTTTAGATACTGGTGAGTTGGTATCGGACTGTGGTCGCAGCGCGTGGGTTGTTGGGTCTGAGGATCCATTTGGCTATAAAGAGGCATGCCGCTGAGCCTTCGTTAACTGTTCAAAAAAATATTCAGTTATCATGTCGCTTATTATCGATTTCTCGATCGCCGATCATGAGACCGTACCCCCTGATGCGCGGGAACCTCGTGTAATAGGTTAACCCTCGGCCCCCATTGGTTCAGAACTCGAGATTAAGCTTAATATTATTTCTCTCACCTGATATCTATTAAAGTGTCAACAGTGAGACTTGAAACTTGATTTATAAGAAGAAATTAAGAACAAAGTTTTAACTAATAGGCTAACTTTGCTCAATGATTGATAGATTATTGGATCACAAAAAATGAAAGAAAACTAGTTTAAGTAAAAAAAATAAGATGATAAATTAAGATAAAATTTTAATAGTATGAGAAGATTGTACCCATATGCCAACCATTTATAATATAAATCAACTTATAATTGATTATATAAATTAATTTTTATATCTAATAAAAGAATTCGTGATTCTACCAACTTCCCTCGAAGATTCCTCTTTTGCTTCTTTGGCTTCACACAATTATAATATGTAGATTGAATTATCTTCCTTATAATTTTAAGAAATAGATGATTGTGTCCTTAAATTTTAGAAAATAATAGAGATTGATTTCGTTTTTAAAATGTTACATACATCTTGTCCTTTCATCAATTAATATTATGTTTTCCGTTAGCTTCAAGTAAATTTATCAAACCAGCTTTAATAACTTTGTTTAATCAATGGACCATTTGTGTACTTAATTTTATTATAATCCCTATCCTTCCCAAATTCCATTTTTTTCTTGAACGGCTAATTTTTGGATCACATGAATCACTGAAGTATCATCGTGTCACCAGCAGTACCACTCGATCATATCCACCACTATGTCACCTATTCTAGATAAAACTCAATACTTAGAGAAAACTCCCTTATGATATTTGAACCCAAGACCATTTGGTTCCAGAACCTTATCTTGCCACCAAGATACCGCTACACTGTAATGTCTTTGGTCCGCCCATGTTCCATTAGCATACCCTTAAAACTTCACCCACCACCGAAAACGACTTGTACACAATAGCACCAGGGAATCCCAAACTACGTTGGGGTTTTGTCACCTGTCTCCCCAATTCCATCCTTATCGTCTTTTTTATTCTACTTTCTTCATAATTGATATGGTTTCAAGAAATTCTTTAACCCAATTCTAGTGGTAAACCAATTCAAGATATTACCCATCACCAGATATTCACCCTAACATCGATCATCTTCATCACCACTACCGGTCCATCATCTACTCATCCAATCTATTATCTTTGAACAAATACCTATAACCATAATCAAAGATGATAAAAAATGTGCAAGGCTTTGCCGAACTGTTTGACACAAAACATGTTAAGGGTAAACACGAAACATGTTAAAGTTGTTTCGTGTTAACAGCTACATGTCTGAAATCATCAGTCTAATTAACTCTATTCTTTTTTTTTAGCTTTCATTGCCTTTTTCAATATGTTTTATATACCCACTAATTTTTTGAAGATTCTCCCATTTCCTTATTCATATGTACTTTCAAAGTATTATGTATTGCATTAACTTTTTACATCAAATTTTATCTTGTCCACTTATGATACGTATAAACCATATATAATATGGTCATATAGCACTATATGGTTAATATCAATGATTGCCATTTATCAAACTTTACATTTTTTTAGTTTGACTAAACCTTGTACAAACTATATAATAACTTTCTTTAACTCAACGATGCATCCCAATATTATTTAAGGACATATTGGCCTTCTAGAGTTTAAGATTTTTCTTTACAACTTTCCAAGTTGGATAAAGTTTACAAGTTGTGGATGCAACTTGGAATGTTTATTAAATTGAATATTGTTTTGTGTAAACATACTTGGGATGTGTTAAATCATTCACATTTTGTCCATAGTTATATATTAGTTTGATATAAACTTAATTACATGAATGGTTCATGTGAATTGTTTAAATTGCAATTCTCATATTCAAAATTGAAAAATTACAGTTACTTCAAATTATTAGTGGGAAGATTGTATAAATGGTCATGTGATTTGACCAAATACATGTTTGGTTAGGGAAAATGTCATACAAATGTAACTAACATATCAAGATTTAAAATTATCTGTCTATAGATTCGTAAGAATGTTGCCTAAATAATATCTATGATTTGATCAAATTGCAAGTTCTTTCTCAAGATCAAAGCACCACTATTTTCTATGCTTAAATAACCCCGCTTACATTTAACGCGAGAGCAAATTCGTTAATTTATACTTTCTTTTTTTTAATCACTATAAAATAAAACAAAACAAAACTACAATGGAGTAGGAAGAGATTGAATGTATAAAATCTATAAAAAAAAACAAAGATCACAATTTTCACCAAATAATCAACTTACAATTTTGTCCTTTTGTAATTAGGTTTGTGTCTATTGTAATCATATTTGTGCCCCTTTATAATCAGATTTGTGCATCTTTTTTATTTCAATATTAAGCAAAATTATTTAAAAACAATACACTTTAATATTTTATCGTGGGTTCCTTCGAAGGGCTTATCCCTCCTCCCTAAGCCTTGGATCCGTCGCTGCTATGCCACATCTCAGTTGTCGCAAATTCTTGGAAGATTAAGACAAGTACTCTCTTTTGTTGAAGCCATCACACTATCTTTAGTCATTCGTCTTCTATGCTTCTATTATCGGTAACCAAGTATCCTCCTACACTACAAGGAAAGCCACCTATAGCGACAACAAAAGTCGTCGCAATAGCCCAGAAAAGTCGTCGCTATAAGTTATAGCGACGACACGTCGTCGCTGTGTCGTCGTCACTATAGGGTAATCGCAATAGCCCAGAAAAGTCGTCGCTACACATGTCATCGCTAAGATACAAGAAACCACCGTGTGTAAGTTGTTTGAACGATTCTTGCACATATCAGAAGTTAACATAGAAAAACTAGTAGTATTTCAAGGATTTCTCGTTATCCAAAACTTTATTCGTAGCAATTTCTTGTACGAAAATTAAATTTTGGAGAGGATTCAATACTTAGGGATTATCAGAAACAAAATGAGGAGTCATGCTTATAGGCATGAGACACCCTTCGTGAACCATTTCCATTCATGTTTTGCATCGTGTTTCACATGTGCATCAATGTTTTATATGTTTGATTCACAATTAAATCATTCCACTTATTTGTGTGTTTCACCTGCAATTTATTCCATAGTTCAGCGGGGTTGATGAGCAAAGCATCACGACTTCTAATAAACCAATTGTGGACATGAACCACCATGTCGGTTCGTGAACTGACCGCTCATGTGCTAAACGAGCATGCAATCATCGAACCATAGGAACCGTCACATTGGTTTGTATGTGACAGCCTCACCCAATGCCCAGTCCTGCGAATCTAAGCCCTCAGTTGCAAGCCCAATCAAGTTGTAGGTTTCCCTTAGCCTGGAATGCGTTTTTCGTATGTGAACAAAAATGGTAAAGGTGGCTTGCATCTCGCAACAATGCAGACATGCACAAAAATGGTAAATGATTCGGATACATGATGCATATGCATCGGCACACATAGAGTGCTTTGCACTATTTCGGCTAAGTAACTAAGTTCCTTCTTAATTTAGGGCTGGCGAAATGAGTACCTGTTAAAACACGATTGAACATGTTTTACAAAAAAAATTACTATTTGATTTTATATTTTTTAAAAAATAATAAAAATTAAGAGACTAGACTTCATTATTTTTGTTTTTTGATACATAAACTGTCACGTTTAAATCACCAAACCAAGTGTTAAACGAGTCGTTTTCATGTTTCATATTTGCATTAATCACGTCGTTGAAATCTGCTAAACCCGTTAAGACCCGTTTTACCAACCCTACTTCTTATATTGCCTTTATAAACAGTTAAACACCCTATTGGGTATTTCATGTCTCTATGTTGAATCGAAGTTTTTATTTTTTAAACGTTCTCATTTGTTTACCAAGACGAAAAACATTTGATTCTAGCTCTAAATCATGTTTTCCAAGAAAATGAAGTGTGATGCCAACACAAAACATCGAAAATTATTAATACGCAAAGGGTAGTAATAAAAGACAAATATACATTATTATTTTGCAAGAATACATTAATAAACGTAAATTTGTTTAACCCATACGTAGGGGCGAAGCATCTATAGGGCTGGGAGGGAAGAGAACACCGGCCCTTCTTTTTTTCGTACATAGTGCTAATTTTTTGACCAAAAAGCTTTTTTTTTTTTTTGTTTTAAATATTGGTTTCATCTCTTCACTTAAAAAATTAAACATATCTTGTAAATTTCCGCCCCTCATTTCAAAATGTCCAAGATCCGTCGCTGCCTATAAACGTTATAAATAACTTTAAAATAATGACTTGATAAAAATTAGTCAAAAGATTATAAAGTGGTGTTCTTTTGAAATTATATAAATGACATAGTGATCATGTCCCCTAATAATTAAAAGTCGACTTCGCAGATCTAATAGATTGTCTTAGTAACCAATGTTTAATGCACGTTGATTCTTCTCTTATACGTTTTAAAAAGTTAAAACATGTAAATTAGTGTTCGTTTTATATATTTTATAAATAAATTATAATATTTTTATTTTAGTCTAGATACCAATTAATCCTTTTAAACCTATAAAATCTCCTACAAACTGGCAGAGACATGTGGATACAAAAATGGTTTCAAAACCGGACCTGACTATCTGAACCAGAGCCAAATCGGTTTTACTCAAATTGTCAGGTACAAGTAGCTACATTTTTTTCAAAGAAATCATAACAGAACCGGTTTCACCTTTTATAACCGGTCAAAATCTTGAATTTAACATAAAATATTTTTGACTTTTTTAACCAAATTAAAACTAGAGCCGATTTGAAACCGGAACTAGTTATAAACAAGTTTGTGCCCTTCTACTAACTAGTGGGGTTCGATGGTTCGAAGTCTATAATATACGGTTCTATATCAAAATTTTAACAGATTAAGTGTCAGTAAAGAATAATTTAATAAATTAATTAATTTTTGGTTTTGCTTAATTAAAAAAGAAATCACCAAATAGCATTAAAGTTAAAGCAATATAAAATATAAGAAAGCAAAGCATAGTTAATGATTAGTTACTAACATGTTTTTGTCTTAAAGACATAAATAGAGCCAACTAAAAATTGGTTATCGATCAAAAAAAGAAAAGAAGTTTATGACAAAAGTTTAATTAAAAGAATCGAATCAATATATAATAAATGATATACAATCGTCATTTATTAATTAAGGATTTAATAATTTAAAAGGTTAGTTTATTGAAAGATACCATCGAGTTGTGTCTACATTCAAATTCAATCGAATCACACAAAATATGTACACTAAAAAATAAATGATAGAATTCTGCCGACAATTGTAATAATAATGCAGTTGTCTTCTCTTGAATTCCACACATATAGACACACACAATATATACATAAAAAATATATATATTTAATAATTATTAGTTAACTTTTAAATTCATTACAAATTACATATTAAAATAATTAAAAAATATTATGTGATTAGATTAAATATACTAAAAATGTAATTTAACTTTTATATTTTTTTTACTGAATAAAAAAAATCAAATGAATGGTTAGAATTGAGTTTAAAGTTAAATTTTCTAGATTAAGTTATAACAAAAATTGCAGCATATTTTAATACATATTCTAAGGATATAAAAGTAATTTTTAAATTTAACAGTTTTACATAAATACAAACAAACAAACAAACTTACTCAGTATATTTCCATTTTTCAGTGTGGTCTGAGGAGAATGATAGACACAAACATTACCTCTATTTCAGTTGGGATAAAGAGGTTGCTCCGAATGAGTTCCTGACTCAAAGTTATCATTTGAAATTGATCATCTCAACATTTTTAACATTATTTTCACAAAATAAATAAAATAACGTTAAAATTAGTGTAATTTTAGTTTAGCCCCTTCAGGACCTACACATATATACATTATATGTGTTTACCGCAAATGGGGCGTCAGTTTTACATAAATATAAATTTTAAATCACACACATATATTAGTTTTTAAAGCTAAACAAAAGCTTTTTTTTACGTAAAGTTGTCACACATCGGTGTTATTAGGAATGAAGTGAAATATAGCCATTATAAAAGGGAAATCTTTTAAAACTAAATAAACCACTTTCAACACAAAATAACCAAATAAACCACGTTTAAAATTTTATTTTTTTCATCAGATACCATTTAATATCTTCAGTTATAGATGGGGCCAAAAACGTTAATTGCTTAAAGGAAATTAGCTTCGTTTTTATAAGACTCTATTTTAGGTTAAATATGTTCAAAGATTTAAACCAAAAGGGCCAAAATGATAATTTAATCTTTTATGTAATATATTTTGGGTAACAAATAGTTAAAAATACATAATATTGGGAAAATAAAAGTTTAAAAATGATATTATTATTTTATTACCTAAAATACTAACTTATATGCTATTTTAGCATATTTTATCATATTTTTTACTAAAAATTCATTTTATAATTTATAAATTATTTTTAATAACTATATTATTTTATCATATTTATTTTAAAACAAGAGTAATCCTAAAAAACAAGCCATTATCATCGAGTACCTAGGAGAATGATGTCACATTCGATGAAAAACCATTATCACGGGGAATGACAATTAATGTTATTCTCTTTAATATATGTTGAAGTATCCAAATCCGGGTTGGGTATGATGTCGGGTCAAGTTGTGCCTTGTTATTTCGAGTTAGGCTATGCCTTGCTACCCCGAGCTTGTATCTTAGCTGCAACAACATAAAAAGATCTACGTTAGAGGGCCCGATGGGATTTCCCCTGAGGGCACTCCGACATTCAAGTCGGTATCATTATGACAGATAATAAGGTGAAGAGTACATAATCATATACATAAGTAACTATGAAGTATAAGAGATGAGAGAAGTGTAAGTGCCAAGGCGGACGAGGAGAACTGCAAGAAACTGTTGTCTTGGTCCTACCTGAAACAAAGACCTTACCTAAGGTCTGGTCAGCAACATATATAGAGGAGTATGGCTAGGAGAAGAAGGACCTTGCTAAAGTTGGCAAGACCAACTTATTCATGTAGCTTACATTGAAGAATCTATTGGCTGGGCCTGTTAACCGACCTGAAACCACTATTCCTTACTGTCCTGCTGAAGTAGGAACAACACTATTGGCCTTACTGTAGGAGGAAACCTCTTGCGACTATACCCCGACATCGGGATCAATCTCTAGTGAATTGGAGGCAATATGCAAGTGAAAGTGAGAGTATAAGTGAGAAATGGGGTTGAATGTAGTGTCCACTTCTAATCTTCGTTGCCCTCTATTTATAATGCTGGAATTCTTGGGAGCCTATGACCTCCAAGATTCACTACTTTCCACTTTGAGTATCTGATCTTCCTTGCATCCAGCTACTTTTCTTGATGCGTGCAACAAGTTCCTTTTTGGTGTAACTCATTAACTATAGCTTCGTTTGTCATCCTGTATGTCAGCCAACCTACTCTGAAGAAGGTCATTTCCAAGCCCTTGGCTTTACCCATTGAATAAACCAAAATTCTCTTTGTTGTACTATATACTCTTTATCCACTCATATATGAATGAACATATTTCTTAAGCTACATATTTTGCGCGTCCTAGCTATCTTGCCTTGCGCTATTAAGTTGCTTGGCAAGTTGGCCAGGATGTTTCATCTAGTGTTACTATCTTAGCAAGTTGGCCAAGATATTATATCCTACATCATTAGCCCCTAATCTAGCGTGATGTAGTTTTAACTACATTAAAGTAGACTCATACTTTACATCTCCCTTATGAGCACAGATTCAGTAAGTTGAAACCTTTTGAGTTTTGAACTGATGAGAGTTTACCATGATAGACTTTAATCCCTATACATACATGACATAGATAGAGCTTGTACTTGGTTGTAGAGGGACCTTCTATAGTTTAATGATAAGTGTTGTCTTTTATACAACATTCATGCCTGAAAGACAAATGTTTGACTAGTCTATTTTGCCTTGAATCTTGACACCATTGTGGATTACTCATGAGTGGGATCTATACTAGCTACTATTTATCAAGTATTTTCAAGATGTAAGTCAACCAGTGTACATAGGTGACGATAAGAATCTTTTTGATAGACGAAACCAGTGTTGTGAAACATTTTATGTTTCTTCATAAATGACCGATGTCGAAGTGTCAGTAAAAAATAAGAGTAAAACTCAAGTCCCAGTTACCTTATTAGATAGGGTAAGTCGGGTGTCGAACCACGAGTAGTTTTTGTGGATGGTGTACTTGTTAATTAATTCATGACCTAAACTTAACTAAAACGGAAAATGTAAACTTGAATTGAATGGTTTGTTTGTTAAACTTAAAAATCAATTGCAATTAACTAAAATGGTTTTTAAACAATAATGAAAATGGTGATTCTCCCGGGATTTGGATTCAAAGTGAGATTTGTAGATTAGTTACTAAGTTGGAACAACCATATAGACATGATTAGAAGATTCAAATGTTTGTGATGAACAAGGACTAGTTGCTTCGATTGCAAAACAATGGAAGATTATCACATGAACATCAATTGCATATTATAAAACCCAATCACAATCTAATATATCCTAATTGCTAGAAATCTCAGGAATTGAAAGACAATGAATTAGGGTTTGCATAAAAATCCAATCTTTACAGTCAATTGAATAAAAAAAATAAGCAAAAAGCATCGAATGCTTAGATTGCTAGTTCCAAACACAATAATAAACTAATCTAAATCACCCGCTTACAAGAATCCTTCACCCGGAGGAAACCACGCAGAAATTAGCCGCTCATCTCTTGGAATTGATCTTCAAATCTGAATTAGATCATCAATTGAGATGATTTGGCAATGTTTGGATGGAAGAGAATGGCTAAAAAGCTTCGATTTTGGCTTCCTTGGTCGTCCAAAATCACCTAGAACTAACTGGGAGAAGAGAAGATACTCAAAAACCTTAAAAATCACGTTTTTATAAGTGCAGACTTCTTCAGGACCGTAAGCTATGGTCTGGCCGTAAGCTACGGTTGGGACTTTCTGTTAAGGTTGACCGTAAGCTATGGTCCGGCCGTAAGCTATGGTCTGCAGATTCTGTTAGAAAGTGCAGTAAGCTATGGTCAGCCCGTAGGCTATGGTCTCGCATGATTCCTTCCTAACTTGTTTTCTTCATATCTTTCTCATTTTAAGTCCGTTTTTCGCACCGTAAAAACCCAAATCTTCGTCTCGAGATCCTCTATCATTTAAGTCCAAGATCACTTCAATTTCCAATCAGTTTATGCTTCCATAAAGCTCCCAATTCTTCCATTTAACCTACAAACACATGAATTTGCATAGTTATCTAATTCTAACCAATCAATCACATGAATATGAATAAAATTTGACATTTAACACACATAATTTTCATTCCAAACCCCATCCATCACATTCCCACACTTGTCTTTTGCTTGTCCTCAAGCAAACATTTGAACTATCAGATCATCAAAATCAAATACACCTTCCAATTTCCCCGCCAATTCCCAATTAAGGTCCTCAATCATGCTTAATTCACAAGACTTACAACATTACATAGTTTTACACATAGACAAGTAACAAACATGATTTCTCATGCATTAAGTCTAAAACATGAAATAATTCCTAATTAAACATGAGGCCCTTCAAGTATTTCACATGTAAGCATTACACCCCTCACAATAACTCTCCCCTCGGTTTGTTTTTGGACTAGTAGAGATGCACTAGTATATATATGTAACACTCAAACCAAAGGTGAAATATCATTATCATAAGCTTGTATCATAATCAAATTTCCAACGACTTGCACATAACAATACACAAATCAAAAGGTCTTGAACGGGTTGTAATGTTAGGCTAGGGTTAAAGGTAGGGATGAGGATTTTTGAAGGTGACGTCAGTGGTAGTAACAATCCAATTTTATTGAACATAACTATTAACACAAAGAATGAGCATCATCCTTATCATGAAATTACATTGACTCTTTTTCTCTTATTTTTTTCTTTCAATCGTGGTCATTTTGACTTGATATTCTGGTTTTTTTCGTTTTTTTTTATTTTTTTACTAACTGAACATCTTATTACTTCACATTGAATTGCACTACCACAGGGTTTAAAAACAAGAAGGATGAATAGGTCATTGGCTTTACATACTTGGGCTGAACAAATGAACAAGGTAGGCTCAACTTGGTGTCTAATGGTAACGACAAGGTAGGATCTAGAAAAGAAAAGGCTAAAAAAATCCTATGGTTCATTCCTAATGCCTCTATCATCTTTGTGCAAGTTATGGCATACGTTTTCAACGAGCAACATAACACAAGTTCTAATTAGATAGACACCTTGGCATCACTCAGAAATCTTTAAGTACATAATGATAGGCAATTTTAACGCTCACGGAAACGGGGGATATTGGTTACCGATGAAAAACTTACATGTTATTCACTTTTCAGGAATCATACCCCTAATAGGCATTATTCCAACAATTTTCTAAAAATCTTGTCTAGGCTACTATCATGCAACTTAAAGAATCAAGCATGATCAAGGACCCCATTTGATTATTACCGGGTTACGGGTTGGTGATTTACAATGAAAGTTTTTGATCTTCAAGCCATTTGTTCGCTTTCACTCTTGTTAATTTGTTGAATTTCAAAAATCAAAAAAATTCCCCTCATCCCCACACTTGGGATACATTGTCCCCAATGTAATGGTTTTTAGGTCAAATTATGATTGTGTCAACTCAACAGTTATCCATTTAGCACCAAGGACCATTCCTAACACATAATAACCATATCATCACAAAGCTCATGATCCCCATTAAACAATCCACACAACTAAACCAATTAAAAGCAAAAAGAAAATTGTATCAAGTATCATCCCCATTCACCATTAGCCCATATGCCCATACATATATGAGAGTTAAAGAACATAACACATGAACCTGATCATTGATCAAAGAGTGTTCGGTAATAAGGTGAGCGTGGATCCTCGAAGATTCCTTTGGTGTTCATTCATCCTTGAATAACATCTTCCCGACATTTGGGTGTTATTATAGCAACAAATAAACTGAAACAAATAAAACAAGAACACAAAAAAATAAAAACTATTAAAAAGCCGGGTTGCATCCCGGTTAGCGCTAAGTTTTAAGGTCTTCAGCCAGACCAAACCTGATTTAGTGTTAATGGTGGTCTAAATGTGAATTCTTTACCCATCGTATCCTTACTGTCTTTGTTGTTATCATCCCAACACCATTTTGTATCTCCCATCTTTTCAGTATCCTCATGCTCATCTTTTGATCTCATCTTTACAAATTCTCCATTTTCAAAAGCATGTTTGACATGCTTGGGTGGCTTTTTCATTCCATGTGTAGATTCGGATGATCTTGTCTCTATCTTAATGTGTTCCATCATGCTTTTCACCAAATTCCTATCTGGTGGTGTTTCCTCCTGAACTACCGAGTTCCAATTTTCTTCCTCTTCATTCACTAGCTCCTTAACATGCTTTACCTTAGACCTGTCAAACACGAAACCCTTCTCTTTGGTGTCTCTCTCATTTAAATTGTAAATAGGAGGACACTTGTTAGTAATACTTGTTAGAGTATACGGATTTTCAATTGAGTAAGTAAATGATTTTGACAATATATGCAAGTTTAACTTACGGTTCCCAAAGCTCATGCTAATTGTACCATCTCGGCAATTAATTTGTGCACTAGTTGTCGCCAAGAACGGTCTTCCAAGTATGACAGTAGGTTGTTCCTTTCTCGCATGAGGTGCATAGTCCAGCACTAAGAAGTTCTCTGGGTAATAAAATTCCCCTATCTTAACAGCTATACCAACCAGCATACCCTGAGGGCGTTTACGTGTCATATCTGCTAACACCACAGTGGTGTCAACCGGCTGTAAGGGGCCAAATTCATACTGGTCATATAAGCTCCCGGGTAAAATACTTACTGTAGCTCCATAATCTTGATTGGAATAAGAGGTGCACTTGGATCAATTTCTTCATCTGACTCAATCTCCTTACAATCTTGGAGGGTGCTCACTGCACTGATGTGCACGTTCTTGTTCTTTGAACTGGAACTCTGGTGTTGAAGGTTGAGTGTGGTGTCACTAGGCAACTTCCTTTTGTCTCTTTCAGCTATTTGCTCTGCCAATTGCCCCAATTGTTTAGCATGTGATTCATTTGTTTTCTGTTGGAGCTCTTGTTTCTACACCACTCCAGTTAACATCAATCTTAATTCATTGATTTGAGCAGCAATGCCTTCCATTGAAATGTTGTTCCCTTGTTGATTTCATTGGAATTGATTCCGACTTCCTTGATTTTGTTGGAAGTTTCTTGATGCTCGTTGTTGATACCCACCTTGACCATTGTCTTGTCCTCCTTGATTGTAGTTCCCTCTTTGGTAGTTACCTTGATTGTAGTTCTGCTGACGATTCTGGTAAGAGGATCCTTGGTTTCCACCTTGTTGGTTGCTACCCTGAAAATTAGGATTCAAGATGAATTACCATATCTAAAATTAGGGTGATTACGCAAACCCGGGTGGTATGTATTGGAGTTCATGTCATTTTGTCTCTTGTCAATCTGGAACGAGCCTTGTATTTGATTCACCTCCTCATTCCTACCAATGTTCATCATGCACTCCGGCTCCAAATGACCTATATCACCACAAAAATTGCAAACATCATAAACATTAGCAACATTGGAATTATTCTTACCTGGATTTCTGTTGAAGTTTGCTATTTGTCTCTCGAGGGCTTCAAATCTCTATTTTGTAACATACTCCCCTCCTGGTTTCCCAATGACATGCTTTGCCTTCCTGTTTGCTAAAGCTTGAGTCTTTGAGCCTTTACTTAACCTTTCAAGCAGCTCCCAATCATCATCTTCTGAATTTTTCAGGAAAGTTCCATTGCTACTAGAACTGACAAATTTCAGATCTTCCGGTGTTAAGCCATCGTAGAAGGCTTTTATCAATTCCCACTTTGGAATTTGGTGATGTGGTCAAAATCTCAGCAACTCTTTGAATCGAGTGAATGCTTCATGTAGCAATTCACCCGATTGTTGTTGGAAGGTTCGGATGGCATTCCTGGCCTCACTTGTCTTGCTCATGGAGTAGTATTCATCTAAAAATAGTTGCTGCATCTCCTCCCATGTATAAATACTACCAGATGGTAGTGTGTGAAACCACTGTTTGGCCCTTTCCTTTAAGGAAAACTGAAATAAATTCAACTTAACTTCATCCGAGGTGAATCCTTGGCCACCAATGATGCTGCATATTGCACCAAACTCAGATAGATGGACATATGGTTCTTCAGTTGCAGTCCCTCTAAAATTTGGGATAATGGCCAAGTATTGTGGCCTTATCTCAAATGATCTTCCTCGCTACAGTGGAGGTACAATTGGTGAAGGATTTTGAGTCACTGTTGGTCTGAAGTGACTGTCAACTCCTTGAACATGAGCTCTATGGTGCCATCCTTGACCAGGGTTATTGTAACCCCATCTCCCATTGTAGTTCATTGGTGGTTGCCTATTCCACCCCCCTTGTCCATTCCATCCACCATGCCCATAGTTATTGTGAACTGGATGATTCGGTGGGCCTTGTGGTTGCCAATTCTCATCATGATAGTCCCCATGAGATGGGTAGTTGTTGTTGGCTTCCTCTTCATGCAATTCATCGTGCCAAGACCCATGTTCCCCCGAATTGCTCCCGCCACCTGAGATGTGCTCCTCCTTATGAAGATTGTTCCCTGGATTTGCTCCTTGGTTTGGATTGTTGAATAACGGATTCTGTGCCACCCTGAGGTTGAGCATGGCATTAGGAGGTACATTTGGTGGAGGGTTTTTTTGGTTGAAGGGATTCGGTGGGATGTTATTTGGATTTGGATTTGATGGGGGAATTTGAACAAATTGGTTGAATGGTGGAATCGGTGGTGGTGGTGGTGGGTTTTGGTTGTTTTGATTAGCCATATTAGCCGACTGATTTGAGCTCTCTCCGGTGTGATTTGTGTTCCTTGAACCCGGAGTAACAATCCGATCTAACCTTTGTAATGTCCGATTTATCCTTGCGGTTTTCTCAATCTCTGGATCAAATTCCAACGGTGAGTCCCATCCTGAAAACCGAGTATGCATGCAATCAACCTGTTACCTGCACACTAACAAACCTCGCGTAACAAAGAAAAGACAAGAAATAAACAAAATTGAACAAAACCTAATAAATCAATTAACAAACACCAAGCGCACTAACTCCCCGGCAACGGCGCCAAAATTTGACCGATGTCGAAATGTCAGTCAAAAATAAGAGTAAAACTAAAGTCTCAGTTACCTTATTAGATAGGGTAAGTCGGGTGTCGAACCATGAGGAGTTTTTGTGGATGGTGTACTTGTTAATTAATTCGTGACCTAAACTTAACTAAAACAGAAAATATAAACTTGAATTGAATGGTTTGTTTGTTAAACTTAAAAATCATTTGCAATTAACTAAAATGGTTTTTAAACAATAATGAAAAAGGTGATTCCCCCGGGATTTGGATTCAAAGTGAGATTCGTAGATTAGTTACTAAGTTGGAACAACCATATAGACATGATTAGAAGATTCAAATGTTTGTGATGAACAAGGACTAGTTGCTTCGATTGCAAAACAATGGAAGATTATCACATGAACATCAATTGCATATTATAAAACCCAATCACAATCTAATATATCCTAATTGCTAGAAATCTCAGGAATTGAAAGACAATGAATTAGGGTTTGCATAAAAATCCAATCTTTACATTCAATTGAATAACAAAAATAAGCAAAAATCATCGAATGCTTATATTGCTAGTTCCAAACACAATAATAAACTAATCTAAATCACCCGCTTACAAGAATCCTTCGCCCGGAGGAAACCACGCAGAAATTAGCCGCTCATCTCTTGGAATTGATCTTCAAATCTGAATTGGATCATCAATTGAGATGATTTGGCAATGTTTGGATGGAAGAGAATGGCTAAAAAGCTTCGATTTTGGCTTCCTTGGTCGTCCAAAATCGCCTAGAACTGACTGGGAGAAGAGAAGATACTCAAAAACCCTAAAAATCACGTTTTTATAGGTGCAGACTTCGTCAGTACCGTAAGCTATGGTCTGGCCGTAAGCTACGGTTGGGACTTTCTGTTAAGGTTGACTGTAAGCTATGGTCTGGCCGTAAGCTATGGTCTGGCCGTAAGCTATGGTCTGCAGATTCTGTTAGAAAGTGCAGTAAGCTACGGTCAGCCCGTAGGCCATGGTCTCGCCTGATTCTTTCCTAACTTGTTTTCTTCATTTCTTTCTTATTTTAAGTCCGTTTTTCGCACCGTAAAAACCAAATCTTCGTCTCGAGATCCTCTATCATTTAAGTCCAATATCACTTCAATTTCCAATCAGTTTATGCTTCCATAAATCTCCCAATTCTTCCATTTAACCTACAAACACATGAATTTGCATAGTTATCTAATTCTAACCAATCAATCACATGAATATGAATAAAATTTGACATTTAACACACATAATTTTTATTCCAAACCCCATCCATCAATAACATATAAACCTTTAATAAAGGCAATGCCTTCAGATTGTTTCTTGATTGAGTTATTACCTTTGCTTTTTCATAGGCCAAGTATATTGATCTAAAAGTGTATACGAAAGCGATAGTACGTAAATAAGATGATGGCATTGGACACCATTCATCCATATAATGTCTAAACTTGATATGGTTGTTAAAGAGAAGCATGACTGGGGCTGTTTTTAAAGTCTCAAAATTTTTTCTATACCTGCAGAAATGACCGAAATAAGATGCCCTTTGAATGATCTTCTTTGTGTCATACATCTTATGTGATAAATGTGAACTTAAAATGACATTTAAAATTCAATTAAGGGTCTATACAGATAAAAACCAGAGTTTCTTTCGTTTGAAAAGATGCCATATGGAGATCTTACATGTGTGTTGATTATGGACATTGATACTTTAAAAATGAAGCTCTAGAGTTTTGACACGATTCAATCATTGAGCATGCATGTTGAAGTGCGTTATCATTTTTCACTAAACTATTTGAAGCTATTTTGTAACCTACTTGTAAAATAGAACAAATGTCAAATCGGAATGTTCAGTTCTGATTAAAAAGTTAATTGTATTCGACCATTGGAGATTACTTGCGAAGTGTGTCATGCAAAAGCTTGATTTTTGGCCAGGCTAAAGGAATTTTTAACATGAATTTTGTCTTAATTTATACAAGGACAAATTCTTGTCAATATAGTTTTGATGTGAGTCATATGTTCATATAGCTAGCATAAACTTTGATGAGTTTGTTTTAGTTGAAGGTTATGAGATAACAGTAGGTTCGTTTGGTATTGTTAAACCTTTTCGCAAAGTGCTTAGGCAAACACACCCTAGGATAGGTCTGAGAGGTGAAATAGAATAATCTTGTATAGTATAACATTGTTCGTAGTCTTTGATTTGAATTCATCCTATTTCCGTTTTGTCAACGGTCTTTAGAGTACATAGCTTGACTTGTTCCATTTTTGATTTTTAACAAGGTTGCCACTTCACTAAATGTTTTTGCCCTTCTTTCATTGCAAATTTGATAATTATATTACTTGGAGAACTTTTCTTGGAAGATTGAATCATTTCATAGTTTAAAAAACGGTCAACGTGATGCGAAGGAAACGTAGTTACCTGTATTTTAGGGTAACAAGATTTTAAGTGTAGAAATCAACTTCTTCAAACCATTTATAATATTTGGTTTTTGGAGAAGGTAGTCTGCATTTTCCAGTGTTCTATAAGTAATTAGTGTGCCTTGAAGCATATGTAATAAAGTTACACACTCTTCCCAACTAATAAGGTTAATATATCTGGGCTAATTGTTGTGCTAGATGTAACAAAGAAAAGTATGACAAGGAAACACGTCAATGTCATTGGACAATGTAGTCTTCTTAAGACGGTAACTATAGATTATTAAGTCACGTGTGGTAGCCTTATTGCCTTAAAATTTTTCTTAATATTGAGAGCATGTGCCTTACATGTCATATGTTAAATTATATCTACTTGAGATGAAATTCTAAAGATAATGAGATCAAGCTTATAATGAAACCAGGAAAGGTTGCCCGTATGAGGCCATACAAGGCTTCCTAGAAAATCTTGGGGTTTTCGTGCATGACCAAGAAGATCTACTTTGGTAAGATAATGTAAAGTTTCTTGTGTAGATTTACTTTGGTAAGAGTTTAACCCACACATGATTACTTGTGGTGAATGTGCTCGTTTGTAAAACATGGCAAGATGTTCTTGGTGAAGAAAATGAACGTTTTATCATGTGTTAATATAGTTGGAGTCTTGCTTTATAAGGAGAGGAGTTTTCATATTCCAAGAATAAAATGATTATTGGCTGAGCAGTGTAATGTTAGGTAGCTCACTTTAGCTTTTAGCAATTAATAGGTTAAGCTAGACCGCATAACACATAAGTAGGTGGAGTATGTGGTTTAGGTGATGTATCATGGTTTTATGAGAGGTATATATTATCGTAGTATTGGTTTGCTCATGGTAAGCTTAGATAGGCCCAATACGTTCATGATGGTTTGGCCAAGAAAGCTATAATCGTGAATTTTTTGCCATAACATGCTTGGTTGATTCATTGTAGTCGTGCAATATGCATTGGAAACGTTGGGTGAATCATAAATGATAGTTATTGTAACACCTCGACCGATGGCGGAAACATCGGGGTGCCACGAAGTGTAGATTGTTCATAACACATTGTATAAAGTTGTATATAATCAAAAGACAAACATTCAATGCAAAATTTAATTTCAAACATTCATTACATTCAACTTATCCAAAACCTAAATATTACATCATTTCAAATCCAAAACATTAAACATAAATAATCCAAAATTAATTTCCATGCTCAAAGTATTGTTAATTGGTATTTCCACCTGAAACATGTTTAAAAATAAAATGGTCAGCTGTGAATAGTTGGTGAGTTTCGTAGGTTTGAACACTCAAACCAAAATATGTTTACAAAAAAGTACAAGTATTGTTTTATGTGAACCTTAAGCATAATGAACATAGTCAAAATAAACTCGCAAGTAAGCAGATCAACTTAATGTTAACATATGATGTTCGACCTTCGTTTAGTTTTTAATAAATTTTTATTACAATTATTATTATCAAAATATTAAATTCTGTGAAATCATACTTTAAAAAGGGTATTTAAATCAAAAGTTATATAAAAAATTGGTAAAAATCGGTTTTTAAACCCGACTGGTGATTCGAACCGGTGACCTCTAGATGGAAACCGAGGAAGATTATCAGCTGTTTTGGAGTTCTGCTCGTGAAAGGATCACGTTCAAAATAATTGTAACATAACCCCAATTCTAAATCCCCTATTACCCTTTTGAATCGAGAACCCTAGTTCCTCTCTTATTCAAATTTGATTGTTTATGAATCCGATTGTTCAGGAAAGCACAGGCCTTTCATTTGTGGGTCAAAATCGAATCTAAAGATGCATGTATCACTAACCTTTGTCTAAGAATTGGCTGATTTAGATTGAGTGTTCGAAGGAGGTTCAGTCGGCGCTTTCCACCTCTTGATTCGCGACCTCTACCGTGTATGAGGGTGCTTTGGTTGTACAGAATCTTTCGAAATGATCAAAGGGACTTAGGTATGCAATTAATCGAGTTTTTATACACATTTATATCAATTTCAAAGATCCAAAAAATAAGATGTTATATCTAAATTATTATATCACATGTCAAAATTGTATTACTTATTACCTTACTTAGTCAAAAATTTATTCTTATTTGATTTTTTACATGTATCTGTGTGCTATAAGTGTTAATAAACATAACATATATCTATATATATATATATATACAATATTCCAAAAAAACTTTAAACACATATAATCAAACATAATTAATGTTTAAACAGGCATAATCATGCTAAAAAAATAGAGGATTTTGTTTTAATGTTTCATTAATTGGATAATTTTAGTTAAAAAAAACTGAAATCCGGTCCAACTAGTGTACCGGTTTCCCATCTGACAGGTGAACCAGCTCAACCTATACCGGTTTGTATAAAGGCAGTTCACATGTTGATTTTGGGCCGGCCGACCCGTCCGTTCCCGGTCCAGCCAGCCGGTCCGATCCGATCCTGAAATCCATGCTAAGAACTAAAATTATTATTTTTTAATATCACTGATTTTTTAATTATTTAACATACTGTATTTTAAACATTCAAATCTACAACCACATAAAATATTCAAATACCTTTATAGATCACTCATAAAAGACAATTAGTAAATTATTCTTTATTTTTTAAAAATATTTTTACAAACATAATTTTAAATCGGTGGTATCTAAAGATTAAACTATGGGTGTTCAGTTTTCGAATATGACTCGAAAAAATCGAAATTCGATTCGATTTCAATTCGAAAAACACAAGTCGAAATTCGATTCGACTTTTCATATTCGAATTCGATTCGTAGTATAATATCGAATTTCGAATTTCATATTTTTAATTCGATTCGATTCGAAATTCGAATTTATATTATTTATATATTTTTAATTTATATATATATAATTATATTAAAAAAGACTTTTTAATTAGGTGGTTTAGTTTATAAAACTAAAAACTTATACACAAATGTCAATTTAATTATAAAATACCCATAATTTTAACACTTTTAAATAAGCTAAACCCAAACATTCACAACAAAAACGTCATTCCGGAAGCTTGAAAAACTAATCATTTTGGTTGTTAATTTATAATATTTTGATTACTTGTCACTTTATGTTTTTTTGTATATTATCATTTGCATTATATATTGAACTTTTATCATTTTATTAGTTTAAATCAAATATCTAATATTACAACTTATATGTTGGTTATTTGATATTTGGATGTTTAAGGTTTTGAGTATTAGATATTTTGAATATATAAAAATAGCAAGTATAAATATTTTTTTAATTCAAATTAAAATCAAAACAATTCGAATTATAATCAAATTCGAATTGAATTCGGATCGAATTCGAATAGAATCGAATTTAGAATTGGGAACGAATTTGAATTTCGAATTTGAATTGGTTTTTTCGAATCGATTTTGAATTCGAATCGAATTCGAATGCTCTTAAAAAATTCAAAATTCGAAATCATTCGATTCGAAATATTCGAGTTATTCGAAATTCGATTCGATGAACACCCCTAGATTAAACAGAAGTTTTTAGATAAAAACACAAGTATATTTTGAAATTGTATAATTAATTTCACATTAAATTCAATAGTTAAATAATGTAATAATTATTATTCATGTTTATAATCCATAATCTATAATTTATAATCTACAACAAAATCTATCTTATATAAAAATTAAAGTTTTTGTTCGTCACATGTTATGTAATGAAATACATTTTAGTTTCTTTCGAGGCTTAGTTTTGAAGCATTAATTTATTTATTAACATTCTTTTATTAATCGTAATAATTGATAACTTTGTCGATTATTATTTTAATTTATTTTCTAATATTTTATAAATTATATATGTAAACAAGTAGTCAAATCACAACTATCTTACACTTTCACTGTAAAGTAATAATTATATATCTTACAGTTCTTGCACTTTCAATCTAAAACAATAATGATTTCTAAGTAAATTAAATATTATGTTTAGACTATACTCAAAGAAAAAAAGTAACTAAATACATTAAAATAAAATAATTTTGATCAATTATAAAATAAATCGTAAACAATAAAAAATAATCATCTTATTAGTAATAAAAATATAAATTATTTCATGTATATTATTGTATTTTTATATTTTAACTTGCTATTATCACTAAATAAGATAAAAACTTTTAAATCTTGTAAGCTTCTAGGTTAGTTATGCATAATAAATTACAAATATGCGTAATAATTAATATATAAGTAATCAAAGGAATTGTATATGAAATTAATTTTAAGTTTCAAAATAAACATATTTTCTTATTAGAACTTTTATTTAAGTCTCCGAATATCATTAACTTAAAATTATATGTTATTCAAAATGAAAAAAATAAATAATGATATTAATTGTTTTCATGAGTAAGTTTGAAAATATTTAACTTGATTGGATGGTATGAATGTTAAAATACAATTTTCAAATAATAAAACAAAGTGATATTAAAAAATTCAAGTTTTACTTCGTAAGTTTTTATATGTGTCAGTATCAATTGCAATTCAAGTTCATTTAACTATACTAAATATATGCACAGGGCAAATTATAGTTTAATAGAACTAATATTTATCAATTACATAAAAAATAGTTTTGTTTTTAGAACAGCAAACGCCTAGTCACTCGAGATCACCTGCCCGAATAACAGAGTGTGGTGACCTGATCATCAGCCAGGAGGAAACCTACAACTAAAAAAACCCTCTGGCTCAACTTTGAACAATATTTGCTCTAGGTGAGACTGTAATACAAGACATCTCATAATAGAAGTTAAGGGGTTACCACTAGGCTTGAAGTCATTTGGTCATAAATAGTTAAATACATAGTCCATATAAGTGTTTTAAAAATTAAGTAATCAAAATTTATGACCAAAGGCATAATAGCTCAGCGTTATTTTGGTGGTGAGAAAAGACTAAGGAACCAAATAGTCCTAGGTTTGAATACCACAAGAAGATTTTTCTCAAAGTATTGAGTTTTATTCGGAAGTGATGGCTTTGTGGTGAATATGATCGGGTGGCTTGAAGCCATTTGGTCATAAATAGTTAAATACATAGTCCATATAAGTATTTTAAAAATTAAGTAATCAAAATTTATGACCGAAGGCATAATAGCTCAGCGTTATCTTGGTGGTGAGAAAAGGCTAAGGAACCAAATAGTCCTAGGTTTGAATACCACAAGAAGATTTTTCTCAAAGTATTGTGTTTCTTCGGAACCGATGACTTTGTGGTGAATACGATCGGGCGGTACTGCTGGTGGCATAATGATACTCCAGTGATCGGTTAGTGATCCAAAAAATAGTCTTTTAAAAAAAGTTAACAAAATTTATACCTATCACATCTAGGTTTTTCTTTAAGGATATATTTTAACTACTGTAATTATTAACAAGATATTTTGCATTTAAGTTAATTTACATAGTACACGAGTTTATTCAATTAATGTAATATATTTATTTTATATACATACTTTTTTTTTCAAAATATGTAATATTTTATTTATTTAACGCGTGTAACACACGAGATTTAACATAATATTAACAATAAAAAATTAAGGGGTATTTACATATAATTTCTTTTGATAATGTCATTTATTACATATTTACTTAAGTAAAACAGTAAATGACATAGTTTTCCCTTTCAAGAGGAAACATGTAATAAATTTTAAAGGTTGGGTAATTAAACATGTAATAAATATTATTAATTAGTACGGGTATATATGTAAAAAAGAGGAAACATGTAATAAATTTTAAAGGTTGGGTAATTAAACATGTAATAAATATTATTAATTAGTACGGGTATATATGTAAAAAATCCAAAAAATAAACATATAGGAGAAAGATAAGAGCAAATAAAAAGTAAATGACTTAAAATAATAACAAATATATTTAATAAATTTTATCTATTAGCATTAAGAGTAAGATTTTCTAAAGTTTGAAACGTGAGAGAAAGAAAGCAACATATTTGCAGAATGAGAATGCCATTATAGCTCAAATAACACTTTTATTGTCAATATAAGTTATTTACAATTCAAGTACATCATATTTGCTTACTGTCAATTTTACAAGACAGGGTCTTATCAATTCCTATTGATATAACTTTTTAGTTATTCGGTTGATTAGAGAACATTTCAGTACTTAGTTTTAGGTAATATATATTTTTCGTGTTATATCAATTTATAATAATATATATATTTTCTTAAAAAGATAGATAGATGGAACATGGAACGTTGGGGTTAAATGTGGGGACAAAAAGAAGATGGAACATCATCGAAGGTGATTTTACCTCAACCTACAGAAGGAATAAAATCAAAAGTATAATGATGGTTTTAAAGATGATTTTTAAGGGAATGCCGACTTGTTACTGTTTTAATAATTAATTTATACATTTTGTTATCATTGTTTATCAACAACAAGCTACAAATACATAAGAAGTAGTATATTATACACTTGCATTGTTCTTTATAACCACATGCATGGCGAACCCAACGGGTCAGAGTTTAGAATCTTTAAAAATAAAAGACTTTTATTTTTTTTAAATCTTTTACATGTAGTAAGTTTTTTGATCTGTTTATTTATAGCTTGTGGGTAACTGTTGGAATAAGAGATACAACAAAGGCCTAAATAAAAGACTTTTAATATTCTATTGAAATTTCTTTTTAAAAAGTTGATTAGAAATATTTTAATAAAGAAATTGCATTAAGAAAAACATATAAAAATTAATCTAAACATTATACATGCAAATATATAAAAAAAATTAACGCTACCAGATATAAATTTTTAGCATATTAATGTCGGTCTAACACCCGGATAAAAGGAAGAGGGTTTTTAACGTAATCGCTATTAAAGGGCCAGTGATTTTTATTCCGTTTGAGGCCCTCAAAATGGTTGAGAAGGCCCTGAGTAGACTAGATGTTTCAAGTTTATTCGTTACCTATTGACTTTGTTATGGGAGATTTTAGGTTTGAATCTGGGTCGAGACAAATTGCTAAGATAAGATTATGGAGTTCACCCATTTGTGTGGTTATTTTTATGGTGAGCTAGAGCGCATACCATAAGGTGTTAAATACGAGAGGACAGTTGAAATCTCTTCTTAAGTGTCTGTGTTTCAGGCCGTTTAGAAAAACCATGGTAATGTGTATCAAAGACAAAGAGAAAGGTACATATGATTTTTTCCATTATATGAGTGAAGTTGTTACAAAAAATATATATGTCTCATATCTTTATTATATCTTTTAAACATAATATAATATAAATGCAATAGTAAAAGAAACTATAAAAAGCAAAATAGCTTTCTAATTTGATTCAATAATGATTCGGACAGAGTTTATTTTAAAACGAAATATGATCACATACGCGGGATGCAACAAATGATGAAAAAACTTTTTATAAAGTTAAAGACTTTATTGCACTGTATGTACATCAAAATCAAGACGATTGATTTTTTTTTTGTTCTTTTTTATTTTTTGTTTTATTTTTATTTTTTTATTTGATAATTAGTTGAAAGAAACCTTGGTAATTACTTTGTTAAGAACGTGTATGAAAGAACATATTTCATTTAGCTCTTTTTCTTAGCAATCCTAGTTTTTTAGTAATGGCAGTAGGAGCGTGGGAAACCTAATTAATAAAGGGTGGTGTTAAACTTACACCCTAAAAACATGTCTGCACACCCACCAAACGCCTCGTAGCGGTTACTACGGGGCGTATTGGTACAATATGTATGGTTTTGGTCAAACGACAGAGATAATGATTAGACCTAAACGCCTCGTAGTGGTCAGTACGGGACGTATTGGTACGATGTTTTGCAAAAGTACCGACAGTGTCAGTTGATGGTGACCCAAACGCCACGTATTGCTCACAACAGGGCGTTTAGGGTTTCCGTATACGCCCCGTTGTGAGCATTACAAACCCTATACGTCCCGTTGTGAGCAATACGTGGCGTTTAATGTTTAAAACGTGCCAAATGCTCGCTGCTCGAATCACTTGACATATAGTTGAACGAGTTTTCTCTTGTTTCGTTTATTAGAATATTTACTTTCTACTAGCATATTTTTGATTTGAAAGATGTCTTGGTGGGGACGGAGACTTTTTCTTCGGTTAATATTCCGACGTTTCACGAGTTGAAGAAACTTATCAGGTATAAAACTGCAGTTAGTTGTTTTTATTGTTAATCAAATGACAAACTAATCATAATGTTTTTAAGGATGGGACTGGTGTGCATTCGTCTGAGGCCACAGCTAGACTAGTATTGTCAGATCTTCACGAAGAGGTTGCGGGTCAAAGTTCGTGCTGGCAATTTGATTTGAACTAGAAACCTTGCGTTGACGACGACGTTAACAGGGAATGTTACGCTGGTGAACAATCACACCCACCCCAATTTGCGGTTAAAGAGTAACAATCTGACGTTGTATACCAAAATATGGACTGGAATACCAATGAGGTAATATATTTTTACTTGTTTTTAGTTAGATGAACATTAGTTTAATGACAGCATTGTTCTCATATATTCATTTAGTGGAAGAGTTGATGGCATGGGTGAAAAGTAGAGCCCTTTATAATGAATACGTCGTAGTTACCGGACGATCTAAGAAAAAGAAGGCGACTAATGAGGTCAACAAAATATGGCTTGTGTGAGATCGTGGTGGTGAGCACAATAGTACGGCCATCTTAAGGCGTACCGGTAGCAAATAAATCGGCTGTCCTTTTAAATTAATAAGGATATACGACAGTGATTCTTATGGTTGGAATCTTCAGGTCAGAAATGACAAACACAACCATGAACCAGCTCAAAATCTTGAGGGGCACCCATTTGTTAGAAGATTTTCCGAGCAAGAACAAAACATGGTACATCATCTGACTGAGCAACACATGGAGCCACGCAACATACTTTCCAGCATAAAGAAGCAGAATCCTGACAAGGTCTCAATCCGTAGAGACATATACAATGTGCAGCAAAAATTTAAAAATAAACAAAAAGTCGGATCAAACCTAATGCAAGTCTTAGAGAACCTGCTGCTTACTCAGGATTTATTTTATTTATATTGTTTGTTGAGTGGGAGACCGTGCAACCTTGCACGGTGTCTGGCGGAGTATTTTCATACCTATTACCACCGGTAGGAGAGAGGGAGGATCTACGGGGGGTGTACGAGACCCGTATTGCTCGGTTTCACGGGCTTATCAATATACAGCCTGCAGATATGGAGGCCGTGCATCCTGTTCGATTAGATCGTAGGACGATGCACGACATGCCTATCGTGCAGAAGTTCTCGGTGTCGGGCTTCGGTTATCGCTCGAGAGGGATATTTTGGCAGCCGAGGCCAAATGATCTGCATTGCAGAGACGACGAGCCCATGCCCCAGCAGCAGCCCCCGCAACAGCTTCCAGCACATGTCACAAAAGAGCTGCATCAGGATGTGCCACATCAGCATCCTAAGCGCATATACAGAGTCGTGCGGCTTCCTACTCGTATCGCAGCTATGCTGCAGGGCATTGCCGATGCGCCACAGCAGCTCATTTAGCAGCAGCTTCAGCTCAGTCAGCAGCTAGCTCATACCACCGACCAACTGACTCGACGAGTGGATCGGTTGGAGGATCTGATCTCGTGGCAGGTGCATATTGATATTACTGATGCTCGTGCTCAGGGTATCCAGCTCCCTCCTGTTCCGCAGCCACGACAGTATCCTCCTCCCCCTCCACCTCCACCTCGTGATGATTGGTTAGTATTTTCAGTTATATATGTATTTGTTATGTGTAAACACACAGTTGTATTCATGTTTATGTTTTGTATATATTTGGTTGTTTTGGTTGGTGATGCGTGTTTTATTATTTAAATATGTTTGTATCAGTTATATCACGTTAAAACAAAATATGCATTATTTATCATGTTATTCTGTAACATCAATATGTTTAGACAAATAACATCATTTATATATCAATTATTAATTATATTTAAATTATTATTAAAAATAATTAAAAACATTTTTAAATTTCAAAACTTAGCGTAACATATGTAATTTTAAAAGAATTGACTGTTAAAAAAAGTTTTAAACAAGTTTTAAAAACAATTAAAAATAAACATACCAAGAGACCGTAAAATATAAAAAACAAGTTTTAAACAAAACTATTAGATTTTTACAACCCAAAAAACATGCGCTTAAAAACAATTAAAAATAACCTACCGAGGGACTGTAAAATATAAAAAACAAGTTTTAAACAAAACTATTAAATTTTTACAACCCATTTTTACTTGGGCTTAAAAACAATTAAAAATAAACGTACCAAGAGACCGCAAAATATAAAAAACAAGTTTTAAACAAAAATATTAGATTTTTACACCCCAAAAAACATCTTCACACACCCTAAAACAGCCAAATTAAATTTTTTTAACCCTAAACGCTCCGTAGTGGTCACTACGTGGCGTATAGGGATTTATCTGACATCAGAATGTCTGACTCGTTTAAGGTTGTCGGTTGTCGGGCAAAACGCCCTGTAGTGACCAATACGGGGCGCATGGTGGCGGCGGGGTGTTGAAATATGGTCAATACGGGGCGTATTAGTTTTATTTTTTTTCAAATTATCTACTTGAATAAATAAAACATTAAATTAAGAAGAAAACATAATGTTCAGTAACAATATATATATATATAGGGGAATGATCAATTGTTAACCTTTGCTTATTGCGTTAACCGAATGAGTACATTTTATTATCTAGGGCCCACCTTAAAGTAAATCTAAGCGTGTAGGTTTTTTTAATTAATGTAGGTCTCACTTACATTAATAAAAAAACATACACCTTTATATTTACTTTAACGTGGGTCCCAAAGTAATAAGATATACTTATTCGGTTATCGCAATAAAAATGGGTTAACAAAGAAACCACACCCTATATATATATATATATATAAAGTGTTCAACTGATAATCCATAAATAGAACAATAACACATTAACTCAAATATAATGGATAATCTAAAAGTTGAACGTATACGATTGTGTCATGTGTCATCTTTCATATTTAAATGCAGTATGATATTTTAATCATTTGCATCATATTAAAAAACTGAAATTAATTTTATGGTGCTATGTGTTACTTTCTAATATATTTTAATATATATATTTTTTTTATTTAAAGTTTACCCCCTTTTTTTATACATCCATTACTTTTTTATCCTATAATATTTTTTTATAAAAATTGCACAATTTCATTCGTCTTATTTTTATCTTTAATTCAGCTATGGTCTTGACTAGGTTTTTTTATTTTTTTCCGGATGTTCGTATTTACACCAATGTAACAGGTATGAAAATAACAATTTATTTGTAACGAGTTGTAATGAATTTGGTTTTACATTGTTGTAGATTAAATAGGGGTTATGTTTAGGAGTGTAAACAAGCCAAGCCGATCCCGAGCTCGTTAAGGCTTGAGCACGGCTCGTTTAGACAAAATAAATGATATAAAATGAGCCTAACACATTTGTTACATCACTGTAATTAAATAATTGATACAATGTAACCATATTTACTTTACAGCATTGTAAACCAAAATTCGTTACAAAATCATTTTAAATTTATTATAAACGTAATTTTTATTTGACTTTGACTAAAAAGTTTGGATTTAAATCAATGTAACGACTATAAAATATAACACATTCTTTGATTTTTTTTTTTGCACCGGTAAATTGCATTACTGTAGTTAAATAAAAATGATATAAAGTGAACATAAAACCTTTGTTACATCACTGTAAATAAATAAACGATACAACATAACTAGGGGTGTTAACGAACTATTTTGTCTAAACGAGCCGAGCTCAAGCCTTAATAAGCTTGGGATTGGATCGGCTCGTTTAGACCCCTAAACGTAACCCATATTTAATTTAAATGTAAACCAAAATTCGTTACAACTCGTTACAAATAATGTGTAATGTTTATATTTGTTACATTGTTGTAAATACGAACATCCGAAAAAAATAAAAAAAAAAACATTGTCAAGACTATAACGAAATTAAAGAGAAAAATAAGACGAGTAAAATGGTGAAATTTTTATAAAGAAAATATTATAGTATAAAAAAGTTATGGATGTATAAAAAAAGAGGGTAAACTTTAAATAAAAAAGTAGATATATCAAAATTTATTAGAAGGTGACACATGATACCTCCAAATTAATTCTAGTTTTTTAATATGGTACAAATAACTGAAATACCAATATGAAAGATGACACATGACACAATCCTATATATACTCAACTTTTAGATTAATCATTAGAATTGCGTTAATGGGTTATTGCTCTATTCATGGGTTATTATTTGTTTACAATCCTATATATATATATATATATATAGGGGAAGGATCAAATAAGAAGAACTTTTTGTGTAAGAAGAGTGAGAACTAATAAGAATTTGACACGTGTCACATAATTTAATTATAAAATCTTATTTTTTATACTATATTTTTATTTTTTTTTGTACTAGATTTGTTATATATTTTTTATACTCGATTTTTGTGGTTTTTTGTATAAGATTTTTGTTGTTTGTACTATATTTTATTTTTTTTGTACTGGATTTTTTTTGTACTAGATTTTTGATTTTTTGTACTTGATTTTTGATTTTTTTTACTGGATTTTGTTTCTTTTTGTACTGTATTTCGTTTTTTGTACTGTATTACTCTTTTATGATGACACGTGTCAAATTTCTATTGCTTCTTACTCTTCTTAGGCAAAAATCTCTTCTTAGTGGATCCAACCCCTATATATATAAGAAAACAATAAAAATACATGAAATAAAATTATAACAAGTTGTTGGTCGTCCGAATACAGGATGCCCAAGTATTTTGCAACTCTGAAATGATAATATCCACTGCATTGGTAAGACGATCCTGAGTGCTATTATTGTAAAAGTCGTTCGAACACTTTGAGATTGGTCGAATGGGGAGTTACAAGTATTCGGTTTAGGCAGAATTATTCGTATATTACTCATATATGGTAAACTATAAAGAAATCAATTTTAAGAAATTATATATATATATATATACATATATATAACAAATTACCTGAATCTTAATAATAATAATAATTTTATTATAGTCTTCAAAGGAATTCTGTTTTATTCATTAATGATGACCCTTTAGACTTAATTTTTTATTCTTTTCTATTGCGTATTTGTGATTAGCAAAACTAAATTGACCAACTAGCTAGCTTTGCGTACTCGATTGAGTTCAACAAGTTGACCCGAGCCTAACCTTGGTTGACCAAAAGGAACTTGAGCGGCATTGAAGTATGTTTAAAAGGAGATCATCTTTCTCAAATTGAATTACATCTTTACCAAAACTTTGAAAGATAGTAAATTCTACATGTGCTCCAAGTTTAATTAGTTCGCGTCCTTATCATGAGAATCAAGAGATAATGACATTGTAAATCTTTAAGTGCAAATTTAGGTTTATTTTAAAACAACTTACATGCTTATGTACTTCTACTTTTAAACTATTTTAATTTAATTTTTATGTCTAAATGTTATGAGAGTGATGCACGTATCTATTTACTTCTATATCGTTAGGTATGTTTAAGAGTACACTTACCAACAACAATTTTATATGTTTATATACTTTTTAAGCGACAAACATACACATCCATCTAATGTTACATCATTTGTCATTGAAACACTTAAACTTTTAACTTTAAAAGAAAAAATAACATTATCAACACCAGTGGCGGATGCAGGAAATATTTTCAGTGGGTTGACTGTTTTCGAACATTTCAATTAGATAGAACCGACCATAAAAAATTCTGGGTTGGTTTGACGGTTCGGGTCGGTTTGACGGTTCGGGTCTTCTAAACTTTTAAGCATCTTGGTTTTAATAAGCACGCCTGAGGCATGATGTGAATACGTAATCTTGAAAACGCCCTAGGGCCTAGACGCAACACTCATGTACATATTAATGAAAATTTGCTTATGTAAACAATCTAAGGGGAGGAACACATGAATGGTTTACTTCAAAAAAAAAAAGTTGATATGTAAAATGAGAGAGATGTATCATTTGGTATGTAAACAATCCCATGAACCCACTTTCATTTACATAGATCCGCCCCTGGGGTGATCAAGTGTAGATATGGCCCTTACCAAGACAAACCGCACGCAAACCCAAGTAAGCTTAATATGCCAGATAATACCAAATAAAGATTAACTCAACTAACCCAACGCACATATTATTTTTAACAATTTAAATTTAGGTCAAGATAATACCAAATAAAGATTAACTCAACTAACCTGACCTGAAACCCGATCGGGTTGACCATATCAACACTCCTAAGTCTATGATTTTGCTATGTTTGTTATTATAGCGTTAATCGTTCTTTAAAAAAAGTTGATATAATTTATAATTCGTAAGTCTAGGGGCATTTTTTTCCTTCTTGACCTGAGCACTTCAATTATCAAGACTGATACTAGTCATCAAGGTCTGTGTTTGTGGGTAGTAGTTTGGGTAGGTTGGAGACATCGCAAAATACCTAAAAAAATCAACACTAATTTCACAAAATACCTAAAAAATCAACACTAATTTCACATACATGTTCATTTGATCCTGTCGCCCGTCGGTTGCCGTAGGAGAATCCGCAAAAGCAGGGAGCACCGGTGGTCGCTAGTTGTCGCCGGAGGGCAGCTGGGCAGGATCGATTTCGATCGAGAGGGCTGGGGCTGCAGTTTTTTTTGGCTGGGATATTGGATCGTGATTCGTGGCTAAAGCAACAGAAGAGCCGAACGGGGGGAAATGGGGAATAATGGGGGAAACCGGAAACGTGCGTGGTTTAAAAAAAACCCCAAGTCTCCATTTATCTCATTTTCTATTTTTAAAAACTTTAAGAAAATCTTGAAAAAAAAACAGAACCAAGATTCGAACCTGTGACCTACAGGATGAAATCCAGATTCCTTACCACTAGAGTACTTGTAAATTATATACTTGAGATTCACCTTCAAACTACTAATGGATTCACCCTATTGTTTAACCCTTTAGAAAAAAAAATTTCTCACTAATGTTACGAATCGCAATGGGTTCCGGTGAACCCGTATCTAAGTATGTAGATCCGCCCCTGATCAACGCCTCGTATACTATTGTACTAAAAGTGTTTTAGTTTTTATATATTTACTTGGATGCATGTTAAGAAGAGAGAAAAATAATTTAGTATGTTACAACATATTTGTATCATTTACAAATAAATAAAAATTATATGGGACATATGACAAAATCCAGTGCTTCTCATAGCAATTTTTCAAAATCTAGCGCATCTCATATCAATAACTTTGTCTTATATTATATATATATATTTCTTTTATAAAATAATAATATTAAATACTAACGTATTATCTATACTTTTTTTTTTCAAATTAAAAAAATATACTAGGGGATCTTTTTATTAATAAACATATTTTAACCAAATATAAAATACAAAGTTTTTTTAAAATATTAAACTATTTTAAATATATAAAATACTTTAAAGCAGATTTTTTTGTTTAAAAAATAAAAGCTTTATAAAAAAATATTTAAAAAACAAAAATAATCAAATTTGACATTTTTATACAACGATATTTGTAACAAATTGACATTTTATTTATTATAGGCTATTTAAACTTTTTTATTCAACAAGTTTATTGCACAGGATATTAATTTAGGTTCCCTACAGGAATAAAAGCGAATAGCGACCAAGGTTGCAAAAGTCGCTAGGCACTCCTAGGTCGGAATAGGTTCTTGGAGTGAGTAATCGGAGAGTACTCGGCCCTTGACGGGAGTACTCGGATATTACTCAGAAAGTACTCGGCTTCGGGACAACTCTTTGGAGCGAGTACTCGGCCTCGGGACAACTCTTTGGAGCGAGTACTCGGCCTTGGAGGCCGACTTTTGCAACAGTGATAGCGACAACAAAAGTCGTCGCAATAGGTCCCTTTTTCGTTGCTATAGCCTATAGCGACGACTTGTAGCCACTGCCCGGACTTGTCGTCGCTGTTAATGTCGTCGCAATAGGATCATCTATATCGACGACTTGTCGTCATTATAGGTCCCATTTAAAATTTTGTTTTCTTGTTTTTTTTTTTAATTTAAATTCTGATTTTTAATTTAAAAAAAATTCATAATAATTTTGATTAAAATATTATTAAATATTAATTTTTTAATGATTTTCCATACAACCTATAGCGGCGACAAGTCGTCGCTGTAGGTCTACATAAAAAAAATTGTTTTTTTTCCCAGATTTAAAACTGTTTTTTCCAGATTGATTTGAACCTGTTTTTAACCTGCTATAGAATTTAAAACAATGCTAAATGTTCAAATTACCAAAAGCACAGTTATCCTAATGTGCATATGTGCAAACCATGTTTAACACTACAAATCCGAATACAAATTCAACCACAAACATAAGATAAATCAATCCAAACAAACACAAACTATCTAGTTTCAAACAAAATTAATCCAAACCAAGTGAAATCCTATTCACTCTCATCATCGTCATCTTATTCTTCAAAGGCAGGTTTGTAGGTGTTGTCGAAAGAATTGTCAAAGGCTTTTTGGCGTGACATTAACTCGTTTATCTGTTGTTGCATCCTTATGTTAATTTCTTGCTATTCTTGCCAACGAGCATTTTCTTGTCGTAATTCATCATGCAAATCTTGATTGTGTGGCGTATACGACATACTTGGAGCGACATCCGGGGTTACACTTTTCACCGTTCGGCCAACACCTCGAATGTGGTCACGCCTCTGTCCCAACTACCTTTCAAGAATTTCAGCCTCATTAACTGGCGTATCATCGCCACCCGAGCTTGACATGGACTTGTTCTTCTCGTCCATGATTTTAACCTACATTTAATCACTTAAACGGGTCAAAGACATATTACACAAAACCAAAGTTCCTAACAGGTCAAAGTTAACCAAACATACTCATATACACTTAAAACATGCAATTGCAACTCCAAACGGGTCAAGATTAACCAAACATACTTATATACACTTACAACATACAATTGCAACTACAAACGGGTCAAAATTAACTAAACATACTTATATACACTTAAAACATGCAATTGCAACTCCAAACGGGTCAAGATTAACCAAACATACTTATATACACTTACAACATACAATTGCAACTTCAAACGGGTCAAAATTAACTAAACATACTTATATACACTTACAACATACAATTACAACTCCAAACGGGTCAAAATTAACCAAACATACTCATATACACTTAAAACATGCAATTGCAACTACAAACAGGTCAACATTAAGTAAACATACTTATATACACTTACAACATAAAATTGTAACTCCAAACGGGTCAAAATTAACTAAACATACTTATATACATTTACAACATACAATTGCAACTCCAAACGGGTCAAATTAACCAAGCATGCTCATATACACTTAAAACATGCAATTGCAACTACAAACAGGTCAAAATTATTACAACATACAATTGCAACTCCAAACAGGTCAAAATTAACCAAACATACTTATATAGACTTATAACATAACGAGCCAAAATTAATCAAACATACTCATATACACTTAAAACATGCAATTGCAACTACAAAGGGGTTAAAATTAACTAAACATACTTATATGCACTTACAACATACAATTACAACTCCAAACGGGTCAAAATTAACTAAACATACTTATATACACTTACAACATACAATTACAACTCCAATCGAGTCATAATAACCTAAACTCACATACAAAGACATATTACACAAAACCAAAGTTTCTAACGGGTCAAAATTAACCAAACATACTCATATGGGTCATTATAACCTAAACTCACATACAAAGACATTACACAAGACATTCACTTACCCAACCTGAGCTTCCCTTGCAGTGCATCTCCCTTCAACCTTCAACATGTTTTGCAACCCTGGTTTCTTGGACCTTACAAACAATTAAAATATTATATTAATGAAATTTTAAATACCTATTAACAAATCTAATGAAAATGTTAAGATTTTACTTCAGTGTAACGTCTTTGTGCATAAGATTGTGTCCCATGATAGCTCCCATAGAGTTGTTTTGAACGATTTGCTGAGTTTGCTTGAGACCGTTTATGGTATGTAGGAGTTGTAAATAGCTCCTCAATAACCCGAACCCAAGCATCTGGGTCCATGCCCTCTGGTGGTTTTGTCTTTGTTCTTTCAGTGTTATCATAACTTCCAACTTTGTCAAAATGTTTTTTGAGCTTTGTTTTTCGATCCTTATAACGGTTTGCACAATCCGATTGGATCCCTTGCTTAATGTCTTCCCAGCACTCGGGATTGTGATATCATTGAAGATCAAAGTAGTGCTACAAAAAAAAGATGAAATTAGAAAGCAACAAAAAAACTTACAAAATTTAATATAAAAATTAAAATGTATACTTACATGTAGTGTGGTAAGGATGGACATTTTGATCTCACCGGGGATTTCTTCCCAACTTCGGTAGTGAAATAGGGCATGCCTATCAACCTCGTTTGAAACCAACCTCACAAACAATTGGTAGTTCTCTCCAACAGCCCTAAATTGGTTGGAGGAGTAGTCAAATTCTAAAGGAAGTGGGTTGCTTCCATTTTTTTTGAAACTTGTCATACAAATTTAGGTTTTTTCCATGAGAACACTTTTTTTGCGGGTTTTGCTACATCCATTTAATCAAAAAGTTAGCAACTACAACTTACAAGATTCACAATCAACATAATAAAACATATAAATACTACAACTTACAAGATTCACAACCCGTTGGCAAATTATATGGAGGACCGTAAGGAGGTCCATTTCTCCTGTCTCCACCATGTGATCTTGCAACATGTGTCATTCCTTCATTGAAAAAATAATAAACATAATCTTAATTCTTAACAAGCTACAATAAGCAATATAACATGTAGCAATTATATAACATAAAATATAATAAATGTTAACATGTATATTTAAAAATAAATATGCAATAAACATACATTTATTCGGAATCATCGCTACAATATTGGGTGTCTTCAATATCATCATCGAGAGCTATACTTTCGTTGAAAACGAGAAGTTAAAGGAAAGTAGCGCAACACTTTTTGTGGTACCTTCTTCCCCTTTGTATTATTATCAACCCATCTACTTTCATTACAAATAGGACAATATTGCATAAGAGAATTCTTTTTCCAAAATAGAACACAATCATCACGACAAGCATGAATAGATTGATATCCTAACCCAATCTTTCTCAACTTCTTCTTAGCTTCATAATGTGATGATGGAATTTGATTTTCTATTGGAAATGCAGCTCTTAAAAACTCTAAAACTTGGTCAAATGAACTATCTGTCCATTTGTTGATCACTTTAATGTGCATTAATTTTGAAAGAAAATTTAAAGAAGGCATCCAAGTACAAGTAGGATATAACTCTGTATTAAGCTCCTTAAACAATGCGTCAAATTCTGGGTCTAAGCCACCTTCATATTCATCTACATCATCGTCATTTGTATTATGTTCCGCCATAACATCATCAATTGCATCAAACATTTCATTGCTAGTTACAGAAGTGTTGAGAGGCCCTCAGTCCCCTCAGTTGGCAAACATCAAACCCATACTCTTTAAAAACATATTTACATTACCATAGCAGCGGAATTTAAGGCGATTACATATAATATTATACAAACCTAAACAAACATTAATACATAGCTCATATCTTTATTAGGTTTATAACATAGCCAGTCTATGCCAAGGTAGTCTTCAAAGTATGCCATGAGCCCTCCTAGTCTCCTCTCTCAAACTATTCAACCTGATATGCATGTAAAACAAGTCAGCTTTATGCTGGTGAGTTCTAAGTTCATTTCTTAGAAAAATCCTTATTCATTCATGTCATCATATGGCATAATTCAAATACATAGCATACCTGCTCTCATATCATAATTTCATAACATACATAGCATCTTAATATAAATTCATAACATACATATCATCATAACATAATTCATACGGGAAGGAACTTCACCGTCAACTGCTGACTCTGAAGTCAAACAGGCTTGTGCAGCACAAGGCTCTTAAACTATCAACCCGAAGTCGATAACTTATACATGCATAAGATTTCCTCAACTGGCGACACACAGTCGGCAGGCCCGTGTTTCCACAGGACTCTTAATCCACCAATCGAAATTGACGGCTCATACCGGTACAAGACTTCTTAACATACATCATAACATGGTTTAAATCATTTAAACCATCATACACATAAGCGGCTCCTTTCACCGCAGTGCGCATGTTTTGCCCAACTGCAGCCGGTACTTTCATAACACATTTCCTGCTCGACCTCGGTCGATGTCTTTAAAAATCATTTCTTTCTCAACCGCAGTTGAGACTTAAAACATTATTTACTTTAAAACATTCCTTGCCTGAAAACATTCTTTACCTGATCATAATCAGGTTGAAATCACTTTCATACAATAACTTTATAATAGGCATAAAACGTTCTTTACTGTAACATATTCTTTTATCCGACCGTAGTCAGTCAAAACAATCATTTTCATAAAATAATTTTATAACATGCATATATACAATCATTTCCATAAAACAACTTTATAACATGCATATCAGCCCAAAATGATAAAACATTTAAAACAGGGCTATAAGAACTCACCTGAGCTTAATAAGGCATAATCTCCTAGCTTTCTTCCTTTCCTTACTTTCTCACGTTCAGAATGATATCCTATTAATATGGATATCTTATCATAATTATAACCTTATCATATAATATAAACCCTCTTTTCATGGTTTCTAAATCAGTAGCACTACGACTACATTATAGTTATCTCCAATACAATTGTTTAGCTTACTATAATGACCCGAAGAATTTTATAAACTTAATATTATTTATCTCAATTAATAATAACTTGAGATAAATTTATAATACTTTTCATGAAGATGCTCAGATTTACGATTACCGCTCGAAACTTCGGCATGTCATAACTTTCAATCGGAGCTTTATTTCAAAATTTCGCTTCCACTCATTTTTACCATTTTTATCTCTACAATATTGTTATGCTTAAAATTTACTTATTTGTTTGGCTTAGATAAGCGTATTCTCTTATTTAATTCATTCGTCTTAGTGTGTTGCTAAACTTACTATATAATAACATGCTTTTAAGGCAACCAGAAGAGTATACATATTATACCCTCATAAAACTCATGAAAACCTGATCATTATCTAGATGTAATTGGGCTCCAACCGAATCCAGTTTATGTTCACCATCAAAACTTTATCTAAACATGGTGTTGGTCTCTTTAATCAATCAAGACTAAACTAACACGAGCTGAGAATCATGAACACATACCTTAACGATGTGTGTAGTTAATATTAATCAGTCTGATCGATTCTTCTTGATTCTCTTCACTGCTCATAGCACTCAGAAGTTTATCAGAAGTGTTCCTTCGTTCAATCGAAGCTGAATCCTTCTTCCAAGCTTCTAATTTTTAATTTGATACATATCCTGGGATTTGCCGACTTACCACACAAAAATCTATGGATTTATTTAAAAATTTGCACTTAGGCCCTCAAACTTTGGACACTTATTTTTAAAACCCCCTTCTACTTTGCTCACATATTTTTAATATTCACGAGCTTATATCTTGTTCATACTTTATCGTATAACGGTCTCGCTTATATTTATGTGATCGTAATCACTTTAGGATTGTTCATAAAAATTACGAACTCAAACGGTCACAGAAATTTTTACACGTTATTAATAGGCTTTATAACGTGTCCATACCTTATCAGATATTTTTATCGTTTATATCATTTTGATCACAATTACTTTACGAACGTTTATATAAAATTTGGACATAAACGGTTATCGAAATTTTCGGTTGTTACAAGTGTGTGTGTTTGAAGCCCATATATTTCCTATCTCTGTAGCGTTAGGATACTTCTCACCATGATAAACCCATGTTGTATATGATTGCAGAAACCCCCGGTCATGTATGTGGGTATAAACCGTACTCAAATTCTGAAGTGACCTATTTGAATTGGCACAACCTTTACATGAGCAATACGTTTTACCTTCACTATTGACATGATTTTTGGCAATCTCCATGAAGTTATTAAGACCGTTTAAGAAATCCGAAGATCTTCAATTTCGCAAGTTAATCCAACTTTTATCAATTGTCATAACTATATATAAATAAAACAATTAAATAATAACACATATGGATCTAGCATTCAAATACAAATGCAAGTACAAGTACAAAAAATATAATAAACCTTATCTATGATGTAAAGCAGTTCTCAAAGGTGGTGGATACTAACCCACTTTTTGAATATTCTATCTCATATGTCTACACTTCAACGAGTTAAATATCAAGAAAAACCGGCAGCATTCCGCCTTAACTCCCTATGATTTAGGGAGTTAAGGAGGATTGCTGTTGGTTTTTCTTGATATTTAACTCATTAAATTGCATACATATCCTAAATGAGATAGAATATTCAAAAAGCTGTCCCAAAACAGGGGAATCCAACATTTAGCTCTATTAGATAAATGTTGAATGGGTATGTTCTAATGGTTATTCATAGTTAAACATGCATATTTAAAAACAAAACTCAAACATAGCATACATAAACATAGCATGCTAAGCCTATAATCGAGATTTGAAACCTAAAACATACACTTTTCATACATAAATTTCATATAAATCATTTACATATAGCATACATCGATACACTAGAAGCTATTATATTAAATACACAAATAAAAGTTAAAAAGTCATGTTACATACCTTTCAATATCTTGAATATAAAATTTTTCTTCGACCACAATAATGCCCTAATTTACAATAAAACACAATAAAATCAAATAAATATATACATAAACATAAGTGTGAATTAACCACATAAAGATTACATAATGAAACATACACATGCACATATGACATACAATTAGTGTAGATAAACTTAAAAACATACACATACATATTACAATTAGTGTAGATAAACTTACACATACACACTTTTATAATTAAAAAATCACATACATATACATAATCAAATATAGAATTGCACATTATAAGTGTATATAAACTTGAAATAATACATACACATACACATTACAATTAGTGTACATAAACTTGTAATTATACATATATACTAAATAACTATCCAATACAAACAATACACATACACATACACATACACATACACATACACAATACTCATATACAATTAGTGTAGATAAACTTACAGATACAAACTTTTATAATTAAAACATAAAAAACATATACATAATCAAACATACAATTGCACATTACAAGTGTATATAAACTTGTAATAATACATATAAATGCAAATACACCAAATCAACATACAATACAAACAATATTTATAGACATACACATACAAATTTACATGTACATACACATTACATATACACATACACATATGTATATGGACTTGTATTCATACATCTAAATGAAATACACCAAATCAATATTCAATACAAACAATATTTATACACTTAAACATACAAATTTACATGTACATACACATACAAATACAAATTACACATACACAATGCTCATGTACATACAAATACACATATACATACAAAATAACACAAACATATGAACATACGCATATACATACAGCCAAATACTCAATAAATACAAAGATAGCATCACCCATACTAACCAATATACATTCATACGACCCAAAAAACATCTATACGAACCAATCTAAAAAAACCAAAAAAAAAACACTAAAAATTGCAAAAAAAGAAGAAGCATATGATAGTAAAATAAACAATCCAAATGATTCATAGCAAAGAAAATACCTTGAAATGACCCGAAATTGCTTAAAATCGCCCAAAATCGTCGAATGGGGCGGAGAAAATGCGATCGGGGTGTTCTGGAAAGTCTGGGAACGAAAACCCTATACATAACCCTATAGCGACGACTTTCCGTCGCCATAGGGTAAACCCCCTAAACGACACCGTTTGATTTATAGGCGATTCAGTAATTAAAAAATTAATTAAACCCTATAGCAACGACATGTCGTCGCTAATTTTTTTTTTAAAAAATATTTATTGATTTTCAGATATTTTAATTAAAGAAAATTGGCAAAAAAAATATTTTGGCTATAGCGACAACAAGTCGCGCCTAAATGTTATCCCTCAACCGCGAAAAGTTTCGTTGTGTCCGCCCAACCCTATAGCGACGACATCTCGTCGCTACATAGCTAGCTGAGAAAATTTCAGAGGGACCCCATGTCGTCGCAATAGCCTAAATCAGTAGGGATGATGTAACATCTGTGCCGGAAACGTCGCCAGAACAGTGAACTGAACAGTAAATGCACAGTAACTCAGGTACAAACTACGCAAACTAATAATATGCTATTAACTGCATAATGCTTAACCGTAAACTATTATGCTATTGTTTCTGTAATCTGATTAAACTTAACAGTTTAACAGTCAGAAACATATCAAACAATACTGAACATACACACGGATGCTTGTTAATGTGCTATTATGTAAAAACGTATGCGAGGTTAAACAAAACTATAACGGTTGTTGTTGCATAATGCTAAACCGACGAATTATTCGTAGAGGTGACGATCTGTACGAATAAATCTGAAAGCTTAACGTTCTGAAATAATGACTGAAAAGTAGAAAACAAAAGTCGGAAAGCAAAACCATCGTCGTGTTCGTTCGAATGACGATTCGAACGAATACACGCGAAGGTGACGCGTTTCGACGAAACGAAAACGAAAACGACACGAATGACAGTAATTTAAGAAAATAAAATATTTAATGTTTTACAATTTTGAAACTCATCAAAAATAAATAAAGAAACTTATTTTATTTAAAATCCGTAAAAACGCGCGTTATATTCCGGAAACGCAACGAAAACGCGAACCGAGCAACAAAAACGAACCCGAACCCTCTCGGGGTATAAATACCCTAAATGAGGGTATTTCCCTCATTCTCTCACCTTCTTCTTTCTCCAAAAACCCTAAATCCGGATTCTAGCCCCCACCACCATTTTCAAGCTTAAAAACCCCATAACTTATTCAATTCTCAGCCAAATCACCCCATCTTTGGACCAAATCGAAGCTCTCGACCCCTACTACACGAAAGTACAAAGGATCCGTCTCAACAGCTGTTAAATCGGAGGCAATCTGAGTCCAAAGTATGCGAAAATTAGGGTTTTCACCTTTTTCTCTAACCCACAAGACTTAAACCGGTTCTAAGCTTTCCCTCTCATAACCCAGCACCCACGAACATCAGTCTTGACACACACCATCTTCGAACCCACCTTAGAAACACCAAGATGGAAGTGGTGCTGGGTGTGACTTAGTCTTGGCCGAAGAACAAACTGGTGGTCGAATGGCCTAGGGCCCGAAGGAGGTAAGGCCGAATGGCCACCTCCCTTCGGCATTCATTCGCTGGGTAAACCATTCGAGGCAACAGCCATCTCATTCAACAGCCATCACATTCGCCCGAACTAGCACCCCATTCGACAGCTCACCTTCACCAGCTAGTCCTCATTCGACCACTCCTCAGCCGACTGAGCCACCCTTCATTCGTTGCAAACCATCCGGCCAACACACTCCTCTTTCGGCTGACTATGTCATTCGAACCACCTCATTCGGTGAAGCAGGAGTCTCATTTGACTGGGCCATTCGTGGGTTACCTTAATTCGACCATGCCCAATGTCAACCGAATGACTATCATTCGGCCATACACACTGTTCGGACAACAGCATCCTCGACCACCACTATGCAACCATTTTCATTCGGTGGGCTTGGGGGACTACTTGGCCCAGCCATGCGGCCCACCAAACTAGCCACACAACTTTTGCAGCCCGTTTCCCAATTGATTCATATATCACGGCCCAGATTTATTTAGATGGCCCAAGGCCTGGTCCGGCCCAAACTACCTATGGCCCAGTAGCAAGCATGTGGCCCAACCGTGGCCTACACAATTTCTACAACCTACTTTGATTCAGGCCCAACTATGATATACAGAATCCCAACAGAATGCATGGACCTAATAACCTGTTTCGGCCCATATCACCACAGTCAGGCCCAGCAGTAACTCGTTGTGTTTAACCCAACCGTTGGGCCCATCTGACACCCCCACTAGGCCCATGCCCATCTAGATGACCCAAGTTCCCTTGTTCAACCCACGGTCAATTGATTCGGTCAATGACATTAACATTGTAAACACAATGGAAACCAACTATAAGGAAACCATACATAGGGATCAAAAGAAACCTTTCAAAAGTGGTAGGGTTGGGTTAATGTATTTTACAACCCATAAAACCCTAAGTTTTACAAAGTTGTCACATAATTATCTAGTAATAAGGTGGCAATTGTTTCAAGGTTAACAATGGCATCATATATGATCTTAAATTATAAACCTAAGTTTATACTTAGGTTAAATTGCAAGATTCCTAACAACACAATTAACCATCATATTATAACAATATGTTGGGTTCTCAAAAATGATCATAAGTTAAATTAAAGTGATAAATACTAAGCTATTTATCACAACTAAAATGATATGCTAAACTCAACCGAAATGAATTAAGGGTTGTAAAACCAATGACAATTGCACAAGGGCCGAGTAATGACCGAGACACACGAGTGTTAGCCAATTTTAGGGCTAACACCTACATGTACACATACACAACTTTTTACAACACATAATTACAAGTTGCAAACAATGTGAAATCAATAAAGAGCGCGTGCATTCTTATTTTAGGCTAAGTCAACTACACAAATACCAGGTGAGTTCATTGTCCCTTTTTAAACTATTTTGAGTTTTTACTTCGGGACTGAGAAGCATGTTAAACCTTTTAAACAAATGTTTAACTGTTGCAAATACGCTTTTATACTTATTCAAAATACTAATGCTAAACGCTAATGCTACGGATTGATGCTAAATGATAATGCTACGGATAATGCTAAGTGCTAATGCTACGGATTTATGCTAAATGCTAATGCTACAGGTAAATACTAAATGCTAATGCTACGAGTTAATGCTAAATGCTACGGATTAATGCTAAACGCTAAGGCTACGGGTTAATGCTACACATTAATACTACGGGTTTATGCTAGATGCTAATGTTAATGCTAAATGCAAATACGATATGCTAACGTTACCGAATAATGCTAATGCTAACGCTAAATGCTAATGATTCTATGCTAATGCTACATACATACATATTAAATTCTTGAAATGCTCAGAATGCTTTAAACTTTGTATGCTTTATATGCTTGCCATGCTAAAACAACGGTTTGGCTTCTCAGTGCTTGCCTTACCGGTTGTGAAGGCAGTACTTGTGCACAAGATACGTAAACGCTATGCTATATGAATGCTATAAATTTGTATGCTAAAGCTATTGGCTATGGTAGAACATACTGTTTTGGCCTCTTAGTGCTTACCATAGGGTGTTCTCCATAGTCGGGACTTGAAGGAACAGACCGTCGGTCTCTCAGTGCTTGCCATAGGTTGACCTTCATAGTCCAGACTCGAGGAACAGACTGTTGGTCTCTCAGTGCTTGCCATACTGTGATTCCTCATTGTCTACTCAGGGTTGTGATATGTGACTAGTGTGATTCTGGATTTCTTTAGTTGACTTTGTGTCATCTTAGAAATCCTTAATCAAAACACCAATGTTGCTAATCACAATTAAATCCGATATGGATTGATACTGGATTCCTTAGGGTGTTCAGTTGTTCATAAAGGAAACACACAAAGCTAGACTTGCAGATGCTATTGTATGCGTGTCGAAACTTACAAACAAAATGCTAAAGCTATGATGGGAATGGGATTGGATGGTAGGTAAAATGCTTAATTATTATTAACCACAGTGTCATATGCGAATTAGTATGTGGTGGGATGGCGTCTGGGCGGGTTGTAGGCTCGACTCAGGGGTATGCCCTATATATAAGTATACTGATTTGGATATTACATGTGATGTTAATGAGGTTAAGGTTTTACCGAAAGAGGTTTGCTAAAGCTATTTTTAAACTTATAAACTTTATGAACTCACCAACCATTGTGTTGACTTGTTTTCTTACATGCTTTCTCAGGTGACGCACAGGAATAGACTAAGGCTCCAGGATTGCATGCTAGGCAGCCCAGATAGATGACCTAGTAGACTTTTGAAAGCACATATTTTGTAGTTGATACGAATCTCTTTTGATATCTTGTACAGTTACAAGATAGAAACATTTGATTCTTTTGATAGGTTTACTTAGTTAAATTATCAAACAATGATATTGTAATTTAACTTTGTAATCCTAGTTTAATGCTAATTGTGCTTTAGTTATTCTTAAAATTGATGTTATGTAAACAATCTGGTCAACACGATTATCACTAACGATATCGCGCCTCGAGAACTTTCCGCCCGGCGGGGAAGTCGATCCGTCCCGCCGGCTCGGGGTGTGACAGACGACTTTGATCGTCGCTGGAGCTGTCGTCTCTATAGGCCTGTGTTGGTGTAGTAATTCAAGTATATCGAGGGAAAAAAATATATTTTGTAAACCAATATATAACATACATAACATCTGAGCGCAGAGTTACTTATGTTTTACGTGGGTTTACAGAATATTTTTTAAAAAAAAAATCACTCGATTTACATGATTTTTACGCAGTTTTCATCGATTTCACAGTAAGAAATGATTTTCAAATTATATATACACTATTATATATATATATATATATTCTAAGGAGACGGATCGGATACAAAGGGGTTTTAACGTGAGAAGGATAGGAAGGATTTATGTCCCTTGATCAAATTAATCAATGGTTAGGATCTACTGGTCCCCACTTTGCATTAAAAACTTCCGTGATTTTAAAGATGGAATGGCAAAAAAGGAATAACCTACATTTGTTGACTTTTTTTATGGTTAAATTAAGTTCCACCATTTTTTTAAAAATCAAATAACTTTTAAATGGTTAATCGTTTTTTTAAAAAAAATTACACCATAAAATAGAGAATATTAATATCTTTAATTTGAGTATAGTATTGTTGTAGTTTTTTTCGATTTTTTTTACGTGGTACGTGATTTTAGTGTTTGGTACGTGATTATTAGTACGTAATTATGTAATTGATCCTTTGATTATACATGTTAAATGACGGTCTGTGATTTTCATATAACGTGGTACGTGATTTAGTGGTACGTGATTATGCAGTTGGTCATTGATTACATGTGTTAAATTACGGTCTGTAATTTGTTGAGTCACGGTCTGTAATTATATATGGACGATATTGCCCTTTACCCTGATGACACATGTCAAAAGTTTGTGGCTTCCTACGCTTCTCACGTTAAAATCCTTTGTATTATAACCGCCCTTTATATTCTAATATAATAAGCGATCATTTGGTAATAAGTGTATATTTACATGACACATGTTAAATAAAAATATAATAAATAGTTGTAATAAAAATTTAAAATATATAAAAAGATTTTATGATCTAATGTATGATTAAAATTACGAAAAGGTAAATAAGTTTACAAAAATATAGGCTATTATTATGAATTCATCACACAAGCAAAATAAAAATATATTAAATATTAATAATGAAGATTTATATATTATAAAACAATATTTAGAAGTCATTTTTTGAATAAAGATGACATGAATGTATTGGTGTTATTATTTAATAGATGGATTTATTTAATTGGGGAGAAGGAAAGAAAAATTAGCGTAAGAATAATTTAGAAAAGTAACATATGGTCAAACTTTATTTTGTTATCTTTATAAAAGTATAAGTATGATTAATTCTGCATTTTTGTTTATTTTACGCTCGTCACCTTTCTTCTTGGGTGGTAGTAGAACCTCATATAGGGCAAAAAAACGATCTAGCTAGGTGTTATTAAATAATAGTGGTGGTGGTTTGCATTGTCGATCTATATATATCTAAAAGCAATATATAGTGATCGGAGGTTGGTTGGATGTTGGCCCCTCCTTCCTAATCTCTTTCTCTATGAATTGCTATAGAAGATGTGTGTTTATTTGTTGCACATGTGAGTGTATACGTGTGTTTATGTTTTGTTGTGTACTTGTGTGTGTTTTCAAATGTGAAGAAAAACAAAAGAGAGTTGTATATACACACACATATATACAAATACAAGTAAAATGGGATATAATTATTAACAATACCCCTCAAGAATTATAATAAATTAGAAAAAAGTGAAAAAAATAAAGACTTAGGGTCAAGTTTAAAGATTTTTTCTTTAAAATTGAATTTGCATATGATATAGATCGTAATATATATAGGAGAATGTTCAATTAATAAATTACATATACAATGATAGCAGTTGATAACCCCTCACGGTTAACCTTAATACTTATTTTTTTCGATTATTATTGTTACACATACATATTTTTTAAAAAATCAACTAAAACAACTATAACAAGATTTTTCTTAAATTAAAAAATAAAAGGAATTCTTGGTTTTATGAACATTTTTTCTTAAATAAAGTCATAAAAAGGTTTTCTTCACAGTTAAAAAAGGGAATTTTACGAAGTCTAACAATGTATGTCATTTCATTATACATGCACTCGAGGCCCTTTTTACAATAAAAAGTTAATGACGCAACTCACGTTGATCTCAACCCTTAAATATTTATATATTTATAACTAGTGGATTTCCTGTGCGATGCCGCGGTATTTAGTCATAAATTCGAGTATCAAAACACAAATATGTACGTGTTATAACTTTTGTAAACAATGCAAATATTTGAACACGTATGTACATGTTATAAGCTTACAGATAGCGTGTAAAATGTATGTGCCAGTTTGTGTTCGAATTTTATATAAATGTTCGTGTGGTAATTTCGATCAAACTAATATAATTATGACTATCATCCGATAACATAAGGATACGTTAAAAGCATGTGAATATTAAAAATGTATTGCTTAAGTGAAAGAAAGATCTAAGAATTAGAGTTTATAGTTCAATGTCTAAAATGAAACTTGTAAATTAATTCAAGTAACTGTTTTTTTGTAAGTATCTTTTGAGGGGGTATAATTTTTCTTTTGAAGCATTTATGATAATTTTTTTAAGCAGTTTCCAATTTTTTTGAGTTGTTCTCACTTTTTTGAAGTTGTGTATTTTGAAGCAGTTTCTAAATTTTTTGGAGTGGTTACCTCGTTTGCAACTCAAATGACCCCTTCTCATAATGAGAATGTATATTGTTAGTGTTCGGATTTATCAACAGTTTTCGATGATTACTGAAGACATTGTTATTGGTCTAGTTCAAGTACTTGAGTTGTATTTTGTATTTTTCATTGAATTTCTCTAGTATTGATTGCTGATACTAATAGTATCGATGTGAGTTCCATTGATACTAGTAGTATCGACATATGTGTTGTCGATACTAGTAGTATCGGTATGATTAGTTGCCGATATTACTTGCCTATATATAGGCATGCGTTGTTTTTGTAATGTGTACTTCATTCACAACATTAAAATTCTCTTAGAATCTAGAGATAGAGACTTTGCATTTCATTCTTTCTATTAAAAGTCTTGTAATCAGATTTTGATTGTATGAGAATTCATACCATTCACATTGTCTTCTTCATACTCTCACACACAAATCGACACATTTACGGATTCCACACGTTTACGAGTCGGGTGATCTTGGTTTGATCCAATGCAAACAAACTTTCATATATAGATGCTATCACACATATGTGCCTTTGTCTTTTGAAGCGGTTTTTATTATTATAGTAATGCTAAAGTTCACTTTGACCCACCGACACTTCTAAATGTATATCTTTATTTTAATAAAAGAATAGCAAGAGTGGACATATGTCACCTTCTCATAAACTCTAAAAAATTTTTTCCCTCCTATCTCTCCTATTAAATCTTAATTGACTTTTATATTTAATTAAATATTAATGATTTTAAAAAATTAAGTTATACAATTAAATATCAAATATATAAATATTTTATAAGAAAATTTCAATTATTAATATCTTAAAATACAATTTCATAATTCTTAAATTTTTATTATTTGTAATTTATTATTTTTAATTATTCGTCATTTATTAATTATTTTATCAACAATTATTTTTATCAAACATACAAATCTTCATAAAAAATTATTTATAACATATTAGATTTATTCAACTCATTTAATACATGAGTTCTAACCTAGTATAGTAAATTCGAAATCATTTTTATACAATCTATGTTAAAGAAACATTTTTGTTAAATTACATACGTATCTATTTACGTAAAAGTTAAAAATACAAAGTCATTTTTATGCGTGTAATATGTGAAATTTGTGTGATTATTGTTGATTCGATTCCTTTGATTATGAACATGAACATATACGAAAATCATTAAAAGATATAAGATTAGATGAAACATGTGAATCCAGTGAATGCGTTGTTGATTCCTCACATCGTTCCTGAGACGAATCTGACCGGGTTACAGTTTAGGGTGTACAATTATGATGGATTAGGAGAGCTCTAGGGAGGTTCACGAATTCTCTTATGATGAGGAAAATTCGTTTGTGATCTTAAGTAACCTTTTTAATTATGAGCCTTAATCTCTTTTTATATACACCTAAGGGGATCCCCTAATTAGGATAAATAATGATAATTACTTCCATCTAATAATTATTTAATCTGTTAGGGGTATTTAAGTAATTGATCTATCTAATTAAATAATCATGAGGACCATATATTACTCATTTAATTAATTATTTCCAACAATTATATCAACAAAGTGTTAATAGTTTTTGCGTGATTTTATCTATAATTATTGATCTGAATCATAACCCATGAGAGAAGCAAGCATGCCCTGTTGAAGATTGGTTAAATAAAATTACGTCATGTTGTAGTTTTTTTTTTTTTTTTTAAAGTGAGATCCTATTGATATGCTATAATATGTAACAAACGGGACTCAAGTAGATTGAACAACGGTCCAAATATTAAACTTGATAACTTACACATACAAGTTACATGGATGAATCAAGAAAATAGCACATGTCTGGTCTCCAGAACTTAATTTTACTGATTTAATTGAACAAACATGAGCCAATTCAAAATCTTAATATTATTTGTTGATTGTATCTATTGTGAACTAGATTACGTAAAATCGTGTTTCTATGTGCGTATGGTTTCTTGACACCATCATGCACAAGAAGCTACCTGACTTTTAAAAAGCCCAAATTATGATACCCTCTCTCATTATTGATGACGGACCATTTCTTAATCTTAAACAGAACAAGAAATGCAGTCATAAAACAAACATATAACCTTGAAATGTTTTATAGCATGTAAGACTTGTTTAACAAAAAGACTTGTTTAACAAAAAGTACACTATGTAATTTTAAATATTTTTTTAAATAATCAAAGTTATGAGGCAAGACTTGATCATTTATCTTTTTTGTTACATGAAACCAATGTTGTAGAAATCGCTAGTCGCTAGTCGGTCAGTGGTGTGGGGACTAGGGATTAATCGAGATTATTCGAGATTAATCGGCCAACTAATCGGCCTAATCGGATAGTCAGGCCTAGTCGGCCTTAGGGGACTAACGATTAATCAGCCGATTAATCGGCCTAGTCGGGTATTTTTACAACCATGCATAAAACATTGAACTATAAAGCTTAAATCACCAAACAAGCGTTAAACAAATAATTTTCATGTTTTATATTTGCATTTATCGCGTCGTCTCTGACATGTTTAACACGATATGACACGTTTTGTCAGCTCTAGTGTCAAGGGAAAAAAATAAATGTAAGACTCAAACTTAAGCCTAAGAGTATGAAGCCACTCATGACCACTCCTTTATCCCAACTTATTGTTTTAGTTTCTTTCGCAAATTATATATGTTAAGAATCCAAAACCATTAGAAATTATGCATTGAAGAGTTGTATATATGCAATAGATTTATAAAAACACAAATTGATAATAGTTGCATAGAAGTGATTAAAAACCATCATACAATATCATTATGTTCAATGATTTTAATCGATGCAAATAGTGGTTAAGACCAAAGCTGACTTCAAGGTGATGTATTGTCACCTTTTTTTTATTTTTTTTTACTAAGTTCAATGTGATTTGTAATGGTTGGTCTCATAATTATGAACAACCCATTGCTAATCAAACATAAATCGCAAATCATTGTGCCACCTACTTGTCGGAGAACACCATATGTCAATATTTTACTACTTTTATTATATTTATGTTTCCCCCGTTGAATTGTTAAATGTTTATTGAACAGAGATACCCAACTGTTATGGTAAAAAACAACTAACTATGGATTTATAGTTTAGTGGCTACTTTTTTAACTTTCTTATGTAATGTCTTGGGTTTGACTATAAGTTAAGACATATTTGTTAAGGAAAGATTACGGGTTTTACCCAGTTGTGGGATATCTCCTAGGGTTAGCTCGGGTATTTTCCCCAAAATGTCGAATACGAGAGGACGATTGAGATTTTGTTTTATGCGTTTGTGTGTTGGTGATGATGAACCGGCGTTGCTATGAAGTGTGGTGTGAACAAACAACGATTAAAGGGGTGGTGGTTGGATTAATAGGGTTGCTCATTGGTCATGTGTGATGGGTCGAATGGATCATTTGGGTTAAATTATTTATTCTGCATGTTTTTAATGATAAAGAGTTGGTTGGGGTTTTAACTGAGATTTGTAAAAGTGTACGTTTGATAAAAGATGCACGTTGGGTATAATACTAGGTCATATATACTTAGTAGTGGTTCTTTTAGTTGGCAATGCTAATTAGGTTGTATTTTGTAATTTTCATTGTTCCAGTTGTTTTCTGTAAAGCTATACATAGCCTATTTAATTATGAATAAAAGTGTGCAACTTCTCAAAGCTTTTGTCTATTTTCTTTTGAATTTCAAAGAGTATCTATTTTCATTTCTCTATATACTTTAGTACAAAACTAGAGGTTACTATTCCAACATATTTGAGGCCTGATTAAACCAACACACACTATGGCATTCTAGTCTTTTGTTGGTGTGGGTTCCTTACCTCCAAACTATCTGTCAATATGTTGTTGATAAGATCTATAAATAGAAACTAACTTGGTTACAACTATCAAGCCCTTTAAATAGCCAAAAATGAGAACCTAAAAGTATTTCAACATGTTCGAGTTAGGATTGGTGCGGGTCAGGATGCGTTTTAAATAAATTTAATTTGGGTCTAAAAGAGTTGTTTTTAAAAAACACTAATTTAGTTCAAGTTAAAAAGGTTGAAAGTAAACAAATTAGTATATTTGCATAATCTTTATTAATTTTATCATTAAATATATGACTGATAATTTTGTCCGTTTGAAATATTTTATACTCGATCATAGTTTTTAGATTACCTATATGCCCTATTATTTTAAGGTGTTACACATCTCAACTCGTTATATATATGTCATGATCCTATCAATTTCAACCCAATATATAAAAATCGTTCTATCTAAACCAACTTATAAGGTTTAGTTTGACGTATGGTATCTACGAAGATTTGATATGATGTTAGAAAGTTTGTTGGAATTGATGTTTTTTATAACACCGAGTTGTAGAAATATTATAAATAATGTTATTATAATATTTTTAGATTTTATATAAGAAATGTTATAATGAATCCAAAATTGCATGTCACACCGATATATACTTCGTGACGTGGAAGAACCAATTTTCATTCAATTATCACTTACGTGTATGAATTTAAACTTAACATTTGACTACATTTTACCGAAAATAAAAAAATTTAAACTATTTTAAACTAATATAAAACATTAAAGTGTTGAACATGTCAAAATTATAAATTTAATTTCTAATTTTGGCAAAACCCTACAAATGTGATATTTCTCCATCATCTACTATATATTTGACTATTATGACTTTAAAGAAATGTAACAATCAATGATAACACATTAAAAACTATTTTGTAAAAGCGCGTGTTATCCAAGTTATTCTAAAACTAATATTTTATTAGTGCTATTTGAAAAATATAAACTTATTTATTTATATTCATTTTGGTCACCCCCACAATAGATCCGATTGTAACTTGAGTTAATATAGCTAGGACATATTCCTGTACAATAAGATTTAAGTCTTTAATATTATTATTTTATTATTCATAGGACTTGAATGGTCACATTCGGTGGATTATCTATTTAAGATACAACTATCAAAAACTATTACAAGTGAGATTCGTATCCTTACTTCTACTTAACTATTTTTGGAGGGAATCATTTAAACTCATGATGTGACATTAAACAAGACTATATACTAAAACTAAATTATTCACTTATATAAGTTATACATAACCATTAATTTGGGTTTGAGCCGATATATCATATGGGTAGTAATACTTGAAGAAACTATCATGCATAGTGACCCTATGAATAGGGTAAACACCATTGAGGTCGTGAGTTGTTTGCGGCATATTATTTGTTAAACTATATTTCTGTTATGTCTTATGTGATAGGATATAAGGCTTAGGGCATGTTAATATTTAGAGTTTGTTATTGTTAAACTATGTACTAAGCACATGGTTGGTTGGACACTTGTTTAATTTACATTATACTACGTCTTTTGTTGTCACTAAAACATACGAACTTACAATTTTTTTATCATATTCAATAATGTACACATCAATCTACTTATACACCCCACATATTTGGTTTACTTCAAAACATCATAATCATTACCTAAAGTATGGATACCAAAAGCTAAATTTCCATGTACCAAAAAAGGTAATGCCTAGTCATAGAAGCATCTAACCCCAACTTTTGAACCACAAAATCCAACTCATACAATGAGAACTTGTCAATATCTAGCATATCAACAAATTTTTTCTTACATTACACATATGTATGCCCTAGCAATCGAGTAAAACTACCACCATGATGCAACTTTATCGACCAAGATGAGGAACCCGCATGTAGTTCTAAAACCTCGAGCAAAATTGTCTATTAAACGCAAAAACCAAGTGAAAATAAAAACTTTCTTGCTAGTAATTAAAGAACAACGATGAAAGATTAGTGTATATCTCATTTACTTCTATTTGATGATCAAGTGCTTGACAAATGTAAAAAGGTTTCTTAAATCGTTGTCATGGATAACTAGAGGACTAGTCAATTGGTTTGACGAAACAAGAGATATATGTATGTGATTAACTTTGGATTAACAATACATGCTTGCTATCACTTGAGGGACACACTCCCTCTTCTAAATTAAAAGCATGTGACAACATTTAACTTTAATTAGGGACGAAATTTTACCTGTTAGAAACATAAAAAAAAAAAAAAAAAACAAAACCTTTAATTTATATAAACTATATTCATGATCACTTGGGAAAATACAATTTGGATAATTGCAAATTTTTCATCTATTCACGCTTTTTCAACGGCTAATTTGGATAACTGACGGATCACTGAAGCATTATCGTGCTACCAGCGGTATCACCTGATCATATTCGTCAGCAAGCGACGACTTCAGGAGGAGCTCAATACTTTAAGAAAAAGCCCCTTGTAATATTCGAACCTATTACCTTATCTGAGTCTTATCTTACGACCAAAATATTGTTAGGTTGTAATACCTTACGCGATATGTTCCTACTTGAAAGGAGTTCATTGAATCTATTGATAAATTGTATAGTTGAAATGACTACATGAGCATAAATTAATTTTATTATATATATTATATAATTATTTGGCATTTTCCAAGACTAATTAATATTAATTATGTACCTTTATTAGATTACGCGAATGTATCCATTTGTGGTGTATATAACGTCCAAGAACCTTCATCACATTTTTCTGAACAATAAAAACTTTATACCTTTTAGATATTAATGTAACCTTAAAGGATGCGGACGTGGAAAACTTTGTATCTGATTTATTTTAAATAAATTAATTTATTATTTTTATATAAAATGTAGAAGTGCTTTAAGGTACCTCCAAAATCTTTCGGGTCCCTTACTGATTTGAGGTGCTTTTAATGAAGGTTAAGATGATAAGGGGGCATAACCACATGCATCTCATAAGTGCTAGTTAAATCATCAATAATCTTGTTTATCTTTTGTCCTGTCAAACAAATAAATTAATGATGATGCCAAAGATAAAACAGTAACACCCACTCTTCCTGGTTTTTTCTACTTATCCCCAAGTTCATATATCCAAATAATTCTTTGTTTTTTTACTCTGATTCAGAGATGTTTAATTAAAAACCGATACTAGTTAAAAAACTAAAAGAATAATATATAATCGTATGATTAAAAATGTATGAAAGTAACTTTCTTAAAGTAAAAGAAAATTACTTGGAACATCTACGTGCGTCAATGGTTTTACCACAATAGTTTTCGACGATGGATTTCCTTTAAATGGTGGGTAAGCTGAGTCATCAACGTTGCCAGCATTTCATGGGTGTGAGTGACCTTTCGTCATTAGGTTTACCCAGCTGACCAGGTTAAAATATATTCATTGGTTGTTAAAAAAAAGAAAATTACTTTTATGCACCTTAAATTATGTGTTTATAAATGTTTTTTTTTTGTTTATTTTTAACTTTTTGTTAGTTCTTATTTGTACAAAATTTTCATAAAGTAATAGATGTTAAAGTCGAGTTGAAGGTGGTGATAATTAAGATGTTAAATCAGGATGAAGATGTTTTTATGATGATTAGGTTTTCTTTATTACGCTATCAATTCTTTGTTGTGGTTAGTCAAGAAGATATATATGTGTTTTGATTTATTATGTACTTTTAGATTCATGGAATTTAGATGTGAAAAATTGTTTTAAAAATTGGATGAATTTAATCATCAACTAAATTAAGTATTTAGAAAATAATTTAACTTGTACGTCTTATAAGTTAACTTAGACTCTTTTTCAACATATATAGAATTAGTTAATATCATGCACGAGTTGTCACGCAAATATTCGATGATGTCACACACGTGTGCTCATAGCTAGTACAAAGGCATCAAAGAACTCGCAACGTGTTTACACAATCGCCTTTCGCATACATTTTCATTCCATAATAATCATATATATTAGAATAAATTAATGTTTAAAACCCGAATCAGAGCGGCCGATTAGACCAAATTTCGTGTAGTCTAGTGGTTCGGTATGTGCTTAGAACCGTTTTTAAATAAACCGGGCGGTTAAACCTGTTTTTTAATGCCAGATTGAAAATTGAATGATAGTTTGCATTGCTTATATGAGGTTTATTTGATACACTCATTAATGAATGATTGTTTTTTTATCTATTTAATTATTTGAATTTTTTTAATTTTTTTATATTATATATATATATATATATATATATATATATATATATATATATATAATATTCATGACGTCATTCGGTTCTTACATCTAGTCTAACCGCTAACCAATAAAAATACCGGCTTCACATTTTGTTTGGTTTTAAAAACATTGGTTTAAAATCCATGTTTGTTGGTATATTTGATTAATTTATGGACAAAATCACCATCTTATATTTTCTGAATTTCGTACTTTCAAAATTTAGAGTCAACTCAAATGAGAATACTTACTTTTATCTCATCAGTGAGTTCCCAAGTCTCTTTTCTTGTTCTCACCGACTCTACAAGGAGACTTAGACCAATAGAATTATCTTCCTACAAAATTTACGCTCTTCATTAAGGATTTTTAACGGTATCTAAGTGAAGTATTAAATAAGGTTCGAGCTCGGCTCGTAAATAGTTTTATTTTTAAAGCTTAAGTTTGGTTTCTTAGAAAATTTCTAGCTTTGAGTTTGGTTCGGCTCGTTTATCTTTTGATTATTCAATTTATTTATTTTAATTAGTAATTGAATATATATTTATTATTTTACTTTCCAATTTAACATAAAATATATGAATTAAATATATATTATCATAATTTTATATTCGAAAATAATTAATTTTATAAATATACACTTAATATAATAAATAAAATTATATAAATATAAAGATCGTTTATGCTCGCGAATCGACTCGATCTGGAAAACTAAACGAACCATATTTCTAGGCTTGAGCTCGTTTAGGCTCGGCCCATTCGAGCGTTTTACCGATATGATACCAATTAATTTACGATTTGACTTGATTACACTATAAATATGTGAAGTGTGTGGCTAACCCAATAACGAAAGTTTCATAACGAGACTGAAGCAGGCTACCATGATACAAAAGACCGTCTTTCTAAAGAGATTCGATTCGGAATTATTACATGTCCTAGGTTTGATATTGAAAAAATTTTAGAGGTTTTCCCTGACTTTGTCCGCGTCAACAAAGAATTCAAAATACCTCGACTTTTTAGAACAGGCCCGAATCAAATAGCAATAATTTAAAACACTTTTTTTACACTATTTCAGAAACGAAAGGACTCAATCGTATACCTTTATCCCTCCATCAACCGAGAAAATACCTCTTATATCATAGGTATCATGTACGCGTTGAATTGCCTCAGGCAATTCTAAGCTGAAGACAACAAGCAACAGGCGTGAATCTTACCATAATCTTATATAATAATGCACCTCAGGCCCAACCTTGTTTCATATTTTTAACTACTCTTTCCTATTGAGAGAGGTTGACCATAACATAATCTCCAATTTGAAACTCTAAAAAGTTTTATTTAGTTTTTGAATTCAATTCAAAACTTAAAATTTGAGTTCGATTTGAAATCTGATATTGAATTGTCGAATTTGTGATATTTCAATTCGATTCTAAATTATAATTGTAAATATTTATATATTTTTCTTATTATATATAAGGAGTTTTATATATACAAAATTAGTTTTTATAATTGGGTTATTTAGCTTAAGGTTTTAATTATTTGATGTTTTGAATATTTAAAATTAGTCTTAATTTTTGTAAATAAAGTTTGAAAAAATCATTTAACTAAATTCGAATCAATCAACTCATATATGATTCGAAATCTCGAATTCGAATATAGTCGAATTTGAATTTTATATTTGAATTTAAAATTCGAATTAGTTTATTCGAATTCGAATCTCTCAACAATTCAAAATTATTTGATTCAAACTACTTGAAATTTGATTCGTTGAACATGCTTAACTCTAATGCTCTGTTCTCGAGTTTATCAAAGAAGAGAACGGAAAGAAAAAGAAAGTGAAAGAAATGAAAGGAAGTAAAAAGAAACGGATGGAGTTCTTCCCTTTCATTTCCTTTCATTTCCTTTCAAATCGGAATGAAAGGAAAACTAAGTAATTTTGACTACCAAAGAGGCCAATTTGATTCAAAATGATGGCTTTGGGCCTGCACTATTGTGATAATGAAATGAGTATTACAAGATTAGGGGGTGATTATTGGACTTATCTTGTAAATACTCGATAGTTAAAGGAGCTAAAAGTTAGAAAGATTGGATTTTTAAATTGTTTTATTTGAGTTTTAAAGTTTAAAGATTAGATTAGTTTTTGATTGAATTAAGATTGTTTTCATCAGATTTTCTAGGGATAGAATTTGGTTTTTTTTATCTTTTGGTTTATTATAAATAGGGGTATATGTTATTGGTTTTCCTTGTACCAGTTTTATTCAATAAAGGTTTACTGTTTTTCTGGTTCATATCGCAAGTTTCTGTCATCGGGGTTCTGAGTTTTTTCTGGGTGAAATCATCGAGCAACAGGGGGTGGGAATCTTCAATTTTGGGGCTGATATCATCAATTGGTATCAAAGCGCACCTGTTGAAGGCTCGTTCTAGAGGGACGATTACACAAGGAAGGTCAATTTGCGGTACCAATCAGCATAGAAGAAGCCGTCGGGAAAAATTACGTGAGGTAATCAAAGTTCGATCAAAGCCTGTGTGATTCAGGCAAGAACGATTGAACTTGGGATCGATTTGGAGCTGTGAGGGCTTCAATTGGGTAGACTAGGAGCTGTGAAGGCTTCAATCTACCTGTGATAGGTTCGAATTAGGGTTGAAGGCTATGAAAGCTTCAATCGGATGCTTGTTGAAGGCTGTGAGGGATGAAACAAGTTGGGAGGAGCAGTGAAAGCTTCGATTTTAACCCTGTGTGATTCAGGAAGCATCAATTTGATATAAATTGGTGAGTTTTTGGTGCTGTGAGAAGCAAGTCACAAGAGCAGTAGGTGTTACATGGTGATTTGATCAGATTGGGTTGAACTAATGGCAAGACCAGCAGGTGAGGTTGTTGTACCAGTCCGGGAGCCTTGTAATGTGGGTTTGCTTTGCCCAAAAATGACCACAACAAACTATACAGCCTGGTCCATCATTATGGAGACAGTCTTGGCTGCACATGGGTTGCAGGAAGCCATAGATCCTGTGACAGAAGGAGTAGATGCAAGAAGGAAGTATATGGCAAAGGCTTTGATCTTTCAATCAATACCCGAAGATGTTCTCCTTCAAGTGTCTAAGTACCAAGAGCCAAAGGATGTGTGGGATGCTATACGGGTCAGATTCTTAGGAGCCGAGAGGGTTCAAAAGGCTCGATTACAAACACTTAGGAGTGAGTTGGAAGCAATGAGGATGTTGGAGACCGAGACCGTGGATGAGTTCATGGGAAGATTGAGTGGGATACAATCTAAATATAGAAGTCTTGGGTCCTCACTTGAAGAAGAAGTGATGGTAAGGAAATTCCTGAACTCTATGCCTCCAAAATATTTACCAATTGTGGCTTCCATTGAACAGTATTCGGAGATTGAGAATATGGCATTTGAAGAGGTGGTGGGTCGTTTGAAGGCTTATGAAGAGCGTGTGAAATCTCAAGAAGACTTGACAAGAGATATTCGTGACTAACTTTTGCTTGCACATGATGATCAACTAGTATAAGAGAAAAGGGGAAGGTGTGGTGGCTGTGATTGTTGCCAACAAAACCGTGGGAAAGGCAAAAATGTTAGGGCTAAAGTGGGCCATGAGGGTCAACAAGGAAGAGATCAAAGGGGGCAACATGACAAGTCATGGGTCAAGTGCTATAGATGTGAAGAATTTGGTCACTATGCCTATAAGTGTCCAAAGTCAAAACTGAAGAAGGAAGAGGCCAATTTGATTCAATCCATCCGGGCGCTGACAAGATGTATCAAGACCTTAGGGGCTTGTACTGGTGGCCTGGAATGAAGAAGGATATTGCTGAGTACGTGTCTAAATGCCTTAACTGTGCTAAAGTCAAGGCAGAACATCAGCGACCTTCGGGGTTGTTATTACAACCAGAAATACCGATGTGGAAGTGGGAAAATATCTCTATGGATTTCATTACTAAACTCCCACGAACCACGAACGGTAAAGATAGCATATGGGTAATTGTTGATAGATTGACCAAGTCGGCTCATTTCTTACCGATACGCGAAACTTACCCTGTGCGGAAGTTAGCTCGTATCTACATTGATGAGATCATTAGCCGACATGGTATTCCCTTAAGCATAATATCGGACCGTGATGCTCGTTTCACGGCACGATTTTGGGAATCACTTCATGAAGCCTTTGGAACAAGACTGGATCTTAGCACTGCTTCTCATCCTCAAACAAATGGTCAGACGGAGCGAACGATTCAGACATTGGAAGACATGTTGAGAGCTTGTGTCATCGATTTCGGTGGCAATTGGGATAGCCATTTACAATTGGTTGAGTTTTCGTATAACAACAGTTATCACGCGAGCATTGGTATGGCACCGTTTGAAGCTCTTTATGGCAGGAAATGTCGGTCACCTATCTGTTGGGCCGAAGTCGGCGATTCGCAGATTACTGGTCCCGAGATTATTCAGGAAACGACTGACAAGATCCGCCAGATCCACGACAATCTATTAGCTGCTCGCAGTCGACAGAAGAGCTACGCGGATAAACGAAGAAAACCTTTAGAGTTTGAAGTAGGAGATATGGTATTGCTCAAAGTATCGCCTTGGAAGGGCGTTGTTCGATTCGGAAAGAAGGGGAAGCTTGCTTCACGATACGTTGGCCCTTTTAAGATTCTTGAACGGATCGGGAAGGTTGCCTACAAATTGGAACTTCCTCCTGAACTTAGTAATGTGTAACAGCCGAAAAATTGAGCACATTTGAATGTGCTTGAAATCAATGTGGATTTGACAAACGAAATTATTACAGGATGATAGTATGCGAGAAATGGTGAATGCGGGTGAAAACCGTGCACGAAACGAAGTTATGGATTGTTCGGAAGCGAAAAACGAAGAAAAATTTCGAAGTATTGGACTTGTGGGGTCTTCACGGTACGCTATGGATAGGTCGAAGAATCCTTCGCGGTACGCGAAGAACGTAACGTGTCTGAGTCTTCCGGATTTCTTCGCGGTACGCGAAGACTCCGGGGGGCTTCTCTTCGCGGTACGCGAGACGTCGGCAGATCGCAAATTGGCCTACAAAAGTCAAAATTTTATCCACAATCTCCATTCTTATCTCTTGTTCGACGATCAGCAACCACCATCACGAAAAATCATCTTCTAGCCATCCAATCTTCCATTTTGAAGCCTCTGGATCAAGTGGATAGCAACAAGGATCGTTAAAGCAAGTCCTGATCGTCTTGTTACGCACAAAACTTCGTTTGGAAAGGTAACGGTTCATTTTAACCTTCTAGGTTGATTATGATTGATTAAATCTTGTTTCTGAACGTGATGATAGAGTTAGGGTTGTTGATTATTGCTTAGATGATGGCTAGGATTTATTATAAATGACAAACTCGAATTGTTAACGGGTAAATCCTTGTTTTGAGCCGTTGTAATGCCCGGTTTTTATGGAATCATAACAATGGTTATAATGGTTTAAACCATTTGATTATGACAACGTAGATGATTAGTTTGATTAACCCTGACATGCAACGTGAAATCCAGGTGTTTCAAACTAATCACAACCATTAACATACTCATTGGAATGGTAATCTGGTGTTTATGATAACAGGCAGATTAGTATGTAAATATGGTTGTTATACCTATTCTAATGCTATGTTGTGATATTTCATGATATCTGGGTAATCAATAACAAGGAATGGTCATTTCTAAGCCATTAATCTGTCTAGGAACCTGTTTTAGCAGTTCAATCAACAACATTAACTATTTGATTAATCCAAGATTTATTCTGACTAATCAAGTGTGTTATCAACCTAATATTGGTTTGATGACTATTAAGGCAATGTCTTTGACATTGAACGTTCAGAAAGATTTAATCTGTAAGTTAAAGTATAGATAGCTGATTAAACGCAAACTAATGCAGAGTTATACTGTTAGTACCAGTGTACGAGGGATCTTGCTACAGTAATACATCAAGTGAGTTCTTTGTAGCCCTATTTTAAATGTTTTGACATTTTGGGCTGATATGCATGTTATAAAGTTACTATATGTAAATGCTTACTTCATCTGACTACGGTTAGATAAAATAGTATGTTAAAGTAAATAATGTTTTGTGTTCTAAAGTTATCATATGAGGATGATGCTAACCTGATTATGATCAGGTAAAAGAATGTTTTCAGATAAAGAACGTTTTTATGTGAAGAATGTTTTGAAATAAAGAATGTTTTAAGTCTCAACTACGGTTGAGAAGTAAATGATTTTAAGAGACTCAGCTGAGTTGTCATGAATGTTTTACGTCTCAACTACGGTTGAGAAATGAATGATTTTAAAAAGTCTCAGCTTAAGTATAAAGAATGTTTTAAGGTCTCAACTGCGGTTGAGAGTATAAAGAATGTTTGAAGTCTCAATTGTGATTGAGAAGAAAATGTGGTTTTGAAATCCCGGCTGCGGTTGGGCAAAACTGGAGCACTGCGGTGCTAGGAAATGTTTACGATTATGATGGTTTAAACTATTTAAACCATGTTATGTATGAATGAAGTATATAACGAAGTCTTGTACCGGTATGAGCCGTCAACTTCGGTTGAAGGTTGAGAAAGTCCTGTAAAAGAACAGGCCTGTCGACTATGTGTCGCCAGTTGAGGAAGTCTTATACATGTATGAGCCTGTCAACTTCGGGTTGTCAGTTGAGGTGTCTTGTATTTATACAAGCCTGTCGACTTCGGGTCGTCAGTTGAGGTGTCTTGTGCTGCACAAGCCTGTTGACTTCAGGTCAACAGTTGAGGCTAATGTTTTATGTATAGTATGATAGATGTTATGATGACAGGTATGTTATACCTGTGAATTATGCTATGTTATATAAAGTTTTGAGACTGTTGACTTAGGTCAACAGTGAATGTTGTGGTTTTATGTATTTTAAATAATATACTTTTGTGAAAAGTTAACTTAGAACTCACCAGCGAAAGCTGACTTGTTTTAGCATGCATATCAGGTTGAATGATATTGATAAAGAATATCAGGAAGGCTCGAGGCATACCCTGAAGACTACCCTGGCATAATCTGGCATAATTTGGCTATGTATAGAACTATAGAAAAGTGGGTTATGTGTAAAAGTTTGTTTAGATCTGTGTAATATTCTATGTTGACACCCTACATTCCGCTGCTATGGTAATGAAATTATGGTTTAGTGGGTTATGTTTAACGTTTGTATAATATGTGTGAAATGTTTTAGGTAATCACCAGAAATTCCGCTGCCATAGTAATGTAAATTTGGTTTAATGACTGGTAGTTTGTTGTTTACCAACAGAGGGGTCTCCCGGTATTCGGGGCCTTTCAAGTTGGTATCAGAGCCATAGTTTGAGAGATCCGGTCATTCCTAATGACTGGACTTAAACTGAAAATGGGACAGAATGATAAGAATGCCAGTCAAGGGTAGTTTGATGCCACGAGCTGAATGTTATGTATGAGTTAAGACGTAGGTGTAAGGTTAGAAAGGTAGTTAGATTCATGCACGTTGGGGTGACGGGATGGGAAACGTTTAGAGCCTATGAGTTGGGTAAATGGTTAATAACACCTGATCAACGTCATTAACGATTTACAAAGCTTATTTCGTGCTAAACTGATCCTGTACTGACTCATCAATTGTTGCATTATGTAGGTAGTTAGATGGCTGGACAAAGAGGTAGACCACGTAAGCAGCCACAAGAACCTGAAGAACCCCGTATCGAGAATGAAGAAAACGTCAATGAAGACGACTACGAGCACAACGAGCAACCGGAAGATGAAATTGAGTTTACTCTAGAGCCTATCATGGTGAAAGCAATTGCTGATGAGGTCTCTAAGGTTTTGGAGGATAAGCTACCAGCCTTGGTTACAAAAGTACTAAAGGATACTCTGAAAGACAAGTCTGAAGGGACTAAAGGGAGCACCAAAGAAGACGAAGTTGTGATCACCGGGACTAAGAACGGTGATTCTACGCCAGAGAAACTTAAAGGTTGTGATTACAAAGCTTTCAAAGGATGCAGTCCACCCTCCTTTGATGGTAAGAAGGATGCCGTGGCTACTTGCCACTGGGTCTCAGCTATGGAGGCGGTTATCGCTATCAGTGAATGTCGGGAAGACCAAGCTGTGAAATTTGCAGCTCATTCATTCACTGAAGAAGCCCTACATTGGTGGAACACCATCAAGCAGTCAAGGACCACTACTGATGTAGAGGGCTTGAAATGGGAGGAATTGAAGGAGTTAGTTATGAAACACTTTTGTCCAAAGAATGAAATTGATAAAGTTGAGCGAGAATTTCTGACACTGAAAGCTGGACGTATGAATCATCGGCAATATACGTCAAAATTTAATGAAATGTCAAGATTGGTTCCTCATTTGGTAAGCACGGAGGAACGGAGAATGAAATTATATGTGGAAGGGTTACCACTTAAAGTCCGAACGCATGTGAAGGCGCATGCTCCCAGAACTTTTGAATCAGCCGTAGAGATTAGCGGCATTGTCTGGGATGATGTTTCTGAAGCTGAACCAACAAAGGAGGAAACGAAGCAAAAGTGGTCACCTAAATTTAAAAGAAATAGAAAGGATAAATCCGGACCCCCTATGAAAAGGTATAGAACGGAAGAATCAGAAAAATGCCCTAAGTGTGGAAAGAGACATAGGGGAGAATGTCTTACGGGGACTACTTTGTGCTACCGTTGTGGAAAGACTGGACATCTCTCTTATGACTGCCCGAATATGCCAAAGTGTTACAATTGTGGTGGATTCGGTCACGTGAGCAAGAATTGCTTTAAACCGAAGGCAACAACTACTGAACCTACCAAACCTGAAAGTAGCAAAGGAGGGGAGAAGCAAAAGGCAAAAGCTCGTGCCTTTACTATGACTAAAGATCAGGCAGCCAAAGACCCTGATGTGGTGACAGGTACATTCTTGATTAATGGTATCCCTGCCTCAGTGTTATTTGATTCTGGTGCAAGTATGAGTTTTGTGGCTATTGTTTTTTGTGATAAACTGTGTGCTAATGTTAAAAAGATAGAACATGTCTTTAACATAGAAACTGCTCTTGGTAAATCGACCAGAGTAACGGAAGCCATTGAGGATGATTGTTATATTGATATAGAAGGTCATAGATTCCCTATTAAGCTGTTTCTGATTACGTTAGGAGGTTTTGATGTAGTTTTGGGTATGGATTGGTTGGCCAAATATGAGGCTAACATTGTTTGTCGACGAAATATGATTTTCTTAACGGCTCTTAATGGGAGTTCAGTAACGGTTTACGGGGATAAAGTGTTCAACGTGCCTAAAGTCATTTCAATGATTAAGGCAAGTGAATTTATGAGGCGAGGGTGTGGAGCTTATCTGGCTTATGTTATCGATAAAGAATCTAAGGTAAAAGAATTGGAAGACGTACCCGTGGTGTGTAACTTTTCTGATGTATTTCCTGAGGATTTGACAGGACTTCCACCTGATCGGGAAATCGAATTCCAAATTGATGTTGTGCCAGGAGCTCAACCTATCGCCAAGGCACCGTACCGTCTGGCTCCAACAGAGATGAAAGAATTAATGACCCAACTACAAGACCTTCTAGATAAAGGTTTTATACGACCAAGTGTGTCACCTTGGGGTGCACCAGTGTTGTTTGTCAAGAAAAAGGACGGAAGTATGAGAATGTGTATTGATTATAGGGAATTGAACAAGCTCACGATAAAGAACAAGTATCCGTTACCAAGAATTGATGATCTATTTGACCAACTGCAAGGGGCAAGTTGGTTTTCAAAAATCGATCTCAGATCAGGATATCATCAACTAAAAGTGAGAGAGCAAGATATTCCAAAGACAGCATTTCGCACACGTTATGGACATTATGAGTTTCTTGTAATGTCTTTTGGGTTAACGAACGCTCCTGCAGCGTTTATGGATTTGATGAATCGGGTGTGTCGACCCATGCTAGACCGATCAGTGATTGTGTTCATTGACGACATTTTAATATATTCAAAGAGTGAAGATGATCATGCGTGTCATCTTCGGGAAGTACTGGAAATGTTAAGAAGAGAAAAGTTGTATGCCAAGTTCTCCAAATGTGCCTTTTGGTTACGGGAAGTGCAGTTCCTAGGTCATGTTATTAGTCCAGAAGGCATAATGGTGGACCCAGCTAAAATAGAAGCAGTAATGAAATGGAATCCTCCGAAAACACCAACGGAAGTACGTAGCTTTCTCGGTTTAGCAGGTTATTACAGAAGATTTATTCAGAATTTTTCTAGGATTGCTACACCGTTGACAAAATTGACAAGGAAAGAAGTAAAATATGATTGGGGTCCAACTCAGGTCCAAGCTTTTGAAGAATTAAAGAAAAGGTTAACCGAAGCTCCTATTTTAACATTACCGGATGGTAATGAAGACATGGTTGTATACTCAGATGCGTCTTATTTGGGCTTGGGTTGTGTACTTATGCAAAGAGGAAAGGTAATAGCGTATGCCTCAAGACAATTGAAAACCCACGAGGCTAATTATCCAACACATGATTTGGAATTGGCTGCTGTGGTATTTGCTTTAAAAATTTGGAGGCATTACCTATATGGAGTTAAATGTACAATCTACACAGATCATAAAAGTTTAAAATACTTCTTTGAACAGAAAGACTTGAATATGAGACAAAGAAGATGGCTGGAGCTATTAAAGGATTATGACTGTGAGATCTTGTATCACCCGGGAAAGGCAAATGTTGTGGCTGATGCTCTAAGTCGCAAGACGGAACACCCTGCTATACGGGTTAAGTCTTACAGTTTGGTGATAACACCAGATTTTCTAAATGAACTCAAGGACGTACAGAAGGAAGGATTAAAGGAAGAAAATGTGGGATTCGAAAGAATCTTTGGTCAAGTTAAGAATTTAGAAGAAAATGAATTTGGTGTTAAGATTCGATTTGGTCGAATGTGGGTTCCACGAAACGGGGACATCAGATCAAGGATTCTAGACGAAGCACACAAGTCACGATACTCTATCCATCCTGGTGCAACAAAAATGTATCAAGACCTTAGAAAGAATTATTGGTGGCCAGGTATGAAGTTTAATGTGATGCAGTATGTAAACAAATGTTTGACCTGTGCGCAAGTAAAAGCTGAACATCAGAAACCTTATGGTTATGTGCAACCTCTAGAAGTTCCAGAATGGAAGTGGGAACATATCACTATGGATTTTATTACCAAGTTGCCTCTCACAGCGAAACGTCATGATACTATTTGGGTGATCGTAGACCGCTTAACGAAAAGTGCTCATTTCTTGCCTATACGTGAGACTTATACATCAGAGAAACTGTCCGAATTATTTGTGAAAGAAATAATTACAAGACACGGAGTTCCAGTTTCTATAGTGTCTGATCGTGACACACGATTTGTTTCAAGATTCTGGAAACAGTTTCATGAATCGATGGGCACCAGACTCAATATCAGCACTGCGTATCATCCTCAGACAGATGGACAGTCTGAAAGGACTATCCAAACCTTAGAGGATATGCTCAGAGCCTGTATTATTGATTTTGGTGGTAGTTGGGATGATCATTTACCACTAGTGGAATTCTCGTACAACAACAGCTACCATGCTAGTATTGGAATGCCACCTTATGAGGCGTTGTACGGGCGACGTTGTAGAACACCTTTGTGTTGGGGAGGAGTAGGACAGAAAGAAGTGGGAAGTAAAGCTGCAGTATTAAATTTAACTGAAAAGCTTCAATTGGTTAAGGCGCGAATGAAAGCTGCACAGGATCGACAAAAGTCCTATGCCGATAAGAGACGGAGACCAATAGAGTTTGAAGTAGGTGATCAAGTACTGTTAAAAGTTTCACCATGGAAGGGAGTTATTCGATTCAGGAAAAGAGGAAAGCTGAGTCCGAGATTTATTGGACCTTTTCGAATAATAGCACGAGTCGGTAAAGTAGCCTACCGATTAGATCTGCCAGATGAACTGAGTGGAATTCATCCGACATTTCACGTTTCACATCTGAGAAAATGCTTAGCAGATAATGTAGCATATGTGCCTTTAAATGATATTGAAGTGGATGAAAGGTTGAGCTACATAGAAGAACCAGTTGCAATTGTTGATACGAAAGAGAAACAGTTACGTAACAAGGTGATTAGGCAAGTTAAGGTTCAATGGAGACACCGAAAAGGATCAGAGGCTACATGGGAGGCTGAAGATGAGATGAAACGACTCTACCCACATTTGTTTGAAACGTAACAGGTTTCGAGGACGAAACCTATTGTAAGGAGGGTAGATTTGTAACAGCCGAAAAATTGAGCACATTTGAATGTGCTTGAAATCAATGTGGATTTGACAAACGAAATTATTACAGGATGATAGTATGCGAGAAATGGTGAATGCGGGTGAAAACCGTGCACGAAACGAAGTTATGGATTGTTCGGAAGCGAAAAACGAAGAAAAATTTCGAAGCATTGGACTTGTGGGGTCTTCACGGTACGCTATGGATAGGTCGAAGAATCCTTCGCGGTACGCGAAGAACGTAACGTGTCTGAGTCTTCCGGATTTCTTCGCGGTACGCGAAGACTCCGGGGGGCTTCTCTTCGCGGTACGCGAGACGTCGGCAGATCGCAAATTGGCCTACAAAAGTCAAAATTTTATCCACAATCTCCATTCTTATCTCTTGTTCGACGATCAGCAACCACCATCATGAAAAATCATCTTCTAGCCATCCAATCTTCCATTTTGAAGCCTCTGGATCAAGTGGATAGCAACAAGGATCGTTAAAGCAAGTCCTGATCGTCTTGTTACGCACAAAACTTCGTTTGGAAAGGTAACGGTTCATTTTAACCTTCTAGGTTGATTATGATTGATTAAATCTTGTTTCTGAACGTGATGATAGAGTTAGGGTTGTTGATTATTGCTTAGATGATGGCTAGGATTTATTATAAATGACAAACTCGAATTGTTAACGGGTAAATCCTTGTTTTGAGCCGTTGTAATGCCCGGTTTTTATGGAATCATAACAATGGTTATAATGGTTTAAACCATTTGATTATGACAACGTAGATGATTAGTTTGATTAACCCTGACATGCAACGTGAAATCCAGGTGTTTCAAACTAATCACAACCATTAACATACTCATTGGAATGGTAATCTGGTGTTTATGATAACAGGCAGATTAGTATGTAAATATGGTTGTTATACCTATTCTAATGCTATGTTGTGATATTTCATGATATCTGGGTAATCAATAACAAGGAATGGTCATTTCTAAGCCATTAATCTGTCTAGGAACCTGTTTTAGCAGTTCAATCAACAACATTAACTATTTGATTAATCCAAGATTTATTCTGACTAATCAAGTGTGTTATCAACCTAATATTGGTTTGATGACTATTAAGGCAATGTCTTTGACATTGAACGTTCAGAAAGATTTAATCTGTAAGTTAAAGTATAGATAGCTGATTAAACGCAAACTAATGCAGAGTTATACTGTTAGTACCAGTGTACGAGGGATCTTGCTACAGTAATACATCAAGTGAGTTCTTTGTAGCCCTATTTTAAATGTTTTGACATTTTGGGCTGATATGCATGTTATAAAGTTACTATATGTAAATGCTTACTTCATCTGACTACGGTTAGATAAAATAGTATGTTAAAGTAAATAATGTTTTGTGTTCTAAAGTTATCATATGAGGATGATGCTAACCTGATTATGATCAGGTAAAAGAATGTTTTCAGATAAAGAACGTTTTTATGTGAAGAATGTTTTGAAATAAAGAATGTTTTAAGTCTCAACTACGGTTGAGAAGTAAATGATTTTAAGAGACTCAGCTGAGTTGTCATGAATGTTTTACGTCTCAACTACGGTTGAGAAATGAATGATTTTAAAAAGTCTCAGCTTAAGTATAAAGAATGTTTTAAGGTCTCAACTGCGGTTGAGAGTATAAAGAATGTTTGAAGTCTCAATTGTGATTGAGAAGAAAATGTGGTTTTGAAATCCCGGCTGCGGTTGGGCAAAACTGGAGCACTGCGGTGCTAGGAAATGTTTACGATTATGATGGTTTAAACTATTTAAACCATGTTATGTATGAATGAAGTATATAACGAAGTCTTGTACCGGTATGAGCCGTCAACTTCGGTTGAAGGTTGAGAAAGTCCTGTAAAAGAACAGGCCTGTCGACTATGTGTCGCCAGTTGAGGAAGTCTTATACATGTATGAGCCTGTCAACTTCGAGTTGTCAGTTGAGGTGTCTTGTATTTATACAAGCCTGTCGACTTCGGGTCGTCAGTTGAGGTGTCTTGTGCTGCACAAGCCTGTTGACTTCAGGTCAACAGTTGAGGCTAATGTTTTATGTATAGTATGATAGATGTTATGATGACAGGTATGTTATACCTGTGAATTATGCTATGTTATATAAAGTTTTGAGACTGTTGACTTAGGTCAACAGTGAATGTTGTGGTTTTATGTATTTTAAATAATATACTTTTGTGAAAAGTTAACTTAGCACTCACCAGCGAAAGCTGACTTGTTTTAGCATGCATATCAGGTTGAATGATATTGATAAAGAATATCAGGAAGGCTCGAGGCATACCCTGAAGACTACCCTGGCATAATCTGGCATAATTTGGCTATGTATAGAACTATAGAAAAGTGGGTTATGTGTAAAAGTTTGTTTAGATCTGTGTAATATTCTATGTTGACACCCTACATTCCGCTGCTATGGTAATGAAATTATGGTTTAGTGGGTTATGTTTAACGTTTGTATAATATGTGTGAAATGTTTTAGGTAATCACCAGAAATTCCGCTGCCATAGTAATGTAAATTTGGTTTAATGACTGGTAGTTTGTTGTTTACCAACAGAGGGGTCTCCCGGTATTCGGGGCCTTTCATAATGTGCATCCGACGTTTCACGTGTCCAATCTAAGAAAGTGCTTAGCTGATCAGGATCTTCAGGTACCACTCGATGACATCCGCATCGATGATACCATGCACTTTGTTGAAAAACCAGTGGAGATAATGGACCGTGAGGTTAAACAGCTCAAACGCAATAGAATTCCAGTTGTCAAAGTACGTTGGGAATCGAAGCGGGGTCCAGAGTTCACATGGGAGCGAGAAGATCAGATGAAGCTTAAGTACCCACATTTATATACTACGGTCACTCCAAGATGAATTTCGGAACGAAATTCCTTTAACTAGGGGAGACTGTAACATCACTGTACTTTAGGTTGTCCGTACATCCGTACGATTGTACTGTTACGACCTGAGATTGATTGATTATTAATGATAATGAATTATTTGTTGATATTATTGATGATTATCACTGTTATTGGTATACATGATTATAACACATATTATACGCGTAAACCATGGGAAGTTTAGTTGTAACTCAACTAAACAGAACCAGAGAGTTTATCGCAGATGATTACACTGATTTTGGATTATTGGGTTGGAATGAGAATGGATTGGGAATATAATATTTAAGTTAATAAATAATGGGAATTAATTACGCGAAGTGAGGTTACGATCATTATTTAAACGCGAATGTTGATTCAGAAATATTAATTTAATAATGTATTCGCGTGAGTGACGATTCACACGAATATAATTATTACGAATAATATTCTGAAACAATATTCCATAAATCGTAAATCGAATCGAAATACGGTACGAGCGTTGGATTCGCAAATGTGACGATCTTTACGAATACGTACGCGAGTAACACGTTTCGACGAGATAATTAAATGATATGGAACGATATTAAATTAATGATTGTGAACTAAAAGCGTTTATTAGGAATCACAACTTAAATCGTTTCGGATAATTTAGTTATTAATTAATTGATTTAACGATAATAAACGGAATCAAATTACGAAGCAATTTATTTAAAACCCTTTTTATTTTAAAACGAAATCTTTTTATTTAAATGATTTACGTGTTAAATATGTTTACGTTAAAAACCGAACGTTTATAATATTTCATCGCGGTAAAAACGAGACCAAGCACACGGGAACGACACGGAGTATAAGAAGGATGAACCTCCTTTTTCCCTCACTTTCTAAACTCTCTTTCTCTCTCTAAAGAGCAATTTTCGTCACTTTCTCTCACTAAAACTTCTCTCTACGATATCTCCTTCGTTACCCAGCGGATTCGCGAGATCTTGGCGCCTACGCGTTCGTGAGACCGAGGAGAACAAGAAACAACTAAGAAACTGGACATTTGGCCGACGATTTGAGGTAAATCTAGGTTTTATCATTCGGTTTTGTTAAAGAACTTCATGAGCTTGTGATTATCAACTTTTAGACACGGTTTGGGTTTCATATGGGCAAATCGCAGGAGTAGTACACCGGGGAAATAGGTAGGTGTACCTGAAAACCCTAGGATGGAACGAAGAGGATGATGTTGATGACAGGTTCGTCGGAGGGCAGATCGGGCGAACCCTCGTGCATGTGGCCGAACCTACGTGAGCCAGGCGAACCCTGCATCACTCAGCCGAACCCTCCACAAGTGGCGAACCTAGGAATAGCGAACCTAGGCTGCCGAACCATCTGCTTGTATTGGCCGAACCTTTCTTCTTCTTGGGCGAACCATATTATCACAGACGAACCATGAGGGCTGGCCGAACCTTGGCCAGCCGAAGCCATTGGACCAAACGAACCCTTCTGGGCCGAACCCTCTTAAGCCCATGAACCATGTGAAGGTGACTGCCGAGCCATGGGGATGTTAACCTAGTATGATGAGCGAACCCTAGCTATACAATATGCTCTAGCCGAACCTTATCATCTCATGCGAACCGAACCTTAATAGGGGTGGCGAACCTAGCCACGAACCAGGGTAGGACCGAACCCAAAGGTTCGCTGGTTAGGTGGCCACGGGACTTGAACTCGTTTAGGGTTAAAGGGTTTGAACATACACTAAGGAATTATGAACATGTATATATATGTATACTTATACATGGATGTAGCATGCATGCATTAACATGTTAAATCAACATTTTTAAAATAATGAGACATAAACTTTGAGAGTTAAAAATAGAGAATACTTTACATAATTGATTTAATTGTCATTGCCTTAAATCTACAGTAAAGGATATGATCTTGATCATGGGAATTCATAAAGTTGGTAATTGATTTTAATAAGAACGAGGCTAACTCAAAGGTTTTGAGCAAATGATGTAAGTGGGATTTTTCTAAAATGGATAAATGGGTTTAAAAGCACGCATGCATGCACTATAAATGTATCTATATAGGGATGTAAGGATGATACCTTTGCAAATTATAAGACCTTGACACTTTAATTTGAAGATCATTAGATATAGGATGATCAACACAAACAGGTTGAGTTATCTTGTAAGATAAAAAGTTAAATATGTTAAGTGTAATAACTTAACTTAGAATAATGGGTCTAAAGAACTAGACACTTAGGGGTTTAGAATGGTCACTAATTTGAAATGAAGCATGCATACTTATGAACACGAATCGCATGATAATTACAGATCCTTAAGTTGCTTTGAGTTTACTTACGCGAGCACGCATTATACGAGAACCCGGAATCTAAGGACTTCAGGTGAGTTCTCATAACCTCCCTTTCTTTAAACTGTTTTAGTTTTAAAACTCGGAGGTGAAACATGTATACCGGTTTAAATATTATTTTGATAACACAAGGATAATACCTGTTTATCATTATGATATTCATTATTATGGATTATCACTAATTATTATACATCCGTGTAAACATTGTGATTGACTTCGGTTGATAACAAAGGTTACATGTATTGTCACGTGGATGATTTCCACATCCGTGAATCATTACTTTTAACTTCGGTTAATTGTTTTGACTTCATGTATTGTCACGTGGATGGTTTCCACATCCGTGAATCATTGCTTTTGACTTCGGTCAATTGCTTTGACTTCATGTATTGTCACGTGGTTAGCGACCACTCCATGAATCATGTATTTAACTTATGTTACTTACATAATGATCATGTATAGTCACGAACATTAATTGAGAATATAATTGATGAGATTGGTTGATTAGTTTGTGGATTGATTATCTATGTTTGACTATGATTATTGGTGATTGATTATGACTGATTGGTTATGTGATTATGTGATTGTGTATGTGTTTGGCTGTTGAGTTGGGGGTTTGGTTGGATTATCTCATACAGGTATTATTATTCTGGATTTTCTCAGAAAAATCATAAGCATTTATACTTGTCTTATCTAAACTTCTTATAAAACCATTTTTAAACTTAAACTTTTAAATTCCTTTTATAAAACCTTTGAAGTATAAAAACTTATGATTACTCACCAACTACTTTGTAGTGGACACTTGATTTTCTTACATGTTTCAGGTGATGGAGACAAGTAGGATGAAGAGAGGATCTCTTCTATTTTGGACATCATCATATAGGATCTTGGACTTAGCTGAAATTAACTAAAATTCTGGCGATTAGAGTTTAGTTAGTTTAGCTAATTCTTTTGTGTAATTGATGTATGTAATTCATGATAGACATGATTTTTGTGTAAACATTTATCTGGTTTGATTGATATATGATGATTAAAGTTAGATGCCCACGAGCTTTTGAACAATCTACACATCCCTCGTGGCATCCCGACGATTCCGCCGCTGGTCGGGGTGTTACATCCAGAATACGAAACACTATCACCTTCACGTTCCCTCTTTTTACTTTCTCCAGATGGTTTCACCTGTTCAGCCAACTCAAGAGTCTGAACTGCATCAGCAACTTCAGTGATGTTATTAAATTTCATCATCACTATCATTTTCCTAACCCTTTCACACACTGCCCATTTCAGTTTGTTAGCTTGCGTTTGTTGATTTCCTGCTGCATCTCCCAGAAAACTAGCTAACCTTGTAAATCGAGCCATGAATTCCCTCATCGGCTCATCATCTCTCTGAGCAATTGTGGCATATTCCTGATAATACTTTTCTTGGTGAGAGGTTGGGAAATATTGTCGATAAAATATTTCTTTGAATTCATTCCATGCCAGCATAGCTGCAAATACATCTCCTCCATGTGCATGCTTAATCCCTCTCCACCAGGATTGCGCATCATCCTCCAGTTTGTATGCCGCAAGCCTCACTTTATAATGCTCCTCAACACCCAAAACCTCAAAAATCTTCTCTATGTGCATAATCCAGTTACATGCATCCATAGGATCAGGCGCAGAACTAAAAGATCGTGGCTTTTGTTTCTGAAATCTGGTCAGCCAATCATGAATTTCTGAGGTCGTATTGTATATATGAGTTTCGGCCCCAAACGGTGGAGGATCTGGAATATGAGGAGGTGGATACGACGGAGGAGGAGAAATTGAATTATGGTTGTTATGATTTAACCATCCCATGATTGTATCCAACATATTTGGAAGTTGTTCTGAGAATGTTCGATTAATAGCAGCAGTAATCGCAGGATCAGTTTGCGTATTTTCAGAAGTCATCTATAATGAAATTAATCAATATAGGAAAACAAAATGATATGTTGGAAAATTAAAATCCTAATCCGATGTCTACCCATTAACCTCACATGTCTTATTTATTTAGTTCAAGTTTTCTACAGAAAAGAGCCTTAGCTCTGATACCATAACTGCAACACCCCAACCTGGTTTAGAGCTGACGTGTCACGTATACGGAATCAGAAGTAAATGCAACAATCCCAAATGTATTTAAAACATAAATACATAAGTCTTAAGTTGATAATTAAACATAACAAAACAAATATTTAAGTTTTAAATATTGATTATTACATTTACTACAGTAACGGAAATTTTCAGATTTAGCTCCGATTTTACTCTCAAAAGTTCCCCACCTGGTTTTCTTGATTACCTACACAAAAGAGATAAACACCACCAAAAACAAATACGACTGAGCCAAAGAATGCTCAGTAACGGATGAACAATAGTAATAAAGAAATTCAGAAGGTGGTGAAAATAGGAAAAAAATTATATGAAATATAACCAGACAGTAGTCAGAAACAGGATCAGAATAGTAATCAGTGGTATGATTTTGATAAAAATAACCTTTCAAAAAAAACAATAACACATGTTTTATTGTAAGTCAGAATTAGATTATTACAGAATACACCACGAACCGACTGTACGTATAATAAGTGTAAGGCTCACGGGTAGCTACTTCCGCTTACCAGACACATGAGATAGTTAGTGTTGGCATACACGTCACTATCCCCCAGAATCAGAAAGTACAGTTTAAAATATCCTAGGACCAGTCCATACGCCTCCCCAGAATTCAGTAGGTGCACAGTGTACTATCAGAGTACTTATGGAGACGCCGTGAACTCAACTAACCGTCACGGATGGTTCCACATTATGGTTGCCGCCATAATGGGCATGTAGTCATCCTTACAGGTAGGGGCATGCTCGGGTAACAGAATGCAGTTTCAGAAAGTTCAGTAGGTTCAGTTAGTTCAGTAAGTTCAGTAGGGTCAGTAGGTTCAGTAAGTTCAGTAGGGTAGATAAACTTGCAAATATTCTCATAATTGGATCATGCACTAATGAGTACAACATAATTTAGATTTATTGCATGATAAACGAAGCAGGGAAACACGATATCATATCGTATTAATCAGAAATCAGAAAAATACATAAACGAAATTTAATGATTACAGAAACGGTTTACAAAAACAGATTACAGAACAGAAAATACTATGATTTAAAGAAACGGAATCCGTACCTTAGTCGTAACAAATTTATCAGCAAGAAATCAGATACATACGCTCGTAATCAATTTTCTGGCGATTCAAAAATCTGCGTTTTTGTTGAAATTTCACGTTACCGTCAATTTCCTAATAACATCAGTACCCTAGTGGAATTACTTAACGTATCTTTTTATTTTCAGGTATTGATTCAAGCTTTTAATTGGACAGCATAACGGCTTACGCTTTTTGATTTTCTTAAAAATACGTGGGCAGAATTTCGGCTTATAAAACTTTATTTTAGAGTTTTAAATTGGACAGAGCCTCGTCCTATAACTATATATTTTTATAAAATATTTGGGCAGCATCTCTGCATACTCCGTGTTTTTCAAAAATATTGAAAATAACCTCCACGCATAATATTAATGAGTTTTTAAACAAACAATATCTCGACCATACTAATTAAATAGTTATTTTAAAATAAGAGTGTAATAGGTGGTTACCTCAAAGTAGCTCGTACCAAGGCTCGCTTATATTTGAACGAAATTCTAGTAACTACCGTACACGCTCAGGGGTTTTTAGGAGAATATTTTGACAGAGTTTTGTTACTTAAAAAGAAATGAATATTTGATCATCGAATTGCGTCTATTTATAGAGGAAAAATTCCTTCGTCATTAAGAAAGAATATATATATATGGTTCAAGTTCAACGTATTTACTTTCGAATTTTGACATATGTTTAATTGATTATTTTATTATTATTTTATTATTATTATATTATTATAATTAATTTAGCTCAAATCTTGTTTTTCTCTTATAACTTTTTGCATCTGATGTTTTAAAAACTTTCGAATATGCCGTTGAAATCTACTAATTATTATCTACATTTCTACCCAAGTTTCGTTGAAAACGGAGCATTGTCAAAAATAATATATTTTAATATTCACGAGCTTATATCTTGTTCATACATTATCGTATAACGGTCCGGCTTATATCAATGTGATCGTAATTACTTCAGGATTGTTCATAAAAATTTCGAACCCAAACGGTCACAGAAATTTGGCACGTTATTAATATGCTTTATAACGTGTCCATACATTATCAGATATTTTTATCGTTTATATCCTTTTGATCATAATTACTTTACGAACGTTTATATAAATTTTGAACATAAACGGTTCCCGAAGTTTTGCACGTTTATTATTAGGTTGCTAAATTTTTTTTTTTAATTTTTTTTACGTATTTATTTATTTATTTATTATGTTACGTTTTTACGGTCATTATACCTACTATGTTAATATATAATATCTCGATAATCGAGAGGTGGTCATTTTTTTGAGGGGTGGTGTTGGTTAAAAACACACATGAACTCGAAGTTTCTGGTCGACGTAACATTTGTTTGAAACCATGCAAATCATCATATAACACTCCATCCTAAACCAAAACAAATCATCCTTAATTATTTTCCAAAATACGTACCGGAAACCACATGGATTTCATCTTCAAAGATGGTATTTAGACATTCTCAACGAGGTTCGTTATTTTATTCTTCAACTTTTTATATTGCCTCTGTGACGATTTTGTGTTGTCTCATAGTACCCGTGAATCATGATTTGGTAGATGTTATTAAATATACCTTCATTTTCATATATATACTATTGTTAATAATACATTATGTACATGAGATCTAAGGTGAGACATGTTAAGACATAAAAATTAAGGGATAGATTTATCAGGAAACCCAAAAAAAATAGTAAATAAAAGAATACGTTGTAAGGTTTTGAGCTGGCGGTTCCAATTACATTTTAATTAGCAATTCTATCCAACACGTGTTGCAGCAACGTCAAAACATATAGTAATTTGAATTTATACAATTGAATGAAAACATATTACATTTAAATCAACCCATTTTTTAACAAAGTTTCGTCAAAACATAGAAAAACTGAAAACTTATATAAAATAACAATATATCGACTTTTGGGATAAAACCCAACAATTAAAAGTGAAATAGTGTTGAAAGTTAGAAGATAAAAAGTGGTTAGTAGCAAGTTGTCACCAATACTTTCAATTAAGTCTAGGGATAAACTCTAATCTCTAAAACCGGGTCAATGCGACATTTTACAAAGTTTAGTGATGAAAACTAAAATTAAGAGTGAAACCTAAAATAAGAGTAAAACCTAAAAGTTTTGACATCAAGTATAGGGATTAATATTAAACTCTAAAAACTCAAGGGTTTCAAAGTAACAATTTATAAAGTTTAGGGATAAAATGTAAACGTTTTATGAGTGAAACTTAAATTTGTTGACATTAAATGTAGGGATAAACTATGGCTTTAAAAGCATGAAGGGGTTAAAGTGATAGTTTACAAAGTTTGGTGATAAAACCTATAACTTCAAGAGCAAGATTTAAAAGTTTTGTACATTAATTAAAGGATTAGAAGTGCTAGGTAACAATTGTAATAAAACTTAAAAAGTTTAGGAGGTTTGTTCCCACAAGCTTTAACATGACTAAAACATTGTCATACCATTTGTAATATTCAACCTCATATCAATTAAAAATATTTTCTTTGTCTATAAGAAGTAAACAATTATGTTTATGGTTTTCATGATTTAGCACTCTCAATAGATCGCTCATCCACATCTATTGCATGCATAATGCCTTGGTGATATTTAAGGTCATACATCCCATGTGTTTAAAGGAAGGAACATAGTAACCTATCGGTATACAAGTGGGTCAAATAACCTCAATCTGTTGTCTAACAACTATAGTGAAAGAACCTAACGAAATGAACAAAGAAACAAACACAAAAATTAACTTAATCAAGATAGTACGTGTATGGATCACCTTGTTACCCAAGAGACACAAATTCAAATTCAAATGAATCTTGGTTTTCTTATTTTTGCTCTTGATGATATGGTTAATATTTAATTTTGTTTACAAAACCTCATAGTTAGTAAAAGGTTGTAGAAACTCTGGGCTGGCTCAATTGATTTTGGGGTCCAAACAAACTACAAATTTGTCGTTTTTATTCTTTTCAAAAGCAATGTATTAAACTTTTCTCTTTTATTCGAGTTAAATTATTTTCTTGTATAAATATGAAAAACATTCTACCAAAACTCATTAGACGATACACTTCAAACCTGCATCTTATAACTAGTTCCCGCGATGGTGGCCTAATGGTAAGGGGATGAGGACCTATAATGGAGGTCTAGGGTTCAAAGCCCGGTACCACCCAATTTTCCTTGGGTCACGTGATTTACCTCTCTCATGTTGGTTGTGAGACCGGTCGGTGAGGGGCGCCTAATGATAGCGTTCACTATTTTTTTTGCATCTTATAACTAAATTTATTATTACATATGAAAACTTTTGTTAATATTAAAGATCATACAATTTTAAAAAACTCTAATCTCTTGCTTGAATTGCTTGATCCATTGACTCGGTCCTACGTACAGTAGCAAGCTTAATGCAATGCTTATGCCTATCTTGTGGATCCAATTCATATTGTTTACTGATTTGATTTATAGTTATATGACATTAGAAGAAATAACAATCCCTCTAAGTTATGTGGTTGATTGTTTTCAAATTTATGCCAAATAGAAATCGAACTTTTCTTATTAGAATGAGGAATTGACATGTCGTTTAACAAAATAATGCGGAATTAATGATTAACATGTCACTTAACAAAATAATGAGGAACTAAGAATCTATGATATAAAAATAAACGCAAATATACACAAATACCATAGTCACCTACCTAGTTATAGACGTAATTCTACTAGCAGAGGCAAGTATTTTTTTTTTTTTTAGTTATACATTATTTTCTAAGTTAAATAATTAGTTGACTTATTCGAAGTCGCAGAAGACGAAGAAACATAAGGAGAAAAGAAAAATACAACTAGAAATAGAATAAACAACAAATACAAATTGGCAAATAGCATTTTATTTAGGATAGTTAGGTACGGAAGTACAAAACCTCAAAAGGGTTCATTAATCTTTTAGTTTTAGTTAGCCTATGTGTATAGGCAAGTGAGTGGGGCTTGAGAATGGGTCACGCTCTCACGACACTCTCTCCCTACTACACAGGGGGTGATCGGGGCATTACGTGAGGGTGTTCACGGCTTGAAGGAAGAAGAAATGAGGAAAAAAATGGGGGTGATTGGGGTGATGACTTGGAGTGATGGGTAGAGGTGGGCAAAAAAAGGGACCCGGAACCGGAACCGGTCATACCCGAACCAGTGGGTACAAACGGGTCCGGTTTTCTAGACAAATTAGAATCGAAACTGGTTCCACATACCTGGCCAAAACCCGAACCGGTCGAAACCCGGAACTGGATTTGGAACCGGAACCGGGTCTTGACTTTGTTGACCGGAACTGAAACCGGTTCCAAAAAAACCCGATTTACGCACCTCTAGCGATGGGGGAGTGATGATAACACATGTGATGATGAGGTGGAGTGAAGAGAGGGTGATGGTGTTGGTTGTTTATGTGGCGCCTACATGGAATGAAGGGGATGCGACCACTATAAATGGTCTTAGTTTCAAGTTATTCACACACTCATCCCACATCCTCCGCATCTCTTATACGTCTTGTATAGGTCTATACGAACATCATTGTTTGTCAGAATTTGTCAGTGTCAATGATTGGACTCCTATAAGCCTCGTATAGGTCTATACGCATCGTATAGGTCATACACACGGCGTATACATGACCAATCATTGTCAAATTATTGCGGGTCGGAGGGGCTATATGTATATTGCCATTGAAAAAAAGTAGAGTATCCTATATGGCTATATGTTCAAGGTGAGGAGAGAGACGATGATATGATGTGTATTAATAAAATAAATAAATAAAAATGGTGAGGAGAAAAATAAAGATATCATGTAAACTCTTAGAAAAATAAATAAATAAATAAATAAAAATGGTCAGGAGAAAAATAAAGATACCATGTAAACTCTTAGAAAAATAAATAAATTAATAAATAAAAGTACATTGACGGTAAAGAAAGAGAAGAAAACTAATAAAAAATAAACACAACCAAAAGGATCGAAACATGGTAAGTTGATTCTAAGTTAAAACATGCCAAAGGACTTCTAGTCTAATGATACTTTTATCGTTTAAGATGTTTTAGTTTCGAGTCTCATTTGGAGCAAAATGTTATACGTTGAGTCAAAGGGTTTTTCCAAGTTGTGGCTCGATCTTTAGCGGGAGGTGAACCGTTTGTCAGTATGAGTCAAGTGTCTGAGTCTTAGCAGTTAAAAAATTAAAAAAAAGATTAACCACTCCAATCAAATAACATTTTTCATTATTAGAAAATCTACATCACCAATAGGATATTTCCTCTTTTGAGGTTTAATTACATATATACCCAACTGAAAAATTTAGTTACATATATACCAACTTTAATATATTTACACATTGTGACAAAAATACCATTTTATGTAATCCTTTAAATTCCAAACACACATACGTAAACCCATTTGTTCATCGCCCTCACCATACGACTGCAGTGCCAGTGCACATCTTCCATCACCGCCCCCACCATTCATTCATTTTGACGGTTGTCAAAAATAATACAAATACAGAAAATAACAAGAAAAAAAGTACAAAACAAACACAATTAAAAAAGAAAAAAACACAAAAAATGAATGAAAAAAACACTAAAAAAATGGGGAAAAACGTAAAATAGGGGTATATTTGTAGCAATGGTAAAATATGTATAATAAATCTTTTAAAGTAACGGTAAAATAGTAATTTCTTAATTCATTTTAATGAAAATGGGTATATTTGAAATTTTGAGCATTAGAGGGGGTGATATATGTAACTAAAATTTTGAATTAGATATATATGTAATAAATGAAATTTATAGGAGGATATATGTAATTTCCCCGTAAAAAAAACTACAGGGTAAAATGAGTCGGTGCTTTCTTTATAATAAAGGTGGAGAAATCGGGTTTTTAAAGAATCGGTTTCGGGTAAGAACAAATTTTTGGCTTGGTTTTTGACCGGTTTTTGGCTGGTTCTTGATTGGTTCGGTTTCAGTTTTTGGCCATGTAAAATTGGAACATGTTCCGGTAATTCCGGTTCCTATCATAATTTTTCTGAGAAACTAAAATGCTTGTACTCGTCAGTTCAGGTATGATCAGTTTTGGTTCTAGGTAGGATAGTGGAGTCGTGTTCCGAAACCGGTTATGCTTAAACTTAAAATAAAAAAAATATAAATTGAACTCTTAAATCAGAAAATTATGGAACTTAAGTGAACTTTTTTTGTTATTTTCTGGTGTCCAAAGTTTTTTTATATGTAAAAAATGGGGAGCTCAACTACTTATTTGAACTTGAACATGACATTTAAGTTGGTAAAAATTAAGTCATATTACACCTAAAAGAGTAAAAAATACCAAAATTTCGATTTTGGGTTAGACTAAGACAAAAACTGACCCATGCATACCTCTAGTGGTCTCCTTGTAATTACACTCCTATGAATATTTGATCAATAATACATAATACATGACAGGTTTCACACTAAACAGCAAGAGGAAGTTGATAGAGCTATTGAAGTAAAGCAAGCTGAGAAGGAAGAAACAGTACCAAATGGCTCTGGATAATGAAACCAAATCACCAGCAACTGAGACACAAAAAAAGAAACCAACTGATGTGTCTGCAATTGAAGTAGATGAGGATATTGAAAACACTAAACCCGGAAAAGAACCCCATGACGAGAAATCAATCGAAAAGACTGATGAGCAAAAGATTATAGTTCCTATGGAAGAGATGAACCTACAAGATGTTGAGCCAATTGTCACAGAAAAAACTATTCCAGAAACAATGATCACCACTGAGGCTAGCGAAAGCAAAGAAGAGATCGGAGAAACAACAGCCCGAATTATTGCAAAGAACATGGATGAAATAATTGTTGTCAATGAAGCAGATAGTGATGTTGAAAACAAGATCCAAGAGGAACCAAATCATGTGACTGATGACAAAAAGGAAGAAATTGATCCAATAGTTTATGAAAAACAATCCGTCCCTATGGATGAGATCGCGATGAAGCAACAAGATGTGGAGATGAAAGATGAACAATCAAATGTTGAACCCTTAAAGATTAATGAAAAAGATGCAGAAAATGACAAACAAGTAAAAACTACTGTTGAAGCTCTTGAAAGCAAAGAAAACAAAACAATGCATGAAGAAAATGAAAAGGAAACAACAAATGTTGAGAAGCCTTCGTTGGAGCATGTGAAAATTGAATCTAAAGAAGAAGAGAAAGCAAGTGCAACTCCAAAGCAATCAATTAGTCTTATGGGGAAGGTGAAGAAATCCTTCATGAAAGCAAAGAAAGCCATGAGTGGGAAAAATAACAACACACCTGAAACCAAAGAAGATGAGAAGGCTTAGTTTATGTCTGGAGTGAAGGGGGTGAAAATAGGAAAAATAATAAAAATAAAATTGTATATGTGTTTTTTAATTTTCTTTTAATGTTACATCTTCTTTGTATCTATCAAGGACTGGAAATACTTTGTTTGTGTATCATTGGAAAGTGCATTAACATAAGTACGGCAATAAGAAGCGACAATACAAAAGTGTGCAAACTAAAAAAATGAGTCAAAGTGGATTGCTCCACACTCTCAGTTATGTAATTCTACCAAGGGTGATTCTATTATAGGAATATTGTCAGGTACGCCGGTTACAATTTTCACTACTTAATAACTAATTTAATCCCAAGGTACACTACAGGAAACGATAGCAATAACGTCGCTAAAAGGTCGCGACTAAAGCTTCGTCACTAACGATCAGAAAATCGCCGCTAAAAAGTCGTCACTGAAGGTATAACATGTAACATTTCGATAAATTATGTAATTTCAAAGTTTTTATTTGAAAATTCGAAATTTAGTTCTTAATACAATTCATTACAAATAAATATATATATATATATATATATAATATACTCATGACAAAAATAGGTATATATATATATATACAAAAATAATAATAATAATAATAATAATAATAATAATAATAATAATAATAATAATAATAATAATAATAATAATAATAATAAATTCAAGCTTTAAAAGCTTATAAAATAAGTTTATAAAATAACAAACAACAAAACATTATCAATACTTTATTTAAACAAGTTTTAAGATTTTTATAAAGTTTATAAGATTTTATAAAAAGGTTTTATAAAACTATGGGGACTTATTTTGCCAAATCCTAAAACTGAAAGTAAAAAGAAAACATAGAGGGACCAAAACTGACAAGTCCTTATTGTTGTTTCCTTCTTCTACCCGTTTATGTTTTACATGGATACCCATGGATTCATCTTCAACCCATTCGATCTTTTGCTCAAATCATGGGATAAAACTAATAAAAATTTGAAATTTAAACATTTACGAATTTCATGGAATCGATATCTATCATAAATTCGTTGTTTAAAATTTAAAATTTGACGAATTCGTTGCCTAAACGTACGTACTCGATCGAGCTTCCTGAAATCTATATAAACAAGCATGATAATGAAATTAAATAGATACACACACATCTGAGGTCGAAGAATCAGTCGTCTGAGCAACCAAACAACACACACATATCGATTTAATCACGAAATAGAAGCTACAAAGCTTCGGCTGATCGAGTTCTGAACCATCACTCGAAACCCAATCAATCGTATTCAAAGGTTAATGTAAATTACATCCCTAGACTCGTTTTTAGTTAGCAATTGAAAGCCCCATAGTTTTGATATCGATTTGGGATCATAAACAAGCTAATTTGATTGAGAATGAACTAGGGTTCTTCTCGGTTATAAACAAAATTGGGGAGAACTTAAAAATGGATGTTAAAAACAATTCAAACGGTTAAAAACAGCGGTTGAGGCCCTGGTTCAATGGTTACGTCTCTGCTATTCCAAACGTGCCAGTTGAGCCACTTTTTTATAACTTGTAATTTATCAATTATTTTAAAATCCCAATTTCACTATAAATTTTTATAAACCTAAAACTTATTATTTAAAAAAAATAAAAATAAATAATAGATAAATATAGATATTTTTTCGGTTCTAATATATATATATATATATATATATATAGGGCATGAAATTTTTGATAACCCTCATCTTTTGTTACAACCCATTAACCATCATCCAATGGTTGCTTGAAAAAGGAAAGTGTGTAGGATCGTGACACGTGTCAGATTCCTTTTTTTTCTTTTTTTTTAATATAAAGGGTATTTAAGACATTTGTTATTTAAGTAAAGTTTACCCCCTTTTTTTTAAACATTCATAACTTTTTAATACTATATTATTTTTAAAAAAAAATTGCACCATTATACTCGTCTCATTTTTCTCTTTAATTTCGTTATAATCTCGACTAGTTTTTTTTTTTTATGTCATGTATTTACATCATTGTAACGAACTTAAAGATAGCAAATTAATTAAAAAAATTTATAGCAATGGTATATTACAGTAATGTAACAAAAAATGAAGTAATGTAACACAAAATGAAGTAATTTACAATGACATAATTAACGGTGACGTAACACATTATTTAATTTTTTCTCTAACAATGATAATTACAATGATAAATTACAGTGATGAAATAGAACACATTATTTTGATTTTTTTCTCTCACAATGATAATTATAGTGATGTAATTTTTCATTATTCGAAAAAAATTTAAACTAATTTGTTGTCAATGTAAATTACATCACTGTAATTTAAACCAAATTCACCGAAAAAAAACCGAAACCGAATTTTACGTCAATGTAAATTACATCACGATAAATTACGTCAATGTAACTTACATCACTGTAATTTATCATTTTTAAAAAAATTTCAAATAAATTTGTTATATTTAAGCTCGTTACAATGATGTAAATATATGGCATCTAAAAAAGGTAAAAAAAAATTAGTCGAGACTATAACGGAATTAAAGAGAAAAATGAGACGAATATAATGGTGCAATTTTTTTAAAAAAATAATATATTATAAAAAAGTTATTAATGTTTAAATTACATCACTGTAATTTAAACCAAATTCACCGAAAAAAACCGAAACCGAATTTTACGTCAATGTAAATTACATCACGATAAATTACGTCAATGTAACTTACATCACTGTAATTTATCATTTTTAAAAAAATTTCAAATAAATTTGTTATATTTAAGCTCGTTACAATGATGTAAATATATGGCATCTAAAAAAGGTAAAAAAAATTAGTCGAGACTATAACGGAATTAAAGAGAAAAATGAGACGAATATAATGGTGCAATTTTTTTAAAAAAATAATATATTATAAAAAAGTTATTAATGTTTAAAAAAGAGTGGGGGGAAACTTATAAGGGGTAAAATGACTATGATGCCCTTTTTAATATTTTAATGAAATGCATATGTGTAAGCTTATGATTGGTTGAAATGGGTTATGTAGTTGTAGCAAAAAAAGAGGGTTATTTTTTATACCCTTCCCTATATATATATATATATATATAACTAAATGCATAAGAAATACCAAGTATTATATTGTACTTGAGGTTATCTTTGAAAATTATTTTAAACCTATAAAAACTTAATTGTAAATATTTTATTCAATTTATTTATATAAGATTTTATAAAATACATAATAACATTAATTAAATGTTAGGTAAAAAACAAAATTTTATTAAACTGGTATGTTTAAATATTGTTAATAAACTTCAAATATTAAATTTGTTATTATAGTTATTTATTAGCTTTTAACTTTTATAACTTTTATGAAATCCTAATATTTATATTTTATTAAAGTGGTTTTTAATAAATAACAATATATCTATTATAATCAAATTATTTGCTTAATATTTAAATCATTCAGTTTAAATTAGAAATAACCTTTTCAAAATTGTTAACAACAAATATTATTATTATTATTGTTATCTTACTAATTCATTAATTATTTTTATGATTTAAACCAGAAATGACTATCCAATTAAAAATATAAACTCTTATAGATGACCTACTATATTATTACTAGAGTATAAGTTATTTAAATTATAAACAAGCTTTGGAACCTATTAATAAAATTATTATTGTTATTATAATATATTATTATATACATATGATTTACACTTTAAATGATTACCCAACTTGAATTCTAAACTTTAAAAGATTTAAATGAGATTATCTTTATGAAACTTTTTTTGAATAAAGCAAATTATAAACATCCTCACATGGAATTCGATTACACTAGGTTAGTTGTGTTAGGAAAGAACATAACTTTATTAGCTTTTAATGGATTTAACTATTAGGTTGACAACATTGGTGTTGGAAACTATTTGACTACATATTAGCCTTTAATTGCAAAGACTACCTCATCAATCAAGGTGAGTCTTCATAGCTAATCTTTTTACTTGTTTTAAAGTTTTAGGGGTGAAACATGTCAACTTATGAACTTTGCTTTAAACTTTATTCCATATAAACTTAGCTTTATGACATGAACTGTAGTGAACTTAGCTTAAGCTTGCATTGATCATAACTTTAGTAAACTATGATAGATTTATTGAATTGACCATCCCACCCAGGCTGGGTTTACCTTTGTGGTAAATTTGTGGTGATAGATTACTACTTCGGCATTGTTAGGAATGCTAGCTTGGTCACAACTTAACTTTTGCTCTGCGTATGATTTACTTACATATTTTATTTCATATTAATTTATTATCACATGTGACAACTTATCATTTAATTAAACTATTTTGGTGTGTGTGCTTAAACCTGTGAAGCTCACCAACTTTATAGTTGACATTTTATTTAAACATGTTTCAGGTGGAAACGCTACATAAGGATTGTTAGAAGTTGGATTTAGTTTTAGTTTTAGTTTTATTTATTATTTAATTATGTTTTGTTTTGAATTTAGGATTATGTATTCCTTTTATTAGTGTAATGGATGATTGAGGTTAAATTGAATGTTAAGGTTGAATTTCTTTTAATACAATTGGTTTATTTATTTAAATTATGAACCTTGTGCTTTTGAACAATCTACACTTCGTGAACGCCCCGATAATTCCGCCATTGGTCGAGGTGTTACATAACCAACCACTAATGATGCCTGTGTCGCCGCTATTGATTAAACATGACCTGGAAATGTAGATATTGACGCACATGGAGTGGTAAGGAGTAACCATTTACACCAAAAAATGGTTTGAGTAGATCTTTTGTAGAAATTGGATTTGTACCTTAATTTTTTAAAAAAAAACTATTTAAAATGTTTAGCAAGTTAAATTATATCAAAGGTAGAGACAAAAACAATAAAAAAAAACAATTGTAACATACCACTCTCGTCAACACTACCCACAATACCGACTCGTAATAGATTTGTGGTGTCTTTTTGTAGAGATCGAACTTTTTTTTAACCGTGAGAACCTATTTATGTGATAAACCGCCAGGTTCCTTTAATACCCAACTATAGAGAGGAACATAGATCTATCTTGATATATACCGAGAGGTTTGCTACAAAGTCCACTTACATGATATCCTACATTGAAGATATCATGGAAGAGATTGAATTATTATTAAATGTGTCTTATGTCACTAAATCAATTCCTGATTGTGATTAATTTGTAATGTATGGATAGAACACTCATGTGTGACTAGCATAGAATTTTTGTGAAAATAGGTGGTTTTATAAGAATAATTGGGTTTTAGGTGCATTTGAAGGATCTTGGTGTTATTAGGATAGTCGTTAGAGGAAGTTGAGACTTTTGAGTGAAGTTACTGGGAGGTTGAGACTTTGCGGGTGTTAGATATGTTGGAGGGAAGTCGCAAGAGTGGGTTGTGGCTTCTTTGCAACTTTGAGTGGATTGTGTGTTCAAGTTACAACTCCCCCTTGTGACTTCCCTATATCATATCTTGACACCAGTCGCAACCCCCTGCAACTTCACTCAAAAGTCGCAAATCCCTCCAATGACTACCCTAGAAACACTAAGATCCTTCAAACTTACCTAAAAACCCAATTATGCTCACCAAACCAACCTGTCTTCACAAAAAAATCATAGCAAGTCTCATTTTATGAACTTTCACTCATTTGTTAGACATGTTACACTTGTAAAATACAGTTTTGTGGTTGTTAATGCAGGAGGAATTAAACTTCTGTAGGAGACAATGAATTGAAATAAAATCATTAATCCTTAATTTTGATGATGACAAAAATAACTAAAGTATATTATTAAGTGGTAATGGGTAAATGATGTTATATAACATATATGTCCTTTCACACTTAAGTATTATCAAGTATGAATGTTCATCAAATTAGATAGTCACAACCAACATGAAGATCAAGAGCATGATTATACAAAGAAGTGAAACCAACATGAAATTATCAAAGCTAAAGGTTAATTAGATCGATCGACAACATGAATATGGTGTGCGCCTGATCTCTTTTCTTTAAGAGAAACATATCGTTGAGCAGCTATCAATTCTATAGTAAGGAGAGGACGTAGAGTAGATTTAATTAAGATCTGCTTAGACCTATATAATTCACTTTCATTCTTTCTAACGCTAAACTCGTTACACTTGTTGTTTATTGATTTGATCTAGTTCCAACAGATGTTGATCAACACAAAATTAGTTTTAAACAAGTAATCTTTAACAAAACCCATTCACCATTTCCTCCTTTCTAGTGTTCTGTATTTTGTATCAACTCAAGTTACATGTTGTAGGTTTTTAATAATTTAAAACTATATTTAAAAACTTTTAGTTAGATCCATCATCCATGACTCGAAAAAATTATAGAGAAGAATTCTATGGTATGCTACATATGTTTCAAAATGAAGATTGTTTTTCTTGGAAACAAAAAAAAATTTGAAACGTTTTAAAATTTTATGAGATGTTGAACTTCGAGAGATTACTGAAAATTGCAATTTTGTTCCAACTATGATAGGAAAAAAAAAAAGCCAATTTTTCTATACCAAAGTCAGATTACATAGAGGATGAAAAGTGAATGATATCAAAAATTGTTGAAGGAAAACTAATGTCTTGTCAATAAAAGAACATGAATGAATTTTTATGCGTCCAACCGCTATCAAAGTACAAAAAGACTCTTACTAGTAACCAACAATATAATTCTCAAGCCATGAGAAATAAGATTGAATTATTTGTACAACAATACGAGTAATTTTATGTTGATGAACGTAAAAAGATAGAAGAGGCTTTATGTATTTTGATTTAAACATCTTTTAGTAAGAGAACTACCTCTGTCTTGAAGTGTTTTCATTCTTTTTGAGTAGATTAATGTTGTTTCTGTGAGTTTTTACTTAGGCAGATTAATATGAAGATTTGAAGACAGTATCAACATCATCATACTCAGTATATCAACATCATCATACTCAATATCAACCTTACCTCAACCTCGTAGGAATAAAGAGTCTGCCTCTGGCTCATGATACCTGATTAACTGATCAACCCAACTGTCACACCCCCGCCGATGGCGGAATCACGAGCGGTGGGACGATATGGAAATCAAGAGTTTAATGGCTAATCATATTCATAAAAACACTAAATAAAAATCCAATATCCCAAAATATTACATCAATGATTGTCTTAAAATAACTATTACACCCTTAGAAGATTTCAAAAGATTATGGCCTAATCAACTATGCTATAATAACAAATCTTCTTGTGTAATATCCAAAAGAATGCAGTCATACCCAGGTTTTGCTTAATGACCTGAAAAGCATGAGAAAAATAGTCAACAATATTTTGGTGAGTCTCACAAGTTTTATAGACTCGATAAATCATCCTTGGGTTCATCTCCCCAAGTGTTATGCTATCTGTAAAACATTTTGTAACATCAGTGTCGGAAACGTTACCGAAACAGTGATCTGCACAGTAACTTGCACAGTAACTCAGGTACAAACTATGTGAACTATTGTATGCTATTGACATTTTGATGCTTGACACTAAACTATTATGCAATTGTTTCTGAAATCTGATTAAATCTCACGGTTTAACAGTCAGAACCACATCAGACAACACTAGACTGACACACAGATTCTTGTTAATATGCTATTTGATATAAACGTATGCGAGGTTGAACAGAACTAAGAAATGACGGATGTCAATTCAAGAATGCTAAATCGACGGATTATTCGTATAGGTGACGATCTGTACGAATAAATCTGAAAGTTTAATGTTCTGAAATGATGACTGAAAAGTCGAAAACAAGAATCATAAAGTGAAACCAACGTTGTGTTCGTTCGGGTGACGATTCGAACGAATGCGCGCGAAGGTGACGCGTTCTGACGAAACGAAAACGAAAACGAAAAACGACTCGAACGATAATAAAATAAAGAAAATAAATATAAAACATTTATTAGAAATCACAACCTTTTAAAACTTAAAAATAAATCCATTTTATTTAAAGTACGTAAGATGCGCGTAACAATCCGGAAACGTAACGGAGACGAGAAACGAGCAAACAAAACGAAACCGAATACCCTCGGGGTATATAAAGCCTAAATGAGGCATTTACCTCATTTATCACTCTCATTCTCTCCCTCTAAAACCATTTTCCCGTTATCCTCTCTCTCTTTAAAGTTCAAGACTTCAAACTCCCATATCTTGTTCATTTCTTAACGAAATCAGGTGTTCTTGGTGTCCAAACGTAGCTACAAACGTCCTCTACAAGAAAGTACAGCAGATCTGAAGATTCATCCACTCAAAACCGAGGTAATGATACTTGAATGTTTGAAATATTAGGGTTTTTCATACCCTTTTGATCGACTCATCACCTTCACCCGGTTATACACCATTTTGTTCGAAACCTACAACCTGAGAACTGGTTCACGCATAACACAACCATTGGAATAGCCTTGTAACAGATGTTAGTTCGATGATGAGGTGACCAGCTGCTGGTTCGAGAAGGAGAGGGGCTGGCCGAACCTTCGACCAGCCAAACCTCGGCCTAGCTGGGCAAGGAAAGTGGCCGAACCCTCGAGATGACGAACCTCCTGCTAGCAACCACCATCACTGAACCTTCATTGCCGAACCATTTCATGAGCTGCGAACCCTGCTGCCACGAACCATAGGAGGGCAACGAACCTTGACTGGCCGAACCTCTCACCATCATGAACGAACCTTCTATCCACCGAACCTGCACTCGGCCGAATCTTTTGCACAGCTGAACCTCAACAGCCACGAATCTTTTGATCACTGAACTCATGAGCACCGAACCCTCTAGCCGAACCTTAGAGCTCCACGAACCAGGAGACCCCGAATCTGGGCTGGTTAATCCACTAATGGCAGCGAACCTAAGACCCTGGTCCAGCCCAGCTTGACCATTTCGGCCCAACACGACTGTTTTGACCATGCAACCCTTTCGGCCCAATCATTTGGCCCAAACCTTTACCTTGGCCCACACATTAATTGGTTTAGTTCACCTAACATTCGGCCCAATAGATTTCCCGGTCCATGATGTGGATCGGCTCGCTTAACTAATGATTTAACAAACACACGTTGTAGATAACCATGCATGGGATTTTACTACAAAGGTGGTAGATAGGATTAAATTACAAGGTTTTATTAACACAAAACCCAAGTGAATGTTTATTAACTAAAATGGTTTTCAAGACTACACACTATAACAAGGTTCACATACAGGATCGTGAAAACAACAACAAGTACAACAACGAGCGCGTGCATTCTAGTTTAGGATAAGTCAACCACATCAACAGCAAGGTGAGTTCATTGTCCCCTTTTAAACCATTTTGAATTTTACGTCGGGACTGAGAAGCATGTTAAATATTTTAAACAGATGTTTAAATGTTTTGTAAATGCTTTTACATCAAAACTATATGCTAATGCTAGATGTTATAAGCTATATGCTCAGACTATATGCTAATGCTACAAGTTACATGCTAAACTATATGCTAATACTAATGCTAATGCTATAAGCTACATGCTAAGACTATATACTAATGCTAGATGTTATAAGCTACATGCTCAGATTATATGCTAATGCTATAAGTTACATGCTAAACTATATGTTAATACTAATGCTAATGCTATAAGCTACATGCTAAGACTATATGCTAATGCTAAATGCTATAAGCTACATGCTCAGACTATATGCTAATGCTAGATGCCACATGCTACAAGCTAAGACTATATGCTAATACTAGATGCTATAAGCTACATGTTCAGACTATATGCTAATGCTGGATGCTACATGCTACAAGCTAAGACTATATACTAATGCAAAGCTTGTATCTATGCATAAGATACGTGAATGCTAAACTATGCTAATGCAAAGCTGGTATCTATGCATGAGATACGTGAATGCTAAACTACGATAATGAAAAGCTTGTATCTATATATGAGATACGTGAATGCTAAACTATGCTAATGCAAAACTTGTATCTCTATATGAGATACGTGAATGCTAAACTATGCTAATGCAAAGCTTGAATCGATTCATGAGATACGTAATGGCTAAACTATGCTAGAGCAAAGCTTGTATCTAGTCATGGGCTATGTAAATGTTAAACTATGCTAGTGCAAAGCTTGTACCCATGCATGAGATTTGTAAATGCTAAACTCTATTGATGTGAAGCTATTATCCGTGTACAGTATACGTAAAGGCCGAGCTATGTGAATTCTATAAACATGTAAACTTTTAAACAGTATGCTAAAGCTATGATGAAGACGGGATTGGGGTGTAGGTAAAATGCTTAATTATCATTAACAACAATGTCATATGTGATTTACTATGTGGTGGGACGGTGGCTGGGCGGACGGTAAGTTCGACCCTACATATGCCCTATATATAAGCATACCGAATTGGATATTACAGGTGATGTTAATAAGGTTAAGGTTGTTACAGAAAAGGTTTGCTAAAGCTATCTTCAAACTACTAAACTATATGAACTCACCAACCATTGTGTTGACTTTGTTTTCTTACATGCTTTCTCAGGTGACGTACAGGATTAGGCTAAGGCTAAGGAATGCATGCTAGGATGCCCAGTTAGAGGACCTAGTAGATTTTGGAAAGCACATATTTTGTTCATTGTTGGGAATCTCTTTTGATATCTTGTACAGTTACAAGATAGTAAACATTTGATTCTTTTGATAGGTTTACTTAGTTAAATTATCAAACATTGACAGTTGTAATTTAACTTTGTAATCCTAGTTTAATGTTATATTGTTCTTTAGTTATTCTCAATGTTGATGCTGTGTAAACAATCTGATCATTCCCGATTATCACTCCCGATATCGCGCCCCGAGAACCTTCCGCCCGACGGGGAAGTCGATCCAACCCGCCGGCTCGGGGTGTGACACATTTTATATGTTATTCATAAGTATGTTAGGATGCAATCTACATAAGTCCACAACCAATCCTATGACTGATTGCCCTTGTTTATAATCTCATGACCAACAAACTCATCCCGAGTTCATAGTATGTATGGGTTGGAAATATTCATTCACCGTGATTGACCACGTCATTAAGTGACTGTAGCTAGCAAGACCACCCGATAGGTGAATGGGTTGTCAACCAAAATAGTACTATCCAATATATCCCCTGGCTCATACCTATGAGTTAATGGTTATGTCTAAGAATGAATACAAAAAGGGACTTACAATAGAATAACAAACCTTATGCAATCTACATCCAACTAACTTATTTTTTAACAATAACATACATAGCATAAAGTTAAAAATAGTTTAAGTATCACACTTTTCACCCCAAAGAATAAAATAGTATAAAAAGAGGTTGTGAAACTCACTGTCGAGTTGTGGTGATTGAAAACTGAAATTTGGAGGTGCGGTAGGGCTTCACTACACAATCCCTAAAATATTCCAAGTTGTATATCAACATTCATGTTCCTGAGAATCACTAGTTACCCCATGCATATGTTTATGTTCTCAAACAACTTTATTATATTCAAAGAGCACTTATATGTAATTATGAGTATTTCATATCTTAGTATTACTTAACATTATATATACAACTCCCAAGCATAAATCACCAAACGCCCGTAGATTGGGGCTAAGGATGTTTGAGCATCCCTTGGCCTAGACTTGGTCTTTAAGTTTCCTTGTAAATATAAATTCCTTACATTTTCTTGTACTAAGACGACCACCCTTTTCATATTTTTAAGTTACTCTCTACTTGTTTTAAATTATATGCTAATTTTTATTATTTCTTTGACCTTGCCTTGGATGGTTATACATACTTTCACGTCTTAACCCTTAGAAATATTTGGTTATCCATACACACACCCCTTCACGTGAGCCTCTTATTCTGGCGTGCTTCCATGCAAAAATCGAGACTTTTATATATATATGTATGTCTTCATGCGTACATGTATATGTATTTCCACATTTTGACTTTCTTAATAGATATTACCTTAAAGTTTTTCATGTAACCCTCATTTAACAGTGGAAGTGTTATCAGTTTTATGTTTACCCATTTCTTTATTAATAAGTCTTATGGTACATGGGATCATTTCAGCCCCATAAATACGGTTTCTTGTATATATATGTCTATACATACGATTTGATGGTTCAACTTCCTTATAAAATAGAGATTTTAACATTACTTAACCATGCATGTATGCATGCATGATCGTGAACATACATGTTCAAAATAGGAGATATACATGAGTAAACATTTTAAAACTTGAATTTCAATTTCATGTTGTAATTGTTCAGTAAAACCTCCTTTGTTTGTCACCTTGCTAGTTCATTACTGAATAGTTCAAATCATTATGTGTTAGTGTCGGTTCTTAGTGGTTATAGTATACATTTGAAGATATTAGATGGTTAACATTTTCTTTTATATCAGCCCCCCCATGGTTATTGCTTATCTTTAGTTCGTAACCCATATAAATCCATGTTATGCATGTGATCGCATGCATAGGTTCACCCTTAGTTACTCATGTCTGGACTCCTTCTTAGATGTAGGAGTTTTATTAAGTTTTAATGTGTTTTAGAAGAGTTCATTCCATGGTTATGTTACACACTCTTTTTATTCTTTTCAAAATAGTGGGTTTTAAGAAGAAATTTATTGGTTTTGATCTTATTTTTGTGCTTAAGAGTTCATAGTTTTTGGTTTCTTACCTTCAACAAGCAAGGTTTAAGGTAAGATCACGAGCTCTTGGAATGCAAAGGACTGGAATGAGGCTGGTAGAAGCTGGTCGAGTCCTTCCTTGTGGCTGTTGGCTACAGTTCTGGTTCCACCAGGGCTGATGTTCTTGATCGAAGGCTGTTGTTCGGTTTCTGAACTTGGGTCTGGTGTGTGGCCGAGAGTTCTAGGAGAAAGGAGAGGCTTGATCAAGTGAGGCAAGGGATTGGGTGCTGATTGTTTTCAGCTGAGAGAAAGAAGAATATGGTGGTGGTTCTGCCTAGAGGTGTAGAGCAGAAAAGAATGGGAAGTGTTGGTGTGCATTTGGGTTTGCCATGGTCGCCTTTTATAGGGGTTGGGAAGGGTGGCTTGGTCATTTTGTTTATGGGTATGGGGCTGCAGTTTTGACAGACTTTTCATGGATTATGGCAGGATTTCTTGTACGAGATGGTGACTTTATCTTGTCTTATGTTAGAATAATCATGACCCTACTTCTATTGCTTATCTTGGGAAGTCCCCAATCCTTGGGAGCCGATCTAGGTGCAAGAGACACTGCCGAGAGCCACCATTGTGGCTGTAGAGTGGTTGTGAGGGATACTAATTGCTGCCATAAAGGATGGGGCTGTTGACACCTCTTGCAGGAATGGTGATGGATGTCACATTACTTTCTTGTGTTGGAAAAAGAATCATAAGTTTGTCAAGAAGATGGGATAATTACTTTTCCGTAGTTGGTTTTCTTGGATGAGTTGTAACCAAGTTTGGTTAGATTTCTAGCATGCTTTGCTCCTTATTCGGTTGCATGGCATAACGAGAATGGCTAAGGGTGGCCACCACCACTAGGTTTTAGCTAGGGGTGGGTAAGTACTAATTAATTTTGTTGAAAATATCACTTTAGATTATATTAGAAATGGTTTATTACATGAGTTTGTGTGAGTATGGCTAGTTCCTTATATACATTGATATATGTATGTATTGCACGTGAGTGTGTGTTATACATATTCAAACAATTTGTTGTTTTGTATTTATGCAAATTGTTTTAATAGAGTTTTGCATGGGTTGATTTAGTATGATTCTTGAGTTTTGGTTTTAATCACCCTTGTTCTATTAGATTAACATCGAGGAAATAAATATCTGTCTTATTGGTGGTTGTTACAGTCTCACCCGGTTAATTGAATTTCGTCCCGAAATTCATTTGTCGTTGGAAGGCGAACTTTTGTTGAATAAGTGAGGATACTTTTGTTTAATCTGATCTTCCCGTTCCCATGTGAATTCTGGTCCACGCCTAGAATTCTGGCGTACTTTAACTATGGGAATACGGCTTTGTTTAAGCTTTTTGATCTCACGATCTATGATTTCAATAGGCTCCTCGATAAAATGGAGTTTATTGTCCAAACGGACTTCCTAGAGGGGTATGTGTAATGGTTCATCTGACAAACATTTCCTGAGATTAGAAACATGAAAGGTATCGTGAACTCCACCGAGTTCTTGAGGTAGTTTCAACTTGTAAGCAACCGGACCTACTCTTTCAAGAATTTCGAAAGGTCCAACATATCGTGGTGCAAGCTTTCCCTTTTATCGAATCGTACCACCCCTTTCCAAGGTGATACTTTCAAAAGGACTTTGTCACCAATAGCAAATTCTAAAGGCTTTCGCCTTCTGTCAGCTTAACTCTTTTGATGATCCCTAGCAGCTTTGATTCGTTCACGAATCTTAAAGATCTTATCAGTGGTCTCTTGGATTAGTTCCGGACCAGTGAGTTGTGGTTCTCCATTCTCAGTCCAACAAACAGGCAATCGGCACTTACGTCCGTGTAACGCCTCAAAAGGTGCACATTGTATGCTAGAGTGATTGTTGTTATTGTAAGAAAATTCAACCAAAGGAAAATGAGGATCCCAGCTACCACCAAAATCTAACACACAGGCTCTCAACATATCTTCTAATTTTTGAATGGTCCTTTCACTTTGACCATCCGTTTGTGGATGATATGTTGTACTAAGGTCTAAACGAGTTCCCAAGGCTTTTTGCAGCATTTTCCAAAACCTTGAAGTAAAACGACTATCACGATCAGAAATGATAGACAAAGGAATACCATGTCTAGAAACGACTTGCTTGGTATAAACACCAACAAGCTTCTCCATCTTGTAGTCTTCCCGTATCTATAAAAAGTGAGCTGATTTAGTCAATCGGTCGACGATGACCAATATGGTATCGTAACCTCCGATAGTTCGGGGAAGTTTAGTAATAAAATCCATGAAGATTTGCTCTATTTCCATTGAGGGATTTCAGGTTGTTGCAACAACCCCGAAGGTTTTGATGCTCAGTTTTAACCTTTGAGCATGTTAAGCATTTCCCTACATATGTGGCAATGTCTTTTTTTCATTCCGGGCCACCAATAATATTCTTTCAGATCTTGGTACATTTTGTCGACTCCCGGATGAATAGAGTATGTCGACTTATGAGCCTCATTCAGAATAATCGATCTTAGGTCATCCAATGTAGGCACCCAGATTCGGTTCATGAAGTAGCATACTTCATTTATTTTAACTTCAAATTGTTTGTCCATTCCCCGTAGTGCTTCTTCTTCATAATGATCTTTCTGCAATGCTCGTTTTTGTGCATCGTGAATTTGGGGAATAAGACTCGGTTGAATAGTCATACTGATAGCTCGTACTCAGGTTGGTTTAACCCGTTCTTTACGACTCAATGCATCGGCAACAACATTTGCCTTGCGTGGGTGATAGAGAATTTTGCATTCATAACCATTTAATAATTCCACACACCTTTGTTGCCTCATATTCAGCTCTTTTTGGCTCAGAATGTGCTGAAGGTTCTTATGATCAGTGTAAATCACACATTTGGTACCATACAAATAATGCCTCCAGATTTTTTTAAGCGAACACTACCGCTCCAAGCTCCACGTGATGCGTATGCAATGACGTTTTCCTTTTGCATCAATGCGCAACCCAATCCTTGGTGTGATGCATCGTAGAAGACCACATAGTTATCATTGCCTTCCAGAAGAGATAGGATGGGTGCTTTACACAACCTACTTTTCAGTAGCTGAAATGATTCTTCTTGTCTTTTTCCCCAATCGAAATTCTTGTCCTTTTGGGTCAACATTGTCAATGGTTGTGCAATTCTTAAGAAATTCTCAATGAAACATCGGTAGTATCCTACCAATCCTAGAAATTGACGGATTACAGAGGGTGTTCTTGGCGCTTCCCATTTTTGAATTGCCTCAATCTTACCTGGGTTAACATGAATGCCTCATTCGTTGATTACGTGACCTAAGAATTGAACTTCCCTTAGCCAAAACTCGCACTTTGAAAATTTTGCATACAACTTTTCTTTTGTAAGTAACTCCAAGATCAGCTTCAGATGTTGCTCATGATCTTGTTTAGTTTGTGAGTAGATGAGAATGTCATCTATGAATACAATCACAAATTTATCTAAATAGGTTCTACATACCCTATTCATCAAATCCATGAATATTGCGGTGGCATTGGTTAACCTAAACGACATCACTAAGAATTCGTAATGTCCGTATCGAGTTCGAAAAGCAGTCTTTGGTATATCATCTTCTTGTACCCGCAATTGATGGTACCCTGATTGCAGATCAATCTTTGAGAAGTAGGTGGATCCTTGCAGTTGATCAAACAGATCATCAATTCTCGGTAACGAGTACCGATTCTTGACGGTCAGTTTATTTAATTCTCGATAATCTATACACATGCGAAATGATCCATCTTTCTTTTTGACGAACAGGACTGGTGCTCCTCACGGGGAATAACTTGGTCTAATGAATCCTTTACCAAGAAGCTCCTGCAACTGGCTTGATAGCTCCTGCATCTCTGATGGAGCTAAACGATAAGGAGATTTAGCTACCGGAGCAGCCACAGGTACTAAATCGATTCTGAATTCAACTCGCCTCTCAGGCGAAAGACCGGGTAGATCCGCTGGGAATAATTTCGGGTGGTCACGTACTACTGGGATGTTTTGCAACTTCTTTTCTTTACCCGTCTTCTCTACTACATTGGCCAAGAAGGCACAGTAGTTCTTTCTTAAATACTTCTGAGCTTTTAAACAAGATATGATTTGTATGTTCTTCCCAAGGCTCTCCTATTGAATGGTTAATGTCTGTCCATTGGGTAATGGAATTCGGACATGTTTCTCATAACAAACAATCTTCGCTTGGTTAGCAGACAACCAGTCCATACCGACTATCACATCAAAACTTCCTAACTCTATAGGAATCAAATCTAATTCAAGTTTGTGTTCTCCTACTGTTAATGTGCATCCTTGAATTATATTTACTGCTTTTATTTGTTTACCATTTGAAAGTTCTATGCTATAAGGATGGTCTAATCTTTTAGCTTTTTGACCTAGCATAGACTCAAACTCACTTGACACAAAACTCTTATCAGCTCCTGTATCGAATAGTATAGATGCATAATGATTGTTAAGAAGATACGTACCTGTAACTACATTTGGGTCCACTCTGGCTTCATCAGCTATCACAAACGCTCTACCCCGAGCAGGGTTTCTATTGTTTCCTTGAACCAACTTCGGGCAACGAGGTTTAATGTGATATGTGCTTCCACATTCGTAACACGCCCTTGGTGCATGATTGGTTGTTGTAGTTGCAGCATGTTTACGTAGGTTACAGTACTCCACTGTATGCCATAGTCTCCTGCAGTAGGTGCATTCCCTGCAAGGTGAAGTATGTCACACCCCCAATTTTCAACTAACGGAATCATACCGTGTGGGAACGTGACAAACCAGGATCTCAGATCATTAGACATAACGAAGACCTCTATATGAATTTCAAATCATACTTTAGCCTTTAAAACATAACATTAGAGTTTTCAAATTTCAAAAATTGCGGAAGCGTTTAAAAACCAATATCAGTTGTAATATGTAAATTACAAAACAAAATCCTCAAATGTTCAAATTCAAATATCCAAAATGTTTAAAATGCATGCGACTCTATCTCCTAGTCCATGCCAGCTTTATTGCGCGCCTTAGCGTCCTGAGAAAACATGTAAATCAAGTCAACACAAAGGTTGGTGCATAACACAGGTTTTAAGCATTCACAATTTTCAAAACAACAGTTTGAATAACAAGTTTGTAGATAACATAATCACACATGCACAGTCATGATAGCTAGTCATATAAACTATTTACATAAGTGGTCGACACCGAAGCTGACGAATTGCCATGCTATAGCATGTTTTTGCCTTGCCACTATTGTCTAGCACAACAATAGTAAAATTGTGTTTGGTCAGTCAAACACCTGCGTAGATCCCATCTACCAGGTGAGGTTTGTCAAACCTAATAGATCTATTTCCAACTACCACGCTTTGCGCTACGGCAAACTAAACGGTTCGAGGTGTGTAAGGACTTTCAAATTGCTATGTTGTCACATAATGTAAACAGCTAACTCATGCAAGTGATATGTATCTAAAAATAGTTTGTTGCACATGTTTTCTCCCCCAAAACAGTTTAAAATAAGAAAGGGGCCGTGTACGCACCTTTGATGGTTATAGAATGATCAAACGCACTTAAACTCGTGTAAACAGTTCTCCTACGAAGAACCTGTGATTAAACAATAACCTAGTGTTATTCGGATTATCGTTTTGTGCTTGAAATCACATACGTGTCAACACACGTATGCTAAAGTGTTAGAAATGTGCATACGTAAATACGCGTGACTTTGAAATCGTTTAAATAAAATCATATTTGATTTTATTTAAATAACCGTAATTTTACGCGATTTCGTTTTCGGATTAAAATACCATTTTTATCATTCCAATTGGTTCGGGATGAAATTCTGGTTCCAACGCAATTCGAACGGGTTAAAACGGAGTTCGTACGCGAAAGTTATGACAAAAATACTAAAATGGTTTTAATTTCTCAAAAATGATGGAACCCGGGATCGAACCCGCGACCCCCCACTTCACACGCACACATCTTACCATTCCAGCCCGCTAGGGTTTCGCAATAGGATTCAGAAATAATTTCTTTTAAATCCTAACTGGTCAGTTCTCCTTGGTCTTCCTATAGCCGAAGCTTTAACCCTCTAATTGATCATGAATTCGAATCCGATTAGTTCCAACACTATAGGGTTTTAATCATTTCAACTATTTCGAACCTCTCTACATGATTTAATTCAGTTCTTGTGTTCATTTATATCAAAAATCCGAATTTGTCTTTTAACCGATGAACCCTAACATCACATCCTTCGAATTCAATAGTAAAACTTCTAATTAATCCATGGTTATGCTTAGTCGAAACCTTCTGAAACTATCCCCAACGATCAATTTCATTTTTAAACACATTAGATTCCAAATCCCAATTCCGTTCCTAAAACAAACCCTAGGAACTTGAAATCGATCAATTCATTGTTATCAATCGCAATTAACTTAGGTGTAACCTTAGTCGACCTCTTCTGAAGCCACCTATAACATCCAATTTGATTATAGAACTCGTTTCTATGGAAACCCCCAAACCATCATTATTCAAGAACCCTATATATCGGTTTCTATCAATTCACTGTTAGAAACCCAAATTAACACTTGGTTTTACATATACAGTTCAAACCGAATCTATCAGTATACTTTAATTGGATTTTTAAACTCATTTGATCAGAAACACTCAAATCGACAATGTGATGAACCCTAGAATTTGGATTCGTGAAATTCGTTGATATCAATCGAAATTAGCATGGGAATATCATTTTACTAACCGTATGGAAAGTGTAGGTGCTGACAATTATCAGAAATAGTTTCGAATTGATATACTTCGACTTGATGATGTAGTTTCGGCCCCCTTCACTTGGTTTCTTCGATTCACAGCTTCTAAGCAATAATTTGTGGGTGCAAAAACTTCTAAATGAACCGACTAAAGGTTTTATAACAAGAATTTGATCCATTAAGATCGCATTATATGCTCTTAATAATGGTAGTTGACGGTTTCGACTCTTAGTCTACAATTCATGGTTAATTCGAATTTGTTGAGTTCTATAACGCCTGACTGCTGATAATGATCATCAGTACACATAATTGGGAGGTTTAATTTGATTAACTCCAACCGTTACATGTATATTTCGAATTAGATCATGATTAACACCCACGAATTTTGACTTCTAAAGTCAAAATTGGACTTTAAATCAATTACAAGTCTTAATTTTGTAATTAGAGCATATTGAGACTGATTTCTACTAACTTCAATCTTTTAGATATGGTTTAGCTCAATTGCATAACAATTCGGTTCATTTTAAAGTGAACGAAGTTAATTCGGAATACCGGATCGTCACTAATCGGCCATTTGGAATATTATTGGGCTAGTTTAACCCAATTGGGCCTCCTAAATACTATTGGGCCTATCCTGGACTCATTGGGCCTACCTTGGGCCTACTTTGGCCTTAGTGGGCCTACTTGGGCCTCATTGGCCTTCCTTGGCCTTACTGGGCCTTCTTTGGTCTTACTGGGCCTTACATGTCTTGTTGGGCCTGTGATCTAACCATTTTCAGTTAACAAGGTTAATCCAAAAAGTCAGATTGTCACATCATCCCCTTGTTGAATGAATTTTCGTCCCGAAAATTAGTAAGTGTTAGGAGTAGTTAGGAAACTACTTACGAGTTTAAATCGTACGTGTTAGTGTGATTTGATCATTCTGGGTGCTTGTGTGTACTCACACACAAAATCTAATGCTTACAACATCACAACTAAATGTGATCGTTCGATGTGACTGTTTGCGTGTACACTAGTTAGTTCACCTAACTGTGACTGTTTGTGTTTGATCATACTGTGTTGTGTAACCTCACACATAGTGAGTGTCTATAACTGTTTGTACTATGCAACCCCGCACATAGCAAAATGTATGTAACTAACCATGTATGTACTACCATAACATGTAACATATGAAATGTAGCACATAAAATATATATAAAATGTAATATAGCACAATTGTTTGTAACAAAATCAATTGAATAAAGTGTTTGTGCTTACAGTTTGAACTTTGCAGTGTTGATGTGTGAAGCATCACGTCATCCCCTTGTTGAAGGAAATTTCGTCCCGAAATTTAACGTGCGCTCTCAGTGTTAGCAGTAGCTGTTTTGAATAGATGAGGATATTTCTTCATCATTTGATCTTCCCGTTCCCATGTGAATTCAGGACCACGTCTTGAATTCCATCGAACTTTGACTATCGGAATCTTACTTTGCTTAAGTTGTTTGATCTCCCGATCCATGATTTCTGCTGGTTCTTCAATGAATCGTAACTGTTCATCTACTTGTATTTCTTCCAACGGTACAATCAATGTCTCATCAGAAAGACATTTCTTTAAGTTCGATACGTGAAAAACATCATGAACTCCACTGAGTTCATCCGGTAGTTTGAGTTGATACGCAACCGGACCAATCCTTTTCAGGATCTCAAAAGGTCCTACGTAACGTGGACTAAGCTTCCCGCGCTTGCCGAATCGTATCACACCTTTCCAAGGTGATACCTTTAGAAGAACTCGGTCTCCTACTTGAAATTCCAACTGTTTACGACGTTTGTCAGCATAGCTCTTCTGTCGATCTCGGGCCGCTGCCATACGGTTCCGGATTTGAACTATCTTCTCTGTCGTCTCGTGCACCAGTTCATGACCTGTTATCTGACTGTCACCAATTTCAGCCCAGCAAACTGGTGAACGGCATTTGCAACCATACAAAGCTTCAAACGGTGCTGCTTGAATACTTGTATGATAACTATTGTTGTAAGAGAATTCCACTAACGGTAAATGATTCTCCCAGCTCATACCTATGAGTTAATGGTTGTGTCTGAGCATGAATACAAAAAGGGACTTACAATAGAATAACAAACCTTATGCAATCTACATCCAACTAACTTATGTTTTAACAATAACATACATAGCATAAAGTCAAAAATAGTTTAAGTATCACGCTTTTCACCCCAAGGAATAAAATAGTATAAAAAGGGGTTGTGAAACTCACTGTCGAGTTGTGGTGATTGAAAACTGAAATTTGGAGGTGCGGTAGGACTTCACTACACAATCCCTACAATATTCCAAGTTCTATATCAACATTCATGTTCTTGAGAATCACTAGTTACCCCATGCATATGTTTATGTTCTCAAACAACTTTATTATATTCAAAGCGCACTTATATGTAATTATGAGTATTTCATATCTTAGTATTACTTAACATTATATATACAACTCCCAAGCATAAATCACCAAACACCCGTGGATTGGGGCTAAGGATGTTTGAGCATCCCTTGGCCTAGACTTGGTCTTTAAGTTTCCTTGTAAATATAAATTCCTTACATTTTCTTGTACTAAGACGACCACCCTTTTCATATTTTTAAGTTACTGTCTACTTGTTTTAAATTATAGGGTAATTTTTTTTATTTCTTTGACCTTGCCTTGGATGGTTATGCATACTTTCACGTCTTAACCCTTAGAAATATTTGGTTATCCATACACACACCCCTTCACGTGAGCCTCTTATTATGGCATGCTTCCATGCAAAAATTGAGACTTTTATATATATATGTATGTCTTCATGCATACATGTATATGTTTTTCCACATTATGACTTTCTTAATAGATATTACCTTAAAGTTTTTCATGTAACCCTCGTTTAACAGTGGAAGTGTTATCAGTTTTATGTTTACCCATTTCTTTGTTAATGAGTCTTATGGTACATGGGATCATTCCAGCCCCATATATACGGTTTTTTGTATATATATGTGTATACATACGATTTGATGGTTCAACTTCCTTATAAAATAGAGATTTTAACATTACTTAACCATGCATGTATGCATGCATGATCGTGAACATACATGTTCAAAATAGGAGATATACATGAGTAAACGTTTTAAAACTTGCTTTCAATTTCATGTTGTAATTGTTCAGTAAAACCTCCTTTGTTTGTCACCTTGCTGGTCGAGTCCTTCCTTGTGGCTGTTGGCTACAGTTTCGGTTCCACCAGGGATGATGTTCTTGATCGAAGGCTGTTGTTCGGTTTCTGAACTTGGGTCTGCTGTGTGGCCGAGAGTTCTAGGAGAAAGGAGAGGCTTGATCGAGTGAGGCAAGGGATTGGGTGCTGATTGTTTTCAGCTAAGAGAGGGAAGAATACGGTGGTGGTTCTGCCGAGAGGTTTAGAGTAGAAAAGAATGGGAAGTGTTGGTGTGCATTTAGGTTTGCCATGGTCGCCTTTTGTAGGGGTTGGGAAGGGTGGATTGGTCATTTTGTTTATGGGTATGGGGCTGTAGTTTTGACAGACTTTTCATGGATTATGGCAGGATTCCTTGTACTAGATGGTGACATTATCTTGTATTTTATTAGAATAATCATGACCCTACTTCTATTGCTTATATTGGGAAGTCACCAAACCCTTGGGAGCCGATCTAAGTGCAAGATACACTGTCGAGAGCCACCATTGTGGCTGTAGAGTGGTTGTGAGGGATACCAATTGCTGCGATAAGGGATGGGTCTGTTGACACCTCTTGTAGGAATGGTGATGGATGTCACATTACTTTCTTGTGTTGGAAAAAGAATCCTAAGTTTGTCAAGAAGATGGGATAATTACTTATCCATAGTTGGTTTTCTTGGTTGAGTTGTAACCTAGTTTGGTTAGATTTCTAGCATGTTTTGCTCCTTATTCGGTTGCATGGCTTAACGAGAATGGCTGAGGGTGGCCACCAGCACCAGGTGGTTCGTGGGTCTTTGGGTTGATATTACATGGGATAGTTCCATGAGGTGTGTCAATTTAAAATGGAGTGGTTAACCCCTTTGTTATAGGTTGGGACGGTTTTTAGCTAGGGGTGGGTTTTATAGGTTCAAACTTGGGGTGGATAAGATTTAATTAATTTTGTTAAAACTATCACTTTAGATTGAATTATAAATGATTTATTACATGAGGTTGTGTGTGTGGTTAGTTCCTTATATACATTAATATATATGTATGTATTGCACGTGAGTGTGTATTATACATATTCAAACAATTTGTTGTTTTGTATTTATGCAAGTTGTTTTAATAGAGTTTTGTATGGTTGATTTAGTATGATTCTCGAGTTTTATTTTTAATCACCCTTGTTCTATCAGATTAACATCGAGGAAATAAATACATGTATTATTGGTGGTTGTTACACCAACGTTTTTAAAGTTATTTTCACACAAAAAAAAAGTAAAACTTTAAAATCAGTGTAATTTCACTTTTGTCCCTCGAGGGCCGACATATATACATTATATGCATGTATCGTAACTGGAACCAAATATAAAGATTTGGAGTGTTTACGTTAAATCATGAAGGTTGGACAAAGATTTGTTTGATTAGTGAGAGAGGATGACTACTAGCCTTGTTTAGTTTTAGAGGTTGTTTGGTAGCATCTGAATGTGTTTAAATTGTTCTGAATCTGAATGATTTAGATTTATACCGTTTGTTTCAACAAAAAATGCATCTGAATGAAAGTCTGAATGGTAAAAACGAGCGGTTGACATCCCTTCCACTCCACCATTGCACAACCGCTGCTGCATCGGCGGCCGCACACATCGTCGTCATACCGCCATACCTTCGCCACTCTTAAACACATCCCTGCATTGGGCGACGCTCGATGGCTGCAAAGCGACCGACGCTCGACGGCTGCAAAGCGACTGACTCTCGAGGTCGAAGACGACTAGGGCTGTGACGGCAAGATCGAAGACGCTTGAGACGGGAGCTGAGACGACATGGCTGTGATGGGGGCTGAGATGTTGGCTGGGAACCTCGACGGGAGCTACCATTTTTAGGGTTTTAGTAAATAATGAGGGTAATTTTTATGTTCATTCAGATATTGAACCAAACAATTCTTACTTGTTCAGCACTTACTGGTTCAGACCATCTTAATCAGTAAGACATCTTAACCATTCAGCACTTAATAATTAAGGCGCAACCGAACGACCATTTAGTGATTGATTAAATAAAACAGTTCAACCTTGACGATTGCACGACAAAAAGATAGAATGAATTTTAATGTTTTTCTAAATGTTGATAAATAAATAATATGTTGGCAGAAAGAGACCCAAAGTAAGAATTTTATTAGGTCTTTCTTTATACGAGTCTATTTTATCAAGTATAAACTTCTACCATATTAATTAAACAAAACTGCGTCTTGTAGTTTTGTAAATCATTTAAAAAATAACGTGTTAATTGGTAGAATACCCAAAAAAATAATGTCGTGTGAAAAAATAAACTTTAAAAAAATGGTAAATCTTGAAAAAAAAATCAATAAAAAGTATTATAACTAAATCACTCTTTCTTTTTTATGTATCGTGATACATGTCAAATTCCTATTAGTTTATACATTTTGTAAACAAAAATGAATTTTCTATTTAAACCTTTTTTATATACATATACATGATTGATCGATAGATGTTACACGATAAAATGAGTTTAGTAATTAAATATAATGAAAAAAAAAACATGATTTGGCAAGTTCACCTTTTTTTTTATTGAAGTATTTAAGTTTAGAAAGTTATACATTCAACATACACGAAATTCATGGAATCCTTTTCTTTTTGGCCCCTTCTTTTTGGTAAAAAAAGTTCTTTAATTTTTGACACTTGATAAACTGACAACACGTAATTAGCCAACTCATCTTATTTATAATTTAAATTGGTCAAAACTAGCATCACAACTTCTAGATCAAGGCAAATTGTGTTGATTTTGCATGTAACACCCTTTTTCTGAGCTAATTTTGATATTTTTAGTTTTCGTTCATAATAAACCTAAACATCAATTTGCATGAACTAAACGATCCACGAATTTACCTAAATACTTGGATGATAGAATAAGTAAACTAAATAGCTGATTAGCAAGATTAGTTTAAATCAATCAACCATACGTAAAAAAACCGCATTCGTAATAAGATTATTTGTAAAGTTTAAAGAACGATTAGTTTATACGAAGGTATTTATAAACCGTAAGCAACATTGGTGCAAAATTTGGCGTGTGGGGATTAACATAATTGGCATGCTTAAGAAACAAGGAAGTTTCATATGATTTATTAATATTTAAAACAATAAAAAAAGCTAAAAATAGCCAATTCTTGAGCCCACAGATTGACAAATGTGTTTGGTTGGCGAATATAAGAACAATATAGAAAGTCTTTTTTTATATAATTAAAATAATTAACCTGTAATTATAAATAATTGAAAGAACATTTTTTTTATTTTGTAAGTAATAATTATGTAGACCAAACAACTGAACAAGAGAACCACCGCCTAATATTATGCTTTTCAATTAGAGGCTTAAGGCGAGAACGAAGGTCCTATTCATCTTCCAATGAAGAACTCTTCTTTAGATAATTTCCACACCAAAAAATCATTATATTAAATTATCAAGATGCATGGTATAAGATTTATATTATATCCTACCCGTTTAAATTACATAAAATCAAATTCTAATCAATTTAATATTTATTATTTATAGGTTAAACTAGGAGAGTGAATATCATTGACTTTTTGTCAATTTCATTTGTGGTTTGATTCCATGTAGCATATGATTACGTGGAACAAATTACTTGGTATGTTACCCTGCAAGACCTAGTAGTAATCTTGATCCAAAAGAACATAAATGAGTTGGTTTGAATGCACAATTAATGTATTTTTAGTTGAAATGGGTAGCATCATAACATTAAACAAATTGAGATGAGTAACACCTTAATACAATATGAGTCAAGACAAGTAACATTAAAATTATGTAAATAAAATGGATTCAAACGAATAATGATTATCTCTCTTTGATGACAAAATCACTCATTCTTATTAAAATAGTCTCTTTATTTAGTTTTAACTTGAACTAAATACAAGCTTTTTAAAACCAAGTCATTATAAGACAAACTGATTTTGTTCAAAATTATTCCTGACCTAAACCAGTTCTGACTTATTACCTAACTATAACCATCTCACCTATTTTGCCAAACTTATTGCCTAAAAGAGATAGCTTACTTGGTATGTTATTCTTTACACTATAATATATTCACTTGTTTAATTTTCCTTTCTAACCTAACATGCAGAAATCAAATACTTAAAAGCCAAAAATTCAACTTCAATATAATATTACTAGAATGTGCAATAAAAGTCTAAATTTTTAACTTAAATCAAGTAAACAAATGTATGCCTAAATGTCAAACTAACACTTAATTCAACTCCAACTATGAACTACCCAAGATTCCAAACTTAACAGTTAAATTTTACTTGCAAAAAATGAAATAACTTAGAGAAAAAAAAGCAGTGCCTAGACCGAGTACTCGCTGAGTAATTTTCGAGTACTCGTTGACCCTGCCGAATACTCGTTACTTTCCTGTCAACCGACCTAGCAACGCCTAACAATTTCTGCAAGCATACCCTAGGCAAGCCCATGGTAAAAAAGAAAATTAGCCGCCTCTGAAATCAAACACTTATCAATTCCATCTTCTTTAAGGTAGTGGCGGTTTTTATTCATAAAAAGAGGTTCCTTTTATTTTTAAGATACATATAATCTCACATGTTAAATTTGAGATAGAAAAGATTTTAGCCCTTTATAAGATAAGTAATAACTATGAGAACTAGAAATTGGTCCCTTAAGAGGAAGTAATTACATGATAATAGAAAGCATCACTTGGACAAAAGTTTCTTTGCCTACTTTATTATATTCTCCTTTTTTTAATCAAATTTTATATGTAGAAATGCTTCTTTGGCTGTATATATATTACAAGCTTTAAACCAAAATCAAACAAGTGGCTCCCAAATTTGAGATCTGTGCCATTCCTAAAGGAAAATCAAAGAAAGATATGGGCAAAAGCAAACAAGTGAAGAAAAATTCATTTTCATTTTTCAACATACTCAAATCCAAGAAGCTTCGACAAGAGGTAGCGATGTGGGATGATTCATTGAAAGCACATAAAGTGTACCCGAGTGATCAAGATGGAGTTCGTTGGGTGTCTGAGCCTGGCATAGACAGAAAAGCTTCGGCTTATATCGACAGTCGAACTAGTATATGGAACAATCTTGATAGTTCTAACTAATATCTAGTAGAAAGATTGACCCTGTGTCCGACTTTATATGTGATCATCTCCCTTGCCTAAAGTTCTATGCAATTGTTGCATGCTTATTGTACTAGCTAGATTGCATTACGCAATATTATGTACTACATTTATATCATTTCTATTAATAAACTGAATTTACATATAACATCATAAGTTACTATTTCTATTTACATATAACATCATAAGTTTACTATTTCTATTCTATGTATGATCAAAAATATGAAAATATAATCCGCTGAAAACATTCTCACAGTAATCCTATATGTATATGAAAATAAGTAGGGGTGATCCAACGTTTTTGAAGGTCTTAAGCGAAGTAACATATTGAGGCCCTATCCTTAGGATATGTTATAAAGTAGAGGGGAGGGATATTTTAAGAAGGCTAAAACCATGAGAAGTGTGAGAAGCAACAAGGAAGTGACATGTGTACATTAGGTAAGGGGTATAGATGTCAAAATAAAAAAAGAGGTTGCACATGCAAGTCACATGCAACTTTATCCATTTTTTTTAAACGTTCGTAACTATTTTACACGTTAACATTTTTTTAAAAAAATTACACCATAAAATCAAGTGTTTTTTTTACCTTTTTAACGAGTATAATATTGCTATATTAAAAAAATTAACAAAACTAGATGTTCATGAAACTTGCGATTTTATGGTGTTTTTGAACACTACTAGCAGAACATAAAACACCACAGGGCATTTTATGGTGTTTTTGAATGCAAAAAACACCATAAACATTTAAGTTTAAACCTGGTGTTTTTTAAGTTTCGTTTTATGGTATTATCGAATAAAATATATTGAAAAACACCATAAAACACATTTATGCTTGATTTTATGTTGTTTTTGATTTATGGTGTTTTTGTAGGATGAAACTAAATGTTTTATGGTGTTTTTGAGCACTAAACAAAATTATAACGCTTAATTTTGCACTTGGTGTTTTTAAACTACATAATTTTACATAGGGGCATTTTATGGTGTTTTCTATGTGTATTTGCTGAATAAAAACACAGCATGTATTTTAAAGATAAAACACCATAAAACATTGTTATTCGAAGAAAATTGTGAACTTAAGGAAAAACATATAGAAAAACACCGTAAAGCATCATTTTTCTTTTTGTTTATTCATTAAAAACACTATAAAACAAGTAATTTTATGAACATCAAAAAAACCATAAAATGTTTTTTTCATGCACATACGATAAAACACCAAAATTCGCAAAGCACCACGTTGATTTACAAAATAAAACGAATGTATGTATTCAACAACATGTACATTTGCTGAATGAAAACACCATGTGTATTTCCAAGATAAAAACACCATAAAATATTGTTATCTGAGAAAAATTTAGAAGTGGCGTAAAATAAACACCATAAAACATTTGTTAACATTTTTGTTTATTTAGTGAAAAACATCAAAGTGTTTTATGAGCATTCAAAAAAAAACCATAAACGCTAAGTTTCATTAATCTACGAAAAAACACCATAAAAAACCAGTTTCTTAAAACATATCAAAAACGCCATAAAATGTCCTGTGGTGTTTTATGTTCTGCTATTAGTGTTTCAAAAACGCCATAAAAATGCAAGTTTTATGAACATATAGTTTTGTTAATTTTTTTAAAAAATTAATATTATACTCGTTATAAAGATAAAGAAATGCTCGATTTTATGGTGTAACTTTTTAAAAAAAATAATAACGTATAAAAAAGTTATGAACGTTTCAAAAAGATGGAGGAAAATGCATGTGACTTGCATGTGCAGATTTTTTGCTAGATCTTCTCATTCTACCCCTACTGATGGTTTTAACTTATAATTAATTACGCAAATACCACTAGATTAATCTCAACCACAAAACAAATTGATCTCATGGTTGAGATCCCTTCTCACACTTCTCATGGTTTCTAGACTTTCTAGCCAAACCTTATACATAAAGTATAAACCTTTATCTTTTATCCGGGCTTGAAACTGACAATAATAAACTAAAAAGTTTATAATTGGTGAAGTTATAAAAGTTTCAATGTAATGTATAAATATGTTTAAATTTTAAATAAATTTATTTTTTGTAAACTATTTAATAAAAGTTTCATAATCTATTTCTTGCAACAAATCTTGTTCAACTAACAATATAACTATTTCATTTAATCATTCTTGTGAGATTATAGTTCTTAAGTAATTTTTTAATAATTTATTTAAAAAACTTCTTTCTATAAATGTTACTATTACAAAAATAGCTAGTTGACATAACTTTGTATGCATTTGAAAGACAATTAAACTTTTTAATATAATTTTTTTATACTAATAACATTTTTAATTTACAATAAGATCAAGGATTGCATGTTTTCAAATTTTCATTATTGTATATGATAATTCACATTTCCATTGAAAGCATTCTCACGACATTACCTATGATATGATTAATAATGACTAATAGTAAGATTAACACATTCGACCAGCCGCCATTCAAACGTAAAATCCTAAGACATGCCTCATCACAAAAGCAAATTTCTCCTGTTATAAAACCTGAAATTGTACCATCAACAAGTGTGACCACTAGTACCCAACCGTCCGGCAAGCGTACGGTATGTGTACTTTCATTACTGTGCGTGATTACTTATGTGAATAACGGTTATGTGATAACAACTTTTGGGAATTTATAATAGTTGTATGTATTTCAATGAGAATTGGAATATCAACATACAACATTTCATGTGAAATAACAAGCATTCATGAGAACAAATGACAATAACAGATCGGTTGTAATCTGATTCCCACAGATAACAGGAATCAGATAGCCGACAACACATTGAGAAATCAATGTGTAATCAGTAAAAACAGATGGCTTTAAAATCTTATTCATGAAAGGTTTGTTTTTATAATAAGATTTGTTTACAATTTCTTTGATTATTTGTTTACAAATTGATAGAACAAATGGAATCATACTCTCCGATGTTGTTCCCTCATTGATTTATTTAATTGATATTCAACAATAGTTAGATTTATCTTAACTGAAGTTCTGTTTTATACATCATCATCATCATCATCATCATCATCATCATCATCATCATCAGTGCTGCTGCTGCTGCTATTATGAACTAATTCTTACGCATGTTTTAACCAATATGTAGTTGCAAGATTTGAAAGCTCGATTGGAAATTGAATGAAAAGCAAGGAGGAATTGGATAAACAAATGAAAAAAATCAATGAATTCATGAAGAAGCTTGCACCTTCTGATAATTAGTGGTAGTTAGTAAATTTAGTTGACTTTGTTAGACATTATTTAGAATTGTGTATGTTTTGTAATATATGATTGACAAATTTGTTTTTTCGGTTATGTTGGTTTGGATATTATATTTAAATTATGCTAGTATTGATTTTCGTTTGTAAAGCAGTTTTTGGGTTATTTTTTTGGTTTTTTAGCTGCAAAAAATATGAATTATTTAGATTATTTAGAATTTTTTTAATTTGCGTCGCTAATCTTTAAACTTGTTTGTCACAAATGTGTCGCAAAGTAGAAGAAGCAGAAAATTTTCATTTGTCACAAATGTGTTAGAACGTGCATCGCAAATGTGTTACAAACAATTGTGTTAGAAATGCGTCGCAAATTTGGAAAAGTAAAAAAATAACATTCGTCGCAAATGCGTCGTAAAACTTGTGTCGGAAATGTGTCGCAAAGAATTGTGTCGGAAATGCGTCGTAAAATTTAAAAACAAGCGTATACGGTGTTGTCAGAAATGCGTCGAAAAATTAAATTGGTTGTATACGTATTTCTTAAATTGTTATTACTATGTATAAAAAATAAGCGTCGCAAAATCGTCGGAATTTTCTACACTATTTTCTTGTCGCAAACGTGTTGGAAATTGCGTTCGAAAATGTGTTACAAAAGTTTTCCTACGGGACTTTTTCCTACAAAAAAAATCCGTTGGAAATGCGTCGGAATTTTTTTTTCTAGTAGTGTCGACAGGGTGATGTCCAGCTAGTTCAACAATAATAACAAGTTCGATGCCTGCTTTAACAACCCAGATCCATCGATATTGTTAAAGTGATGTTATCCAAGTAATGAGGAACAAGAATTTATTGAAATGGTTTAGAATTAAGGTGGTCACGACTATAAAACTAACATAGGATCGATGGAATCCCTTGACAAAACCTAAGTGTTAACCGAAGTAGTATCCGTCGATACTACCATGTTGATTCCATCTATACTAACTTAACCTATTCAAAACTTATACAAAATATAAATTAAATGGGTTAATACTAGAGGGATGATCTAGGACAAACAAGATATTTATTAACAAGTTATGGTTTTGTTGTAAGTATTATTAGGGTTTTCTTACAAAAAGTGTTAAACTCTTTTGAAACTTAGTTAATGAAAACATATGATGAATTATGTAATTAACATGCAAAATAACTAAGTTTTATAACAACTTACTTATGTTAACATCTTAAGATGATGACAATCATTTTAAGTTAACATAATGTTAAGTTACTAAGTTTAACCTAAAACCCTAATAAATGTTATGGTTTTCAAGATAAGACAATGTGTTAAGGTTAAAATTCAAGTTTGAAACATATGAACAAGAATACTAAAGTATATTAATATTTAACCTAAAATTGGTTAAGTGTTAGTATATTACACCACAAGGAGATCAAGGCTAATCAAACCACCAAGACCTATAAGTGTTAACCAACTTTAGGGTTAACATGGGCAATAAAACTTATACTTATAAGTTATACACAATTGGAATCAAACACAGGATCTTGAATACAACCTCAAGAACAAAAACAAGCGCGTGCATTCTTTGATTACTTAGTCAACCACTACATTATCAGGTGAGTTCATATGCCCCTTTTCTAATCTTTTGATTTTTAATGCGGGGCATAGAAACATGCTAATTCTTTTCTTTACTTAAAATTTTTAGTACATTATTTCATTTATCATGTGATTTAGATAATATAAATTTTATCTTTATTATCATAGTTCTTTTATATGTATGTTTGTATGTAAATGACATGTATGAGATATCAGGGATGAATCATGTAACATAGTTTCATGATTTCATCAACCCAATAGAATAACATAAGTGTGTTAAGATTCAATCTTAAAACGCTTTGTTATTAACACAAAGATGAAAAGGAGATAACACTGAGACAAATAAAAGTGACATCACGAATGATTATCATGATAACATAATTTCATGATGATGATATCATTCACCACATTACTAACATCGTGTAATAAGACTAGTTCTTATAACACTTTGTTAAAGACTATGAGAACACATAACACTGAGAACAGATAACATTGAGACAATAACATTGGGAGAACACAATAAATAATTACTATTAAGATTGTTTGTATTATATCACATAAATCATGTGTTCATGAGTTCATGTCCAGTCGTAAGCCCCTTACAAGTAAATCGTTTACCATTCATTTAGTGCGACTAAACCGACGATAGCGTAGTGGTACCATAGGTTTGACAAACCACCGGTGAGGGAAGCCGGTACGTTAATCGTATTTGTTATCATTGGCCGGTATCGTATGACCGGTAACAGGGCTGCATCATGTCAGGTTTGGTAAACGACACATGGTAATATTAATATACAAAAACTGATTGTAATTAAATCCTTCGTTTCTATTAACTAGTAGACTGAGGAATTGACTTTCTCTCAAGTCATATTACCAGTAATTGTTTCGTTGAAGGCACTGATTCTATGGGAACACAAATGGGATAGAGGTAAATTGGAGGCATTGTGGTCTGATTTTGTGAGGACCACAATGGGTCCCCTTTATGCTCTATACATTCAAGCTATGAACAATACCAAAGAGTTAGCTGTCACTTCTATTATTAGGAGTGAAATCACAGTTAACTCATCCATTGAGAGATAATAATAAGGATAAGATTGATAAATATGCTTTCCTTAAAACATTAAGGGATTATCATAACTTTGGTTGTGGTAACTTACTCCCTTCTAAACATTTATATTCTATACATATAACCTTATGGGTGATGAACACATATTATGGGTTGAATATCAGATGGGATGAACACATGTGAGATAGAAATGGGTATCCATAGTTGTATTTACAAATGGTGTTGAATTCAGTCAAACATGTGGTCGGCTGGCGGCTTCATTCGTGATACGTATACCCTATATATAAGCATGTTTGATTTGGATGACATACTATTTGTAAGTATAACTATGGGGAGGACATTGTGTGAGACAAAATGAGACATTATCAATAAGACTTGTGTGTGACATTGTGATTTGTGAATGACAAGAATACAACTGTTTTCAAATACTAAATTTATGAACTCACCAACCTAGTGTTGACTTTGTTTAAATGCACGTTTTCTCAGGTGACGAATAAGTTTAGTCACCAAGCATCAGGATTAAGCTAGTGGACTTTAGTGAAGACCTAGCTTATTTTTGTGTCGTGCATACTTTTGAATGACATAACTTCAAATCATCTTTTGTAAATCTTGTGCCGATACAAGATAGAAACTTAATGATTCTTTTTGGTAGATTTACTTATCTGATCACTATGATTATCACACAATATCGCGCCCCGAGAACCTTCCGCCTGACGGGAAAGTCGATACAGCCTGCCGGCTCGGGGTGTGACAGAAATTGGAAATATTTATTAGGAATTACAACCTTAAATAAATTTAAAAGAAACCATTTTATTTATAAAAACGTATATTACGTTACGTTTCGTAAACATGGCGTAAATGTGAAACTGAGCAACCCGAACGTACCCGAAATGAACCCGGGTACAAAAGCCCTAAAAGCCATTATTTCCCTCATTTAATTCCCATCTACCCTCTCTCTCACTTCAAATCCCGATTCTCTCTCTCTAGAATTCAAACTCAACATCTTCATTCCTTCACCAAATCACTCAAACTTAGTATCAAATCGAAGCTTAGAACATCTAAAATCCGAAAGTACAAAGGATCGGACCTCAAATCATCAAAAACTAAGGTAAAAATCCAAGCAAATATTCGGTATCCAGGGTTTTGTTCCAAACCGATTAGCTGAGCTTGTGGATCGATTTTTAGCCACTAAACTACATTAGAATTACATGAAAATGAACCTAAAACCTTGGATCATGCTAGAATAAAGATCTAGAGTGGATGGTATCAGTATCGACACATGAAGGTCTTACTATCGATGGAAGAACACAGCTCAACATAGTATTGATGGTGCTCACAGGTTTCGGCCAACTCCACCATCGATATTGCTAAATTCGATGGTCCCTAGCTCCAACACTCATCGATATTGCTAGGTTTGGCCAAGTCCAATCAGATGATAATTGTGACACCCCGTAATTTCCAGGTCAGCTTTGATTTTATTTAAATGTTTATTTAAATGATTTATGTACACGTGGCACTAGAATTAGATTAATTTAGTGTGACACGTGGCACGACGATACGAACACTGATGCACAACAAGATAATTCGAGGAATTATCAAGAAAACGCACACACGTGTCAAAACACACGAACGTTGGTGAACGTCTAGCACATTGTGTAACACAACACTCGAAACCTCACGAAACACTCACACATTGAACTTGGAACTTCAAATGAGACCAAACGATAGTTCATAAACGTGAAAACGGAAACGAACGGATCAAACACATTAAATTGGGCTTATTGGGCTCTTCAGGGACCCATCGCGGTACGCGATGGCCCACAAGAGGATCTATCACGATACGCGACGAGTTTCGAGGAAATTTGAATCCCGAAATCCGTCGCGCTACGCGAAGCATATTTTTGCCTTTGACCACGGTACGCGATGCCGCCCAGTCGACAATATCTTTAGAAAACCAAGAACATCATGCCTAGACTACCTACAACACTCATTACCTCCGTTTTTACACGCCATAGCTCGACCAAGTTCGTCTTCTACACCCTGAAATCTCCATTAACAGCCATTAAAACTCCTTTGAAGCTCCAAACTTGGAGGGTTGAAGGCTTGGAAGCTTGAAGGAAGATTGTGGAGCTTGAAGACCATCACCACCACTTCAATCCTGTTCAAACCAGTTGTCCAGAAGCTGCTAACATCACCACTCATCAGTTCTTGAGCCTTTGAGGTAGTTCTTGTGGCTAAAACACCCATTTACACACCATTACACACACATGCATGTGTAAATCTCACATGCAAGCACCATGGCACCAGATGCATGGGATTATGTTCTGGGTTTGTTGATTTTAATGTGTTTTATGATGATCTAGGATGATTAGAATGCATCTTATGATGATCCATGATGTTGTGTATGTATAGAATGCATGATTTAGTCATGATATGATGAGAAATTGCCATGCATGTATGATCCATGATTGTTGGGATGATGTTGGATATTCAAATGTGTTTACGAATAATGTTAGGAGCTTACCTCATGGTTAGATTTGGTTAAAATGGTTAAAATGTTGATTTTTGATAACTTTCTATTAATAGAAACTTTTTAGTTAAGAAATGATGATATGAATGATATTTGGTGTCATGCATGCTTATGGATTGCTATTTAAATGTTATTAGAATAATAATGATGCTTAGAATGTGATTTGGATATCGATTATGGTCATATTTAGCATAGTTACTATTTTTAGTAACTTTTGTAGTCAAAATATTGATTGGTGATAATGTTGGCTATATGAGCATGTTTAGATGATAGTAAATGGCTTATTATGACGAATGGTGATATGAAAATGGCTTAGAAATGTTAGAATGGTCATTTTTATGCAAAACTACAAAGTTACTATTTATAGTAACTTTATTTTTACAAAAACCGACTTATGAACATTTTGTGTGATTTGAGCATGCTAAGTGATTTATTGTGTTTTAACATGATGAATGAATGCTAAGAAAGATGGTTTCTGATATCACGTATGCTATAAATGGAAACTTTCCATTTTAGGAAACTTTTATGTGTAAACATGTTATAAACGACTTATGTGACTTCGTATGATGATGTGCTATGTGTTAACATGATCACGTAGGATTAATGAGCATGCTAGAACTCTAAAATCAATATGCTTCGTGAAACTTTCCATAAGTGGAAACTTAATATAAATAGTAAGTTGTCCATAGACGCGACTTGCGCGTTTTGCACACGACGAGCACTTACACGATTGCTACACGATTCACATGTCACACCCCAGGCCGGCGGGAACGGATCGGGTTTTCCCGTCGGGCGGAAGATTCCCGGGGCGCGATATCGTGAGTGATAATCAAATGATCAGATTGTTTACATAGCTCATGATAATTAAATGAGAAATGCTAACACATCCATGATATAGAATTACAAGATTAAATTACAATGTATCGTTCATAATTTAATCAAGTAAGTCTACCAAAAGAATCAATGTAACTATATCTTGTATATGTACAAGATATACAAAAGATGATTCATTGTTCTTGTCACCAAAAGCATGCAACACAAAATAAGCTAAGTCTTCTAAAAGTCCTCTAGCTTAACCCTTGCATGTAAGTTCTACACATGTTCATCACCTGAGAAAACATGTATTTAAACAAAGTCAACACTAGGTTGGTGAGTTCATAAGTAGGTAAATTGAAAACCTTGGTTCATTCACATGCACATTCACAATGATATTTATGTTACTTGTATGTTGTTTGTTCACCTGTTCTCCCAATGGCTCCTCAATAGTTATGTTCACAAGTACTATATTATCCTAGTAGTGATGCTTATATATAGGGCATATGTAAGGGAACTAAGCCCTAGCCAACATCCCACCACACTACTACTAGAACTCCACACTACTTGCAATACAACTATTGATTTCCATTCCCATTCCACATGTTTATCTCATTCTTGATCACCTGTGATATAATGTATAGAATAATATGATAATGTAATTGTAGTTATCGAACCGAAGTTTAGACAACCATTATATATGTTAAGGATGTTAGATTTATCAAATATGTTCCTTGCATTATTCTATAATTGTGGGGTTAACTGTTGTTACACTTTTAAATATTAAGAGTGTTAGTTAACCAATTGTCATTTGTTCTCAATGCGAAGTGCATAGAGCCTAAAAGGAATCCATTGCAATCCTCACGTAATCTGATTGCAATGCATCCGATTTACCTCTATCACCTTGTATTACTGAGGGCCTCATCGAAACTGTTACTAGTAATATGACATGAGAGAAATAAATTCTTCAGTCTACTAATCAACAGGTAACGATGGATTAATTACTTATCACTGCAGATTAATATCACCATGTGTCGCTTTCCAGACCCTGACTGTCGTCGCCCTGTCACCGGCCATACGTTACCGGCCAATGAATCGTTACGATCAACATACTAGCCCTACAAGCTAGAGGTTTGTCAAACCTATGGTACCACTATGTTATCGTCGGTTTAGTCACGTCAAACTAACTAGTCAGCGAATTATAGGGGCTTACATGATCAACTTGTATAAATGGCATATGGTTGAAGTGATATAATACAACAGGTCAATAGTAACTAATTGTAATTGCGTTCATCCTTGTTATTGTTCTCAATGTCATATGTTCTCTGTGTTATTAACAAAGTTAAATAAGAACTTGTCTTATTACATTATGTTAATCGATATGTGAATGATGTTGTTATCATGAAGTTATGTTATCATGATTATCATTCCTTGTTTCATGTTCTCTTGTAATATGTGTTGAGTTGTAAAGCTAAGTATTATAAGAACTTGTCCTACTTCACTTACTTAACTCTTGTTTTGAATGATGTAATGAAGATGTGTTATATTATGTTCTTGTCATCATGTCATCATGTTCCTTGTAATTGTTTCTATGTTATTTCTTGTAAGAATAACTAAGTGTTGTAGGAGATAATCTTACAACTATGTTATTCTATTGTATTGATGGGTTATGATATGATAATATCATAATCATCTTATTTTTCCCTATCATAATATGACCATACAAGCATGCATACAATGATATATGATAATAAGCAATTTAATATCATTTAAATCAAAGTATAAACAATATGTAATCAAAACTTTTAAGTAAATAAAAGTAAAGCATGTTTCTCAGCCCCGAGAGTTTAAAATCAGTAAAGACTAAGGAAAAGGGGCATATGAACTCACCTTGTTGTGGTAGGGTTGACTTAGCTTAAAAAGACGAAATGCACGCGCTCTTTGTTGTTCTTGTTGTTGTGTTCACGATCCTGTACTGATTTCACATTGTTTATAATCTTATAAGTATCAGTTATAATGACTTGCGTGCGTGGGTGTTAGCGTAAGTATTTGCTAACACCCGTGAGTTGCGGTCTTCATTCAGCCCCTTAATGGTTAAGTGTGGGAAGTGTATTAGTCCCAACGGCCTTTACTTGTGTATTAAAAGCCATATTTCTCATGTTCGATTATCATTCGACTCTTGGTTGACTATTTTGTATCGTATATACTTCACTCACATTCTTGTTTTCTAGTCTAACACTTTGATCATAGTTTAAGCTTTTCATTGTTGTTCTTGAAATCCCAACTGGGTTTATATGGTTATTAAATAACCATAACTGTTCTTGTAAGGATTTTATAATCTAGTTGTTACAAGTGATTTCACCATTTAACTCTTATGGTTTAGTTAAATCAATTTCAAACTCATAGTCGATTTTGTAAAAGATGTTGAGTCTAATACATTTCATGGGCCGAATGAGTGGGCCCTAGGTTGAATGGATTTTCAAGTGGGCCTTATGAATTTCACATCGGCCTAGTAATGGCACATGTGGGCCGAAATTTGCATGAGTTTGGACCGGTTAGGATAACATGGTCCGAAACTATACTTGGGTTTGGGCCGAGAATCACATGGGTCACTCAAGTCCCTTGGGCCGATTACATCAACATGGCCGGCTAAGTGGGCTGTTGGGCCTGAAGTGGTCCCATGGGCCAGTTCAGTTGGGTTAACCAAGCATGGGCCAAGATGTAACTAGATGGGTCGTGGGTGGGTGTGTGGGCCATCTATTGGGCCGGCAGACTCCTACGGATCACAAATGATTTGTGGGCCAGAAACCAGGCTTGATCACATGAGGCGGTTGGCTTTTAATAGGATTTCGGCTAATTAGATCCCCATGGCAGCGAACCCTTCGATCCAAGGGACCAAGGTTCGGCTGAATGAAATTGTAAAAGGGTTCGGTGGTGTTGTTGTGCATGGGTTCGTCTAGCCCTGAGCAGAAGGTTCGCTGTCCCCTATTGGTTCGTGGACATCACAGGCTCGTCGGGGAAAGGTTCGCGAATCCATTAGAGTCGCACAAAGGTTCGGCTAGGTTGATAGTTCGGCTGGTGATAGGGAAGGTTCGTTCCTGATGAAGGTTCGTTCATGGAGTTAGGTTCGTGGAATCCCAACTGCTTCGGTAGCCAATTGGTTCGCAGCAGTCTTGAAGGTTCGGTGGTCCAGCTGAGATTAGCAGAACAAGGTTCGCCTCTCATGCGAAGGTTCGGGCTTGGAGGTTCGTGAGTCACATGTAGAGAGCAGAAGGTTCAGCCACATCGCGATGCATCCAGGGTTCGTGACCCGATGAGGGTTTGGCCGAGAACCGCAAACCTGTGCCCCATGCCATCATCTTCACCTACCTGTTTGTGTTTGCGAGGCTGGTCTAGAGTCAGTAACATGCGCCGGTTGGTTTTTCACAGGTATGGTCGTTCGAAGGTTGGTGCTATGGGTCGGTTATGTGTGTGTGTCGACTGAAGGGTGTATGAAACCCTAATTTCGGGAGTTTTCACAGCATCATACCTCGAAAATCAGTGGATAAACCCTCAGATCTGTTGTACTTTCATGTAGAAGACATCGAGAGCTTCGCGTGGGTTCAAGAATCACCGAATTTCGTTGAGAAATGGAGGAGTTATGGAGTTTTGAAGGTTGATAATGGTGGTAGGGTGTGGAATCCGGATTTTTGAGGTTAGAGAGAGGATGGAGATGATGAAAATGAATTAAATGCTTCAAGTTAAGCTTTAAATACCTCGTGGGTATTCGGGTTTGTTTCGGTAGCTCGGTTCGTGATTTCGTCACGTATACGGAACATTGCGTGTAATTTAAATGTTTTAAATAAAAATAAGTTAATTAATTATTTTGATGAGTTTCAAAATTGTAAAAATGTTAAATAAGTTATTTTATTAATTTAATTTCGTTCGTGTCGTGTTTTCGTTTTCGTTTCGTCGAATCGCGTCACCATCGCGCATATTCGTTCGAATCGTCATTCGAACGAACACGATGATGGTTTTGCTTTCCGAATTTTGTTTTCTACTTGTCAGTCATCATTTCAGAACGTTAAACTCACAGATATGTTTGTGTGAATCGTCACCCACGCAAACACACTATCAGTTCGTTATTCTGAAACGACACTGTGAATTATGTTTAAATTGTGTTTCCTCACTGTCGGACTCAACTAAACATTCTGTTATCACATTGTTTTCACATTGATTTGTCGGCCATCTGATTCCTGTCATCTATGAATATCAGATCGCAACCGATTTGTTTCTGTTACTTGTTTGAACACTGTTGTTTCTCATGATCCGTTGTGTTAACTGTACTTAAGTTTTCACTTAAATACACACAACTAATGTTTCAATACGTGTTGTACTTACAATATTTAAGTTTACAAGAAAATACGTACAACTGTTTCTTGTATTTAGAATTTTGTTAATACAAGTACTGTTTACACACATGTATGTACACATAGTTACTGTAGATAGTACACACACCGTACGGACTTGCCGGTCGGTCAGGTACTAGTTGTCACAGTCTCCCCTTATTAAAGAAATTTTGTCCCGAAATTTAAGCATAAAGATCAGGCTTTACTTCTCGAACAGATGGGGATACTTTGTTTTCATGTTGTCCTCGCGCTCCCAAGTAAACTATGGTCCACGCTTGGAGTTCCATCGAACATTAACAATAGGGATACGGCTAGGTTTCAGTTTCTTAACTTCACGTTCCATAATCTCTACAGGTTCTTCAATGAAGTGTAGTTGCTCATCAATTTGTATCTCTTCCAATGGTATGATCAATGATTCATCTGCTAAGCACCTTTTGAGATTTGATACATGAAACACATCGTGTACTCCGCTGAGCTCATCAGGGAGTCTGAGTCTATATGCCACAGGACCTATGCATTGTGTAATCTCAAACGGTCCGACATACCTAGGTGCTAGCTTGCCCTTAGCCCCAAAACGAACTACGCCTTTCCATGGGGACACTTTCAACATGACTCGGTCACCCACATCGAATTCCAAAGGCTTGCGCCGTTTGTCTGCGTAACTCTTTTGGCGGCTACGTGTTGCTTGTAATCGTTGTTGTATCTGGGCTATCTTATCAGTAGTTTCCTTAATAAGTTCAGGCCCAGTAATCCTGTTGTCTCCCACTTCGGTCCAACAAATTGGAGACCGACATTTTCTACCATAAAGTGCTTCAAAAGGAGCACATCCGATGCTGCTGTGGTAGCTATTGTTGTAGGAGAACTCAATGAGTGGTAGATGAGTATCCCAACTTCCACCGAAGTCCAGGATGCATGTTCTCAACATATCCTCTAGGGTTTGAATGGTGCACTCGCTTTGTCCATCCGTTTGTGGATGATAAGCAGTGCTCAAGTTAACACTTGTCCCTAAGGATTGTTGCAATGATTGCCAGAACCGCGAAGTAAATCGACTGTCCCGGTCTGAAATAATAGACAATGGCACGCCGTGCCTAACTACTATTTCATCAACATAGAGTCTCGCTAGTTTCTCCATCTTGTATGTCTCTCTGATCGGCAAGAAGTGTGCGGACTTGGTCAATCGATCAATGATGACCCAGATAGAATCGTATCCGCTGGAAGTGAGGGGTATCTTGGTAACGAAATCCATAGCTATTTGTTCCCACTTCCATTGTGGTATCTCCGGTTGTTCCAGCAAACCCGAAGGTTTCTGGTGTTCAGCTTTGACTTTGGCACATGTGATGCATTTGCCAACATAAGTAGCAACAACTTTCTTCATACCCGACCACCAATAAAATAACCTATGATCTTGGTACATCTTATCGGCACCAGGATGAACTGAATAACGTGTCTTGTGTGCCTCGTCAAGTATGAGTGTTCGGAGTTCATCTACTGCTGGAATCCAAACACGTTCCAGATAATAGATAACTCCATCTTGTTTTGTCTTGAAATGTTTCTCGGCTCGACAATCGAGCTCGCGTTTCAAATTGACTCTTGTCACTGCTTCTTGTTGTGCTCGTATAATTTGATCTCTCAGACTTGTTTGCACAGTCATTCCCATAGCGCGAACGCGTAAGGGTTTGACTCTTTCCTTCCGACTCAAAGCATCTGCAACAACATTTGCTTTGCCCGGATGGTATTTGATCACACAATCGTAATCGTTCAGGAGCTTAACCCAACGTCTCTGTCTCATGTTAAGTTCCTTCTGATCAAATATATGTTGTAGGCTCTTGTGATCTGTGAAGATAGTGCATTTGGTACCATAAAGGTAGTGTCTCCAAATCTTTAAAGCAAAGACAACAGCTCCCAGTTCGAGATCGTGTGTCGTATAGTTCTTCTCATGTATCTTCAGCTGTCGTGAGGCATAAGCAATGACTTTGTCTCGTTGCATCAAAACACATCCGAGTCCCTGATGGGAAGCATCACAATAAACTACAAAGTCATCATTACCTTCTGGGAGTGTTAAGATTGGAGCATTGCACAATCTTTTTTTCAGTGTCTGGAATGCCTCCTCTTGTTTATGAGTCCACACAAAAGGTTCAGACTTCTGTGTGAGCTTAGTGAGAGGCAAGGCTATCTTAGAGAAATTCGAAATGAATCTCCTGTAATAACCTGCCAATCCTAAGAATGATCGGATCTCTGTCGGTGTTGTAGGCACATCCCAGTTCTTGATTGCTTCAATCTTGGCAGGATCCACATGAATACCATCACTGTGAATCACGTGACCCAAGAACTGAACTTCTCTTAACCAGAATTCACACTTGGAGAATTTGGCATAGAGTCGTTCTTCTTTCAGAAGCTCCAAAACTATCTTGAGGTGTTGCTCATGTTCTTTCTCGTTCTTTGAATAAATCAGTATATCATCAATGAAGACGATAACAAACTGATCTAGGTACGGCTTGCACACCCGGTTCATTAAGTCCATGAACACTGCCGGTGCGTTCGTCAATCCGAATGGCATCACCATGAACTCGTAGTGACCATATCGGGTGCGAAAGGCCGTCTTGGGTATTCTTCCTCTTGAATCCGGAGCTGATGATAGCCTGATCTCAGGTCTATCTTTGAAAAGTACTGTGCTCCTTGTAACTGATCAAACAAATCATCAATCCTCGGTAACGGGTACCGATTCTTGATGGTAAGTTTGTTGAGCTCTCTATGAACTCACCAACCTAGTGTTGACTTGTTTTACTTGCATGTTTTCTTAGGTGACGAACATGTTTAGTCACCGGTTTTCAATGTGAAATCTATTTTTTCTAGTGGAATATTGCTAAGTCTAGTTAAGTTGGGTGAAAAACTTACAGGATATACTTGTATTTAGACTGTTAATGTGTCCCTTGGGTTTTAGGGAGCTGGTGAGAACATTCTTGTTGTTGATCTCTTTGGCTACCATGTGTTTGAGGTGAGTTTCATGACCCCTTTTAACTGATTTTGGTTTTGATAAATTGGGGGAGAAAAATGCCAGGAAAAACGATATTGCTAATATTTATGCTTTCGTGGTATGTGATTGTTGATAGCTCTTGAGTAAATGCAGTTGGTCTTTGTTCTCATGGGTTTGTTACCGAGTGGTTTTGTGCCCGCAGACGTAATCATCAGTCTTGTGAGGGACCGTAGGATATATTGGTAGATCTATCAGGCTTGACAACCCACTCCCCGCCTAGGTGTCATGGTCCTTGAGTAACGAGAGAATATATGTTGCAGGGAGTTTGCTCTTTGGTTTCGGTTTAACTATGAGCTCATGGTGTCTATCGGTTCGTAGGAGCTAGCTAGTCTACAATGAGTTCACTAGCATAGCATTGAAATATTACCTTCTTTTCCATGATGAATAGTTGAAATGTTTTTATTAAAACCTGTGATTCTCACCAACCTTGTGGTTGACACTTGTTTCTAAATTTGGTATGTTTCTCAGTTAAGTAGCATTGTTGTTTGGGGAAAGAAAAAAGCGATTCTTGAAAGCGAGCGTGCTTTGGATATTTATATGGTACTGGTTATCTAGATGTTAAAACTGGTGTTTGTTAAACTTGTAATATTTTAACAATTATCGATAACTTCTTACATATAAATATCGATGTTTTATTTAAATCGGTCGCTTAACTTGTGCTTATGTTATTTACTGTTGACACTAAGACTCTACAAAGACTTCTGTTGCGGGTCGAGGTGTGACAAAATAAAAAAAATATATTGTTACAATTAGTGATGATGTTTCTAGATTTTGCTATGTATATATTTTCTACTTTAAAAATGAAGTTTTAAATAAATTTAAAATATATAAAATTGAGGTAGAGTTGTAAGAAATGAATTGATTAAATCATTGCGCACGGATTACGGAGGTGAATATTATGATCCAAGTTACTTTCAATCAGTGGGGATCATCAAACCACTAATCCTTATATTCCACAACAAAATGGTGTGTCTGACAGGAAAAATAAAGTTTTAAAAGAATTGGTAAATTCTATGTTATCTTATTCTGGTTTAAGTGAAGTATTTTGGGGTAAGGCTATGTTAACAACCTACTATTTATTGAATAGAGTTCCTAATAAAAGGTGGATGGTACCATTGATAAATTTAAAGCTAGATTGGTTATTCAAGGGTTTTAGACAAAATGAATGTTTTGATTATTTTGATACATATGCTCCTGTAGTAAGGATATCTACGATTAGATCATTGATTGCTTAAGGAGCTATACACAATCTTGTGATTCATCAAATGTATGTGAAAACCGCTTTCTTAAATGGCGATTTGGATGAAGAGATATATATGAAACAACCTGAAAGGTTTTGTTTTGCATAGTAATGAGCATAAGGTGTAAACTCGTTAAGTCATTGTATGACTTAAAACAAGCACCTAAACAATGACATCAAAAGTTTGATGATGTTGTGTTGTCAAGTGGTTATGTTCTTAACCAATCTGACAAATGTGTATACAACAAATTTGATAACTCCAATAAAGGAGATATAATTTGTTTATATCTAGATGACATGTTGATATTTGGTACTGTGACACCCCGTAAAATCTAGGTCAACATCATACTTTAATTTAATATTATTCAAATGTTTATTCTTACGTGGCACATAATTTAAAGTAAATTAGTGTGACACGTGGCACGAAAATCTAAGCACGAACCGATTTGAAATGGTGATTCAAGGAATCATCGGTACTTTTGAATGCACACACACACACAAAGTTGAGTTACGAACGTTGGTGAACTAAAACACAAAGGAAATCGAACGGAAAATCCTAACCGAAAGATAAACACGTGTTAAAGACAAATCACAACGTTAAGTGACAACAATCACAAAATCAAACACAATTTGAAATCACAAACAAAGCAAATGATACTGAATCCAAACCCATCGCGGTACGCAAAGGATTTCGCCAGGATCCGTCGCAGTACGTGACAGAGAATCTCAACAATTGTGTTGACAAGTCAACGCGGTACGCGACGACAGTTCAAATTCCCTTGGTGGTACGCGGCGTGTCCCGGAGCCGAGACTCGGCTATTTTGTCCTTGGCGGTATGTGAAGGCTTCCAGAAACCAAAACTCTATAAATACTAACTTATTCTTCCTCACCACACTTCTCTACCTCAACATTCAAACTTACACTTACCTTCTCGGCCAACAACCTGTAGTAGGAACATCTTCACCCTCTGAAAGCTTGCGCCAAGCTTATTCTTGAGCCATCATTGCATGTAGATTTTTGTTATGTATGAGTGTTATTATGATAATAATAGTCATAGAAACATGTTAGGATAGCTTGAATGTTGATGAAATGAGTTTTATGTTAAACTTTCCATTTATGGAAACTTTCATTAGGGATTTTGAGGAAATAGGATATATGACCATTCTTGATGGTGAAATATGATTTAATATGCTATGTTATGATGATATAGGAGTATTTTCTTGATCATTTGTATGAAAACATGATAAATAGGCATACTTACTAAATGTAGTAGCTTCGGTTATCTAAAAATGGAATGTGTGCATACTTGATGATACGTGATGATGTGTTACATGTTAACATGGACATATAAGGACACCAATATACTTAGATCAATAAAAGATCATTTATGATGCAAACATGCCAAATATAGAACTCGCTAAAAATAGAAACTTGCTAAATGTGTAAACCTGCTAAAAAAGGAAACTTACTATAAATAGTAGGTTGCTTGTTAAACGTGCTTGATATGTTTATGTGCACTAATTTCTAACCAAGGAAACCTGACAAACACTAAACGAATGCTAACAAACTAAAACGTGTCACCAACGAGTCGTTGAGTCAAACATGGTCAAACATAGTCAAACACAACAACTTGGAGTTATTTGGACATGAACATTGTCACACCCCCAAATTTCAACTAACGGAATCATACCGTTTAGGGCGTGAAAAACCAGGATCTTAGTCATTAGACACAGCAAAAGACCTCTATATGATTTTCAAACATAAATTTGGTCTAAACTGTAATATCAAAGTTTTAACGTTTGCGGAAGCGCTTTAAAACCAATAACAAAACATAAGGGTTTGTAAAATGTAAATTACAAGTTCAAAGTCTTAAATAATCAAATTCAAAACACTTGAATTAAAATGTATGCATGAGACTCCACATCATAGTCCATGCCGTCCTTAATGGTGTTTTAGTGTCCTGAGAAAACATGCAAATAAAGTCAACACAAAGGTTGGTGCATACACATGTTTGAATAAGTAATCACAATGTTTGAACAACTGTTTGAAAAATAATGTTTGCAGATAGCATAATCACACATGCATAGTCATGATAGCTAGTCATTTGTACTATTTACATAAGCGGTAGACACCGAAACTGACTGTTAGAATGTTGTTGCCTTTCCACTATTGTCTAGCACAAACAATAGTAATGTTTGAATTGGCTAGTTAAACACTTGCGTAGACCTACAATCTACCAAGTGAGGTTTGTCAAACCCAATAGATCTATCTTCAACTACCACGCTTTGCACTACGGCAAACTAAACGGTTCGATATGTAAGGACTTGTAGTGCTATGTTCACACTTATCGTAAATAGCTAACTCATGCAAGTGATATGTATCTAAAATGTTTGTTTGCACATGTTTTCTCCCCCAAAATAGTAAAATGTAAAAAGGGGCCGTGTACACACCTTTGATAGTAAACAGAATGATCACGTGTTCACGAAATCACATAGATAAGCTTCTACGAATAATCTGTGTTTTAACAATAACATTGTGTTATTCGTAATATCCATATCGTTTTTGTGATTACATACGTGTCAACACACGTACGTTAGGTTGTTTGAAACGTACATATGAAATCGTGTATGAATCCAGGTTCGTTCGATTAAATCGTATAAACATATACGATTTCATTTCACGACACGTAATTATACGCGACTAGACTTTTTGTTCAAAATATAAATTTTATTAGTTTATTTTGTTCAGGATTCCGTTACGGTTCCAACGCAACTTGAACGGATCTATTTGGAGTTAAAATGAGAAAGTTATGTTTAAAATACAAAAATTTGTTAAAATTTCAAAACCTAGTGGAGCCCCAGGTTCGAACCCGTGACCCTCCACTCTAAACCCATACATCTGACCAACTGCTCTGCTTCAAATTTCGTTAACATGTTGATGTTTTAATTGTTTTAACCACAACCTGGCTGGTTCCCCTTTGTTTTATCCTTAATCGAACCCAAATGGGTTCCAATTGAACCCTGATTCGAACTTGATCAAGTCTAAAACCATAGGGATTTATTTCCCTAGATCCAAACGAGTCTTACCTTTGTTTTAATTTGATTTTTAGACCACACAAAGTCCCAATTCTTGATACATATGATTCGAATATGATTATAAGAATTCAACATTCAATTTGATCGAATTCATCAAGATTGAATTGTAAAATCATAGGGTTTTTGTTTAACAAAGTATTTCGAGCCTTTCTGAGCTATTAGATTAAATTTTCAAGTCCAATTTTATCCAAATCCCCAAATTCGGTTCATAGGATGAACCCTATTGAACTCCTATAATTCGATGTTAAAAGCCGAAATTAACATATGGCTATGCTTAGTCGGCCATTTTAGGTTGTTTAGGAGTGAATACATGTCACACCCCGGGCTCTCGGCGGCCCGGGCGCTGCGACCCGATTGGTTTCATAGATAATACAGTCTCGGTCAGAGTTTATTAATCATTTTTCATATGTTTCAGCGGAAGCGTTGTTTCATGAATTCATAATTTTACAAATAATTCACATGCATGGATGTGAAAACCATATGTTTCATGATTTCTAAATATTTCATACGCGTGGGTATGAAAAACCACATTTCATCGTTTGTAAATAATTTTCAAAATAACTTTTCAGGATTTCATAAAATGTCATACGCATAGGTATGAATACCATCATTTCATATTATTGTAAACCGGATTTTCACAAACACACAATTTCAATTCATTTTATAATATCCGGTTTATACATGACTTGGAGGCATAGCTCCAATAGCTCCATGGTCTCACCACAAGATCCTATTCAAGGCATCATAGGCCAAGAATCTCTAATCTTGCTTGTCTTTTATATTTCATTATTACCTGAAAAGTTTTTGAAAATAAAACGTCAACATAATGTTGGTGAACACACATAACAGACTCGATATGTAAGCATAGCATGTTCGGTCCTTTAACCATAATTAATAATGGCAATACTATACATTTAGCAGGTTATTTCACTGATCGATACAACTACTGCATACACTGGTTTATAATCGTCACTGGTTAGGAACTACAGCGCAGCGCGTCTTACGTTTTGTTCCCTCCAGCCCACAGTTGGTCACTGGTTAGGTTGCCTGCGCAGTACGTCTTACGTTTAACCTTCCAGCCCACCTGTACCAGCCACGTATGAGAATTTCACCCATATGCGGATACGATTTGCATATCATACGTATACTAATAGCCTAAATGCTGGTCTAATAGTATCCCTTTATGCTTCAAAGTTTAAACATACTATGCTCATAAAAATCATTTATAAATTTAAAAACAAGTTAAATGTATTTACCTGAATTTTTGGTTGGCAAAGTGACAACTTAAACTTGTCGATATAAATTTGGGCAGCGTTTCTACTTATATTATTCTTAAAAGTATTCTGCAAAGAAGATTTACTTATTTACTTATTAACTTACTTATTTATTTATTTGTTATTATTATTATTACGACGACTATTATTATTATTATTAAAATTATTATTATTATTTTATTATAATATTATTATTACGATGATAATCAATATTATTATCGTTAAAAAAATTTAATATATACATAGGGTCGGATCTTAACCCTAACCCTAACCCTATAAGTTAATATTTTAATAAAACTTGAAATTTTTGAGTTTAACTAAAAGTTAAATAATATACCTAAACGAACAAATTCTTAATTCTTGACTTATACTTATCAGCATCTCCTAGCATCCATATCTCCTCATCTTCTTCTCAAATATATGTGGGTGTATATATATTGTATATATATATATATATGTATGTATGTGATCTTAAATGAAAATAAAGTTTGATAGTATTTATAGGCAAACGAAACTTAATGACGAATGAATTTATAGATATAGGTTATCTACATGTTATCATTTGAATGAACGTCGCACAATTCAAATTCGATTTGAGATTCCATATTTGAATATTTTATTATTTTATTATTATAATTAATTTAGCTAAATTTTTGTTTTTCTTTGATAACTTTTAAAATATGATGTTTTATAAAAACTAAAAACACTGTTGGGATCAGCTCATTTTTCTCTACGTTTTAACCTAAGTTTCGTTAAAAACGGAGAAAGTTTAATTATAATATATTTTATTAATTTTGAGCGGTCTCCTATAACATTAACTGACCGAATAAGTGTGTCAAAAATTTTTAACACTTATTTTACTTGTTACTTACTAGTATGCAGGTGTCATTATATGTATAAAATAACTATGTTTTTAAAATTATAATATCGAACAATATATTTTTATAAAATAAATATACATGTGTTACACCATAGTTATTCATTCAAACAAACGCTTCAAATCTTAAACGATCATTTCTCATATTAATTTCTCGAATAATCATATTTTATAAGTTAATTATAACTATCTTGAATATTTACACGAGACTTATAATTCAATTGACCGTTTTATTATTGTATTTTTAAATAATAATATTTTAATTATAAATGAAAGTAGTTAATTTATATCTTCAAAACGGGATGTTACAATACTTACTTGATTGGATGTCAAATTGAAGTAGATTGACTATAGGGTTGTTCTTCGGCCGGCTCTCGATCGTGTTCTTCAATCCAGAGTTCTTGAGATCGAATTGTTGTGTGTAAAATCCCCTAAGTATGCGATTTGTGTTTAGGAATGTGCAATTGTGTGAATTATGTTGGGGTTATACGAATTTGATACAAATTAGTAATGGTTTCGACTTTGAGAGCTTTAATTGGTTTCAATTCGATGATTAATAGGTTAGTAACTGATAATAACGTTTGATAATCATCAATGAGAATTAGTTAAGTGATTAATTCGATTCATAACTACTTTTTACTATGAATTTCAAATTTCCATTCTATAAACAACTCAAATTTTGACTTTAATAGTCAAAATTGAACATTCTATATAATTTTAACATTTGTTTTTATAAATTAAATGTTTTATAAACTTATTTTGTTCAAATTTAATCCTTCTAGTTTGATTTTGTATCATTTCGTCTCGTTTCTGTTAATTTCTTATTAACGGGGTTAATCCGAAATGCCGGATTGTCACAAACATGGTCTAGGTATACCAACACGAACACGAACTCATACTGGCTATGTGATATAGGTGATAGTTAAGGATATACATTTCACGAACGCAACCAAAATCAACACAGGTCAGTTTACGGTCCCTTTTTTTCTTATCTTAAACTGTTTACATTAAGATGGGGGAGAATTCATGCAAACGGTTTTGATATATGATTGGCATGTTGAACAAACATTTTTGAGTGTGTTTATATCGTAACAAAGTCCTCAAAAAGCGATACCGTTAGTTAAACGAAAACGAGGCGTTATTGGATAGTACTATTGGGTTTGACAAACCCTGCTCGACGACAACTCTGATCGGAGGTCAGGACGACCATAATATCGACCTATTTGCCATTATTTTTACGATAGACATGGGGGAGGCATCTAACAGTCCAGTTTCGGTAGTGGTGCAACACATACACTCGAGACCATTGGTCTGCAACTTTAACATTTCCAGTATATATCATGCAAACTATTTACTACTTACTTATTAAACCTCTGAACTCACCAACTTTATGTTGACATAATTTAGCATGTTTTTCTCAGGTAATTAGCGCACCTAAGGACATAGGACGCATGCATGGAGTCCTTGAAGAACTTACATATTTTAATATGTTTATGTTAATTTATGCTACTACTCTTAACGCTGTGTTTAAAACAATATTTACTTTTTCGCTGTAAAACGCTTAAACTTTATGGTTGTATTAAATGATAAGAATGTGTTTTTAGCCCCATTTAGAGTCATTCTATATGACCAAGATGTTTGATTTTGCCACATCACACCCAACGGTCTTGATACCGCAAGTGGTAATTTGGGGGTGTGACAAGTACAAGCCAAAATCAGGTTGGTAAAACAAAACAATTTTTGTCATCTAAATTTTCTATGAAGGACATGGGAGAAGCTAAGGTGATTCTTGGCGTTAGAATCAAGCGTGAAACCAATGGAATTTGTGCTACTCAATCTCATTATATTGAGAAAATATTGAAAGAGTTTAATTTTCAAGATTGTTTTTTATCGACTACTCCAATTGATCATAATATTAAGTTGTTACCTGTGACAACCAGTAACAGACCGTCCGGCAAGTCCGTACGGTGTGTGTACTTTCACCATTTACTGTGTTTAAATACTGTTCTTAAACAGTTGTGTGACAACAGAACTCAGAAAACAAACCACAGTTGTATGTGTTTAAGTGAAAACTTAAATACAGTAAATACAACAACTCAAGAGAAACAGCAGTGTGCAAACAAATAACGAAAACAAATCGGTTGCGATCTGATATCCATAGATGACAGGAATCAGATGGCCGACAATTCAGTGTGAAAACAATGTGATAACAGGATGTTTAGTTGAGTCCGACAGTGAGGAAACACAATTCAAACATAATTCACAGTGTTGTTTCAGAATAACGAACTGACAGTGTGTTTGTGTGGGTGACGATTCACACAAACATATCTGTGAGTTTAACGTTCTGAAATGATGACTGAAAAGTAGAAAACAAAAGTCAGAAAGGAAAACCATCGACGTGTTCGTTCGAATGACGATTCGAACGAATACGCGCGATGGTGACGCGATCTGACGAAACGAAAACGAAAACACGACACGAACGAAATTAAATTAACAAAATAAAATAAATGACATTTTACAATTTTGAAACTCATCAAATAATTAAAATAAAAATTCTTTTATTTATTACAAATAAATTACGCGTAAAATTCCGAATACGCGACAAAATCACGAACCGAGCAACCGAAATGAACCCGAATACCACACGAAGTATAAAAACTCTAAATGAGAGTTTTCCTCTCATTTTTCATCACCTACACCTCTCTCTCTCTCTCTAAAATCCGGCCACCACCCTCTCACCACCATTAATCACCTTTAAAGCTTCATATTTCACTCGTTTGTGGACCAAATTGCGTGTTCTTGGTGTCCACGCGAAGCTCTCAACCTCCTCTACAAGGAAGTACAACAGATCTAAGCTTTTAACCGGATGAATTCGAGGTATGAGCCATGAAAAATTTCTGAAAATAGGGTTTTCTACTACATGCACGACCTAGCCACCAAACCAGTCTAAAACTATGTTATTCTCGACCTTAAGTGACCATTTCAACATCCCGATGATTCGCACATGTATGGAATAGGATGGGGAAGCTCTAGGACTAACCACAACCTCATTAGTTTGGTGTTGAGGAGGGAACCATTGCAGGTTCGCTGGTTGACTGGTGGTTGCCGAACCTTGCAGAAACCACCCTCCCCGAACCTGTCGACCAGTCGCGAACCCACATCACCAAGCGAACCTCACTCCAACAACAGCAACGAACCTTGCTCGAACATGCCACGAACCTATGGGTTCGTGTATGGATGGCCGAACCCATGGGCCAACACCCACGAACCTACATCATACCAACCACAGCCGAACCTTCATGGAACTCCTAAACCAACAACATAGGCGAACCAGCTACTGCCGAGCCCTCTGTCCACTGCCGAACCTTGCAAAGACCGAACCATCATCATAAGGTTCGTCGGTATCTAAAAAGCCGAACCTTTAACCTAATTGAATTACAGGTTCGCTGGAACCATGTGGCGCCCTACGTGACCATCACCTATTCAATCCAGCCTTATGTTAATAGCTCGTTTACATGCAGCCCAACAGTGGCCCAACACCTAACGTGGATCCAGAAAAGTTGTTCGGCCCAATGGTTGACCTCACATATACCATCGGGCCATGTGAAACTCTTGACCCAGCATAGGCAATTCGGCCTACACACAGACCCTCTGTCGCACCCCGAGAAATCCCTTCCCTTTCGGGGGCGCGAGCAACAACAGATTGTCAGGATCGCAGTCTCCGGTCTCACTACATGCAAGACCTACATGTCTGGTTGCGTACGTACATCCAATAACTTGGATAAAACGGTTTTGTAAAATCAGAGTTGCGGAAGTTTGATAACATCAAAGCAGATAAAGTTCATGAATTTCGGAAGCGTTAAGTAAATAGATTTCAAAACAACTTAAGTTTAAAGTTTGCGGAAGCTATTTAAGTAATCATTATTACAAAACAAGTCAATTGTTTAGATGTTCTCAAAATATCCTAAGACACTAAAGCTGATGCATGGACTCCATCCTAGCATCCTATCTTCGAGTGCGTGCCTTAGTTACCTGAGAAAACATGCGAGTAAAAGGGTCAACACAATGGTTGGTGAGAGCACGGGTTTTTCATAAGCAGTAAACATCAAAATGTTTAAAGTAAGAGTTTTACAGATTTACATATCACTACAATGCAGTATCGATTGATAGCTAGTCAATACAGTTATATTATATTGTGGATGGTACCGAAGCTGACAGTGGTGCCTCCCGCCATGTCCATCACAAGACTATGGCAAAGTGTTGGTCAATTTTGCACTGTTCCGACCTCCAGTCGGGTGTAGTGGGGCTTGTCAGGCCCAAATAGTACTATTCAAGATTACCATGCTAGGCGTTATGCTATTAACGGTCCGAGGAGTATCGTGAGGACTTTTAGTTGTGATAGGGGCCCACACATATACATATAATGATAAAGCATGTCCATACATAAATAACATGAGTTGTTGTTTCAAAACAGTTGTAATGCAATGTTTTCTCCCCCAAAGGTAGAAAAGATAAAAAGGGGCCGTGAACTCACCTGATATAGCAGTTCCGGTTTATGTGGTGTTCGCGTCTGCGAAAGCTAGCACCTGCTAGTAAGCACCTATGATCATATAGGTGTAAGTATGTGTTTTGTGATGTGTTGTATTCCATACAACTCCAAGTGTCGGTGTGCTCAACCGAGTGTGTGTGTGTTGACTTTGTGTTGACTAGACGAATCGTTGGTGACACGATTGTTGTGTTTATGTGCCTTGACGCACATAAGACAATAAAATGCATCCTATGACTCTAGTCACATAAGTTACCATTTTTAGAAAGTTTCCAATTTAGGAAAGTGTGGTTATGAAATTCCATTTCATAAAACTAATAACTCTAGTATGTTTGTAAAAACACGTTTATACACTTAAAACACATTGTTTGCGCATAAACCACCATTTATGCCGTTTTGCTCAAATAAAGTTTCCTAATTTGGAAAGTATCCGTTTAAAACTCGTTTTCACAAATCAAGGTTTCCAATATGCTTAAAAATCATTTCTAAACATATTTCAATATCCCAAGTTTATCAAAACACTTTAAAACATCAAAAGCCCTCTTTTGATTTCTAAAAGTTTCCATTTTTAGTAAGTTTCTATAAAACCAAGTTTTTGCCAAAATCAAATATCCCAATGTGTTTCTAAACACTCCAATACATATTTAACAATATCTAGACATGTCTAACATGTCTAGATTATCACAAATCCAAGACTTGCTCATAAAAGTTTCCTTTTATGGCAAGTGTACCAAAATCATCACCCAATCAATTCTAACTTAACCAAACTCAATCCTAACATTTCTAAGCTATAAAATCAGTAACTCTAAATCAAATACACATCAAATCACCAACAAATTTGAGCACAATAACTAAACGGAGTTGCATGTGGGTTTTAACCCGTTGCATGTACGATCTAGCTACTAAAAATCATATTAAAACTACCTTAAAGCTTCTTGATGATTAGATTCAGTAGTAACAGCCTCTTTTGATGAAGTTCCAACCGTTGATGATGGTTTCTTGCTCCCTAGCTCCTTCTCCAAGCCTTAAGGACTCCAAGAACACCTCAAGTTGTAAGGAATGGCTTCAATGATTATTCCAGAAGGTTTGAAGGCCTGATTTCAGAGGTTTGGGTCGAGAGCTGGTGAAGAAAGTCGGAGAAATGGAAAGGAAATCGACTGAAATGAATTGGGGTTGATTATAAAGAAAATTCTGATCTGCATGGCCTTCGCGTACCGCGGAGGCCGATCAAAAATGTTTGCCGCGTACCGCGATGGAATTCGGGAGTTCGACTCCCGGTTTGCTTCGCGTACCGCGAAGACTTTCGCCGAGGGAGTTGTCGCGTACCGCGACGGGTCCATATCCTTGTTTTTCGCTTTCGTTGAAACGATTTCGTTCATACATGATTCCTAATGTTTATCCTAAACACCTAATGCATGTTTAGCACATAATCATGTAATAACATATAAGTTTGATCACTTGTTTGATCACCAACGCTCGTGAGACTCGTGTATGTGTTTTGATAATTACTCGAATTATCCTTGATAGTTTGTGTTTGTGTTTTACGAAGTGTTTGTACGCTTGATTAATCCAAATCAACGTGTAATGCACAATTCAATAAATATCCGAACTATTGTTTTGTGTTTGTGTTTAGCTCATCTAATTAAACTTAATTAAATGAAATGCAACAAGTATGAATGTGAAATACGTAGAGTTTAAGAGTTGCAATTTACCTAAAATTGCCGGGTGTCACATCATTCCCTTGTTGAAAGAAATTTCGTCCCGAAATTTGGTTGTTGTTGATAGTGTTTGAGAAGCAAGGGTGGTTGAGAAACAAAAATTTTCTGGTTGTCACATCATCCCCTTGTTGAAAGGAATTTCGTCCCGAAATTTATTTGTTGTTGTCGGCGTTCGACGTTGTTTGTTTGAAGATATGGGGATATTTGCGCATCATCTGATCTTCACGTTCTCACGTGAATTCAGGTCCGCGTTTCGAGTTCCATCGGACTCCGACAATCGGAATCCGACTTTGCTTTAGTTGTTTGACCTTTCGGTCCAGGATCTCTACCGGCTCTTCTACGAACCGTAGTTGTTTATCCACCTGGATTTCATCTGGTGGAATTACGAGTGTCTCATCAGATAAACACTTCTTTGAGTTTTAGGCATGAAATATGTTGTGAACTCCATCGAGTTCCGCTGGAAGGTTGAGTTGGTATGCTACCGGACCAATCCTCTTCAGGATCTCGAATGGTCCAATATACCGTGGGTTCAGTTTACCTCGTTTACCGAAATGAATGACGCTCTTCCAAGGTGAAACTTTCAGAAGGACTTTGTCTCCTACCTGAAATTCCGGTGGCTTTCGGCGTTTGTCGGCATAGTTCTTATGACGGTCCCGAGCTGCTGCCATGCGGTTTCTGATTTGCACCATTTTCTCCGTTGTTTCGTGTACGAGTTCCGGGCCCGTGAGCTGACTGTCGCCCACTTCCGCCCAACAGATAGGTGATCGGCATTTCCTGCCATAGAGGGCCTCAAAAGGTGCCGCCTTGATACTTGTGTGGTAGCTGTTATTGTAGGAGAACTCTACCAACGATAGGTGAGTTTCCCCGCTATTGTCGAAGTCTACTACGCACGCTCGTAGCATGTCTTCAGGAGTTTGTATGGTGCGTTCGTTCTGGCCATCAGTTTGTGGGTGGTATGCTGTACTCATGTCCAACCGAGTGTCAAGCGACTTTGGCAGTGAATTCCAGAAATTAGAAGTGAATCTAGTGTCTCGATCCGAAATGATGGGGATCAGCACTCCGTGTCGCGAGGTCACTTCCTTGACATAGATTTCTGGCTAGCTCTTCCAATCTTGTCGTTTTCCTTAATCGCAAGGAAGTTTGCTGACTTAGTTAGTCGTTCCACGATTATCCAGATAGTGTCACCTCCACTAGGAGTACGGGGTAATTTGGTAATGGAGTCCATAGATATTTGTTCCCACTTCCACATAGGGATAGAAGAGTGTCGCTCCTTCCACGGTTGATGTCTAGGGTTTCTTCACTAAGATGAGGTATGCGCACAACCTTGTCGTGGCAAACGATTTTAGCTTAGTTTTTAGACAATCATTCCATGTCCACTATTATCTCAAAAATGCCTAGTGTAACTGGCATGAGGTCGTTCTTAAGATTTATGGTTTGCTATCTTTAAAGTGCATTCTTTTTGAATGTGCTTCGTTACAATCAGTTTAACATCAGCAAATTCCACGGTGTATTTAGCCTTTAAAGATATTGGGTTTATGACAAGTATTTACTAAAGTGCTTAAATATAAGAATTTCCTCAGTTTTAGTATCAAACAATACATAAGTGTAATGATCGTTTAAGAGATACGTACCCGTTGCAAGGTTAAGATCATTTCTGGATTCCGTAGCCCCAATCACGAGGGCTCGTCCCATCGGACCATTGTTGTTCTCGTTATTGTTGTTGTTCTTCAGATGCGGGCAGTCCTTTTTGATGTGACCTGGATTTCCACATTCGAAGCAACTCTTTGGTACTTCGTCCCCACTGTTTTTCACATGGGGGCAGTCCCTCTTAAAGTGCCCTGGCTCTCCACATCCGAAGCATCCTTTTGGTGCTTTGTATTGCTGTTGTTGTGGCCGTGGGATTTTGGTCACTAGTTCACCCCTGCAGTTCTTAGCTGCGTGACCTAACTTTCCACACCGTTGACACCGGTATCCTTCACACGGTCCTCGTTGATGATGATAATCACAGTTGTTACACTTTGGATTTTTGCCAGCATAGGCACCCTTACGTCGTCTGGGTGATTGTAGAGTGGGGGTTTCGTTTTGAGAGTTATCCCATTTGCGTTTGTTGTCGGTGGTTTTGATTACTGAGCCAGGTGGAGGTAATATTCCTTGAATAACTGCCGTATCAGTCAGTTCATGAGCTAAGTAAACGGCTTGTCGCAAGGTGGTGGGGTCAGCGGATAGCACCATATCCCGAACCTCTGGTGTCAATCCCTCAATGTATCTTTCGAGATGTTTGTAGGCTGGGGTCACCATTTCTGGGCACATGCGTGCCAACTCATAAGATCGAGAGGTGTATGCCTCGACCTCAGAACTGATCATCCTGTGGTTCCGAAATTCCATTTCCAATTTCTGAACTTTGTCGTGAGGGAAATATTCGTGGTTCATCATTCTCTTGAATTCTTCCCAAGGTAGAGAATTAGATGTTTCTCGTCCTATAGTTTGAACATTTGTGTCCCACCAAGTGAGGGCTGCTCCCTCTAAGGTTCCTGTTGCGTACTTCACGCGATCATTAACCCTACAGTTGCTCATTATGAAAGCCGATTCCAATTTCTCAATCCATCGGAGGAGACCGGCTGCACCCTCCGTACCATTGAAAGAAGGTGGTTTGCAGTCTAAGAATGTTTTGAATGTGCAGTGGGGTGGATTAGGGTTTATCTCTGGGGTTAGTTGATTCTGGTTACGTGTAGCTTCACGTGCAGCGATTTCCTCCTCAACTCGTTTGTTGATTAACGCGTTTAGTTCCGTTGTGGTGAGGTTAATGTTTCCATGCCCTCCCGCGTTCTTGCATCCTTCGCGTCTTCCAGCCATGATCTTCATAGCGAGAATAAGCGTTAGTGTAGGTCTAATGACTAATGTAGCGTGTGATTGATACGGTAAGAAAACATGTATTGGTCGGCATAGACACAATTTTCAATAACATTTATTAGTCTTGATATATATAATAAGTTGTACTGGTTACAATTTATTTAATACTCAAAACACTAAGGTTTCAAAATTTCGAGTACAGAGACACAACTCAAAACTCGTCTCTACCAGGTCTATGCTAAGTCAATCGAAGGCATTATCGATAGTGGAATCAGAATCAGCATCCGCCGCTGGTTCCTTTTTCCCAGTGTCGGGTTCTACTGAACTGGATTGGCGGCCTTGTTTTCCAGTTCTTCGATTCTGGATTTAGCGATGGCAGTCTGGTCTTCGGCTGCCTGGAATAGTGAATTCAACTGGGTCATATCCCGATCCATCTTGTTGACTATGCTACAAAGTTCTGCATGTCGGGTATTTGTGTATCTCAGTTCTTCTGCAAGACACTCGATTCGGTCGTCTGCTCAGGTCAGGCACCGAGTCAATCCGACTCAAGACACTGCCTCTCAGGCTCATGTGTATCTAGTATGGGTGTTGCATTGTCGGGTGACTCCTCCATGGGGTTCTCCCTAGGATCCTTGTCAGGGTCCTCATCGGAAAATTTGATACGTTGCTTCATGAGTAGTGTAAAGTCGCAGCATGAGGTCTTTGTGGATATATGGTAATCCGAACTATGGCTGGGAATTTGATGAATGTTATGTTGAAATCTTGATTCGTTGTTTGAATTCGGTTGCAACCATCAGAGTGAGGGATAAGCGAATATCAATGTATGTGTTTTCGGAAATAGACTCATAATAGAATTTGCCAGAATTCATGCGTACCTGTAAATTCACGATTATGTTGCGCACCATGATCGTCAATTTACCTTACATAGGAATTCTAGTTCCTCCTTCTTAGAGTTATTAGGTTTTACTGGATTCAGAGTTTATTCATGACATCAAGATTCAAACAAGAGTCATATGAGATATGGCTGAATAGCCTATCGAAACTAATACTTGGGATAGTTACGTGAGTTGAATGATATTATAGGATCTTTCGTAAGTCCTATAAGGATAGCTATTTGGCTCGAGTGTGTTTTCCTCATGTCGCTGAGTGTTGGACACTCATTGTGTGAATGTTAGGATGACATTGCCCGTTTGATGGTATTCTAAGAGTGACAAGGAGTCGAGTTTGGTATCTCCTCGTGTTATCCTTGCAAGTAGTAGGTGTTGTAGTACAAAAGGGCTACGAGAATGTTGTTTAAGAGCGGGAAAGAGAATCAATGCCTTTTCCAATCAAGATTGAGCCACAAGGCCTATTTCATCCCTTGACTTACGATAGTTTCATCCCCGATCAGCTTCTGTCTTCGCCTCTTCGATTCGGGCACCGGTGATGTAGCATATGTGTACCGGCTGCTCCTCCTGCGATGGCTCAGACGTGCTGCGTTCGGGTGATAGTTGGTTCATTTTGGTAACTCAACTGCTACCGATAGTGTTGATACTGAGAGTGTAGGAACAATTTGTCCCTTCCCGTCGAATGCGAGCATAGATGATGACGACAGTGACACCATATCAATAATGTGCGTATTGAGTATATGTCCGATAATGTATACAAGTAGTACTAATACTAAGCACTATGTGTTGTGTGGAGACTAGTGGTTATAGACTAAGTTCACTAAATGCAAACCTAATTCGCAATAACCGGAGTCTCTGATACCAATCTGTCGCACCCCGAGAAATCCCGTCCCTTTCGGGGGCGCGAGCAACAACAGATTGTCAGGATCGCAGTCTCCGGTCTCACTACATGCGAGACCTACATGTCTGGTTGCGTACGTACATCCAATAACTTGGATAAAACGGTTTTGTAAAATCAGAGTTGCGGAAGTTTGATAACATCAAAGCAGATAAAGTTCATGAATTTCGGAAGCGTTAAGTAAATAGATTTCAAAACAACTTAAGTTTAAAGTTTGCGGAAGCTATTTAAGTAATCATTATTACAAAACAAGTCAATTGTTTAGATGTTCTCAAAATATCCTAAGACACTAAAGCTGATGCATGGACTCCATCCTAGCATCCTATCTTCGAGTGCGTGCCTTAGTTACCTGAGAAAACATGCGAGTAAAAGGGTCAACACAATGGTTGGTGAGAGCACGGGTTTTTCATAAGCAGTAAACATCAAAATGTTTAAAGTAAGAGTTTTACAGATTTACATATCACTACAATGCAATATCGATTGATAGCTAGTCAATACAGTTATATTATATTGTGGATGGTACCGAAGCTGACAGTGGTGCCTCCCGCCATGTCCATCACAAGACTATGGCAAAGTGTTGGTCAATTTTGCACTGTTCCGACCTCCAGTCGGGTGTAGTGGGGCTTGTCAGGCCCAAATAGTACTATTCAAGATTACCATGCTAGGCGTTATGCTATTAACGGTCCGAGGAGTATCGTGAGGACTTTTAGTTGTGATAGGGGCCCACACATATACATATAATGATAAAGCATGTCCATACATAAATAACATGAGTTGTTGTTTCAAAACAGTTGTAATGCAATGTTTTCTCCCCCAAAGGTAGAAAAGATAAAAAGGGGCCGTGAACTCACCTGATATAGCAGTTCCGGTTTATGTGGTGTTCGCGTCTGCGAAAGCTAGCACCTGCTAGTAAGCACCTATGATCATATAGGTGTAAGTATGTGTTTTGTGATGTGTTGTATTCCATACAACTCCAAGTGTCGGTGTGCTCAACCGAGTGTGTGTGTTGACTTTGTGTTGACTAGACGAATCGTTGGTGACACGATTGTTGTGTTTATGTGCCTTGACGCACATAAGACAATAAAATGCATCCTATGACTCTAGTCACATAAGTTACCATTTTTAGAAAGTTTCCAATTTAGGAAAGTGTGGTTATGAAATTCCATTTCATAAAACTAATAACTCTAGTATGTTTGTAAAAACACGTTTATACACTTAAAACACATTGTTTGCGCATAAACCACCATTTATGCCGTTTTGCTCAAATAAAGTTTCCTAATTTGGAAAGTATCCGTTTAAAACTCGTTTTCACAAATCAAGGTTTCCAATATGCTTAAAAATCATTTCTAAACATATTTCAATATCCCAAGTTTATCAAAACACTTTAAAACATCAAAAGCCCTCTTTTGATTTCTAAAAGTTTCCATTTTTAGTAAGTTTCTATAAAACCAAGTTTTTGCCAAAATCAAATATCCCAATGTGTTTCTAAACACTCCAATACATATTTAACAATATCTAGACATGTCTAACATGTCTAGATTATCACAAATCCAAGACTTGCTCATAAAAGTTTCCTTTTATGGCAAGTGTACCAAAATCATCACCCAATCAATTCTAACTTAACCAAACTCAATCCTAACATTTCTAAGCTATAAAATCAGTAACTCTAAATCAAATACACATCAAATCACCAACAAATTTGAGCACAATAACTAAACGGAGTTGCATGTGGGTTTTAACCCGTTGCATGTACGATCTAGCTACTAAAAATCATATTAAAACTACCTTAAAGCTTCTTGATGATTAGATTCAGTAGTAACAGCCTCTTTTGATGAAGTTCCAACCGTTGATGATGGTTTCTTGCTCCCTAGCTCCTTCTCCAAGCCTTAAGGACTCCAAGAACACCTCAAGTTGTAAGGAATGGCTTCAATGATTATTCCAGAAGGTTTGAAGGCCTGATTTCAGAGGTTTGGGTCGAGAGCTGGTGAAGAAAGTCGGAGAAATGGAAAGGAAATCGACTGAAATGAATTGGGGTTGATTATAAAGAAAATTCTGATCTGCATGGCCTTCGCGTACCGCGGAGGCCGATCAAAAATGTTTGCCGCGTACCGCGATGGAATTCGGGAGTTCGACTCCCGGTTTGCTTCGCGTACCGCGAAGACTTTCGCCGAGGGAGTTGTCGCGTACCGCGACGGGTCCATATCCTTGTTTTTCGCTTTCGTTGAAACGATTTCGTTCATACATGATTCCTAATGTTTATCCTAAACACCTAATGCATGTTTAGCACATAATCATGTAATAACATATAAGTTTGATCACTTGTTTGATCACCAACGCTCGTGAGACTCGTGTATGTGTTTTGATAATTACTCGAATTATCCTTGATAGTTTGTGTTTGTGTTTTACGAAGTGTTTGTACGCTTGATTAATCCAAATCAACGTGTAATGCACAATTCAATAAATATCCGAACTATTGTTTTGTGTTTGTGTTTAGCTCATCTAATTAAACTTAATTAAATGAAATGCAACAAGTATGAATGTGAAATACGTAGAGTTTAAGAGTTGCAATTTACCTGAAATTGCCGGGTGTCACATCATTCCCTTGTTGAAAGAAATTTCGTCCCGAAATTTGGTTGTTGTTGATAGTGTTTGAGAAGCAAGAGTGGTTGAGAAACAAAAATTTTCTGGTTGTCACACCCTCGGCCCATTCGCATATAGTTAGCTCAACATTATTGCTTTGGCCCAACAGCCATTAGTCGGCCCAATTAACTAATCCAATTCGATGTTTTGGCCCACGTTGTTTGACACACACATTCGGCCCACCTAGTTAACGAGTCAATTAAACAACTTTCATAAAGTTAATTAAGTTAGAGATTATGAAATTATTTATAACCATGCGTTAATACAAAGGCGACAACAAACTTGGGCTAGAAGGACACGAGAAATATGTTACAAACTTAGGTTACAATGAGTTAAAGGTTGATAACATATAACTCAAACCTAAGTTTACAATTAGAACTCTATTGTCACTATGATAGTCCAAGTTGGACACAAGATCAATAACAAAGAGTGGAGACTTAAGTTTGATAAGTATATAATTTCAAAACTCTTGAGAACTAAACAGGGCCGAATGGTGATCAAAACCAACACGTATTGACCAACTCTAGGCTAACACATACACGCGTACAAATCAATACGACTTACACTTATAAGTTAAATACAACGTGAAAATCAATACAGGATTGTGAACACGACAACAAGAGCAACAAAGAGCGCGTGCATTCTTCAGTTAAGCTAAGTCAACCACTTCAAACATAAGGTGAGTTCATATGCCCCTTTTCTAATCTTTTCTGATTTCAAAGCTCGGGGCTGAGAAACATGCTAAACTTTTATTTACTTAAAGTTTCTATTAACATATTGCTTATATCATGATTTAGATAATAATTGTTTATCTTTATTATCGTTTATCATTACATGCTTGCTTGTTTGATTTTATCATACCTGAGATAACTAGGAAGATACATGCCATTATAGCTTCCTGACACATGTATGCACTAGAATAATACAAGTTGTTAAGAATATATCTTACAACTGATTATTGTTCTTACACGATAGAACAACGGGGAAAACCAAGGGATAACATGCCAATAACAATTACAAATAACTAGAATGATAATCATGATAATGTAACTTCATGATAACAAAATCATTCACACATTACTAACATTGCGTATAAGGCAAGTTCTTATAACTCTTTGTTCAAGTTAGTTAGAACACTCAACATCGAGATAACAGTTGAGACAATTACTCGTGATGTCGAGGAGGATATTATGAGCACACGATTTTGGGATGGCATTCCCAAACGTACTATCACTACCTAGAAAGACTCTATTTAGAGCACATCTTATAACCGTCAGAGGATGCCGGTTACACAACCATAGATCAATTGGGTAAACCACGAACACTAGTCACTGGGGCTTGGGGTAATCTAATGAAGTCACACCGGGCACGAGAGGTGCTATCATTCTAATTTATAACATTCATAAAATCTAGGGATCGTATTCATTCCAATAGATATTGTGGGAGGATATCTTACACGCCGAGCTGGTCAGTAATGACAGCTACTGAGACTATTACGTCTCAAACTAGGAAACATGAGTAGGACACTTTACACACCGGGCTGGACAGGGGTGACAGCTACGGGGACTATTATGTTCCTACCTAGGTATCGAGTATGACATTTTACACGCCGGACTGGTTAGTACTGACAGTCACAGAGACTACTAGGTCTCGCTCTAGATATCGAGTATGATATCTTACACGCCGGGCTAATCCGTAAGGAATAGCTAACAGAGACAATTATGTCTTTTTATTCAATTGTTTGGGTATTTTACATGCCGGGCTAATCAGTAATGATTAGCTACAGAAACTATTAAGTTTCGCTCTAGATATCGAGGATGATATCTTACACACCGGCTAATCCGTAAGGATTAGTTAACAGAGATGATTACGTCTCTTACTTTATTCATTGGGTCATTTTACATGCCGGCTATTCCATAAGGAATGGTTAACAGAGATAATTATGTCTCTTTCTTTTTCATTGTGGGATAATCATACTGGGGAAATCACGGGTGAAATGTACTGTGTATCCATCGTTGTATTACAGATAGTGTTGAATTCAGTTGAGCATGTGGTGGGATGGCGTCTGGGCTTGACCCTTTCGTATGCCCTATATATAAGCATGCTTGGCTGGATGAGATATTATCTGTAAATATAACCATGGAGAGGACATTGTGTGAAACATTGTGAAAATGACTGACATAAATTCAATAGTTTTCAAGTACTAAACTTATGAACTCACCAACCTAGTGTTGACTTTGTTTAAATGCATGTTTTTCTCAGGTGACTAACAGGTTTAGTCACCAGGATTACAGGGACTTAGCTAGAGGACTTTAAGAAGACCTAGCTACTTTTGTGTTGCATATTTTTGAATGACAAAACCATGAATCATCTTTTGTATATCTTGTACAGATACAAGATATGAACTCATTGATTCTTTTGGGTATATTTACTTAGTTAAATTATGAACTTACATTGTAATTTAACTTTGTAATTCTACATCATATGTCATGTTATCATTTCTCATTATAAATCATGTGCCATACAAACAATCTGATCATCACGATTATCACAAACGATATCGCGCCCCGGGAACCTTCCGCCCGACGGGAAAACCCGATCCGTTTCCGCCGGCCCGGGGTGTGACATTACCTAATAAAGATGTTGCAGTATCACAACTTGAATATTCAAGTGTTATTGGTTCTCTCATGTATGCCATGATTAGCACTAGGCTAGATATAACTTTTTCTGTTGGGTAACTAAGTAGATATACACGTAATCCTAGTTCATATCTTTAGCAATCTTTAAACCGAGTACTTAGGTACTTGAAAGGAACCATTAATTATGGTTTGAATTATACTATATTTCCTTCAATTTTAGAAGGATATTCTGATGCAGGTTGGATCACTAATATGGAATTTTATTTTTCTATGTGTGGATGGGTATTTCTTCTTGGAAGAGGAGCTATAAGTTGGGCATCTAAAAAGCAAACTTGCATTATTGATTCAACAATGGGATATGAACTTGTAGCATTAGCAGCAGCTGATAAATAAGATCAATGGCTATAGAACTTGATTAATGAGATTACATTATGGCCCAAAACGATATCACAATATTTAATAGATTTGATAGTGCTGCAACTTTGGCTAAAGCTTATAGTCAAGTGTATAATGGGAAGTCTAGACACTTAAGTGTTAGACACAACATGATTCGTGATCTAATTACAAATGGTGTAATATCATTGGAATTTGTGAAAACTCAACAAAACTTAGCTAATCATCTAACCAAAGGGTTATGTAGAGATCTTGTGCACAAGTCGGCTAAAGGAATGGGATTAAAGTCCATTTGAAATCTTAAATGTTAAGATACCCAATTCGCATCTAACATACATTTGATGTAGAATTCAATGTGGAAAACTTAACATCTAGAGATTGGAACACATTAGTAGATTCATCTAAGGTTTGTGTTCAGATCTGCATGGTGAAGAGGTTGAATTGATAATTCTTATTAGTTTTTTTTTTTGAAAAATTGGATATGCAGGTGTGAGATAAAAAGAACTACCTAATGAACATGACGTTTAGCTGCTTCAAGAAGCTAGGCCTTGGCTTTGACATGTTTATGAAGGATATGAACATAAGCTAGTAAAAAAGTGTCACGTAAGAACTTATAAGCATGTAAACTTGTGTGTATATTATCTTCATGTATTCAATTTGAATATATTATGTTCAATCCTCAGAGATATCTAATAAATTCGAGTATTTGAAATTTGAAATATACTAAGATGAAATTCAATCGTCACGATATTTCATTTATGCATAAATATGAATTTGTTTGTGATTTTGTTTTTAAATTAATCAAGGGTTACACTAAAATAGGGGATAATTGTTAGATATTTTAGTGTAATTGGAGTAATTTTGTCAATTAATATGAATCATGAAATTTATTAAACAAGTTGGGTGTGGGAGCACACTTGTTTAAGGTTTTATAATTTAATGAGGGTTTCAAGGGGACAATTCCCCTTGGCGGGGGCCGGGGCGATAACAAGGTCCAAGGGTGGCTGCCCCGGCGAGGTCCAAAGGGCAGAGCTATCAATCATTCCCTGGTTCATTAGAAAATCACTGCGAATTTCACACTTGTTCTTGAATTAGAATTGAATTTTATCCGATCAAATATTTATATTTGGGTGAACTACAAATAATTTGATCTGAAAGTATACCCACGACTTTCAATTCATCTGATGTAAAATTGCATTTGTTTTTTTTTTGTGATATACTCTACAAATCTTCATATATCACGATGACTTGTTCATTTAGATAGTTTAAAAGAAATCAAGGTTAGACATTGGATGCGTTGGTATGATTTAACTTATTCACTACTGTGTTTAAATAATCCGACTTCATTCTACTTTTTTATTACTTGGACAAATTCATGATCGACATGTTGTTTGTCATATCATTGTTTAACAACAGGTGCAAATAATGTACACAAATCAGGTTTTTGGTCTAAATTGGTTTATTTAATATCAAAACTGTTCTTGTTTTAAACTAGTTCTTAAAAGATTTAAACCGGTTTGGTTTATGGGTGTTCATGAGCCGAGCCGAACCGAGTCGAGCCAGGGGTCAGCTTGGATTTAAACCGAGCCTGACTTGGCTCGTATTATAAACTGAGCCTGAAATCTTGGCTCGGACTTGGCTCATTTTTAACCGAACTGGCTCGGCTCGTTTTTGGCTCGGTTTTTACAAAAGAAATTTAATATTTGAATTGCATTTACCTCAACTCGGCTCGGTTCGTTTTTGGCTCGGTTTTAACATAAGAGAAGATGCGTGAATATATGGAACTAGGAATTAATAAATATGATTTAGGAATTAGGAACTAGTAGAGTGCGTGAGAATTGAGATTCATTTCGTATTTCCGTCCATTACTTCTTTTATTTTTATTTTTTAACATAATTACAAAATAACACCAAAGTATATTTATTATACATGAAAGCAACCTTATAGTTTTATATTTTAGTATAACATGTTGTACAAACGAGCCGAGCCAGCGCTGGCTCGGACTCGGCTCGGTGACAAAACGAGCTGGCTCGAGTCGGCTTGGTTACAAAACGAGCTGGCTCGAGTCGGCTCGGTTACAAACGAACTTTATTCGAGCCGAGCTTTATCCGAGCTTTTTTCGAACATGGTACAAGCCGAATCCTGGTTTCGAGCTTTTTGAATAGCCGTGTAGCTTGGTTTGGGTTTGACATAGGTTATTGTCACTCTGGTTTCAAAATTGATTATGGTTCCGAAACCGGTCTATGTTGTGATCAACTCAAGAAAAAACAAACGATTGCATTTGGCATACAAGCATAACGTACAGAGCAAGTTAGCAAGTTAGCAAGTTACACCCGCCAAATAAGCCCTCTTCAAATTCCAGAACCCCAGTCTCGCTCTCAAAACCCTAATTTTGTTCCGTGACAAGTATTATTTTAGCGTATTTAATGGAGGATTCACAGCCTGATTCGAAAATTTTCAGCGTCCGAATAGTATCAATCGATTACTACATGTCTCCACCAATTTCTGGCCTTGATTTCTGTTACAGTAGCTTTCAAGGTATCTATTTTCATCATTTGTTCCATGCAACTTCTTATTTGCCTGTGCTATATGTTCTTACTGCTTAATTTGTCAACATAAATTTCTGAAACCTTTTCACTTGTTCAGAAATATGCATTTTTACCAACTAATTTGCTTCTGGCACAACATGCACTGTTGTAATCTTAAATACCCCCAATGAATGTTAGAGAAATGAAATGCTATATTTCTTGGTTTTAAAAAGCGCGCATGAGGTGTGAGGCGCAAGCATGTTAACGCTTCAGGGCCTTGAGGCAGCGTTTTATGAACTTGTGGGTCAAATTTGATCAGTAGTTGGGTATGTAGGAGGGGATATGTATTAACAACCAATGGGATTAGAGATTCATTATGGTTTGCATGATGAATAAAGTCCAATATGTTAGAAAGACAAGATAAATGCATCTTTTAGTTGGAGATAAAACTTATTTTGTTATATACAGAGCAACGACTCACGTACGTGAGGCTCTCGCCTCATGGCTCATGCCTTGGCATTTGAGGCCTAAACGCCTTAGAGCGCCTCGAGCTTTTTAAAACCAAGCTATATTTACATCATTAAAGCATGTTGTTTGTGGTTATACACTACTATAAAGGCACAATTTAAATAAAAAGTATTAGTTACATTATCGGAAGGTTTGTAGAATGTATAACGGTCAGGGTCTATGTTTGTTCTGCAAAGAAGGTTCTGTCATATGCATATTTGTTTCTGTTAATTATGACTGTGAATGGATAGGTGGGAAGGTGAATGAGGTTCCTGTGATTAGAGTATACGGTTCGACACCAGCTGGTCAGAAAACCTGTTTGCATATCCATCGAGTAAGATTCTATGACATACTCTATCGCAGTTTTTGATGGTTTGTTGTAGTGTTACTGTATGCTCTAGGTGCCTGATGGCTAGTTTTTTTTTTTTTTCCTTTTATGATGTACTGTCCTGATTCCTACTTCATAATGGTAAGTACATGTAATTGACAATGGAGAATCAAGTTTCAGTTTTTTGATAACGTTACATTGTCTAATTGCTTCTTGTTAGTTATTGAGACTATACTGATAGTGGTGCAGGCTTTACCATACTTGTATGTTCCTTGCTCGGATATAGTTCATCAACCAGATCAAGAAGGTATTGCACATATTCTTATTTTTGTTCGTTGAATATTACAAATCTAGAAACTATTTTGAACAGATTTAATCAAAAGCTGTTTCAATGATCTTTGAAGCTTGCAATTATGCTAACTGGCACACCCTTGAATCAAAATTAGATAATAGCTTTGAGTATTGTGATTCTTAGGTTTCGTTATAACTTATTAACAGGGAAAGGGTTTCTTGTTCCCGTTTTGTTAGCCCAAATTCTTTTTATGGATTACAGTTAGATATAAGATGCTTTTTTCATTATAGCTAATGACATTTTGATTATATATTAAACCACCCTTTTGCTTAGGTGATGCTTGCATGCGAGTGGTATCTCATGCTCTTGAGAAGGCACTGAAGGTATATTTTTGGTCTAATAAATGTGTATTTGCAGCTTTTTGTATTAAATTATATGTACTGATATTGATTAAACAATTTTTTAATCTCATAGCTTAAAGGCAGTGCTGGTTCAAAACGTCAGCATGTGCATGGTTGCAGTCTTGTCAATGCAAGAAGGCTGTATGGTTATGATGCATCTGAGCAACTATATGTGAAGCTTTATTTGTATCCTTTTTCCTAAAAAATATAATTTATTTTGTAGTTTTTGTTTCCTTTTTCTCATAGTTGGTTGTTTTTTCCATCATCGTTTGCTGTGTACTGCATAGAGGATCTGTATGCAAATTCTGATGAAATTAGAGCCTTTGAAATCAGAATCAATAGATAATACATGAACCAGAAAAATAGTATTTTATTGAATCAAAATCTGGTACATCAAATTAGAAAACCTTAAATCCTATTTATAATGAAACAAAACACAAACAAAGTCAAAATCTATCCCAAAAAAGACCCAAACAAAACCTAATCTAACTTTGAACTTTAAAACTCAATTAAATAAACCAAAAGCAATTAAAAATCTTAACTTTCTAATTTTAACCCTTCAACTATTTGATATTTACAAGATTAGTCCAACAATCACCCCTCCTAATCTGGTAATGCTCATTCCTTTATCACAAAAGTGCTGGCCCAAAACCATCATCTTGAGTCAAATTGGCCTCTTCCTCCTTTAGTTTTGACTTTGGACACTCATAGGCATAGTGACCAAATGCTTCGCATCAATAGGCTATAGCACTTGACCTGTGACTTGTCATGTTGCCCCTTTTGCTCTCTTCCATGTTGACCCTCACGGCCCACTTCATCTCTAAACTTTCAGCTTTTCCCACTGTTTTGTTGGCAACAATCACAACCATCACACCTTCTTTTTTTCTCTTTAACTTTGATTATCATGAGTAAGTAGAAGTTTCTCACGAACATCTCTTGTCAAGTCTTCTTGGGGTTTCACACGCTCCTCATAAGCCTTCAAACAAATCCGATTGAAGCTCTCACAATCTTCAACCCAAATTTGAACCTATCACAGGTCAATTGAAGCATTTACAGCTCCCAGTCACCCCGATTGAAGCCCTCACAGCTTCCAATCAATCCCAAGTTCGATCGTTCCCAACCGGAATCACACAGGTTTGATCGAATTTTTGATCACCTCACGTAATCGTTTCACTACGGCTTCTTCTCTGCTGATTGGCATCGCAAATTGACCTTCCGAAACAAGCCTTTCAACAATCATTCTTCTCGTCTTGGATCAATTCTCCAACAGGTACGCCCTCATACCATTGATGAAATCAGAGCCTTTAGATTTCAAAATCAGAATTAATAGAAGAATACGTGAACCAGAAAAATAGAAATTTTATTGAATCAAAATATGGTACATCAAATTATAAAACCTTAAACTCTATTTATAATGAAACAAAACACAAACAAAGTTAAAATCTATCCATAAAAAACGGCCAACTTAAACAATCCAATCCAAACAAAACCTAATCTAACTTTAAACTTTAAAACTAAATTAAATAAACCAAAAAGCAATTAAAAATCTTAACTTTCTAATTTTTAACCCTTAAACTATTTGATATTTACAAGAGTAGTCCAACAAATTCATTTTGTTATTACTATCATCATTTGCTGGACCTTACCTATGTTCCTTTAACTTTTTTTCTCCATGAACATTAATATATAAATCTTGTTGTTCAATTATGTAAAATACTGGATAGAGTATGGTGCTTTCTTGGTTGCTACCTTTTTTCCTATTGATAATTGCTGCTTGGATGCTCAATCCACATGTAGCCTAGTCTTTCTAGTTGTTGGTCCCTTATCATTTTTACAAAAGATATTGTCTTATAGAATATGTGCTTATGATTATTCTCCTTGAATGTGAAGCTCAAAATATTTAAATTTGCTTTCACGGTATTCTGTTGGTTTTGGCCCCGTTTGAGCCTTTGCGGTGCAAGCATATAATGTATATATGTGTCGGCTTGCATTGCAAGGGGCAAAAGTAAAACTGCACTATTTTTAACGTTATTTTACTGAATTGTTGTGAAAATATCGTTAAAAGCATTGGGTTGGTCGGTAAATTAGGCATCATTAGCGAGGGGTTTCATTGTAATCAACCTCTTTATTCCTACGGGCAAAGGTAAGGCTGTCTACACCTCAGACCCTACCTTAGTTTTGTTAATGATGTAACATACTCAGTACGATGATGACGATGATGTTAATAGCTGGTTTTAAGAATTTTTAAAAAAATTAATTATCATAAGAATTGAATACTGTGATCTATCTTTCTTTAGGATAATAGTAATCGTTACATACATTATATTAATAGTTATTGTTACATACATTATATTTAGCTATCTATATTATTTTTCCCAAGCATTTATACTACATGTGTTATGTTATTAGCTCCTTGACAGAGATCAAGATACCATCCACAGGATGTATCACGTGCAGCAAAACTTCTTTTGGTAAAAATTTGAAGCTTCTATATGTTTGGTCCATGTGTTGTTTGTTCTTCACTCAAACACTATAAATATTATATAATTTTGTGTTATGCTCTACTTGTGTTATTTTGGAAGTTGGTCTATTAAGTCATATATGTGTGTGCGTGTGTATGTATAGGGTTAGGTTATACAAAAAAAATATTTTTTCCTAAAAAATCTAAAAAGCACATGGTGTCTTGACTATTAGACATGGTTTCCTTATTTTTCTCTTTTTTTGAACATGACTGAAATTTAGAAAGCTATACCTAAAATGTAGGGCACCATGAATTAAATGTGGAACACCATGTAGTTCTTACATTTTTTTAGCCAAAATTTATTTTTTAACCTAACATAATTTTGTGTGTGTATGTAGAGGAAGGTTCAAGTAAGAACCCCTGTTTTTATGATAACTAGATCAAATGGTTTCTGATTGAACTGATGCTTGCAGTGCTCGAACCAATTTTTTAAGCTAAACAAGAATCCCTAAACCCAAACCCTTAAAGCGACACCCCAAATACTAAAGCTAAACTTTAATTTCTCCATTGATGTGGGGCTTATACTAAATGGCTTAGATGTTTGAGTACATGCCAATATACACTAAAAATGATTGGATTGGTTCAGATTATGCTTGAGCCAACATATGGAGTAGCTGGATTGGATTGTCTCATCTACTATGAACCACCCCCTCCCCCCCACAAATCGATGGTAAAATATCTTGTTGGGGGGGGGGGGGGCATGCTCGTTTGTATTTTATTTTTTCCTTAATAAAATTTGCCAGGGCAAAGTCCCTTTTCCCCAAAAAATACCCCTAAATGTTAAACCCTCTATATATATATAAATATATATATTTAGGGTTTGACGACCACTTCTAGCACCACTGGAACACGTTCAATTGGAGTTTGTTTGATCAAGTTCTAACAAAAAACATGAGTACTTAGTTGCTCATTTCTCTATATGCGCGTGCACGTTTCGAATATATTAGGGTTAGTTGTCATTGGCTTTAGTCATTATTAGGATTAGGCCCATTAGCTTAACCTATTAGCATTAGGCTTTTGTGCCCAATCTGTGTAAATTGGTATATATAACATACTATAAAAATCAATTTCGATAAACATCTCTTTATCAATCACACCATCCATGTGATTTTTTTATACAGCCTGACCGTAATATTGCTTATGATAAGGTGTAATGTATTGAGAATTTAATCATCTATTGATCATGCTACTTCTAAAGAAAACAAACTTTATCTTTATAACTATTGCTTATGATAAGGGTGTAATGTATCGAGAATTCTTATCGTCTATTGATTGTGTCACTTCTAAAGAAAACAATCTTTTCGTTTATAACTTCTAGTGCTAATAAGTCTACTAATGGCATCCCATTTCTTAGAGTGGTTCAGTTCTTGAGAAGAGTTTGCAGCCCCATGAATCACATATTCCATTTCTTCTCCAGTTCCTGGTAAACACACTTATGCTAATAAACTTCCGTAAAGAAAGCGTGTTAGCTTTCTTATGCATCTGATTATATGTTATTATTGGTGTTCTATTTTTATAATTTATTATCTCTTCATATAATATAACATAATATGTCTGGTTACTTTTCAACAAATCAATTCTTTTCTTGTTTCTTTCATTGATGTCCGTCTACCTTTTCATCTTTTCACATTCTTTAGATTGATTACAACTTGCATGGAATGGGGCACCTACATGTATCAAAGATAAAATTTCGCCATCCGGTACCACATGTTTTCACTAAGAAGATGAATTTAGATGGGCAACATAAACAACAGATGAATAACTCCTTTATGGCTACTAACTCTCAGGTTATTGTTACGATGCAAAAGTTTATGGTATTAGTAGGGGTGGTGAGATGGGTGGGTTGGGTAATGAGTCAAAGCCAGCTGGTTTTGTTGGGTGACCCACAAATACCTTTATTTCCCACTTTTATTTTGTATTATGATTAAAAAAAATTTACTAGAATGATCGAATTCCGTATGTCGTATTTTTTGTAGTTAGGATGTTGTATGCATTGAAAATAGACTTCAGGAGACTTTTGGACCATTTGACATTCTCATTTTAGGTTAATTTTGGTTCGTTTATTTGAGATGGAATACAATCGAGATTGAACTGTTCAGAAGTAAATTGGTGACTTTTAGTTTTAATGCAAGTATGAACATTGTTGTATGAATATATGATATTTTCACTTGTCTATGTTATGTGGGAATCATCAGGAACATTCAAGTGATAAAGTTTGTGTAGAGTCATCAATCTGGCTGTCATCCACCATTCCCGATACTTGGATTTGGCATTTCCCGAGTCAAGATCTTGAAGATAACATTGCTAAACGTCAGAGTGTCTGTGAACTTGAGGGAGATGCTGCTATTGATGGTTAGTTGTGTTCTTGGTTTTGTGTAGTGTCCTAAAACATGTTCATGACTGAGAATGTTAATTTGATTTTTGACAGATATTCTTAACCGGCAATATAAATTGTACTCTTCACTGTCACAAACCCTTTCTGATGTTAGAATGGTTCAGTCACTCGTACCAATTTGGGAGGTCTTGTTTATAATCTTATGGACATCTCTTATTTCCATCCATCCATAAGTTATTACTTTTCACTTTATTCTTCATTCTTGCAGGAGTTTGAGAGGACAGGAATGCATATGGAAACCATATCATCTGATCCTGAAAAACCTAGCCCAGAGGATGTTTTGAGTGATTTGTCAATTAAAGTTGAGTTTGAAAACAAGCTATTGGAATTGTGTGATGCAGGAAGTTCTTTACCTTGTACTCCAGTTAATACCGATAAAATATTTTCACAATCTGTAAGATCTTCAAGTGATGGGAGAGATGTGGTTGAAAGTAGCAAGCATGGGCATGCATCAGACAAAATAGAATATGTGTTATCACAATGCCAATACACTGCAGAAGATCCAGAAGCTTTGAGGCTTCTAAATTGGCTTGCATCTTCTCAAGCTGCAGAAGACATAAACTCTGATGATGAACTTAGACGAGAAACCATTTTAAGTCCATTAATGCCTGCAACAACAATTAATGAGATGCTGGAAAAAGCTGATATGGAATTTTTGAGCGCGTCACAGCAAGAATGTCAAGATATCCTCGATTCTGTTCATGATTCAATTAATGCAGAATGTAAAGTTGAAAGTGAAACATCTGCTATGGCTCTTGATTGTAGTTATCATACTCCGCAATTATCATTGAAGGAAGAGATTCCTCAGGTGGATAGTAAAAAACCTATCCATCTTACTAGGAAAACATCTAAGATGGAGAAGAACAAAGGAAAGCGTCCGTTTTGGGGATCTTTGCCTTTCTGTTTGACTGAAAATGCAAATGATGGTCAGTCAATGGACGTTAAAGTCGGCAGATGTGATGGTGAAATAAACATTGGTACAATAACTTGTGCAGGAAGTACAATTGTTGGATGCTCTGTTCGGGATCTGATGAGGAGAAAACGATATCAACGGGGTGAGCCTCCAAAAGATGAAATTCATCATGATTTAAAGGTTACACCGGACAAGGAATCTAGTAGAAGCGTCATATCTTCCCCTAAACAAAGGAGTGATCAGCAAGATGTCAGTCCTAGTAGTATCAACCTGACATATGAACTCCCTATAGTTGGATCATCACTAACACCAACCCCCGGTTCAGATGGGGATAAGGCTGAAGAAAGAGGTCTAGACCTTGATCCATGAATTCTTTCTTGGTTAGTCTAATTAGGCACTGTCAACTGATTAGGTCTTGATTTGATCTGATGCCATCCGATCCTTTGTTATGTGAGTCTAGGGGTCAAAACAACTTGATCCATTGATCCAGTAGATTGACCCATTTAGGCAGATCACTAATGGATTCACTCATTTAAATTATATAGTTAAATGTTTACCGTTTTTTTTTGTCATGTTGAACTACTTGTTCAATATGCTTAATTTCAAAGAATATTATAAACCCAACTTGTTAATTCACATTAAATGTTGTAGGGGGGATGTGCCACTATTTTAACATGTTGAGGGTGGTTATTGAAGGGGGCGTGGGGCTGTTTAATAAACTCAAAAGAAATGGGTCGATTTTGCGGGGTATCATCCTTCTATATAGAGGGAATTGCATATATGCATTATGCCCTTGAAACATGCAAGTTATCAGATAATGTATAATGCAAGTTTTGAGGAGGATAAAGGAAATTGACCCTATTACTTGGGTTGTTGGTGGTCAAACCATGAGTTAATTAGTTGGGTTATGGGTTCGATCAGATCACTAGTTTCAATAATTTATTTCCTGTTTCATGTAGTTGAGGATAAAGACATAGATGAGTGTCCCTCTTCTGTTGATGGGGACTATAAAGAAGTGAAACACACTGGTTCTAAACTAGATGACTCCATTCTGCATGAAGAACAATCCATGGGTACTCCTACACATTACCGCAATGATGGTTCCTATATCTACATGTTGACTCCTGCATTTTTACCACCATCAGCAGATGAGGTCAATAGTTGGCTGCTTCATGATGAGACTGGTACAGGTGCAACCAATTTTAGATAATAGTTTATAATTGATTAGGAACTATTCTTATAGTGGTGCCCTTTGATTTTTAGATGGCTTGAGAGAAAATGTAAATGCATCAACAGAGGGATCTTTATCACCAAAGGGTAAAGTCTTTCGGTCTTTCTACTGTTTCAGAGGAGACCCCCCACTCATATTATCACCTTTTTTTATATATAATACAGATATAAATTTAAAATCACAATACGAACAATTTATCATACTTCATCGAAATATATAAACACATAACCGCATAACGCATACACATAACACATAAAGTAAGTAGGGCACATAAAACGAAAAAAAAAGAACTACCAAAATATCAAGGAAGAGGATATATCATAGATCACACACCACGCAAACCAGTAGATAGCATTCATACCAGACCACCAGACATATCAAACAAGCTTTCTATTTAAAATAAGGGACCCCTAGAACTAAGACCATACCTAAAAACTAGGATCTCTAACCTACATCCTAAAAAAAATCTAAAAATCTCTCCTTTATGGCTTTATTCTACGCCTTCCAAACTCCTATCACTGACCATGTCCTCAAAACGGTGCAACTCTACCAAAATACCAAAACAAGCATTCTATATGCATAGTAATTGTTTAGTTTTTGCAGGTTCCCTTGGCCTTGGAACGAATTCACAAAATTTTTCTGCTGATATGTGTAATAAGCTTCTTACGGACTCAGGCTCAATGTCTAGCATTCATGCAAATTTGGATCATGCAAAAAAATTAGGCCAGGAAAGCCATGCTACGAGACCAAAAATGTGTTCCCCTGGATTGCCCTCAGTTTCACTAGATATCTCTCAGTTATCAGGCCCTGAAGGAAAAAAGCTGACTCCTTTGAGTCAGACAGGCTTTAGGGATCCTGCAAGCATTGGTGCAGGACAGCAGCTGACTATTTTTAGCATAGAGGTTCTGTTGGTTTCTCTTTGATATTTTTGTTCAAATTTGAACAATATAGATTTTGTTTGCATCATGAAAATGATTGTATGTTGACTAATGCAACATTTATTGACAGGTACAAGCAGAATCTAGGGGAGACTTGAGACCTGACCCCCGATTCGATGCCATCAATTTCATAGTGGTTGTTATTGAGGAAGATGGTGAGTCTGAAATCAGGAGTTATATCCTTTTGCACAGTGAGATGACATCTGCCAGAAGGTACACCATTTTTATTGCTTTTAGATTCCACTTTGCTTAGAAGATAATAGATTTTCATTCCAAAACTTATTTTTGTCACTGTATTCTAAAAGATCTTCTGGTTTACTTTTAATTCTCTGTCCTTGAATGACTGGGAGACACACTATGTGTGTGTTAAACTTGAAAGGATTAGAACTTCACTTCACCTGGTCCTTGGACTTGAGTCTGTGTAAAAAAAATTAAGCTTCAGAATTATTTCTAATAGGATTTTCATACCCTGTGGTAAAAATTGGCTTAGGAGGAGGTTAATCGGAAGAGCATTCCTGTAATATATCATAATTCCAAACCAGATTGTTCTCTTTTTCTGTTGCTCATGGTTGTAAAAATCGCTAATCGGTAGTCGGGCGACGAGGTGGGGACTAGGGATTAATCGGGATTAATCGGATTGGAAATTTATATATAATTTTACAAAATTTTACAAAATTATATATATATATACACATACAAAATTTTATATATAATTTTCAAAATAAATATTAGTTTTTCAATACATCAAAGATTTTCACAAATTAAAAAGCCTATAAGTATATTTTCCTGCCAAAACACAATTAAAAAACCAATTAATAGGCCAAAACATGTTTAAAATGGGCTGGACAAAGGCTTTTAGTTATTAGGTTAAAGAAAAACCACAATTTCTTTGGGCTGGATCGAAATTTTGGGCTTAAAACTGGGTTGACCGATTTTTTTGAACTTGACCGATTAATCCCGACTAGAGCCGACTAGCTCCGACTAGAGCTGACTACCGATTAGTGGACCGACTAGGCAAAATTTAATTAGCTTAGGACCGACTAGCGATTAATCCCGATATTTACAACACTGTTGTTGCTTAATAGTAATATCATAAATTTTTAAACAAGTCTTTGCTTTTTTCATTTGTTTGATAAGCAGTCATCTACTCATCTGGTAGTTTAGAAGTCTCATTTTAATTTGAAGTAATTTATGCAACAGTTTTATTTGTTAATGCCTAATACAGGTTGATCTATGGCAGTAACTTTGTTAATTTATATTTCATTTTCTTCTGTTTAGGTGATTCGGGTTCTCTTTAAAAAGACTTCAGGGTTCATTTAGGGGCAGGGCTGTCATAACGGGTCAAACACGACCCGTTAAGACACGAAACACGAAATGGGTAGACACGAACACGACATGAAAAATTATCTTGTTTGTTTTTTCAAACACGAAACGACCCGTTTAAAGCATGTAAACATAAAATGATCTGTTAAAGAACCTGTTAACAGTTTAAACTATAAATGACCCGTTAAAGAACCTTTTAAGAAACCTGTTAAGGAATTAGGGTTAGATAATTAGAAATCATAGAAGGTAACCGGTTACCCACATATTTTATTTTATTAATTATTTCAAATTTTAAATTATAAACATGTCTTAACAGGTCTTAATGGATCTTAATAGGTCTTAATGTGTCTTAACAGGTCTTAACGTTTTGACATGTTTTAGACACGAAACATGTTAAGGGTAAACATGAAACATGTTAAAGTTGTGTCATGTTAACGTGTTTGTGTCTGAAATTGCCAGCCCTATTTAGGTTTGTTTGATAACCTCTTAATGATTCATCAAGAGGTTATCTCTGAATCAGTCAGAGGTTGAAACTGTTTGTTTCATTAAAAAAAACACATCTGAATGAGTTAGTCAACCTCTTAACCATTAAGCTATAAACAAAGTCTGAATGATTCAGACCTCTTGTTAATTCAACACTTAATGAACCAAACAATCCCTTAAAAATGAGTAATTATCTTTATGTTGGTAATGGAAAATAATCATATAACTTTTTCTTGAATAAGAACAAATGATTACATCTTGTTTGGTGCTTTATAAACTTATTTGTCATTAAAGACTTTTCTATGTCTAACATGGAATTTTACTGCACAGAAATATGGACGGCATAAGTGGTTGCATGTTTATAGCTTGCAACCAAGAGAAGCAGTTGTTTAATGAGTTCATGAAAATCATTTATAATTATGATCCTGATATAGTAATGGGCTGGGATATTCAAGGTGGTTCACTTGGTTTCTTAGCTGAAAGGGCTGCATTTCTTGGAATTGGTTTGCTTAGTAAAATATCTCGAACACCCGCACAACCAATTGCAAAGGCGGAAGTTTCAGATATTCCAGATATGGCCCCTGAAATGTTTAATTCTCAAACTGATATGCTAAATGAAGCAATCATTGAGGATGAATGGGGCCGAACTCATGCAAGTGGGGTCCATGTTGGTGGTAGAATTGTTCTTAATGTTTGGCGCCTGGTTCGCAGTGAAGTTAAGCTTAATATATACACAGCCGAAGCAGTGGCAGAAGCAGTTCTTAGGCGAAAAATTCCATTTTTTCACTACAGAACATTGACAAAGTGGTTTGCTAGTGGTCCTGGAAAAGCAAGATATCGGTGTATAGAATATATTTTAGACAGGGCAAAATTGAACATTCAAGTGATGAACCAACTCGATATGGTATTTTGTGGAAATTAGCATTTTCTTATTCTCTTCTTTGGATTCAATTGTCATGTGTTCATTATGTGTTTGAATAGTATTAATTCATACTGTATGTACATACTTGTCTATGCAGGTAAACAGGACATCAGAGCTTGCGCGTGTATTTGGTATTGATTTCTTTTCGGTTCTTTCCAGAGGTTCTCAGTATCGTGTTGAATCTATGTTGGTGAGATTGGCGCACACACAAAATTATCTTGCAATTTCTCCTGGAAGCCAACAGGTTTTTACTCAACTGACATCTCTCTAATGTATCAGTATTAACATGTCTGCATTTACTTTAGGGCTGTAAACAAGCCAAGCTGAACCAAGCTAGGCTCAGCTTGGGCTTGAAGTTAAACGAGCTGGCTTGGCTTGCTCAATTTTTTTAACGATTTGAAAAAGTGAGCTCGAGCTCTGCTGGTACAAAACCTGACTGACTATGTACACAACTGCAAATTACACTCTCTAACAATCATAAAACATAGTGATCCATGCCAACCCTGCCTCGGGCTTTGCTCAATTATAAAATGAGCTGGCTCGGCTTAGCTCATTTACAAAAGAGCTTTTTTCGAGTGAGCTGCAAGCCATGAACTTTTGACCATCCCTAATTTACATTGGCTTTTTTAATTTTGGTCTTATATATTGACAGTTACTAAGGCAATTGTTTGTCAATTAGGTTGCTTGTCAACCGGCAATGGAATGCTTACCACTTGTTTTGGAGCCAGAATCTGGGTTCTATGCAGATCCAGTTATTGTTTTAGATTTTCAGTCTCTGTATCCATCAATGGTCATTGCCTACAATCTCTGCTTTTGTACATGCCTTGGAAAAGTTTCACCTTGGAAGCCAAATACCCTTGGTGTTACTTCATATACACCAGACCCAAAGGTTCTATGGGGATTGAGGCATGAAGTTCTACTTACACCAAATGGAGTAATGTATGTGCCTTCAAAGGTAATTATTCCTTCAATCTTCAGCTAAATAAGTAGATTGTGTTATAATGCTTGCTTGTACATGCTACTTAAACAACCTAACAAACGAACATGCCCAACAAAATCTCACTCATACAGTAGACAACGGTTGGTGCGGTTTAGATGGTTTAGAAAAAATGCAAACCGTAAACCACACCGAACCACTCGGTTTTTAGAATACTCAAACCATAAACCGCACCATCAAGTTCTAAAACCGACCAATTGTCCTCGGCCCGGTCCGGTTTATACAGTTCGGTTGGTTTATGGACACCCCTAAAAAATTATAGACAATGAAAGCATAGAAATCCCTAAGACTAAGGTACCTTAAGACTATAGTCACACCTAAGACTTAAGGCACACCTAACCTGCTACTTAAGATTTTTTTATAAATATTAATTTATTCTACCTTCCATGGTTCAGGTCCGGAAAGGTGTACTACCTCGATTACTTGATGAGATATTGTCAACACGAATTATGGTTAAGCAGGCAATGAAGAAGTTGTCTCCATCAGATAAAGTACTTCATCGGGTATGATATCACTACTCGCTAGGGGTGTTCATCGGTTCGGATTACAAGTTATTTGGATTTGACTTCTTTTTGCCTTTATATGAACCCGACCCGAATTGATTCGAATCTCATCCGACCCGAAGCTATCCGAATTAGGATTTGGTTTGGATTCGAATATATATGAACAGCCCAAACAACTTGAATAAAGTTGAAAAGAAATTTCCTGAATTTTTTTCTTGTTTTGTCTATTTATTTTTTCCTATATTTTTGTCCATAAAAGTAAATATTTTATTAGTTTAGATTCATAATACAATATTTAAAGTTCAAATTAAAAAACGATCACGAATCCATCGTAATAAAATAGTCTAAGTAAATTCCATGACTCATAAAAAAACATCCTAACAACTCGAATTTAATAATGGTCCATTGTCTCGTAATCGGTTTATCCGGATATCCAAACAACCCGAATTACATAAAACCAGCAATCTGAATCTGACCCAAATATCCAAATAACCTTTTTGGATTCGGATTGATCCAACCCGAACAACCCGAATCAAGATTCGAATCGATTTTTCTGGTTTCGGATACGATATGGGTTTCGTTGTTTTTCGGATTTTGGATCTTTTGATCGCTACACTCCTAGATGTTATTATCAAATTTATAATCTAGTAAGATGTTAAACACATGATGAAAGTATTTGGGCAGTAAGCATGCATGCTTTAATCGTTGTTTCAGATTTATAATGCAAGACAGCTTGCATTGAAGCTTATAGCAAATGTGACGTATGGGTATACTGCTGCTGGTTTTAGTGGTCGCATGCCTTGCGCTGAACTTGCAGACAGCATTGTTCAGTGTGGCCGTAGAACACTTGAAAACGCTATTTTACATGTGAACACACATGATAAGTGGAAGGCTAAAGTTATATACGGTGATACTGATAGGTATGTTTTTTTAGCTAATCTGTTTATAACCAACCATGTAGATTGTAAATCTTGTAAAATGTCTAGTTTTTTTTCCTGAAGTTGAAGAGGAATTTGCATGTTAGTCCTATTGTATTTTATGCCTATCTGCTGTTTTATGATATGATATCGATTGATACTTTTCCTTCCACCATATCTTTTGTTATTGATATATTTCTTCTCTATATGTTTAAAAATGTCTATTTGCCTGTTGTTTGTTTTGGATCCGGGATGCATAATCTCTTTCCCCAATGATAGAGGTAAAGTTTGCTTACATCGCACCCTTCTAAGACCTTACTAATAGCTATGTTATGAGTGGGATTTATTGGGAATGGTTGTTATTACTGCATTGGAGCTTTGGAGGTTATTACTTAATTTTTGGCTTATTTTATATAATTCGAGGCTGAATTGTTTGCACTCAGTTCACAATATTGAAATCCTTTTATAAATTGGACGGTGAATGAGTTCCTCTTATTGCACTGATTGTGTCTCAGTCATGTTGATTGCTTCTAAATTGTGCTGCAGCATGTTTGTACTCCTTCCTGGCCGTTCCGTAAGTGAAGCGTTCCAAATTGGAAATGAAATAGCATCAGTGGTAACCAAGATGAACCCTAGTCCTGTTGTACTGAAAATGGAGAAGGTGTACCATCCATGCTTCCTTCTTACAAAGAAGAGATATGTCGGTTACAGTTACGAGAAGCCTGACCAACTCAAACCTGTCTTTGATGCTAAAGGTATTGAGACCATACGCCGAGATACATGTGCAGCTGTATCCAAGACATTGGAGAGTTCATTAAGAAACTATTTTGAAAATCAGGAGATTAGTAAGGTAAGGTTTGCGGTTTTCTGTTTGTTATGCCCGTATTTATATGGCATTTATTATGTAAATGTATGGCTTAAATGCTCTCATGAGGCTTGAACCTGTGACCTCAAGTGAAGCACTTTGTTATCAATGAGCCATGACTAGTTAATAAACAGTTAGCTTGTGTTATATTGAACATTTATGCTTCACAAAAGTAACACAATCAAGGGTTAATTATTTGGACACTTAAAAACAGAAATTTGGGAACATGTTTTTTTTTCCTAAGGTACAGGTGACATAATGGGCTAATCTGATCAGTTGGGTCAAAACAGACAATTGTTTTAGGGAGTGAAGCATTTCGGCCTAACCCAAAACACTTGAATATGGTTCTTTTTTTTTAAACAGAAAACACCCACATGCACACAGACTGTTGGGTATCTTTGAATCGCAAATCACAGCCAAATAATTTCACTCATAAAGTAGGAATGAAAACAGAAAAACGTTACACAAGATTTAAAGTGGTCGCCCGGTTTGACCTACGCTCACTGTGCAACTAACAGTTTATACTATTTGGGTGTTCATCTGCCCTTTGCTAATCCTCCACACCCAACACACACACACCCATTTAATTCTACTTCTAAATCTACATCACACCCTGTCTTCGGTAGGATTAAGACCAGGATGTCTCCTTAGAGACACCTAAATAATTAGTCAAGAGTACATTATTTCAGTAATCATCTAATTAGGAGGTTTTATGCGTTGAAACTATCCTCAAGGCTAATTTTGAACAGTTTTGTTAGCTGTTAAGATCTGCATTATTTGACCCATTAGAGATATAGTGTAACCCCCTTCTCAATCAACCGATCATAATTAGCTAGGTTGTGAAAATAACGTTAAAATCATTGGGGTGATCAACTTCAAACGATAACTTTGAGCCGGGGACTCTTTCGGAGCAGCCTCTCTATCCCAATTGGGATAGGGGTAAGGTTTGTATCTATCCTTCCCCCCAGACCCTACTGAAAAGTGGGAATATACTGGGTAAGGTGGTTGTTGTATTTTAAGGTAATGTTTGCAGTGTAGAAAGCTAAAACATATATTTAATTTTTCTTCAGGTGAAATCATACTTGACACGCCAATGGTCACGCATATTATCTGGCAGAGTTTCAATTCAAGATTTTATATTTGCAAAAGAAGTTCGCTTAGGCACATACAGTTCACGTGTTTCTTCCTTACCTCCATCAGCAATAGTAGCAACCAAAGCTATAAAAGCTGACCCGCGGGCCGAACCACGCTATGCAGAACGAATACCTTACGTGGTGGTTCACGCTGAGCCTGGTGCACGCCTAGCTGACATGGTGGTCAATCCAATGGAACTCTTGGCACTTGACTCACCTTATCGATTAAACGATTTGTATTACATCAACAAACAGATAATTCCAGCATTACAGAGGGTGTTTGGGCTTGTTGGAGTTGACCTAAGGCAGTGGTTTCTGGACATGCCCCGGCCCATTAGAGAATCTGTTGGGAAAAACCAGTTTTACGGCCAGAATTCTAATCGGACGCGGATCGATTACTATTATCTATCTAAACACTGCATCATGTGTGGGGAGAGGGTCCAGGCATCTGCAACACCTTTATGCGATAAATGTTCAAGAAATGAAGCTGCTGTTACCGTTGCTGTAACCGCTAGGACCTCCAAGATGGAAAGAGAGATCCAACACCTTGCTGCTGTAAGTTTTATATGTTTAAAGTTTCATATGCTGTAGGATTAAATATTACATTTTTTTTAGCTTCCAATGAGCAAAATGGAGAATTGTTCTGCTTTAAGTTGAATATTACTTGAAACTAAACAAGTTAACTAGTCAAAATATTCTCTATCTTGTGATGGTAGTAAATAGAGGTGGCAAAATGAGCTGTTCTAGCAAGCTCAGTAATGGATTGAAACGGGTTCAGGCCAAAACATGCCATTTTTGCTATGATCGTAAACAGTCCTTTGAAAAGAATTAATGTATCAAATAACAAGCATACCCAGTAAAAATCCCACTTAGAGTTGGGTCTGGGGGAAAGGATAGAGACAAACCTTACCTCTATCCCAGTTGGGATAGAAAGGCTGCTCCAAAGGAGTCCCCGGCTCAAACTTATCGTTTGAGGTTAATCATCTCAACACTTTTAACGATTATTTTCACAAAACAAGTAAAATAACTTTAAAATAACGTTAAAATTATTGCAATTTTACTTTTGCCCCTTAAGGGCCGACACATATAACATTATACGTGTGCACTGTAATTAATGTATCAAATATGATTGTAATTTGATAATAATCTAAATATTTGAAAAAAATGGTTTAATGTATTGAAAATGCACTTTTCAACAAATTTTATTTCCGCTAATTATTTTGATTTTACCTGTTTGACCTGATAGAGATAAAACTTAACCTTGATCAACACGTTTAGAAGTAAATGGGTCCAAATTGACACCCAATGATAATCAATCATGATAATCCTTTGTCCCCTCTATCTTTTAATGCTGAAAATGTTGTAATGTTTTCCAGATATGCCGGCACTGTGGAGGCGGAGATTGGATTGTAGAAAGTGGCATAAAGTGTACATCGCTTGCATGTTCTATCTTTTTCGAACGACAAAAGGTACAGAAAGAGTTGCAGTCTCTCTCAAACTTTGCCACAGAATCAGGATTGTATCCTAAGTGTATGACAGAGTGGTTCTAGATGCTAACAACATGTGTATATTATATATATATATATATATATATATACATACACGCACACGCGCGCACGCATAGCACTTGTATGATTCTTTTTGGCAAATATATCCGGATAATGAGAGCCGGAAATTGTATTCTTTTTTCTTGTGCATAAATAGAGAGAAAGGGGTGCTTATTTAAGTTTCCATCTTGGGCTATAAAGATCTTTGTGATGATGTAATAAATGATGGTGTAGGTTTTAACAAAAACAAGCTCATTTGAATAAAAAGGGCATATCATACACATGATCCAAATAGCTTATCAAGAAACCTAAACATAGTAACTTGTCAAGCTTTGTCTTAGTGACTGTTAAGTGAATCTTGTGACATGAAACGACACATCACATATGCTTAGTGACTGTTAAGTGAACACAAGGAGCGCTAATTACCTGAAAATATTAACAAATTCTTACAAACAAGCTTTATGCTTATGAATTATAACCAATCCTTTGTAAAATACCAACTTAAAAACTTTTCTAAGTTTATTTTTGTTTGTTTTTTTAAAAAAGAAAATCAAGCTTCTTAATAGTAGGAGTTATAAATGCATAATTAGATGTTTTAGTTAGCTTTTAATTCAAATGAATTTAAAATTATATTAAGCTGTTTGACCATTTTGGTCAAACTTTAAACATAATTTGTAGTAAAGCTGAGTAGGGGTGTTCACGTGCCAAACCGAGCCAAGCCAGGGGTCAGCTTGGACTCGGCTCGGCTCGGATTGTAAATCGAGGTTGAAATCTTGGCTCGGTCTCGACTTGTTTTTAACCGAGCTGGCTTGCTCGGCTCGTTTTTGGCTCGGTTTTTACATAAGAAATTTAATATTTTAATTGCATTCACATCAACTCGGCCCGGTTCGTTTTTGGCTCAGTAGTTACATAAGAAATTTAATATTTGAATTGCATTCACCTCAACTCGGCTTGGTTCGTTTTTGGCTCGATTTTACATAAGAGAAGAGGCGTGAATATGTGAAACTAGGAATTAAGAATATGATTTAGGATTTAGGAATTAGTGGAGCATGTGAGAATTGAGATTCATTTCATATTTACATCCTCTTTTCTTTTCTTTTTTTATTTTTATTTTTTTAACATAATTACAAAATAAAACCAAACTATATTTATTATTTTAAGTAACCCTATAGTTTTATATTTTAGTATATATCATGTTGTACAAACGAGCCGAGCCAGCCCTGGCTCGGACTCAGCTCGGTTACAAAACGAGCTGGCTCGGTTCGGATCGGTTACAAACGAGCTTTATCCGAGCTTTTTCCAAACGTGCTACGAGCCGAATCCGAGATTCGAGCTTTTTGGATAGCCCTAGAGCTGAGCATGGATTGGTTTGTTGAAAACCAAACCTGCAAGGAATGTTCTATTTTTAAATGTTTGAAGTTTTCTAGCATTCTTAATATATTATACATTTATACACCACCAGGCACACGTTATATATGTTTTGAACGGCCACCAATCATACACTATATGTGTATCTAACACCATGTATGGGACAAATTCTCATTTTCGTTACATGTGTTAATTTATAAATCTTTTTAATTATAAAGTTCGTTAAAAACTTTTGATGCATTTCCTTATTTATCAATCTTGCATTATATTACATCCATTTTCACCAGTGATACTAGATAATGTCTTTGGCTACTCGTTCAAAAATAATATGCTTATAATATATCCATTATCATTACACCAAATGTTTTCCTAGCAGTTGGTTACTCGATCAATTTTACAAACTACACAATTTATTTTCTCAAATATAGATTTAGAGTAAGTTGGTTACTTATCAATACCAACAAATTACTTTTCATATTGGATTCTTTCACCATTTAGCAATTTATTTTAATGTATAGGCATGGTTTATCATTACATTGGATTTTTTAACACATTTCTTTCTACTAATTTATCAAATTTTCACTTTAATATCATATCACAAAAGATTTCAACATATTTTAGTGTCCATTTAAAACTTATTTGAACTATGGTTGGTAAAACTGAACTTGCGAAAAATCACTTAAGGTGACCCAATTTGACAACTTTCATCCATTTCACTATGTTCTCTTTCTATTCTCATCGCTTTTAATAATGTTGTTAAAACCGGATCATACAAGGTACCGGTGAGATAACCGGACCAAAATAAGGTGTTCAACCGCTCTTGGCTGAATCGATCTGACTGGTTGAACCAGCAAACAAGATTGTGGTCAAACCAAATTTTTGTTTTTGTTTTTTATTTCTTCTAAAATCCAAATGATTTGTCATTAAAATCAAACCCTGTATTTTTTAAGCATAATTATGTTTGTTTAAACATTGATTATGTTTAAATGTTTATATAATTATATAATTTTTTGGTAATTTAAGAATATTTGATGTCATCTGATTCTTTAATCCGATCAAACCAATCCAAACCACTAAACTAATAAGACATCAGATTCAATGCCCGGTTTAGTTATCCAAACATCAAGTGTTACTAAGATGCCAACCGAACAGTTTGAAGCCTTACGAATCAATTATCCAAAATTTCATTTTAGGTTGTTCTTATTGGATCTATGTGAACAAGATAATCTTCACAGAAGCATACATCAAATGGGTTATGTCCTGTTTCTTGCCTTATTTCTTGAATACACATTCCTGCAAATTGCTCTTCATCCCCATCTTCTTCTTCAGGGATTTCTCTGTCATTTGCGTCAACCGAGAACCTTGGTGGTTGAGGGTTGTTTCTATATGTTCGAAACCTTAGGCTTGTTGATCTATCTAGCCTTTGTGATACTTCAACCCTAACTGGGACCCTTACGGATGTTATACTTGCTGGCCTTTAGTTCCAGCTTCGTCCTTCAAGGTCTTCTATCGTTCTCCTTTCTCCTGGTATTGCTGTGATACCATTTGTTGACAAATGGTCAACAACATTTTCTACGTTATATTGGAACCCTGTGTAACTGGTGTTTGACAGTCGGCCTATAAGCCTCATGGTGACTAGCAGATTGCTTTCACCCCCTTGCCAGTTATCATACCCATGTGTCTGAATTACAACCTGGATATGATTATGAAAGTCATCCACACTAAGTACCATATCTGGTACCATGTATACCAATTGAGTTCCTGCAGATAAGTCGACTTCCATTGTTCCAATGATTTGTCGTTCGTCACTCCACCTGGTGTCTCGTAGAACGACTAGAGCTACTACCCCTGCTCCTCTCCTGTGCATAGTATGGACTCTTATCATGAACATGCCTAAGTGGACATGTTGCATACCAGACTCCCTTATCCTTTGATAACTTTGCTGTTTACAGGGTCTTAGCTCCGTTTGGTTTTCTTCTGTGCAAAGTATCATTTGCTCAGAGTAGTGCTGATATACTCTGTGCTGGACTGTTTGTCTGTTATTTCCGTAGAGAACTTCTGTTGGGACGAGTTCTGCTCGTCTCTGTCTGGAGACTTCCAGTTGTCTTTCTGGGTCTAATTCTGTTTCCAGACTTCTTCTGTACCCATGGCCAAACCTCAAAAGGTTAGTGAAGAACCACTAAATCCTAAGAAGAGAGGCAACAAACCTAAAGGAAAGAAACATGAAAATTGGGGAACTCTTGGAGAATATTCGGGAAAATGGGATTACTACGTAAAATACACCCCCACTATGAATACTACACCCCTGGAAGAGATAATTGCCACAGGATAGGAAGATGACTCGAAAGACGATGAACAGCAGCAAAAGAACCAAGTCCAAATCAAAGAATTAGAATCCGAAAGTGAAAGTGAAGATGAATTCCAAGAAAGAATAAAGATGTTACAATATGTAACACCTTGTGCAGAAAAGCGTGGTGAGACCTATGAACAAACTTTTAGTAGCGAGCTGAAAGATGCACCGTGCAAAAGTTTGGAATTGGTATCATCAGAATCATCAGAGTCAAAACAAAGGAATTCACTTCGAAGGAAATCACCCTTATTAAGAAAAGCTCAAATAATGCATGAAGTTCAGATGAGGCTTAAATACAATAAGCCCGAAGAAATTGAAAAAAGGAGAATAGGGGAAGCTAAAATAAGGGAGATTAAAGAAAGGAGGTTTGGGAAACAAAGGAAAGAGAAAGAAAAGGAGGAGAAAGCCATGTACACTAATCTTGATAAAGATCTAGAATATCCTAAAGTAAAAGAACTTAAGGACTTCTATAATCAAATCAAAAGTAATATGGCTCTACCTTCAACCTCTGAATCAGGAATATACAATCCACCTCTCAATGAAACCGAAGGGCCACCAGTGTACCCACCATCAAGAGGTATAACCAATGAAACATACCCACCAAGCAGAAACCTCCCTTACAGAGGTAAAAATTTTAGAGGAGGATACGGTGAATACAATACTTCACAATGGACTCTTCCACCAGCACTCACAACAATGGGTGCCATGCTTGTTTTACCACCTGACCCAGGCCTTTGGGCAGATGTTATTTCAAGGTGGGAGTCTATCACTTTAAATAAACTAAACGACATGGATTGGACCGACAACAAGTCCAAATTAATGTTCGTTGAAAACCTTCTTGGAGAGAATGAAAAGAAGATGTGGCAGCAATGGAGGACAACATTTCCAGAAGCCTATGGCTCTCTAGAATCCATTGCATATGATCCCCAAAATATTACCTCCCAGATAAGGCAAATAATAATAATGGAGGACCCATATAGAGGATCAACAGAAGAACAGGATAGGGCATACCGTAACCTTGAACGACTTACATGCTTAGACACAAAAGATCTCTGGAATTTCCTTGATGAATTCCGAATTTTAGCCGGTAAGTCAGGAAGATTGTTTTTTCCAGCAACTACAGAAAAATTATTCACAAAACTGCCACCAACAATTTCAAAAAAGATTGAAGGGTCATTCAAAGAAAAGTATCCAGGTCTCACAGCTGCAATCCTACCAGCCATTAAGTATACACACTCTTTCATAACTGATATGTGTACAGAAGCAGCTTTGCAAAAGGAACTCAGAGACCTGTCCTTATGCTCAAAAATACCTATCCCATGGTATTATAATAACACCAGAAAAAGGTATGGCATAAGAAAGTCAAGAACGTACAAAGGAAAACCGCAGGAAAAAACTCATATCAAGGTCTTTAAAAGAAAGCATATAGATCGAGGACAAGTGAGTAAATGTAAATGCTACATTTGCGGTAAAGAGGGTCATTTTGCTAGAGATTGTCAAAGCAAAACCGGAAATATGGCCAGAAAGACAGTAGTCGATAATCTTGACCTTAAGGATGACTGGGACATAGTCTCCGCTGATGTCAGTGATAATGACACTGTCTATAGCATCTCAGAAGGAGAAGGAGGTGCTACAGAGCTTAATATAGGGTCCATGATCGAAGAATCACCAGTGGATGAAAATGCATTTACAATATATCACAAATGACAATGGTACTTAAAACTCAGGACCCTCTATGGTTACGTGTAGGACACAAGTGACCAAGATACATGACTTAAAAATATTACTAATTACATGATAAATCAAACATGTGTACATAATGAACTCTTAAAATATGATTTGAAAGAAAACTCAATCAAGGTTGCGCGTATTGTTATTTAGTTGAAATAATTTACAACAGGAAAAAGCAAAATAAAAAAATAAAGAAAAACAAAGGACTAAAGTGAATTAAAAAAAACGGAAAGAAAATATAGTAAAAAAATCAAGAACTAATATAAAATTTTGTATAATTACAGGAACTTAAGTGCAAATACGAACAATCCAAGAAAAAAATAGAAAGATAAAGTTAAATGACTAAAGTATGATACAGAAAAGTTAAAAAAAAAGAATGAAAGATTGAGGCTGAAAAGAAAAGCTGAATCAATTATAAGGACCTAAATGCAATTAATAAAAAAATAAAACATTGTCGGATACATCAATATTAAGAAACAGTATATACAATATGCACATCTAAATGGATGAATAAATCCAAAGCATTACTCTTTGATAGGCTATTTTAGACATTTTATATTATGGCACATAATGTATATATGTGTCAACCGCACTAATTTTTTTACTTAATTTTTGTGAAAATAACGTTAAAAACATTGGGCTGGTCAGTTAATCGGGTATCATTAACCAGGAGTCTTATCGGAAGAAGTCTTTCAATTCCAATAAGGTATCTACATCTTACCCTTCTAAGAACCTACCTTATTGGTGGGATATACTGAGGACGCTGATGATGATGATATCTTGTAAGTTTTTTTTACCTCCTTATGTTGTTCATTCGGTTATTTACAACTTCAATCAGATTCATTAGATTCATTGCAAATGTTCTGATAAGTTAGCAAGTACCTAGACATATTTTTAAGGGTATATATAAGTTGATTCAACGAGATTTCTCAAGGGTATATATAAGTTGATTCAACGAGATTTCTCAAGGAAAACAAACATAAATAAGGTATATGAAAATACCTTAAATTCTGCCTGCAAACTTTGACACCAAAGATTTCTTTCATCAAACTTCTAGATTAAGCATCCTATTTTGCATAATTTGCACTCCATCATGATCATGGTCACAATCATCATCATAATTATCATGACCATGATCATACCAGTAGCGTAAAATGAATCTTTTATCAGGAACATATCCCTTATCCATCAAATGTCTAAACAACACTAATAAAACATCAAAAATTACCTCTGTTTGCGAGTGAATACGATCATCAACAGCAAACTTATGGACCTGTTTTTCCACTTCAATGCAGCTCATCCCAGTATCCTTTGCCATCCGTACCTTCTTCATTCTCCTTATTGTTTCAGCTCTATCTTTCCATCTTCCTTTGAAAGAATAAATGTTAGCCATCAAAATAAAAGGCACCGGGCTATCCGGTTCTTCAACAGATAATTGAGCAGCTGCATACTTCCCTACTTCTAAGTTACCATGAAAGCTGCAAGCACCCAACAATGCTTGCCAAAGTTGTACATCAGGCTTTATGGGTAGTGCCTCAATAAATCTTCTGGCTTCAATTAGAAGCCCTGCTCGGCCCAACATGTCAACTATACAAGCATGATGCTCTTTCCTTGGACTAATTCCATACTCGTTTTTCATGGATTCCAGAAACTCCATGCCTTTAGTTACTAAACCGACATGACTACAAGCATGAAGCAAAGATAAAAAGGTAATATCGGTTGGTTTTATACCTTCTTGTCTCATTTCTTCATATGACTGAAGAGCTTTAGAAGCTTTGCCATGACGGGCAAAAGCTGCAATCATGGAGTTCCATGAGACCAAGTTCTTATAAGTCATACTTTCAAAGACTTTGATAGATTCCTCTAATTCACCACATTTGGAGTACATGTTGATAAGCCCGTTACCAACATAAGGATTTGAACCAAACCCTTTTTTAACAACTATAGATTGGATTTGCTTGCCGAAAGCTAAGGAAGTATCACCACCAAACACTCCAAGAATAGCGGAGACCATATTTGGATCAATCTTGATTCCCTCTTTCACAATTCTCACAAATACTTGAATAGCTTCTTCCTCGCATCCGTTTTGTGCAAAACCAGCAAGAATCACTGTCATGGAAACCTCATCAAGAACCTGAGCAGACTCGAAAATCTGCCATGCATCTTGCATGCTACTGCATTTTGAATACATATCCATGAGTGCACTTTCTATATGCAAATCCAAGTTCATACCTAACTTCAAAACAAGCCCATGTATTTGACACCCTTCTCGAAGTGCGTGTAAACCAGAACATGCGAGTAACGAACTCAAATAGGTTAATGCATTTGGAGACACTATCCCTTTACGCATTTCCACAAATACCTTCAAGCTGTCTTCAAAAAATTGATTTTGTGCAAGCCCTGAGATCATTGCAGTCCAAGTAATTACATTTCTATTACTGATTTCTACAAAAACTTGCCTTCCAAAACAAAAACATCCACAACAAAAATAAGCTGTAATCAAAGCATTAGCAACTGTAGTTTCCTGCTCAAACCCATGTACAATAACCAATGTATGAATCATCTTACTAACATCAGAGAGCTCCCATCCTTCACAAACAGATAAAACAGTTGTGATAGTTCCTCGATCAAGCCAATAAACACCCAAAGAACCATACATCAGTTTGAAGTAATTAAATCCAACCTTAAAGAAACCATTTTTAAAAAACCCTGATATGATCGTATTCCAGGATACAGAATCTATTACTGGCATTTCATCAAACAGCTTGGATGCATCAGTCAAGTACCCACATTTTGAATATAAGAAAAGGAGGGAGTTCCAAATAGGGAGGTTATCTTGATTGTCAATTGGCTTATCAAGATTATAAAACTGTGGGTTCTTGATTAGGGAGGAATGAACTGAAGATCCAATTTTGAAATTTGTTTGTCTTCCACAAATGGATAGCAGACGGCATAATTGTTCTTGGTTTAGGATGAATCGTGATGATGAAGGATGTGAGCAAGTGAGAGAGAAGAGCCATGAGGGAATTTTGGATGATGTTTTTCGGAAAACCCATGCTGGATTCATCCATGAAAATAATTGGTATAACCTTCAATTCACAACCGCTACTCCCCTCCTGTTTTTTTTCATATATTTTTAATTAAAATCTCACATGTAAACTAAATTTCAATATAACAATTTAAATTTAGGTATTATACAATGATTTTAAGAAAATATATGTTTCAAATTACTTATAATTAATTACCTTAAATAATAAAGCCATAATATTGGAAATAAAAAAAAAAAAACAAAATTACAATTAGTAAATCTTTAAATTTTTATATGTGAAAATGATATTTCATTGGATTTTTATGACAATGTAGTCATCCTAATGATGATGTATAGAAGACTAAAGAATGCAACATAGTGAAAATTCATGAAAACAATTGAGTTTAGCGAGCAATTTTCATTTGAAACAATGATAAGAATTAGTGTAACTAATCACTTGTTTAATAATGCCCTTTAATATTTGTGATGTAAATTGTGACAATCAAAAAGGTTAAATACAATCATATATTGCAATCAGATATAAAATAGAAAAAAAATAGTAAATCAAACGACACTTATGTAAAATTAATGGTTGAGCAGTATAAGAGTGAGTTTTTCTTGTTGTCATTGGTGTCAAACTATTATAGATATTTTTTTATTCTATCAGTAAATTAATATCTTTTTTAAATTACATGTTATTTATTATAAAATAAAATCAACAATTACGCACAAGTTTCATGATGTGGTCTGGTTTATTTTTTACAAAATTAAAATTAAATCATACATATAACGGTAAAAGTGATGTTAATAAAAAAAAACTTCAAACTAAAATATTAAATAATAATAATAATAATAATAATAATATTATTATTATTATTATTATTATTATTAAAAATATATTTTATTATCATCCTATTAGTGTTACAAAAAATGCTTTCTTTTGAGCCATAATATTCATACAAAACAATTTATCATACACCTACACCATATTCACATGGTGACTTGTATCTTGATTTGGGTTCCTTTTCATGATATCAACAAAACACAATTTAGGTTTCTTTCGTGTTGAAATATCCTCTATCGCTCAATCTTCAAATATCACAATGATTCATTAATTTAGATAGTTTATGAGAAATCAAGGATAGACCTTGGTTGTATTGACATGATTTAACTCCTTAACATCGTGTTTAAAGAATCTGAATTCATTCTAGTTTCTTATTACTTAGATAAAATTCATTGCGACATATTGTTTGTCATATCAAGATTTAATAATAGGTTTGAATAAAGGTGCACAAATCAGGTTTTTGGGCCAAATTTGTTCATTTTTTGTCAAATATGTTTGGGTTTTAAACTAGTTTTTAAAAAGATTTGAACCGATTTGGTTTGGGTTTGACATGGTTTAACTCTACGATTCCAGCCAGTTCTAACGGTTATTGTCACTTTGGTTTCAAAATTGATTAGGGATTAGACATGGTTTAACTCTACGATTCCAGGCAGTTCTAACGGTTATTGTCACTTTGGTTTCAAAATTGATTAGGGATTGGTTATTCACACACTCAACTTTTTTATTCTAACACTCACACCGACCCTATACACCTCATATAGGTCTATATGCGGCATATAGCTCCTCGTATAGGAGTTCAATCATTGGCACTGACACCCAATAACTGGTCACATATAGAGCCGCATATAGGACCTATAGTACGCGTATAGGAGTCCAATCATTAGAACTTACAACATCAGTGGTGTAGAATCAAAGTAGTCTTCTTAAATTTTAGCGTATTTAATGGAGGACTCCTAGCCTGATTCGAAAATTTTCAGCGTCCGAATAGTATCAATTGATTACTACATGTCTCCACCGATTTCTGGCCTTGATTTCTGTCACAATAACTTTCAACATTTCTATTTTCATCACTTGTTCCATGCAACTTCTTATTTGTATGTGCTAGGGATGTCATTTTTATTCATATCCGAATAACAAACCCGATTTATATACATCCGAACCTGAATAAGAGTACACCCGAATTAGTCAATCCAAACTAGCTCTAAACCCAAACCTAAACTTGAGCAAGATGCATTTCTACCAACTAACTAGCTTCCAAATGAAAAACCCCAAATGAGTGTTAGAGAAATGAAATGCTTTATTTACATCATAAAATTATGTTGTTTGTGGGTTACACTTGTGTCAAACTACTATAAAGGCACAATTTAGATGAAAAATGTCTGTTACATATATAACAGTCAGGGTCTATGTTTGTTCTGCAAAGAAAGTTCTGTCAAACGCATATTTGTTTCTGTTAATTATAATCAATGTTTTAAAAACCGGTTCGAACCGGCCGGTTTGACCGGTTCAACAGCCTGCCGGTTACTAATCCAGTACGAAACCATCCGGTATTATGCAGGTTCCTTCGATCAATCGTGCCAGCAGTTTAATCCGATTTTACCGGTATTTCCGTTTCAAAAAAACACAAAATTTCGGTTTTTAAGCGATTTTCGGCTTTTAAGCGATCTTGAACTTGATGCGTTTAACACGCCAATGTCATAATGTTATTATGCACTTTTATTTAAAAAAATTATTAGAATTTGAGTACTTTTAGATTGTTTGGGATGAATTTGAGTACTTTTTAAATTGTTTTTGGATGAATTTGTATATTTTTTGGAAATTTATTTAAGTATAAGTTGTATTTTTGGATGGCTAGTTTTTTTTTTAATAATGTATTGTCCTGATTCTACTTCGGTAATTATATGTGATTGACAATGGATAATCAAGTTTCTGTGTTTTTGATAAAGTGTCATCCTCTAATTGCTTCTTGTTAGTTATTGAGACTGTACTGATAGTGGTGCAGGTTTTACCATACTTGTATGTTCCTTGCTCGGATATAGTTCATCAGCCAAGAGCAAGAAGGTATTGCACATATTCATATGTTAGTTTGTTAAATATATTATTGTAATTACAGATCTACAAACTATTTTGAACAGGTTTAATCAAAAGCTGTTTGAATGATCTTTGAAGCTTACAATTATGTTAACTGGCACCCTTGAATCAAAATTAGACAATATCTTTGAGTATTTTGATTCTTAGTTTTCGTTATAACTTATTACAGATTTACAGGGAAAGGGTTTCTTGTTCCTATTTTGTTGTTAGCCCAGGTTCTTGTCATGGGCTATAGTTAGATATAAGATGTTTTCTTCATTATAGCTAGAGGTGGCAATTTTTACCCATGTCAAAGGAAATGGGTTGATTTGGGTAAACAATTATAGTATAATGGGTTGAAATGGGTAACATCATAATATTGAATAGGTTGAGATGGGTAGCACTTAAGCATAATGCGGGTCAAGCCGGGTAACCAAATAAGTATGTAAATGCAATGGATTCAAACATTTAAGAATGATTAATAACATGTTTGATGAGAAAATCAATAAAAATTATCCAAATGGACTATTTGTTTACTTATAACACATCTTAAGTTAAATTAAATTGATGTTTTTTAAGAACAATCCATTTAGGCCCGAACTCATTTTGCTTAAAACTCGTTCTGACCCGAACCCGTTCTGACCCATTACCCAACCCGATCCATCCCGCTTATTTTGCCGGGCATAATTATAGCTAATGACATTTTGATTATTTTTAAACCACGCTTTCGCTTAGGTGTTGCTTGCATGTGAGTATATCTCATGCTCTTAAGAAGGCACTGAAGGTATATTTTTGGTCTAACAAATGCGCATTTACAGCTTTTTGTGTTAAATTATACGTACAACAACAATAGCACATACCCAGTGTAATCCTACTTTGTAGGGTTGGGAAAGAGATGAATACAAACCTTACCCCTATGGCCAATGTGGCACAGAGGCTGTTTCGTGAGAATCCCCGGCTCAAAAGTTTAAATGTTAAATTATACGTACTGATATTGATTAAACAATTTCTAAACTCATAGCTCCAAGGCAGTGTTGGTTCAAAACATGAGCATGTACATGGTTGCAGTCTTGTCAATGCAAGAAGGCTTTATGGTTATGATGCATCTGAGAAACTTCAAGTGAGATTCAACTGGGTATGTTTGTTGTTGCTGTTTGTTTTTATTTCCTAAAAAATATTTTTTATTTTGTAGTTTCTGTTTCCTTTTTCTCATAATTGGTTGTTTTTTCCATTATCGTTTTCTTGTACTGTACAGAGGATCCGTTATCCGTATGCAAATTGATTTTGTTATTACTAACTTCATTTTTTGGATCTTACCTATGTTCCTTTAGTTTCTTTCTCGATTAACATTTTTTCCTATAATAGTTTCTGCTTGGATGCTCAATTGACAAACAAAAGACATTTTCTTATATACTATGGGATTATGATCATTCTCCTTGAATATGAAGCTAAATATTCAAATTTGCTTTCATGGTTTTCTGTTGGTTTTAAGTATTTTTTTCAACAACTAATTATCATAAGAATTGAAGATTGTGATCTACCTTTCTTTAGGATAATAGTAATAGTTACGTACATTATATTTAATGATCTATATTCTTTTTCCCAAGCATTTATACAAAATTGTGTTATGCTATTAGCTCCTTGATAGAGATTGATCGGTGTCGAAGTACCAACCAAAAATAAGAGTTTTCACTCAAGTCCTACAACCCAATTAGATAGGAAAGTCGGGTATCGATCCACGAGAAGTCTGGTGGAAATCACTTTCAACACAACTAATTACTACTTGCAATTGAAAATTAAACTTGAAAAGGTTGATTTTAAGGTTTAGAATAAAGACAGTGAACTTTAACTAAAACAAACAAATGAAAATAAGAATTTGTAAACAATTAATAGAAAAGGTGATCACTCCGGGTTTCGAATTAGGAAGACAATTAAGTTTTCATTAATTTATCAATTGGGAATCACACACACATGATTCATGCTTTAATTGCTAAATATATATGGTTTTGAAAACAAAGCAATGATCTTGTTGACAACCGATGACTAGACCGATGTTGTTGACTTGATTGATTACGAGTTCTATAAAAACAAAGATTTCTAAATCACTTTAAAACCCTAATTCCGTTAATTACTAATTCAATCATACACTGAATGAAAATAAAGTAATGAACTTGAATTAGAAATTGCAAAAGAAACAAGAAATCATAATCGTTTAACAATCAAAACACTATTGAATCCATAAATTTACGAAGAACGAATTGAATACCATTACCCAACAAATCAAAGAATAAAACGAATCATCAAACATAATTCTCCACCCAGAGATGATCACAATCGAACTAGCCATACATCCTCAAACTTGAATCTTCACAATCGTTGATCATAGGCATGATTTGATCTTTGCTTCTACGAATCCGGATGATCTTGGATTGATTTTGATAAGTTGAATTGCCCAAAAACGTCTCTTTTTCGCCCAGAAATCATCCCAAAAAGTGTTAGAAACGAAACCCTAAGATTAGGGCTTAAATATGGGCAAGATTATGAAAAATCTGAATTTCCGGCCGTCGCCGTATGATACGCCGGGCTCGGGCGTATCATACGCCCAGTATGGTACCCTACGCCCAGAAGCTTCTGCCAACGCTGGAATTTGGGCGTATCATACGCTGGCCGTATGATACGCTGACTTGGCCGTACCATACGCCCAAAATGATCTCACCATTGGCTTCGTCTCGTCGAGAAACTCAGTTTTCATATATTATGGGCCCCGTAACTCCTCTTCTAGCCTGAGTTATGCATCCGCAAAGTTTTTGGCCTTCCGAACTTCTTGTTTTCGCGCTTTTGCTCGCTCGGCTTATCTTCTAACCAACCAATAAGCTCCCAAACACGTCTTTAAACACTTTGCACCTGTAATTCATAAACATACTCAAAGTAAACGTGTTTCGGGCCAAAAATCGATAATATCATGCAGTTACGCATCAAATGACACAACTATTCACACCTTCATCACATCCCCACACTTGTTCTTTGCTTGCCCTCAAGCAAAACTCATCAAAACCATCCAACCATCATAATCAAATACATTTCCCAATTGCCCCGCCAATTCTTACATCAGGTTCTAGATCATAACCAAATAACAAGACTTACAACATTACATAGTTTTACATCGTGACAAGTATAAACAATTTTTCAAGCAAAACATGGAATAACCTCTAACTAGACCTAACATGCTTCAAGTATTTCACATGAATGTCTTGCACCACTCACAATTTTCTCTCCACTCGGTTTATTTCTGGACTAGTCATAATGCACTAGTATATATGTGAACTCTCAACCAAAAGTGAATGACCGTCATCATAAGCTTGTATTGCAATCATACTTCCACCGAATTGCTAAAGCCATACACAATTCAACAGGACTTAACGGGTTGTAATGAAAGGCTAGGGTTAAGGTCGGTACAAGGAATTTGATGGTGACGACAAAATAATGGGAATTCAAGAATATTGAACCACTAACAAGCTCAACCTACCATTATACTACAATGACTCTTTTTGTTGCTTCATATTGAGGTCATTTGACCTAATATTCTGCTTTTTCTCTCTTTTTTTTCTCTCTTTTTTTTCATTACTACATTTGAAAACCAACTACACAACTTGTGGATTAAGACTTTAAGGCTCAACAAACAATTAGGCTAAGGTTCAACATGGTTTTTAATGGTTGGGTTGAAATTAGAAATTATCACAAACAAAAGGCTAACGAAACAAAGGTGAATCTTAATGCCTCCATCATTTTTGTGCAAGTTCTAGCATACAATATCAACACGCATTGCAACACAAGTTCTAATTTGGTATACACGTTGGTATCACTCAGAAACAACCAACACAAAACAAAGATATTACAATTAAGACTTAACTCTCACAAAAACGGTGGGTAAAAGGTTGACGACACAAAAACATTCATGTTACTTACAATCTAGCATGTCACCCCTAATTAGTTGTTCTTCCATTTATGGTTTCTACAAAACACTTGCCACAACCACTATCATTCAACTTAAAAACTCAATTATGACCAAGAACCTAATTCAAAACATTAACGGGTCAATTGTTGATGATTTACATTGAAAATTTTGATTTTCAAGCCCTTTGAGTTTACTTGGAGCAATTCGAAATTTTATTCAGTTTCACCCCCAACATCCCCACACTTGAGATACATTGTCCCCAATGTATGGTTCACTTTAAAATTTAACCCCCATCATGCAATCATTTCTTCAAAACCATTAACCCAAACTTGAATTCTAACACTAAACAAAAATACAACTAGTGATGAGGGGAAAAAAACATGGACCTGATCTTGTTGTCCTCATGATGTAGATAATGTGAATGATGCCATATCGACCTCGAATCTCCATGGGTCTTCCCCACACTTATTTCCAGTAATGTTTGTGGCAGGAACTCACCAAAACAAAAACAAAAAAAAAATTAAATACGAAAACACTTAAAAATAAACAAACTAACTAAATAAAATCAATACAAACACATAGGTTGCCTCCTATGCAGCGCTAAGTTTTGTTTACGGTCTTCAGCCAGACCATACCTACTACCACTCAAGGTGGCCTGAAAAGGCTATCACCTGCTGCATAGCCCACAAAATCAAGCTTTCGTGACTCAGGTAAATCTTCTCAGGTTTCCCAGTTAGGTCCAAACATCTTTAACCTTACTTGTTCTTCATCAAACTCCAGAGATTTGGCTTTCTTCTCATCCTTCACCCTTCTCCATTTCGGTATCCACCCATCATCTTTTGATGCCCCTTTCTTCTCAGCATCTTTATCATCCTTGGGTTGTTCTACTTTTGCTACTTCAGACCTGTGCAACATAAAACACTCCTCTTTGGTGTTATTATTCTTAGAAAGGAAGTCACACCTGTCAACAATGTTTGCTTTTGAGCATTCATTCTTGATAAGAGGGTTAATAGCAATCTCAAACATGTTAATCTTCTTTTCCCGGCCACCAAACCTTAACCCCACAGTCCCGTTGGCACAATCAATCATAGCATGTGCTGTGGCAAGAAAAGGTCTACCCAGAATGACTGTAGGATGTGTATCTTTGGCACTATCATCACAGTCTAAAACCAAAAAATCAACTAAGTAGTAAAAATTTCCCACCTTAACAATCACATCAGATAACATTCCCCTAGGAAGTGTAGATGTATGATTAGCTAACACCACGGTAGTGTCAACTTTCTTAAGAGGACCAAAATCATATTGGTCATACACACTCCCCAGGAGAATGCTAACACATGCTCCCAAATCCAATAATGCCTGATCAATTTGAAAACTCCTAATTTGTATAGCAATCAGAGGCATTCCTGGATCTGGAAGTTTAGGTGGCAATTCACCAGACAAAACGGCATCCATATTCATTGTTAACGGAACTTGACTTGGTATCTTATGATGCCGTTTTTTAGTGCACAACCATTTCAAACACTTAACATGGGTAGGCACTTTCTTTATATCATCAAGGAATGGTAAATTAATTTTAACTTTTTCAAAAATTTTCCACCTCTCCTCTCGAGATGGGTCCTGTTTTTTCAAATTAAGTTTATTCACACCATCAATTGAAAGAGTACTTACAACATTGACATGCATGTTCTTTGATCCTGAGCCTTGATGTGTTGGATTCACATGTGTGTCATTTGGAAGCGTTCAAGGATTCCTTCTCGCCAGCTCCTCTGCCATCTGTCCGACCTGCTTGTTTAATGCATTGAAAGCTTTGTCCCTCATCTCATTCTCCTTCTTCATTTCCTTCAACATCTCGAATATCTCATCAATCTTTGAGGCTTCAGAAGTAGATGTTGAACCACTTTGTTGATTTTCTTGTTGTGGAGGTGGTTGCCTATAATTGCCTTGAAACCCTTGATTTTGATTTCCTTGATATTGTCTTTGGCAACCCCTTGATTGTACCCTTGTTGGCGATTGAACTGCTGTTGATTACCTTGATTGTTGGGTGCTTGAAAGTTGGGATTCATTTGATTGGAAGTGTTACCATAACAGAAATTTGGATGGTTACGCAACCCCAGATGATAAGTGTTGGAATTCATGTCTCCATACACTTGGTTCACTTCTTCTGTTGAACCAAACTGAGTTGAGCATTGGCTTGCCTTGTGTCCAATCTCTCCACATCCACCACATACACTAAATACATTTTCAGATTTGGTGTTTCTTTCCCCAATCCAGCTAATTTGGCCATATTTTGTGCCATGACCTCCAGTTGTTCCTCACTTAGTTGTGTGGCTGCACCATTAACAGTTTCATGCTTTGACCGCTTATTAGATTGCTCTAACCTCTTTGAAGTGGTGCTCATGCGTTCAAGCATGTCCCAATCCACTTGTACATGGTTGTACAAGAAAGTCCCATTGCTTTGGGAGTTGATGCCCCTTATATCCTCCGATGACATCCCATCATAGAAAGCGACCAAGAGCTCCCACATGTTGATCCCATGATGTGGACATTTCCTCAACATGTCTTTGAATCGGGTGAAGGCTTCATGAAACAATTCTCCTCCTTTCTGTTTGAAATTCCTAATGGCAGCCCGAGCTTCGGTTGTTTTCTTCATTGTATAGAACTCACTTAGGAATTGTTGTTGCATTTCTTCCCAAGTGTAAATGCTTGATGCTGGTAGTGTAGAAAACCATTCCTTAGCTTTATCTTTCAAAGTAAACGGGAAGAGGATTAACTTAACTTCGTTCGCTGAAAATCCTTGGCCACCCGTGACTTGACAGAATTGCTCGAATTCTTGCAAGTGTTGATAAGGTTCCTCAGTGGCTCTTCCATGGAATGTGGGCACGGATGTCAATACAGCTGATCTTACCTCAAATGATCTACCATGCCTAACAGGTGTGACTACCGGGGAGGAATTTGTAGTCAAAGCAGGCCGGAAATGAGTAGTGGCACCTTGTGCATGTGCCATGCCTTGATTATAATTCATTGGTACTCCCATGTTTGGAGGAGGCATAGGAATTCTAGACCCATAGTTTTGATTTTGTGGCCTTGGTGGCCTGTTAAACCCTTGCTGTGGCAGATAACCATATTGTGGTTGTTGATGATGAAAGCCGTAACCCCCTTGATTCAATGGTTGGGGATTCATTGGGTAAGGGTTTTGCATGGGTGGTGGTTGTGGTGGTGGATGCCCGTAAGGGTCATCATACGCAGCATTGACGTTCTGTAAGTTGTAGTCACCACCGTTCAAGCCATCATCCCAATCATTAGCATTATTCTCACCACTCCATATTGTGTCATGATAAGTCCCTCCTCTCAAAGTGTTTCTTTCCTCGGTAGTATTGGTATGGTGGTCATCATTAGGAGGATGGTCAAGGTGAGGTACATGTTGATATTGGGGTTGAGCAGGTGGTGGTGGTGGAGGATTTGGGTTATCTTGCGGATTCTCAAAATCCTCAAACCTTGGTGGTTCAGGTGGAAACTCCATTGTCAGTTGTTGTTGAATGTTAGGAGATGCAAGCTCTGTCCGGTGGAGTACTCGATTCCTACGAGCGGTGCGTTCAATTTCTGGGTCAAAATTCAGTGGTGAAGATCTTCCAGAATACCTAGTATGCATGCAAACCTGAATTTACCTGCGCACTAACACAACCCGTGTAAATCTGACAAATAAACAAAATAAACTAAAATGAAATAGAAAGTAATTTGCGCACGACTCCCCGACAACGGCGCCAAAATTTCATCGGTGTCGAAGTACCAACCAAAAATAAGAGTTTTCACTCAAGTCCTACAACCCAATTAGATAGGGAAGTCGGGTATCGATCCACGAGAAGTCTGGTGGAAATCACTTTCAACACAACTAATTACCACTTGCAATTGAAAATTAAACTTAAAAGGTTGATTTTAAGGTTTAGAATAAAGACAGTGAACTTTAACTAAAACAAACAAATGAAAATAAGAATCTGTAAACAATTAATAGAAAAGGTGATCACTCCGGGTTTCGAATTAGGAAGACAATTAGGTTTTCATTAATTTATCAATTGGGAATCACATAGACATGATTCATGCTTTAATTGCTAAATATATATGGTTTTGAAAACAAAGCAATGATCTTGTTGAAAACCGATGACTAGACCGATGTTGTTGACTTGATTGATTACGAGTTCTACAAAAACAAAGATTTCTAAATCACTTTAAAACCCTAATTCCGTTAATTACTAATTCAATCATACACTGAATGAAAATAAAGTAATGAACTTGAATTAGAAATTGCAAAAGAAACAAGAAATCATAATCGTTTAACAATCAAAACACTATTGAATCCATAAATCTACGAAGAATGAATTGAATACCATTACCCAACAAATCAAAGAATAAAACTAATCATCAAACCTAATTCTCCACCCAGAGATGATCACAATCGAACTAGCCAGACATCCTCAAACTTGAATCTTCACAATCGTTGATCATAGGCATGAGTTGATCTTTGCTTCTACGAATCCGGATGATCTTGGATTGATTTGGATGAGTCGGAATGCCCAAAAACGTCTCTTTCTCGCCCATAAATCGTCCCAAAAAGTGTTAGAAACGAAACCCTAAGATTAGGGCTTAAATATGGGCAAGATTAGGTAAAAATCTGAATTTTCCGGCCGTCGCCGTATGATACGCCGGGCTCGGGCGTATCATACGCCCAGTATGGTACCCTACGCCCAGAAGTTTCTGCCAACGCTGGAATTTGGGCGTATCATACGCTGGCCGTATGATACGCTGACTTGGCCCTACCATACGCCCGAAATGATCTCACCATTAGCTTCGTCTCGTCGAGAAACTCAGTTTTCATATATTATGGGCCCCGTAACTCCTCTCCTAGCCTGAGTTATGCATCCGCAATATTTTTGGCCTTCCGAACTTCCTGTTTTCGCGCTTTTGCTCGCTCGGCTTATCTTCTAACCAACCAATAAGCTCCCAAACACGTCTTTAAACACTTTACACCTATAATTCATAAACATACTCAAAGTAAACGTGTTTCAGGCCAAAAATCGATAATATCATGCAGTTACGCATCAAATGACACAACTATTCACACCTTCATCAGAGATCAAAATACTAATGATCTATATTATTTTTCCCAAGCATTTATACTAAATTGTGTTATGCTATTAGCTCCTTGATAGAGATCAAGATACCATCCACAGGCAAGGTTTAAAAGAACGGAAACGGGCCTCGAGTCACTTTCTAGTTAGACTTGCGAGGTGTAAGCCTCGAGGCAGACTGGCACGTAAGCCTCAAAACATTGTTAAAAAATAATTAAAATAATAGATACATATCATAAAAATAGCAATTTAATAAACAAGGAACCTTGTAAGCATCACAATTTAAGCACAAAAATATTTCAACAACATAATTTAGTAATGTTATGGGAATTAAATATTATAAAACTCATTTTCTTCCGCATCATTCGGAATGTTTTTATTAACCAAATTTAGTTCCTCACTGTCATCTTCATCAACCAAATTAACTTCAACGTTTTTTCTTTTTCTAGATAATGAACTCTAACTTCTTCCCCTTTTGGCCCGCTAACTCCATTAATGTCATTTTCATGAAAACTTGGGTTGGCTATCCACTCATCATCCGACAAAACCTCCTCACGAACTATTGGATCCTTATTATCTTTTCAGTTAGTCTTTTTTAATTTCTTATTGTACATAATGTCACCAACTTATTCATCCTATCGAATCTGAAATCCAAGAAAAAGAAACACTCGAAATCTGGGAGAATGGAAGGATGAAGTGTGCGTTGAAGTCTTGGGAAAAATGGATGAAGTGTGCATTTGAAGTCTCGGAAGAAAAGTTGTGTCTGAATTTAATTTGGGTTTGAGAGGCTAGCGTGCTTTCTATCAAATGAGTCAAGAAGGGTCCAAAATAGGTCACAAAATAGTACGGGGGAAAAAATTAGGCATGTTTTGTGAGGCTTAAGCCTAAAAGCCTCGCCTCACGCCTCAGACCGCCTCAGATAGACTGAGGCGTAGGTTTCAACTACTCCTCATGAGGCTAAGCCTCTTAAGCTTTTTTCCAGCGCCTCAGCCTAGGCGTAAGCCTCAATGCAAGCCTTGGAAAACTTTTTTAAACCATGTCCACAGGATTTATCACATGCAGAAAAACTTCTTTTGGTAAAAATTTGAAGCTTCTATATGTTCGATCCATGTGTTGTTTGTTCTTCACTCAAACACTACGTCATACATAAATATAATATAATTTTGAGTTATGATCTACTTGTGTCATTTTATAAGTTGGTCTTTAAAGTCATATATGTGTGTGTATTTAGGGGCAGGTTATACTAAAAAAAAACTAATTATTCCTAAAAAATCTAAAAAGCACATGGTGTGTTAAGACATGGTTTCATACTTTCATTATTTTTCTCTTTTTTTAAACATGATTGAAATTTAGGAAGCCATACCTAAAAGTTAGGGCACCATGAATTAAATCTGAAACCACCATGTGGTTCTTACATTTTTGAGCCAAAATTTATTTTTTAACCTAGCCTAATTCCGTGTGTAGGTGTGTGTAAAGGAAGGTGCAAATGAGAACTCCTGTTTTTATGTGAACTCAATCAAACGGACTCTAATTAAACTCATTCTAGTGGCGTTGGAACCAGTTTTTTAACTTAAACTTAAATCCTCAAACCCTTAAGCTAAACCCTAAAGCTAAATTTAAAACCAAAAGGCTAATATTTAATTTCTCCATTGATGCGGGCCTTATTTTAAAAGGCTTGGATGTATAGTTGTAAACGAACCAAACGTTCAGCGAACAGTTCGTGAACCATTCGGCGGGAAGTTCGTTTATGTTCGTTCGTTTAATAAATGAACGAACACGAACAAGAAATTCCGTTCGTTTAGTTAAATGAACGAACATGAACAAATGTCGTGTTCATTCATTTGTGTTCGTGAACGTTCGGTAACGTGTTCGTTTATGTTCAGTTATTATGAATATTCATAAAATGTATTGTATATTTTTAAATTTTTTATTTTTAGCTTAATATCATAATATTTAAGCTATTTTTAGTTTAATACCATAATATTTAGCTTTATATTTGTATAAATGACTATATCTAAGGCTTAAGATTTAAAATGTTAATTTTTATTACTTAAATAATATGTGTTTGTTTGCGTTCGTGAACTGTTCATGAACAAGCTAAATTCCTTAATGAACGAACACGAACAAGAATAAGAATTTTCGTTCGGTTAGCGTTCATGAACCGTTCGTGAACAAGTTTAAAGTTAAACGAACGAACACAAACAAAGGCTCGTTCGGTTCGTTTACAGCCCTACTTGGATGTTTGAGTACATGCCAATATACACTTTAATGGTTGGACTGGTTCCAATTATGCTTGAGCTAACATTAATGGAGCTGGCATAACAGGTCCGACACGAACACGATAACTAATCGTGTCATTTGGTTCAACCACGAGCATAAACCTGTTTGAACACAGGTTACAGGATAAGACCCTGTTTCCACACGACAAGGAAAACATATTTATACTATCAAACAAAAATACCTATAGAAACATAAATCATTTTACGAGTCTTACACTATCAGCTCAAGCAAAAACACTTATAGTATCAAACAAAGCATACCTGCTAGGAGAGGAGCGACGGTGAGAGGAGGAGAGCCAGCAAGCGGAGGGGCAGCGGTGCGGGGCAGCGACGAGGGGGCGACCGGAGGTGAGGAGCGCCGGTGGTTGTGTGAGGCGACTGCAGCAAAAGAAAAACAAGGGTTATGGTAAAATGTTTGGATATTGGTACACCCGTGTATAGATTACTACACTTTTCGTATTTTTTAACATTAAAAAATATTAAAAAAATATGTATAAGTAAAAATTATGTGAGTATGATGTGATTGATTTGATTTGAGTATGGTGTATAAAATAGCGGGATGGTGTATGAATATTAAGACCCATGCTAAAAGGTAAAACGTGAGAACTGAGAGTCTGAGACGAGTCAGCAGAATGAATTTCAAATTTGGAGCCACGCGTCCAATAGTAAATTATAATTTTAGACATAATCGCATTACTATCTTCCAAAGTGTAACTCTTTGGATCGTACCCCGATAACAACGTTGATATTATCGATGATCGGACATCACATATCCAACAATGGGTTCCTATGTGTGCGTGTGTGGTAATTAGTTTGTAACTAGATGTTAAGTGAATTAATTTGTTTTTTAACCTAAATTATAGGGGAAAGATCAAATAAAAAGTATATTTTGCCTAAGAAGGCTAAGAAGGATTTTTAAAATCTCCAAAAACCGACCGAAACGAACTCCGATTGAGCTCATTTCGATGGCATTGGAACCGTCTCATCGAACCCTACAATATTAGATTTTAAGTTTTCGTTTTAACAACTAGATTTAGATTTTGGGTTTTAGGGCTTGGTTTTTAGCTTTTAAGTTGTATCTTTATGTTAAAGATTTGTTTTTAAAGTTTTGGTTTTAGTATTAGGGTTTATTGTTTACGATTTAAGGTTTGGGTTTTAGGGTTCGACAAGCCGGTTCCAATGATGTAAAAATTAATTCAATCGGGATTTGTTTGAGTCGGTTTTCAAGTTTTTAAAATCCTTCTTAGCCTTCTTAGGCAAAATAGACTTTTTAGGGGAACCTTCCCCCTAAATTATAAATTGTAATAAATTGTTGGATCAAATGTTTAAGGAAAAAAATTTCCTATTAGCTTTTATAAAATTCATAACTGTGTTAAATATATTTAAAAACTTGGCATGTTAATTATATGTGTTTGTTGTAAAATAAATTAATATATATAATATATACAATTTTTTAAAAAAATTAGGGCCCCCTAAAAAAATGGGTCATGTATGATCATACCTCCTGCACTTGCTCTAAGACCCCCTGCATATTAAGCTTAAATATGAAACCTGTTAATTTCGTGTCATATCGTGATAACAAGTCCATGTATGAGGAAACTTCAGAAAAAATTAAGAAAAATTACGTTTTTAGTTGTTATGCTTGAGGTAATTTCATAATCAAACATTTAAGTTTAATACTTACAGGATTAACAGATGATCTTCTTAACACGTAATAGTTATAATATTTAGACCAAATGTTTGTTTGGTTGTCTTATAATAATAATTAAAATACTACATTTTCATGGACGTTAGGAAGTTACCTCTAATTACATATATAGGAGTGTGCTCCATTCAGTTTTTGCATAAACCGAAATTGATATAATCGGTTTTTAGCTATTACGAACCGACTGGTTTTTGGTTTCAGTTTTTTTCGATTTTATATTATTTTCTTTTTTTGTTTGTTTTCTCTCTCATACACATCTAATACTAAAAAATGCAAAAATCTTTAATGATTAGATAATTCATAAACTAATTTATCAGACACCAACTAATTACAATCAAACTAAGTCATCGTATACATGTTCATACATTTTAAAAAAACAAAGTTTAAAAAGTAAATATGCAATAGTTCATTAGTTCTCATCTTCATCATCTTTTAAGATGGCAAAGTTCGTATAGTCTAAATGTTCATCATCCCTAACGGTGGATTATTTTCTTGTTTTTTCCCGTTAAAATAAGTCTAAAAATAACAATATATATGCATGCTAACTGTTAAACAAGACTAAAAATCAGTTTGCTTCGGTTTTTCGGTTTTTGGAATATGAAAACCGACACCAAACCGAAAAATTCGGTTTCGTTTTTTAGGATATTCATTCGGTTTAGGTTTTTCGGTTAATTTGATTATGGTTTGGTTTTTCGGTTTTTTGCTCACCCATATACATATATACCCAAATCAAAAGTTAAATTACATATATCTTATTCTTTTATAGTTTCCCTTCATTAAGTAAGTGGATGTATATATAATTTTAAACTTCAGGTTAGTTTTCCCTTTTTTGACGTAAGTTTGTAAAATGATAATCAATTTTCTCATGTGTTCTAATAAAGTTATCTAAAGTTTTTTTTTAAAGCCACCCAACTTTCATTAAATGTTTCAATAATACGTATTTTTTTATGAATATTTAAACTATTTAAATTAATTGAGGTAAATGAAACATTTATGAATATTTATTAGTATTTCGTTTTTATTTTTTTTCTCAATTTGACTTAAATTTACAATTACGAAAGTTTGTTATTCATATGTGAATTTGTTTTTCTTCACAATTACATCTTATTTCAAGTAAATTAGAAAAAAAAAGTTTCACTTTTTATTAACTAGGTTAAAACCCATGTATTACATGGGTTTAACACATTATAATTTGTTAAAATTCTTAATTTTTCTCTCCTATTATATAGGTTGAATAAATATAAGTTTTTAAGTTTTTATTTATATATTTTATTATTATTTAACTTTCGTTTAAATTTTTAATTTTGACTATTTTTTTATTTTAACTTTAGTTTTTATTTATTTAAGTAGACAATTTTATTATTTTAAACATAATTATTCATTATTCATTATTTAATAAGAGAATAACATTAATTAAAGAGAGAGAATGTGTCTAAGTAAAATCTTTATTTATTATAATACATATATAAAGATTAATATATGTTTCATTTGTCTTAATTAATTTTAAAAAATTCAAACAATTTTAGAAAAATTACAAAGTATGGAAAAATATACTTAAAAGTTAAGTGAATTTAAAAGAAAAAAAAACTTGAGCGAATTTAATAAATAATAGAAAAACTGGTAAAATTTTTCTTTATTTTTCTTCTTGAGATAAATGAATATATTTAATTTAAAACTTGAGGCAGAAGAATATATTTAATTTAAAATGTATATAAAAATATATGTATATATTTTTTTGAATAAGATGCAAATGTAATTTATGAAGTTTAAGTGAGATATGCAAAAGCAAAGTCGGTGAGACAACTAGATTTTACTATCATATATATACAACGTTTGTTGGCATTCAAAATTAAAAGAGGTGTAGAAGACATGGTAAGTGACATGTTTATTTTTTGAAGGTAAGGTGTTCGAGATCCTGCCAGGCCATATTTCTTTCTTTTCTCTACTATTTAAAAAATAATATTATTTATACATTGTAACGTTAATTTGATAATGACAATTTGATATAAATATTAATCAAAATCGACTGTGTCTATATTTTCAGTCGGCTTAAATTTTATACATTTCTACTTTGTATTGTTTTACCATAAATATTAGTCAAAAACGACTTTGTCTATATTTCAGGCCATGCTAGATACGATATATTTTTATCTTTTATAAATACGCTTTTGGGTTATGTAATTCTACTTTTAAAAGTTTGCATACACATATACTTAGGGGCCGTTTGGTAGCATCTGAATGGTTAAGATGTCTGAATGGTTAAGAGGGTCTGAATCATTAAGTGCTGAATGATTAAGACTGTTTGGTTGAACATCTGAATGAATATACAGAATGACTATTTTACCCTTCTAAAGTCTTTTTTCTAATCTTTAAGTATGTAAACTTATGATCAACCAAATGTTAACTGGACAAACATAATTTGAACAAACCATTAACCAATTTGGATCAGAACATCACAACCAAATGTTAACAGGATAAACATCATTTGAACAAAACATCAATTAACCAATCTGCATCAATTAACCAATTTGCATCAGAAGACAAAAAATCATATCAGCTTAAAAACAAAAATCACAGCCAAATATGAAATAAAGGTCCCGTAATCTAAAACTTAACTATGTCTAATGTCCATATCCCAAATTGGGATAATCAATAACATCACCAAATCAGGATGGTTCATTTAACAATAAGAAAACGATTTCTGCAAGGTCTTTTGTTGCATCAGAAATCAAATCGGGATGGTCAAGAACATCACCAATTTGCATCAAGAAAAAAAAATCAGGATGGCTGCATCAGAAATCAAATCGGGATTGTGCTTACATGGTGCTGAGAAGAGGACTTGCAGCGGCTGAGAGGTGTGCGGCGGCTGAGAGGAGGTGTGCGGCGGAGGGGAGGGAGGCGGCGGAGAGGTGCTGTGGTGGTGGTAGACGAAAACGGCGACGGGAAGCTTTTGCTTGGCTGCGACTGGAAGTTTTGGGGAGGAGACGAGAGATAGGGTTTGGGAGAAAGGGAGGAATGAGGGTAGGATTGAACTCCCCTCTTTTTTTTTTTTTTTTTTTTTTCATTCAGACTAGTCTTCAGATCTGAACCATTCAGACCTCCATTCAGATGTTTTTTTTCGTTCAGATGTCTCAAACAAACGCTTTGAATCTGAATGGTTCAGATTCAGACCCATTCAGAGCCATTCAGATGCTACCAAACAGCCCCTTAGATTGAAGAGATATTTGCGGTGCGGTTTGGGCGATTTTGCAAAAAAAAATTGAACCAAACCACTACCCGCGGTTTCAAAAATTGACAAACTAAACCGACCACATAGGTTGGGCAAACCACACTGATTGGTATTGACGGATTCACGGTTTTACGGTTCAGTTTTTGCAGTTTCACAGTTTTATAAAAACATTAGAGAACGGTTAATATAATGATGTAAAACATTTGAAATTCATATTTCAAAAGTCAAAACCATAATCCAAAATTCGACTGTTATTAAAATAACTTTGAAGTGTCGTCTCTTGGCTCGTAAGCATAGGCAGTGTTGTGATATTTGCACCATATTTGTGGGTCAATTTTAGGAATTGGATAGGGGATATTAATGTGAGACCAAACATCAAACTTAGTTTCTTCCATTTGTACTTTCCGGTTGCCACACTTTGGATCAACAAACTCTGGTTAAAGATCATCTTTTAAATTAATAATACACATATATGGTTGGTGCGGTTTTACGGTTTAAAAAAATGCAAACCATAAACCACACTGAATCACTCGGTTTTTATAATACTCAAACTATAAACCGCACCATCAAATTCTAAAACCGACCAATTGTATTCAGATTGGTCCGGTTTAGACAGTTCGGTCGGTTTATTGACACATCCATGTTCTACTCTTTTAGTTCCCAATTTTTTGATTTCTTCCGTTTTATTTTTTTCTTTTAACTTTATTTCTAAACCTGCAGCTGTTAAAAAAAAAATTTGACATTTTATTTATTTTTCTTTGTGCTTTATTTGTCCACCCACTTTCATGAAAATATATTCCTTTCTCACTAGAGTTTAAAAAGTTTGCAGTTTATTTGATCTAAATTGATCTAGTATTTTTATTTCTTGACCCGCCCATATGAAAAAAACACTTTAATTTGTTAGGTTATATATATATATATATAGGGAAGTGATCTATTTCTAACCTTAGGATTGAGCAATAACTCATTAAACTCACCATATTTAATGATCAAATTACAAGATGCTTATCTAATGGTTGATATTAAACTATAATATATTAATGTAATTGATTTGAAAAAAAAGGGAATAAGGGTATTAATGTAATTTGGTATATTAAATACTTTACCCCATCTTTTTTTATACATTCATAACTTTTTTATCCTATAATATTTTTTTATAAAAATTGCACCATTTTACTCGTCTTTTTTTCTCTTTAATTCCGTTATAGTCTTGACTAGGCTTTTTTATTTTTTTTCGGATGTTCGTATTTACACCAATGTAACAAGTATAAAACTAACAAATTATTTGTAAAGAGTTGTAACAAATTTAGGTTTACATTGTTGTATAATAAATAGGCGTTAAGTTTAAGAGTGTAAACGAGCCAAAACGATCCTGAGCTCGTTAATTACGTTATATTCTTGACTAGGTTTTTTATTTTTTCCAGATGCTCGTTAATTACGTTATATTCTTGATTTTGTAACGAATTTTGGTTTTTAAAGTACTAAAATGTATTTACAATCTTGTAAATGCAATTTTTAAAGTATGAAAATGTATTTACAATCTTGTAGATATAACGAATTTTGGTTTTTATCAACAAAATGTTATAGTATTTTTTTAAAAGTATTAAAGCGTATTACAATCTAGTAGATATAAAGAATTTTGGTTTTTATCAACAAAATGTTATAGTATTTTTTTAAAGTATTAAAATGTATTTACAATCTTGTAGATATAACGAATTTTGGTTTTTATCAACAAAATGTTATAGTATTTTTTTAAAGTATTAAAATATATTTACAATCTTGTAGATATAATTTTTTTAAAGTATTAAAGCGTATTTACAATCTTGTATATATAACGAATTTTGGTTTTTATCAACAAAATGTTATATTATTTTTTAAAAGTATTAAAATGTCTTTACAATCTTGTAGATATAATTTTTTTTAAAGTATTAAAACGTATTTACTGCGACTCCCCAACCTGGTTTAGGGCTGACGTGTCACGTATACGGAATCAGAAGTAAATGCAACAATCCCAAATGTATTTAAAACATAAATACATAAGTCTTAAGTTGATAATTAAACATAACAAAACAAATATTTAAGTTTTTAGTATTGATTATTACATTTACTACAGTAACGGAAATTTTCAGATTTAGCTCTGATTTTACTCTCAAAAATTCCCCGCCTGGTTTTCTTGATTACCTACACAAAAGATATAAACACCACAAAAAAAATACAGCTGAGCCAAAGAATGCTCAGTAACGGATGAACAATAGTAATAAAGAAGTTCAGAAGGTGGTGAAAAATAGGAAAAATTCAAGTGAAAATATAACCGAATAGTGGTCAGAAACAAAATCGGAACAGTAATCAGTTGTCTGACTTTTATATTTCAGAAACATTAACACATTTTATATTTTAAGCCATAATTAGAACATTACAAAATATACCACGAGCCTACTGAACATAAAAAAGTGTAAGGTTCACGGGTAGCTACTCCCGCTTACCAGACACATGAGATGGTTAGTGTTTGCATACACGTCACTATCCCCCAGAATCAGAAAGTACAGATTAAAATCATCCTAGGACCAGTCCATACGCCTCCCCAGAATTCAGTAGGTGCACAATGTACTATCAGAGTACTTATGGAGACGCCATGAACTCAAATAACCGTCACGGATGGTTCCACATCATGGTTGCCGCCATAATGGGCCTGTAGTCATCCTTACAGGTAGGGGCATGCTTGGGTAACAGAATACGGTGTCAGAAAGTTCAGTAGGGTAGATAAACTACCATATAATGTCATGTTCGGATCATGCAATAATGAATACAATATTACTTAGAGTTATTGCATGTTAAACGAAACAGAGAAACACGATATCATATCGTGGCAATCAGAAATCAGAACAATACAGAAATAAAATTTAATGATTACAGAAACGGATTACAGAACAGAAAATACTATGAGGCAAATGTATAAAATCCGTACCTTAGCCTTATAAATTTTATCTCAGATAATTAGATAATAAACACGTAGTCCAGTCTTCGATGATTCAGAAATCTGTGTTTTTGTGTGATTTCACGTTAGTTTGGAACGAATTATAGTTCTTATACGTAATTGGTTAGAATTCTACGATTTGGACTCTTTAACGTTTATAATTATTTGTTAATTTCGTAAATCTGTGATTTTAACGTCTTTCGATCTAAATGGTTTTTAAATAAAAAAAATAAATAAAAAAAATAAATAAAAAAATAATTGTGTTTAAGAAAGGATTAGAACTCATGACCTCTAGAATAGAGTTTTAAAGTATTAACCCATTGAAATATAGCTCATGGTTGAAATTTTGGTGTTAGTAAAAGGTTTTAACCCATAGAAATTTTGATGACACATGGTTCAATTAAAACAAAACGTAAATGAATGCTTTAGGAGGGAATAGAGATCAAGACCTCCCAGACAAACCCCCCGCACCCAAACTAATCCAACTAAACCTTCAATTGTTAATTTAATTCATCATTTATTTCTTAACATAGGTTTTTCTGCCTTCATCTTTATCTATTTGTTTACTGCAACTTTAAAAAAAAAAAAACCAAATCAATGTTTTAAAACCTTTCATAACAATCATGTACACACACACAGATATATATATATATATATATATATATATATATATATATATATTGATTTAAAACCTTTCATAACAATCATGTACATATATATACATTACTCCTTCCGATTTACTTTCTCAAAAATTGTTTTTAAATTTCTTTTTTTTTTCTAATAATAAGTTTTACGTTTGAGAACCACCGAAACGTCTAACGTGTTCGGTTTGAAACATGAGATTATCAAAACTACGGATTTCTAACGGACTAGATCGTAAATGGTTTGAAGCTTACCTTTTCAGTGATGGTTGCAAACTAAACGTAAGATCATGAATAACGGTTTCGCGATCACCGTTCTGGCGTTCTTGATTCCGATTGTAATCATTGACTAGTTTTTAAATATGATCCGTGAATAGGAAACCATGGTTAATTATGGTGGCTATGATTCTAAGGTTTTGATCGATCAAGATATTGTTTAAATTTTGGTGAGTCAGTGAGGATAAAGATGAGATCGCAGAAGAGGTGCAAGAAGAAAATATCTATCTATATAACTCCCAATATATATAATTATGTTGCATGTATGTCGGTTCTCATTAATTTGAACAGGAAGGATTTGTTTTTTTTTTCATATTTGTAACTAATTTAGAGTAATAATAATAATAATAATAATAATAATAATAATAAATATAAATATAAATATAATTAAAATATGGTTCAAATATTGGTCTATTTCTAAGTTAGTTTCAATTTTAGTTGAATACGGTCGTGAGTGCGTCAGGTGATGTTTAAAATTAACCAAGTGATAGTGTAATTAATTCCTCACTCTTAGAGACAAGGTATTAGAACATTCGTTTTGGTTTATTTATAACAACCGGTTCAAAATTTATAAAATTAAATAGTTCATTTGTCAAAATAAATCAGATATACGGTACTTAAGTTATTGTTATTGTTTATATATTTTATTTTAAACTTTTATAACAGTTAAATTTTTCGGTTATTATATTTACAATCTAGTAGATATAGAGAATTTTGGTTTTTATCAACAAAATGTTATAGTATTTTTTTAAAGTATTAAAATGTATTTACAATCTTGTGGATATAATTTTTTATAGTATTAAAATGTATTTACAATCTTGTAGATATAACGAATTTTGGAGCATACGGAAAAAATAAAAAAACCTAGTCAAGAATATAACGTAATTAACTAGCTCGGGATCGGCTTGGCTCGTTTACACTCTTAAACGTAAACCCTATTTATTCTACAACAATGTAAACCCAAATTCGTTACAACTCGTTACAAATAATTTTTTATTTTTATACTTGTTACATTGGTGTAAATACGAACATCCGGAAAAAAAAATAAAAAAAACCTAGTCAAGACTATAACGGAATTAAAAAGAAAAATAAGACGAGTAAAATGATGCAATTTTTATAAAAAAATATTATAGTATAAAAAGTTATGGATGTATAAAAAAAGAGGGGGTAAGTTAGTACATAAAACAAATTACTAATGTACCCTTATCTTCTAATTCTAATAAATAAGTAACTCTTATGACACTTGTCCTTTAGCTAAGGTGTCCACATGGTTAAATTACCACATGTCTCTTAACTAGCCTATCCACGTGGCTAATTTGCCACATGGCAACACACCATTTCACCTTAAATTGCTTTCATTAGTAAACAATACCCGAATAGTCCAGGAATAAATATGCGCGGATCTAAACCCGACTTTAAACAACACGCGGATCCTGAGTTCTCTAACAACGAGTTCAGAAACCCTAAACTTCAATATGCTTCTCCGTCGTTCAATTGCATCTTCCAATCTTGAGATTCAGAAGACAATAACAAGATTTCTGTGACTAAACATCTCTCAATCTTTAGATTCAGACGACGATAACAATATTTTTGCAGTGAATTAAAGATTTGACATTCACAACTTGCATCTTGGAACCGAACTCATCTCTTTGGTTGCTGATTGTGATTTCAACCAATCGGCATTTCATACTGTATGGACATAAGGTATCACATCGAATTAATAGGTTTTGGTCTATGATTCAAACACTGGTGAATCTGTTTCCTTACATTATCTGCTGTCATTTTATTTTGATAGTTAAAGTGAAAGGAATTAACAAATTTATTTTATCAATTAATAGTTGAAATATAAGATGTGGAATTCATTGGGCCAATTTAATGTATCATTTTTAAGATACAATCATGCACACAAATTGTTTTCTTAAATGCCTAAGTAAGTTCTTGGTGATATTCACTTATTTATATGCATATTTTCAATTCCTAAAACATGTATTAGCATTCTCCCACTTGAATTTATGATATCTAACTTTTAATATGCATATTACAATCATTTTGGAATTTTTTTCCTCACTTGAAATCTTATTTTGAGATATAATTCACCTAAACATGCAATAGTTCATATTGAAAATTTACTAGAATTTTTTCTTTGCAATAGTCACTCTGTTTATGTTGCTTTGGTTTAAGACATTTTTGTTTATATTTTAATACCTTTGTAGGACCTTCTTGTTTATTCCGCAATAGATTTGATGATCTTTTTGTTTATTTTTGCAATGACTTTTTAATAATTCTAATCATTCATGTTCACAAATTGACACCCTCCTTCTTGAATTTATGATCTCAGGTTTGCATTAATAGTTACAAAATAATTTCTGTTAAGATTACATTTGAAAGCTTTACTAGAGAGTGGAGATTATATTCACATGAAATTTGCAATAGCTCATATTATATTATACTTTTTAGAATTTTTTTTAATCTGTAATGATATTCTTTATTTTCATGATTTAGTTCAATTTCTTGATCTACACTAATAAACATAATGATCTATCAGGTATGCAATTGAGTAGAAACAAAACATATGTTACATGGTCTTGATTGCTTCTACAAGAATGGCATCATGCACTTAAAGATAGTATGTATCTCTTTTTATTTACACCACTTTAATGTAATGGGTTGGGGGGAAAGTCAATGAAGGGAATACCATATTAGATGACTCATGAAGTTCGTTTATGTACGATTTCAGCCAAGGAATAGTTGAAATTCAAATCTTCAATCAAACTGCAAATTTAAAATTCTTAAGCAAGCGGCGCTTGAATTTACCACCGGTAATCTTAAATTCGGTCTGTTTTATGCTCTTAAACATTTTCGCTACAATTATAAATCATTTGTGGATATATCATTTAACCAATATGGTCGTAGGTGGTGGTAATTCATTTCAACCTATTTAAAGTCGATAGGTTTTATGCGAGTGATCCTTTTTGACCCTTTATATAATTTGAAAAGACACAAATTGACCTGTTGCATGCCATAAGGAATTTGCATGTTTGTTAATGGAAAATACTCTCAATTTACTTAATAGCTTAATTTTTTTAATTGGATTTGTGTTTTGTGATACCTAGCAAGTAAATCTGGCTACTTGTGCTTTGAGTTCAGGTGACTCCGAATAATGTGGGTATTGCAAAGGTTTCTCTTATTTATCCTTTGTGCAAACCATCTGAGGTTAAATGTGTTATAATTCACCTATAAAATGATAGTCTTATTTGACCAATTGTCGTCAGTCTCCCATTGCTATTGTTTTATTTTGATTGTATTTTATACTAAAGTAATGAGATTTTTCTATAGCTTTGCATGTATCTATGGGCCAATAGAAGTTTTGGAAACTCCAGTGAGATCATGTTTAATACACATGTCTAACATCAAGTTTATGAGATTATTTTAGTGGCACTTATTATTTATGCTTTTAAATTATATTTTTAGTGGCACTTTATATATGCCACACATAATTAACATGTATTTTTATGGCATTTAACTTATGCCACTAAATCAATTTAACATTTTTCACACTTATCATTCCCTCTTAAAATTCATTTCCTCTTAAAAATATAAGCTAATCTGGTGTTTCGATTCTTAATTTCTTTCTCAAACCCTAATTTTCAATCTTCATAAAGAGGTGCAGCAGGTGCTGGTAGTTAGGGGTATTCAGAAAAACCAAAGACAGTTTAACATAGTTAACAAACCACATTTATAACCGAATAAACCCAATCAGATTGCGAACACGGTTTTCGGTTCGGGTTACGGTTTCATGTTTTTTTTTTTTTTTTTTAATTTGGTTTGTTCGGTTAAACTGTTTAAACCAAATTGATATTTAAATATATTATTTTTTATTAATTATATATGTTAGATTATATTATATTATATATATATATATTATATTTATATTTATATATTAAAAGAAGGATGGATTACGAATAGAATTGTTTAATGGATTCATACTTTGATGACAAGGGTTTGGGCTACAATACATTTGAGGCCATTTTCCTTCCAATTCCAGTGCAAACAAAAAAAATGCGGGGCAATGGGCAAATTTCCTTGACCCTAAATCCACACTCCACAGAACACCTCTGCCGTCGCCGACTCACTGTGAGACCTCTGCCGTGAGCCCCTCTGCCATCTGCCGCCGATCAGCGCCTGTTGTATCCGACTCGCCATGAGCCCTTTGCAAGTGTCATAGTTTTCTTCCACGTCTTAAGAAGGGTTTCAAGTGATTTTCTTTGATTGTTTTGACTCTTCCTTTGCTATGATGAGGTAATTAATCCTCCTTTTAGATTAACGTTGTAGAACCTAAATCTAGAAATCGATATTCTCGAAGCTTTTCAATACCTATGTACTATATTCCTTCTAGGTTTTACAAATTTGAATTTTAGTTTGTGGAATTTTGATATGAGTTTGCTTTGTAATTTTCTATTATGCTTTGAATTGTATGTTTACCCCATGGAAATTTGTAAATTTATTATCACAACTTGATTTATTTGTCCTGATGATTGCAATACTGTGAAATTACGATTATGTATATGGATTATGTGATTATACAAGCCCAGTTGTATGATTATAAGTTTGATTTGAATGATTCTGCTCTGTTTCTTTTGTAAAAATGTAAAAGGGGCTAGGGTTGATTTTCATTTGAATTTTATTTTTGCCTTTGACAATTAGAAGGGAAAAGAAAGACATAAACCCTGTGTTGGGTCATACCTAAATTTTTACTATTAATTACACAATGAGAAACAAATAGTACCTAAATTATTAATTACAAATTGAAAAACAAGCAGTAATTGAGAAAACCTAAACTTGAATTAAAACAAAAAATAGCAATGTGGTTGAGCCAATTCAAACTGTAAATGAGAAATTTAAAATTCTTTTTGGTCAACAGGTAGGTTTTTTTTAACTCAAATTAGTTAATTTTGAGGATTATTTCAAGGTTCAAACCTTCAATAACATGAATAACCAGTTTATCGGTTGAATAAAATCCTTTGGTTCATTTTTATTCAACCGCGTACATTCTTACAAACCTAATTGAAGTTTGGGTTACTTGATTTTCAGAGTTTGGTTTAACCTGAGAAAGACTTTTTGAAAGCTTACGTTCCTTTACAACAATTGTCATCATATATACACACTTATGTATCTTCAATGGGTACTTTGTTATAGTAGTTTAACCCAATTGGCCTAAGCCATCGACTTGAGTTACATATCGATGACTCTCAAGAATTTTATGCTTTCATCAACGGACCAGATTGTGATGGATGTTGTTTAAATGTAATTACTAAATTTCATGCTTAAGGCTTACTAATGCTTGGTTATTACCTCATAAATGCTTGGTTATGTGAAACTATGTGGCCAAACTGGAAATTGAATTGTAATTTTTAAACGAGTTATAATAATTTTAATTTTTTAAATAAAGATATTTATGAAGTTATTGTATTAACATTACACATTTGGGAAGCTTTAGACACCTTCAATATGTTCCCTTTTTGACCAAAATTTTTAGTTTCTAGCCATTCGAAATCTTAACTAACAAAACACAACCTCAAATGCACTTAATCTAAATTTCAGATAAATATTATGGCGAGGACCTAACGTTGGTAGGTGTACTCAAGCATGGTCTGATTATGATTTTAATTTAGAATTTTTTTTTAATTTTATTGTTAATTTATTCTTATAGTTTAGTTTTTTGTTCAACGAGACACTTTTATTGAGGTGTAATTATATAGTTTCATTTTATTGTGTAATACCTAGGAGATGACCACCTGCGGTTTTATAGAGGCTGCAGGTACTATATAGTGGTGCGACAACTACTATATAACAATGATAATGGGTTTATTAGCTGAGTTTAAAGTATTTTGGTGGCTTTTTTTGCACTTTTGTTTTGTAGATGTGTGTGCAGCAAAATGATCCAACCAAGCTCGTTAGTGATGATTTTTGAAACATTATTATCATCTGCTACAACCATAGTGGATGATGAAAAAGGGAACCCCTCATGGCAAGCACGTTCTAATTTCTACAAAGCTTGTGAATCTATTGGAGTTACTATTATTCATAGTTGTCTCAGCCTGACTTAGATAAGTAAAGCTATATACAGGTAAAAAATGTGTGCATGTTTCAAAGAATTGTGCAGATTAAAGATTTTGTGCAGATTAAATCAAAGAATTTTTCATGAAGATGTTCCTGAACCTCTCAAGAACTGTAAGTTTATAACAACTTTTTGTTTTTTAAGTTATTGTTTTTGAATTGTGCATGTACATGCATTCATGTTTTCATGCAAAGCAATTTAAAGATCTTGTGCAGATTAGCTCAAAGAATTGTGTGTGGAGATGTTCTTGAACCTCTCAAGAACTGTAAGTTTATAACAACTTTTTGTTTTTAAACTATCATTTAACTATCAAAGTAGCACTTTTACCACAATTACAAATTTGTATAAATAATTTGAACAGATGGTCTCTTTTGCATTGGTTCATTGCTTGCTGGTGCTAAATTCAGAGGAGTGAAATGTTCATATGGCAAGGTTGATATCATGAGAAGTTTTCGAGCTAAGTCATATAGGAGTGAAATGTTCATCAATCATTAAATTACGTGTGACGTGTAAACGTTTGAAAACAGAAAGATGTTGCTTGTTACATTGGTTTTGACATTTTTTGTATTATGTTTTGGATCAAATTTTTAATGTTATTATTTACAATGTTGTTCAACTTTTATTTCATATTTATATTGTAAAATAATGCGTCTTTGTGATAATGTGTTATACAACTAACTATATGTGGTTTTTACCGGCACAAAATTTGAGCATCTAAAGGTGTTTTTATATTATGGCAAAATAAAAGTGTCGCTGAAACCAACATGAATATGAGACTAAGATTAATTTTTAGTGGCATAAAAACTGTGCTACAAAAATCTCTTTTTATTTTGTGGCAGAAAAAAAAGTGCCACTAAAAGTCTAAAAAATTTGTGCAGCACTTTGAAAAAGTGTCACTAAAAGGCTTTAGCGTCACCACTTCTAGTGGCACTTTATTTGTGTGCCACACAATCTTTAAGGGGTTTCTAGTGGCACTTTTTTGGTCTTTTAAGGCACTTTTTGTATGCCATTAAATGACATTTTATTTGTAGTGGTAGTATGAAAAAAAATGACAAATTATGATACTCTATAAAAATGACAAACAATAAAATATAAGAGTGTATATAAAAAACATGTTCAATAAGTCCATTGAGATGTAACATAAACATAACTTGAGTGTTAGTTTCTATAATATTGGATTATAAGTATCTGATTGTATAAAATATTACTAACCATAAAAAAATTCGATTATACATAACATTGTTATGAAATAATATATAATTTTTTTTATTTAAATATAATAAAATGCAAAATTCGGATATTTATTATGAAATTATGCGTTATTAAAAAAAACAATGTTATAATGTTATAAAATCTGGTGAACATAAAAAAAAAACATAACCAAACAATATGTTAGGTATGACAATACATATACACAATATCCTGAAAAACGTAACAACGACAATAGTTGTACACATCCAGCATCCTATAATTCATTTTACTCATTTTAAAAACCTGATGGGAAAAAATTAGGTGAGAAATGTTTAAAAATTAAATATTTTATTTTTGATTTGAATTTAAAGAGAGAGAATATGGTTAAATAATAAAATATTTGAAGAGAGAGAATGTAGTTAAATAATAAAATATTGTATGAGGGTAATTATGAAGGAAAAGACTAAATTGCCCTTGTATTATATTGAATTATTAAAATGAAATGGTTATGTGGCTAAATGTGGACCAAGTATGTGGTTTCTAAAGTTTCTTCAACTCAACATGGTTTCCAAAATATACATAGGGGATGAAATTTTTAATAACCCTCATCTTTTGCTACAACCCATTAACCATCATCCAATGGTTACTTGAAAAAGGTAAGTGTGTAAGATCGTGTCACGTGTCAATTATTTTGTATTTAGTGTGAAGGGCATTTAGGACATTTGTCATTTATGTAAAGTTTACCCCTTTTTTTAAACATTCATAACTTTTTTATACTATATTATTTTTTTAAAAAAATTGCACCATTATACTCGTCTCATTTTTCTCTTTAATTTCGTTATAGTCTCGACTAGTTTTTTTTTTTTTTTTTTTGATGTCATGTATTTACATCATTATAACGAGCTTAACGATAACAAATTAATTAGAATTTTTTTCTAACAATGGTAAATACAGTAATGTAACTCAAAATGAAGTAATTTACAATGACATAATTAACGGTGACGTAACACATTATTTACAGTGATGTAATTTTCTCTTTAATTCCCGTTATAATGTTGATTAGTTTTTTTAATTTTTTTTCTCATTGTCCATTATTAAACATCTATATAACGAGCATAAATATAACACATTATTTTGAATTTTTTTCTAACAATTATATATTACAGTTATGTAATATAACACATTATTTTATTTTTTCTCTAACAATGATAATTACAATTATAAATTACAATGATGTAATATAACACATTATTTTGATTTTTTTTCTCTAACAATGATGATTATAGTGATGTAATTTATCATTGTTCGAAAAAAATTCAAACTAATTTGTTGTATTTAGGCTCGTTACAAATTAGGGATGAACAAAAAGCCAAAAAAAACCGAACCGAAACCGAAGTAACCGAAAAAACCGAACATGAACCAAATTAACCGAAAAAAACCGAAACCGAATTTTACGTCAATGTAAATTACATCACGATAAATTACGTCAATGTAAATTACATTACTGTAATTTATTATTTTTAAAAAAATTCAAATAAATTTGTTATATTTAAGCTCGTTACAATGATGTAAATATATGGCATCTAAAAAAGTAAAAAAAATGAGTCGAAACTATAACGGAATTAAAGGGAAAAATGAGACGAATATAACGGTGCAATTTTTTTTAAAAAATAATATATTATAAAAAAGTTATTAATGTTTAAAAAAGAGGGGTGAGAAAACTTATAAAGGTAAAATGATTATGATGCCCTTTTTAATATTTTAATGAAATGCTTATGTGTAATTTTATGATTGGTTGAAATGAGTTATGTAGTTGTAGCAAAAGATGAGGGTTATTTTTTATACCTTATATATATATAATTGTTGGTCGGTGACATGTTAATGAAAATGAGGCTGACATCAACATCGACCTAATAACATTTCATTGTTTTATATATGTTTTATATATATGTTTCAATCTTCAAAATTACGTGGATGTAACTTTATACACTTGTATTGTATGCATGTAACGCAACGTACGTGATAAAGTTCATAAACACGCCGCTTCACGCGCCTATGGTTTTGATTTGTCTGTTACCCTTTCTAATTATTTTTTTTTTAATTTCATATGTCAAAAATATACAATACAATTGTGTTTATATCAGTACTTTAATTTTTCTTAAACTTCAATTTTTCTTAAACTTCAATTAATGCAACGTGTATGACACAATAATGTTATTTATTGTTTTAATATTCAATTCATATACACGGCGTGGCAACTTCGAATGTTGTTTTAAAGCCATTGTTGTCAGAGATTTGAACAGACTCCCTCTTCTCGACATTAGTTTCCTCTATGCATACAACATATGAACGAAGAAACTAAACCAAACCCAAAATCAAATCAAAATCCAACGAATCCGGAAACCAAAATCCAAGAAACCAAGATTTCGAACCATATTACAACAACCAGAGCTCCAATTACAACCTGCTCATGTTTGAGCAACGTCAACGATGAATCATCGGAAACGAGAGCCGGCTCTGATGGACATGAAAAATGAAAAGAAACAAAAGTGTTTGGTGATGGTGGACGGAGAAACAGAGCTGGAATTGAAGGCTTCAGCCTATGTGTTGGGATACTGTCGTGCACAAGGCTCGTTCCATTAAAGTAATCTTATTTGAGACAATAATTTTCTTAAATTTTATTTGAGAAAAATAAAAATATATTAAGAAGAGAAGTTAGGTTTATACAATATTCTCTCAAACATTATGAAGTCTGATAAAAAAAATTCAAAAATTTGTTTTATCTCACTTAATTTAAATACAAGTGTCTGCATGTTTTTCATAAGAAAGATGCATCAAGTTACTTGCAATTAAATAGCCAAGTCCAAGATGAGTGATCTTATTTCACTAGTTTCTACTGAACTTCGCATTTGAGGCTGTAAATCGTATAGGGTTGTGATCTCTAAGGTCTAAACGCCCTATTGTTATGTTCGGTTTCCTAATTCTAGCAAACTGATCATTGGTGGAAGGTTTTAAAAGTGATTAAAATTGCTGTATATTTCATCATTTTACTTGTCAAAAATTTAAAAAAAAATGCATATACGTTTCCAATCATAAAAAGTTAAAAACCATTTGAAGTACTTTGCTATTTCTTATACAAACATTATAATTCTCATTTTTTTTTTGTTTTGCTTTCTTCTCTCTTTTTTATTGCATTTCTAGACATTCAAGGTCTCTCTAAAACATGATTTTATGAACAAAACTCTTCTGTTATAAGCGAAACTGAAATTAGTCAAAGACCATACCATCATCAAGATGCAATCCGTTGTGCAGCTTACCACAAAGATGTACTTACTTCTCTGCAATTTGTCCTCACCTCACCAGTGGGTCCAGTTAGCACTTGGGTACTGGAAAGCTTCATCATCACCTGTGCAAAATCTCTATGAAACATAGAAACATCTGATGCATATTGTCTAACCCAATTTGTAGTTTCTTCCCCAGCTGTTAGCTGCTGATCTACAAACAGAATACCCTTGCCCTGCAACAGACCACGGTAATATAAAGTCCCAAAACCTGATCCTGCTCCTTCATAGTCCATTTTCATTGCTTGTTCTTGGTCAGTCTTTGATGAAGTTGTTGATGGAGATGGTGACGGTGACGGTGACGGTGATGATGATGGTGACGAAGCAGGGGTCTGGGCTTGGGTGTTGTTGCATATAGATCTTAGGAGTTCTGCAAACTCGGGATCCATAGATGGGTCTGGCTGATCCGTCCCACCAAATTTGTAAAGCCTTCGTTCAAAGAACTTGCAACGAATTTTTCCAGTACTGTGAGCACCTGCAAGTATATTGAATTGTGAATGCTTTGTGTTATTCAACATTGATACAAACAAGTGGCAATTTCTACCTATTTAGTCATGAATAGCCGAATAGGTATATTTCATTTATTTATATTCTTAAACGGGCCACATTTAAATAAACTTTTAAACAAATAGTCGAATGTGATGATTTGGCTGAATGTCTCCTTCAGTTCTATTATAATGCATGCAACCAACTCAATATATGTATTCAAATAATAGTTACTATTGTAACAATATTGTTTATTAGTCGCTCCTTATAAGGTGTATTTGGGTCAATACCCATAATGAGAAGCAAGTACCATTGTAAGCTCGGCCCATAATGAGAAGCAACTACCATGTTAATCAATGTTTTGAAACCCGATTATCATGTTCTGCAAGTTTGATTATGTAATAGCCCCATTTAAGAAATTGAAATAGGCCAATAGGATACTATTCAAGTAACATTGTAATTTGTCTTGAAGAACAATATCAAGAAATCAAAGGATTAAGTTTGTCACATTGAGATCCTACTTTCAACTGGCATAGAAAAAACACAAATAAAACCAACAAGACTGGAGAATTAAAAGAACATTGGGAACTCATAAAAGAAACGATATGCAAAACTAATATAACATGAACAGATTATTGATTCATACCTAAAAGAGTTACCGTTTCTTTTTCAGTAAAACCCCTTGATGCAAATCTCCCAATGGTTGTGGAAAGATCATCTAAAGGGCTAGGAAGCTCATATGAAATTTCAGGGTAAGATCGATTGCTATCTTTCCTGCCAGTGTGTACTGGATAAAATGGTCCACCAGCCTATAAATAAAAGATTAAATAATCATAATCAACACATTACTCAGAAGTTATATCCTCTTAAGATAACACTATAACAGAAGATGCAAAGGTGGATAAGGAAAGAATTAAGAGGCTAGTTACCAAAATCACACTCTCACGAGCAGCTACCACAAGAATATCAGCACAAGAAACCACACCAGGGCATACATTTTCCAATTCAGACTTGATTAGATCAATATGATCAAATCCCTTCAGTGACTGATTTGGTAGAGTATCTTTCTCACTACCCATAAAGGCAGTGTTATCCAACAGCACCGAGGCATCACATCCCTGCATCATGTTTCTTTGTAATCTAGTCTTAATAATACACTAATACATGTATATATGTTTGTATATCTACATATGTGTATATTTTATATGTTTTTGAACACATATACGTATGAATATTTACATATATACGCATTTACACAATATACAGTTTCATGTGATTCAACATTTTCAACTAATATTGTATGATACGTATACAGGATACTAAGTGGCATCAAAAACTAGATCTGTGGTGCTAATGTGCGAATAACAATACACACAACACATCAATAACTAATTCCTATCTCAATTTCCCGTTACATGAACAAAATCATATTCGCATCAAACTTTCATTCGAAACTATAACATAGAAACAAAATGAGACGGATCAGAGAAACACAGCAACCAATAGATTAATCATGACAGTAACCGACCTGTACAAAACAATCGTGAAACACCAGACGAAGAATTGCGGGAGAAACTGTGGAATTTTGATCGTGGATCCGGTGTAGCGTTGATCTGATGATGTGGTGCGCTTGTGGGCATGATTCTCGATAATAGTCATACTCGAGTGATGAATAAGATGAAGAAATCAAAGATATAAGAAGACAATATCCGATTGGAAGAAGAAAGCTGGTTTTACCATCGATTTTCATGGCGGATCTCTGGGTATAACAGATAAACCCTAGCTGTTAGAATATCAAGAGACTGATGGTTTTAAGCGGTGAAGAAAAACGAGCGGGAAGACGAGAACAGATTCTAACATGAAGTTCGTTTTTGGTCGAATATTCTTTGATTTACGATAATACCCTCACCCTCTTTCTCCAAATTATGGTTGTTTATTTTCAGATATCCGAAAATTGGATAGTAAATTTCAACATCCGAATTCATATACGTAATTTTTGATATATGAATTCAAAAAAAAAGTTAAAAATTTTTAAAATAATATATTTCGGATATTCAAATATCCAAAAATTATCCGAATATCCGAAAAATTATCTAAAATATCCGAATATCAGAAAATTATCAGGAAAAATTTCTTTTGGGATATTATGATATACTATCTAAAAATTTTCAAAATAAGTATCTGAATTTCATACATTTCGGATATCTAAATATAAACATTGATTTTTAGCTAATTCTTTAAATTAAATAGACTAACCAATAGAATTGAACAAGTAATCAAGGAGACAAAAATGACACATGTTAAATCTTCTTGTTAAGTGGGCTCTCTCATTAGTCATCTAGTGGACCCATTCTCTTCTAGCTTCAACCAATTAGTCATAATAGGCTCAATCATAAACGTAAATACCACACACCTATTTTTTTTTCAGTCGGCTTGCACATTTTGCAGATCCAAAGACACAAAGATTCATCAACACTATCCAAACTCAGAAAGTAATCTCCAAAAGGGATTTTATTAGTTGGAATCATAGTCCTCAAAATCTCTGCGTTTTGAAACTTTACTTAAAACATAATTGGTGCTGCTACTGTTTCCAAGCCCCCTTGAATGGTTTGATCCTTTGAACTTGTTTAACTTGAATCATCTTGACACCAAGATTCACATTTGTAACATCCGGCCCCGTCTATCACCAATATTGTCCGCTTTCCCCACTCGGAGCTCACGGTTTTGCCTTTAGTTGCTCGGGTGAAAACTTCTCAGGGAGGTCACCCATTCCTGGATTGTTGCAATCCGAACACGCTTAACTGTGGAGTTTTCATGTGCTCTATAGCCAGCTAAGCCCAAAACGCGTTGGTGTTATAAGAGGCGGATCGTTGTTTATGATACATGAATCTCTCGTGTTCACGACAAATGTGGGATTTGCCTAGGATGTTACATACACCCTCCGGGACTCATCGTCCTCGATGAGGTTTGCTCCACCATCCCTTGTAGAACACGAGTGTCTCTGATACCATTCTGTCACACCTCGACCGACGGCGTAATACGTCGGGGCGCGAGCTACGATTGTTTATTAGCTCATGGTGCTATGATAACGTTTTAATATTTAAAACATCATTATTACAATTTAAATATAACATTCATTGAATCAAAGTAAAAATATTACATGTATTGAAAATTTCAAACTATTACAATTGAATACTAAAACATATTTACAACTAGGTCTAATATGTCTTATCCTATGTCTTCATCATGTCTTCCTTAGCTTATTACACATGTAAAATAGAGTTTGTCAACTATTTGCATAGTTTGTAAGTTTACACACTAAGTTTAAATTATAAGTATAAAAAGGATGCAAACTATAACATAACTAGAATACGTATCATAAGCATAGCATGAATACAAGTTTGAATAAATATAATGAATAAATGAATAACCATAGCTTGTGTCCAAACAAGTATCCATACAAACATGTTAATTTAAGTATGTACATACTATAAATTAACATTTGTATTTCAACAAGTTTGCTAGGTGTACTTTTCTCCTTCTTCATACAATGACAAAAGCCAATGCGAAAATGGTATCTAACACATCTTATGCTACTAAATACTAGCTTGCTTGACTGGCAACACACATAGAATCAACACATTGTAGAAGCATAACATAATTTCTTTTTTTTGAAATAGGTGGTTATGCATGGAAAGTAGGTGGTTTGGGATAGTTGTTTGGTAAATAGGTGATCCGCTACTTGTAGTAGCGAATGTGGCTTATGTGGCATTCTCTTTACACGGTGGAACATGGTTGAGCAGTGGGTGTTGGCCATGTGAGTAGGAGCCGCTACTAGAATTAGCGGAAGCCACTTTTTTTGGTTAATGAACCGCTACTTGGAGTAGCGGATGCTACTAATTCATAATTACAAACTTGTTAAATTGAGGGGACGAATTCATTGAAGATCCGCTACTTGTAGTAGCGGAAGAAACACAAAACACACCATCTCTTCTTTAATGCATGCAATAAAAAATAAAGACAAGGAATTAAAGCTACAAATTGTAAACGCATGCTTGCATGCATGCAAGTCTTTTCTCACTTTAATAAATCAACTACTCAATTTAAATGCATGCATCCAAGTCCCACCCACGTTAAATACCATACACCTCCTGCATTCTTTCTTCTCAAACAAATCTCATACGTACATAATAGATTACTAGTTTGTGAGTTTCCATCTACTTCTCAAAGTTTCAACCAAATTCCATTCAATCAAAAATGAGTTACGATTTGCATCCCGGTCCAATTGTTGATGATGTCTTGTTTCTTAAAGATTCACACTGGGCGCGAGATATATTTAATAACAGGGAGCTTACAAAATTGGTCTTCAGGCGTGCTGATCAAAAATTCTTTTTGTTTCCGAACAACAACCCTATCACCGAAAATGTTAAACGGTACATTAACATTGCTGGTTTTGGTGGGTTAATTGATTGTGGCTATCGGAACCTTGATCATGGCCTGCTTGAAGCACTTATTGAAAGATGGCGTCCTGAAACACACACGTTTCATTTGCCCATCGGTGAAGCGACAGTAACACTGGAAGATGTTAATGTTTTGTGGGGTTTACCAATTGAAGGTGGAGTTGTTTCGGGTTGTGAACAGCCGTCATCTGTTGCGGATCGCATCGTTAGATGTCACACCTTGTTAGGGTTAACAACTAGCGAAAATGATTTTAAAGGAAATTCCTTAAAATTAACCACTATTAATAATCATTTAAATAATTTTTTTCATGAAAATGCATCGGATTTAGAGTGCATGCAACGTGCACGTTGTGTAATACTTTATTTGTGCGGTGACACTTTATTTCCGATTCTTCGAATAATGTAGTTTCTTTTAGTATATTAAATAATTTAGAAGATCTAACTACGTGTGGTCAGCTGAGGTGGGGAAGTGTTGTTTTAGCGATGCTGTACATGAACATTTGTAAAGCAACATCGAGCAATGACAACAACATTGGTGGACCACTGTATATATTGTAGTTGTGGGCATGGTGTAGAATTACTACTCTTGCACCGACGATTCTACATCCATTTGATAATAGAAGACCATATGGTGCCATGTACGGTTTAAAACTTTGAAATTTTTGTAAAAATTATCAAGTTATATATAATGACTTTTTTTAAATGTTTATAGGTGGCGCAAAAAATTGACATATTGTGACGCCTCGATTCCCGGGCGCCTCCTAGAGGTTGGTTTTCATCATAACACATTGCTCTTAAACTAAAAACTTTCATGGATAGCAGCGGAATTTAAAACATAGTTTGTCAAACATGAAATAATGTCTGAATTAAAACATAATTGATTGCCAACACCACCGGATTCTCTATCTTGATGCCCAAGCTCCACGTTTCTTCTTACCATAGCTTTAACCTGGCATACATGCTAAAATGTCAGCTTACGCTGGGGAGTTCTAGTTTTACAATTCATCGTAATCGTTTTAGTAATTAAAACATCATTTTCATGAAAACATCATTACATACACATAATCCTAGCACATATCCATTTGCATCGTCCTAACCATCGTTATCATCATAACCGTTGTCCTCATCATAACCACTGTCCGGCACAAGGCTCCATGTTTATAGTCTGATCGACTCTTACCATGTTTATAGCCCGCTCGGCTCCGTGTTTATAGCCCGGTAGGCTCCATATTTATAGACCGGTCAACTCATATGTTTATAGTCCGGTCGACTTCATGTTTATAGCCCGATCGGCTCCATGTTTATAGTCCGATCGACTCTCATGTTTATAGTCCGGTCGACTTCATGTTTATAGCCCGATCAGCTGTTCATATCCTGATATAATCAGGTCATCATTCATACTTACCCAGTACAAGTACCGGAGTGTCTCACCCCGAGCCGGCGGGCTGGATCGAGTTTCCTGCCGGGCGGAAGGTTCTCGAGGCGTGATATCGTTGTGATAATCAAATGAACAGATTGTTTACATAGCACATGATAAATAAATGAGAAATGCTAACACATCAATGATATAGAATTACAAGATTAAATTACAATGTATCGTTCATAATTTAACCAAGTAAATCTATCAAAAGAATCAATGAAACTATATCTTGTATCTGTACAAGATATACAAAAGATGATTCATTGTTTTTGGACATCAAAAGCATGCAACACAAAATGAAGCTAGGTATTTTAAAAGTCCCCTAGCTTAGTCCGTGCATCTAAGTAGCTACACCTGTTCATCACCTGAGAAAACATGCATTTAAAGAAAGTCAACACTAGGTTGGTGAGTTCATAAGTATGTTAATTGAAAACCTTGATTCATTCACATGCACAATCACAATGTTAATCATGTTACTTGTATGTTATTTGTTTCACCTGTTCACCCAATGCTTCTCAATAGTTATTTTCACAAGTAATATATCATCCTAGTAGTGATGCTTATATATAGGGCATATGTAAGGGAACTAAGCCCTAGCCAACATCCCACCACATCACTACTAGAACTCCACACTACTTGCAATACAACTATTGATTTCCATTCCCATTCCACATGTTCATCTCACTATTGATCACCTGTGATATCATGTATAGAATAATATAATGATAGAATTGTAGTTATCAAACCGAAGTATTGATAACCATTATATGTATTAAGGATATTAGATTTACTTAATCTGTTCCTTGTATTATTCTATTGCTTGTGGGGTTAACTGTTGATTCACTTTTAAATACTAAAAGTGTTAGTTAACTATTTGTCATTTGTTCTCAATGTGAAGTGCATAGAGCCTAAAAGGAATCCATTGCAATCCTCACGTAATCAGATTTCAATGCATTCGATTTACCTCTACCACTATGTGATCCCATTGTCTTCATCGAAACTGTTACTAATAATATGACATGAGAGAAAATAAATTCCTCAGTCTACTAGTCCACAGGTTACGATGGATGATGTACATCGATGTTAGTGTTTGTTCTCATTGTGGGATGTTCTCATGTGATTAACAAAGTCGAATAAGAACTTGTTTTATTGCGTTATGTTAATCATTGTGTGAATGATGTTGTTATCATGAAGTTACATTATCATGATTATCATTCCATGTAATCCATATGTTCACCATGTAATCCTTAAGCCGTAGTAAGAACTAGTCTTACTACCCTTAAGTGACGCAGGTGGTGGATACTCAATGCTCCATGTTATCGCATAACATGTTTTAAGGTGTAAACTAAGTGTTTTAAGTACTTGACTTATCACACTTAGTTAATTTTAATGTTGAATGATATTAAGAAGATGTATTATCTTCTAATCATTCATGTGTTTTGTAATGTCATCATGTTTCTCTGTAAATGTTCTCAATGTTTGTTTGTGTAAGAATTTTCTCAATGTTTACTCATGTAAGAATAACTAAATGTTATAAGATAAAATCTTACAACTATGTTATTCTAGTGTGTTGATGAATTATGAAATTATATTATCATATTCATCTGATTGTCCCTGTCATATCATGATTATACAAGCATGCATACAATGATAAGCGATAATAAACAATTTAATATTATCTAAATCAAAGTATAAGCAATATGTTAAGCAGAACTTTTAAATAAATAAAAGTAAGCATGTTTCTCAGCCCCGAGAGTTTAAAATCAGTTAAGATTAAAGAAAAGGGGCATATGAACTCACCTTATGTTTGAAGTGGTTGACTTAGCTTAAATGGAGAGATGCACGTGCTCTTGATTGTACTTGAGTTTGTGTTCACGATCCTGTATTGATTTCACGTTGCATGGAATATTATAAGTATTGATTGTAGTTGATTTATGTGTGTGTGTGTTAACCCTAAGATTGGTTAACACACGTCTGGCTTGGTCAATATTCGGCCCTTGTTTAATGATTATAGATTATACTAACACTCAATTGGCTTTAATTGAGTTTTGTATACCCCTTATGTGTTATTGCTTGAATTGAACACAAATCACGTCAAAATGTGTAACCTTATAACTATTATAGTTTATAACTACAATACTTAGGTTTTTAGTTTGAAACTATTATAAATCTTTTAATCTTTATAAGGATTTGAATGAGTTATTATAAAAATAATCTCTTGAACTATCCCACTTTGTAACATGGGCCGAATAACCAAGACGGGTCATATGATCAATTTGTTGGGCCGAGTGATCCCCGTGTGGACCGTTAATGTGTAATTGGGCCGATTGTTGGACTGAATCATGGGTTAATACAGTGCGTTGGGTCCAACTCTTCGATGTGGTCCGAATGGTGGGTGGGCCTTGGGCCGGTTTATTGATGTTGGGCCAAGCAAGAATTGGGCCGGTGGACATGGGCTGAGAAACAATGGGACTTATGGGTTATGCGTGGGTCAATTGTGGGACTAGTTGTTGGACCGGCTGCTTGTTAAAGTAACCAATCGAAGAAGACAATTCACATGGCAGCGAACCTCAAACTTGTTTAGGTAAGGTTCGGCCAGGTGGAAGCATGGTTCGGTGGCTATGGCTAGCTACAGGTTCGCCTAGGTTCGTTCATGCATGGCGGTTGGGTTCGGCTATATTCAGCCTCAAGTTTCGCCGGTAAGGTGATGGTTTGTCTATGTAGCCAAGGCAAGGCTCGTTGGGTAGTACACACACAGGTTCGTGACTATGGCAGTGCTGATGGCCGGCGAACCCCAAGGTTTGTGAAGGGTTCGGCGCCATGGAAAAGGCTCGTCTAGGATGAGGGTTCGCTGCATGGTTCGGCTAACAACTGGGTTCGGTGAACGATCAGGTTCGTGACCCATGGTGGGGTTCAGCCGGTGTCCTAAGGTTCGGCCCATGTGAGGAGGGGTTCGGCTGCAACACAGGTTCGGCTAAGCTGCTCCTTGCGAACCTGTGCAGCTCCATCGTCCTCATTGCACTCGAAATATTCGTTATTCTGTTCCCATGGTTAGGCTGATGCGACGATTAGCCCTAGGGGACGTAGGATGTGCGTGTATAAAGCTCTTAAACCAGCTGGGTGTGTAGAACGATTTAGGGTTAACAAACCCTACTTTTCCAGATCTTTCAAGCTTCGTACCTCATTTTTGGCTGGTGAAAACTTCAGATCCTTTGTACTTCTAGGTAGAGGAGGTCGAGAGCTTCGCGTGGACACCAAGAACGTCCAAATCCGTCCACAAACGAGTGAGATATCGCGATTAGAAGAGGTATTATTCTAGAGAGAGGGTGCGGGAATGTGTGTTTGAGAGAGAGAGAGCTGATGCCAATGAGGGAAAAACACCTCATTTGGTGTTTAAATACTCCGGGAGTATTCGGGTTTGTTTCGGTTGCTCGGTTCGCGTTTTCGTCGCGTTTCCGGAAATTTTACGCGTAATATATATGTTTTAAATAAAAGAAGTTAATTTCATTATTTTGATGAGTTTCAAAATTGTAAAACATTATTTATTTTATTTTTATTAATTTATGATCGTTCGTGTCGTGTTTCGTTTTCGTTTCGTCAGATCGCGTCACCATCGCGCGTATTCGTTCGAATCGCCATTCGAACGAACACGCTGATGGTTTTGCTTTCAGACTTTTGTTTTCTACTTTCCAGTCATCATTTCAGAACGTTAAACCCACATATATGTTTGTGTGAATCGTCACCCACGCAAACACACTGTCAGTTCGCTATTCTGAAACGACACTGCAATATTGTTTGAATTGTGTTTCCTCACTGTCGGACTCAACTAAACATCCTGTTATCACATTGTTTTCACACTGATTTGTCGGTCATCTGATTCCTGTCATCTATGGATATCAGATCGCAACCGATTTGTTCTTGTTATTTGTTTGAACACTGTTGTTTCTTGTGTTTCGTTGTATTATTTGTACTTAGGTTTTCACCTAAATACTAACAACTATTGCTTATAATGAATGTTGTACCTACGGCATTTAAGTTTACACAAAAATACGTACAACTGTTTCTTGTATTTTACATTCTGTTAATACAAGTACTGTTCACAATCATGTATTTACACATAGTTACTATTGAAAGTACACATACCGTACGGACTTGCCGGCCGGTCAGGTACTAGTTGTCACACGGAGCATCTCATTCATACATATCCCATAGCACATATAGGGACATCATTCATTCATCATACATGATATACTAGCACCATAGCATCAGTCAACATAATCATCATAGCAACGTAACATGTCGTGCTAATATATCATCCTCTCATATTTTCCTAACCGTGTAGGAATTCATCATAACATTCTATCATCACGTGTATAGCATGCAAGCATCATATCATCTTAACATACATCATGGTATCATATACATGATACGCTAGCATCTCTCGTCAATCATACATCCTGGCATCATATTTTTATGTCACGCAAGCATCTATTCATCATATATCATTCGTTCATCCTAGCAACCTAGGGACTCATTATGGCATCTATTAACTATTTTCATAGTTATCATCGTAATGCATGATGTCATACAATCATTAACACGTTAGGTCCTCATCACTCATTTATCATGCATTCATCATACTTAGCATATTCCCATGCACAATTCATCATACATAGCACATAGTCATACATACGTCGTCATATTATATCATCACTCGTTCATCATCATACGTAAGCATATAACATCATAACATAACACAAGCATGTATGCCAACCCAAAACATTAAATGTGAAATAGGGAATCTAGAACTCACCTAATAGTAGACTCTTGTTTCCTTAGCTAGGCCTTAAGAACCTATATCAGTACATCGTGTCATTATATACCATTCTTAGACTTAGAATATAATCTATGTCCTCATAATCCACTAACCGGCCCCCATTATTCGAAAACCATTTTGTTCCCGATCTGCCTAAGTACTCGAAAACTAGAGCACTTGAATTATCACTAGTACTCGAAATACTAGTGTACTCGAGTTCCCCCGAGTACTCAAATCTCCATGTGTACTCGGAACTTTGTACTCGAAATCCACAGGCTCGGAGCAGTATACTCGAAATGTTCTCATGATTTTCGAGTATTACCTGATGCATATTTCTGAGTACTCATCTTTTCATCACAAATCATATCAGAATTTCATCTAAGACTCTGGGGAGCTAGTTCTAGTTTTCTTATGTTGTTACCCTCACGTTAGAACCACCAAGTTTCGAACTTTATGCATAAAGGTGTGAGCTTTATGCATAAGTTCGCTTTCATATAAAAATCCTAACTTTTTCGTTTAGAACACTTACTTGATGGTAGATGATCCCACTGGTAGCGTCTCGTGTGTTCCTTCTTCTCCTTGAGCGAGTTACAGTCGATTCTTTGAAGTTCTTAAACCCTACTTCGTGTACTTGAGAGAGAATGTGCTTCCAGCCAAAGGTGTGCACGTTTCCCAAGGCACTTATATATATATAGACTGGGTTCTTGAATTCTGTACTAAAAATTGGGTCATTTTCGAGTACAAGAATTTCGAGAACATAGGTTCTCGAACCCATTTCGAGTACACTATTTCGTGTACTCGTTTTAGTTGATTTTTCGTCTATTTCTTACAAGTTTAGTATTTGTTACGAATTCGTAAATTCAAATAACATGTATTTAGAAAATTTGGGATGTTACAAGTCTCCCCTGCTTACAATAGGTTTCGTCCCTAAACCTGCCTCGTTACATATTGAACAAATGAGGATACAACCTCCTCATTTCTTCTTCCATTTCCCACGTAGTGTCTGAACCTTTTCGATGCTTCCACTGAACTTTGACTTGACGAACCGTTTTATTCCGTAGCTGTTTTTCCTTCATATCCACAATAGCGACTGGTTCTTCAATGTAGTTCAGTCGGTCATTTACCTCAATGTCATCCAAAGGAACATGTGCTTGCTCGTCCGCCAGACACTTCCTAAGATGTGACATGTGGAAGGTAGGATGAATCCCGTTCAGCTCCTATGGTAGGTCCGGTCTATACGCGACTTTCCCTACCCTTGCCTCTATCCGAAACGGTCCGATGTACCTTGGACTCAACTTTCCTCTCCTTCTGAATCGAATGATTCCCTTCCATGGTGATACTTTCAGCAATACCTGATATCCAACATTAAACTCGATCGGTCTTCGGTGCTTGTCGGCATAGGATTTCTGGCGATCTTGTGCTGCCTTCATTCTTGCTTTTATCACCCGTAGCTTTTCTGCCATATCGATCACGGCAGCTTTGTTTCTCATCTCTTTCTGTCCAACTTCACCCCAACATACCGGGGTTCTACATATTCTTCCGTACAACGCCTCATATGGGGGCATTCCGATACTAGAGTGATAGCTGTTATTGTACAAAAACTCCACCAATGGCAAGTGGTCATCCCAGCTTCCACCAAAATCGATAATGCACACCCTAAGCATATCCTCCAATGTTTGGATAGTCCTCTCAGACTGTCCATTTGTCTGGGGGTGATAGCGGTACTAATGTTCAGTCTAATTCCCATAGCATCATGAAACTGCTTCCAGAATCTAGAAGTAAACCTCGTATCCCGATCTGACATAATGGAGACAAGAACTCTATGTCGAGTCACAATATTTTTTACGAACAACTCAGACAACCTTTCGGACGTATACGTTTCCCTGATAGGAAGAAAGTGTGCACTCTTCGTCAGTCGGTCCACAATTATCCATATGGTATCATGTCGTTTAGCTGTCCTCGGTAGCTTAGTGATGAAATCCATGGTGATGTGTTCCCATTTCCATTCTGGTACCTCAAGAGGTTGCACATATCCGTAGGGCTTCTGATGTTCAGCCTTCACTTGCGCACAAGTAAGGCACCTGTTCACATACTGCATCACATTAAACTTCATGCCCGGCCACCAATAATCTTTCCAAAGATCATGATACATCTTTGTCGCACCACGATGCACAAAATAACGTGATTTGTGGGCTTCATCTAAAAATCTTGATCGAATGTCCCTATTTCTGGGCACCCACATACGATCGAATTGTACTTTCACACGGTGGTCATTGTCTTCCAAGTTCTTGACTTGCCCGAAGACACGTTCAAAACCCACATTCTCTTCTTTCAATCCTTCCTGTTGCGCCTGCTTGAGCTCGTTCAAAAAGTCTGGCGTTATCACCAAACTATACGATTTTACTCGTATGGCAGGATGATCAGTCTTGCGACTCAAAGCATCTGCCACCACATTCGTTCATCATCATACGTAAGCACATAACATCATAACATAACACAAGCATGTATGCCAGCCTAAAACATTAAATGTGAAATAGAGCATCTAGAACTCACCTAATAGTTGACTCTTGTTTCCTTAGCCAAACTCCTTAGCTAGGCCTTAAGAACCTATATTAGTACATCGTGTCATATATACCATTTTTAGGCTTAGAATATATTCTAAGTCCTCATAATCCACTAACCAGCCCCCATTATTCGAAAACCATTATGTTCCCGATCTGCCTAAGTACTCGAAAACTAGAGCACTCGAATTATCACTAGTACTCAAAATACTAGTGTACTCGAGTTCCCCCGAGTACTCGAATCTCCATGTGTACTCGGAACTTTGTACTAGAAATCCACAGGCTCGGAGCAGTATACTCGAAATGGTCTCATTATTTTCGAGTATTACCTGATGCATATTTCTGAGTACTCATCTTATCATCACAAATCATATCAGAATTTCATCTAAGACTCTGGGGAGCTAGTTCTAGTTTTCTTATGTTGTTACCCTCACGTTAGAACCATCAAGTTTCGAACTTTATGCATAAAGGTGTGAGCTTTATGCATAAGTTTGCTTTCGTATAAAAATCCTAACTTTTTCGTTTAGAACACTTACTTGATGGTAGATGATCCCACTGGTAGCATCTCGTGTGTTCCTTCTTCTCTTTGAGCGAGTTACAGTCGATTCTTTGAAGTTCTTGAACCCTACTTCGTGTACTTGAGAGAGAATGTGCTTCTAGCCAAAGGTGTGCACGCTTCCCAAGGCACTTATATATATAGGATGGGTTCTCGAATTCTGTACTAAAAATTGGGTCATTTTCGAGTACAAGAATTTCGAGACAATAGGTTCTCGAACCCATTTCGAGTACACTATTTCGTGTACTCGTTTTAGTTGATTTTTCGTCTATTTCTTACAAGTTTAGTATTTGTTACGCATTCGTAAATTCAAATAACTTGTATTTAGAAAATTTGGGATGTTACACATATAAAGATTTCACATTCGCTTAGAGCATGTAGATCACAATTACATTGTTTACAGGAAGGGCAGGTAAATTGTTTCATTTGGTTTTTTTTTTTGTATTTATTATTTTGTGTTGAAGTTTAATAATATTTTTTTTAAACAGTTCAAGTGGAGAGCTTATGAGGAGGTAATTTCATTCCTACCAGAAATTTGCATTAGTGGTATTCGTAGCTGGCAGAGCAAGTGCTATCTGATATATTGTGATGTGGTTGAATTTTTTACGCCACAAAGGGTTATGAGACAATTTGGAATGGTTCAACACATTCCTAGCCCTGTCCCTTTGTCCATTAACGACCACATGAAGTTGCACATACTAACGCAGTCAGGCAAGCTAGAAAAGAACTGGATGAAGACTCACTCGGAATACGTGACTTTGTGGAACCAACGGTGACACAATGTTATACAAGGGGTTCGTTGTGCAACACCTACGGTAGAACCAAATTATATGCAATGGTTCTGGTCATGTATGGTACTGTATATCATGAATCCTAAGTCACAAGAGGTCATGCAGCCCTGGTTTCAAGATTACGGGCCTAGATCGCAATTTTAGGTTTGTAATCATCTATGTTATAATATTTTCATCCTTATCATATTACAATTTTTTTGACATGTTTTGTTTTATTTTGTATAGATGGATGGGATAAGTTAGACTTATCAACAAGCAGGGGGCTTTATGCAAACGGAATCAACATCTAATTTCCATAACTTTGAATTTTTGCAAAGCACTGCGAATCAAGTTATGGGAATGGTTAACGAAGAAAGTCGTCGGCGTTACCCATCATATCTTCAAACTGATCCTGTTAATTTAGATGGGGATGAGACTGTACCACGTAGTTTACGAAGGAAAGAAAGAAGACGTGGTCATGTCAGAAGTGGGGCTGGTACATCTGGTGTAGGAATGTTCAAAAAATCAGAAATCCGAAAAAAAATCGAAAGCCGAATCATATCCAAAATCCGAAAAACTCGATTCGAATCGTATTTCGGGTTTTTCGGGGCGGATATATCCGAACTTGAAATAGACTTTCGGATAATCAGGTCGGTTTCGGATATTAGATTTTGCATTTTCTAGTTTTTCGGATATCCGAATAACTCGTTTAAAATTAAACACAACATTTCTTTAGTTCTTCCAGCCCTCTTAAATACTTAATCATTAGGCATTTAGCCGGCCCATTTTATTACCTGCTCATTAATATTGTAGACTTCTCACATCCATTACCCCCTAACCTAATTGCGTTCAACTTCTGCCATTCACGATCTCTCATCGGTTCATCCTTTTGTTGATTAGTGATTCCTATTTCCTAACCTTGATTTGAAGACCACGATCGTGACTTTTGCGGGGCTGCTGTGGGGTGACTGTTGTGGGGCAACTGGTGCGGGGCTGTTGCCTGTTGTGGTGCTGCTACGGGGCAGTTCGATGCTGCTGCGGGGCTGTTGTGGGGTAACTTAGGAGCTATTTTTATCTATAGATTTCACCATATACTTGTTCGATTTGTGTTGATTATGTGTAGGGCCATTTGGGAATATCTTGAAGCAGATATTCAAATTTCAATAGATTACATTTAGATGTTGGATCTTGACGCATGTTCAATTTAAGGCTACTTTGGATATTTTTTTTATCTATTTGAGTTCTGGTTGGGTTGGTCAGAATTCGGGTTATTCGGTTTATCCGAAACCCGAACCGAATCCTTTTTCGGGCTTTTAGGGTCGGATGACTCATTACCCAATTCGGGTCGGGTCGAATTTCGGGTTGACATTAAGGGTGTTCAAAAAATCCGAATAAAAGATTCGGAACGGATATCTGTTTTCCGAATTCGGATCGGATATCGGATATCCAAAACCCTCTTTATTCGGATCGGATATCCGAATTCAATCCGAATAACCCCTTTTTATTCGGTTTGTTCGGATTATTCGGATGAAAAATAAGTTTATTGGGTTTTTCGGGTTATTCGGATAGATTCGGATAGGATAGAAAATTTTCGAATTCGGATCGGGTCGGGTTTCGGATAAGGTCTTAAAATTTTCAAATCCGAACAACCCGATTTGAATAACCCGAATAAACCATTATCCGATCCGATGAACACCCCTAGTTGACATGTAAAAACCAAATCCGAATAAACCGAATAACTCTTAATCTGACCCGATGAACACCCCTAATCTGGTGTTCAACATGAAAACTATCAAGCTGCAACATCACATGTTGAACATGACAATTTTCAAGCCGGTATATAACATGTTATCACATGTTCAACATGAAAATTATGAAGTAGGAGCTTCAGAATTTTCAAGTGCTCCTTCCCCGTCTTTTTTATACGTTATGTTTGAACACAATAATGAACAAGATGTGTACACCCCACAGCCTAAAATGTTGCCATTAATGTTCAACCAATCTCAATCTGAAGACTTTAATTATTATGCTCCTCAATTTAGTCCAGATGTAACACACGGGTTTAGTGGTATATCACCACTTCCTTCATTGGACTTAAATATGCAGATGAGTGTTGGAGAATGGGATGATGACACATTGTTGGCTAACACCCTAAATACAGAAGATGTTGATCAAAATCCAATTGCGTCTAGACGTAGGAATCCTCATCACCACAGAAGACGACCCAGATGTGGGACATAATTATGTTTGTTTTTGTATATTTTGTTATTTAGCATGTTTGTTTTAATTTCAATGTTTTCTTATATTTTAAAAAAAACACATCATTGTTAAAAATAAGGAGTTAAGCACGTGCTGTATAAAATATACAACTGAAAATGACATTAAATCTAAAAATGATATTACAATAGAATATTACAAGACATTCCTTAATGGTGAAAGTTAAGTACGTGCTGCATAAAATTCATCTGCCATAAAATGTCGGTATTTCATGCACGTATCTTGTAGATTTCCTTCGATTTGATTAGGGAGTTCCAAAACGAGGTTTCTCATTAACATATAGACAAGAATTTCAGAGTTGCTTCCAAAAAATATTTGAACAACGTCTCAAATAGTGTTATTATTGGGTAAAACAACCAATGAATATAAGTTGTTTAACAAACGACAACATCACAATTCTCAGTAAAGTACACATACATTTCAAGTGTTCACTTATCAACCCGTAGAAGTAACCAACGTCTGTCTTCAATTCCGATGGTAATATAAACCTAAAAATATTTATGTTAAGCAAAATGGTAAATATTTTAAAAAAATAAGATTTACATTATTTAACGACAGAAGAATGTTACCTTATCAACATCCCATAGTGCAGGGTATTCTTTTTTCATTCCAATACAAAATGGCAAAGCTCCATGGTGTGATGTTTCAGATAGAATGTCATAGAATTGTGATGATATGATAGTCCAAGGAAACAACTGCTCTGGACGACGATTCTTTGTTATTTCCTTCCATCGAAAACACATCAATCTGGTAACCCAACCTTTTACATGCTTTAAAGTAACGCATATAAGTTAGTACATATTATTTGTATAATAATATAAATAAGAAAAATATAAGTATAATTTCTTACAAGTGTTGATAAATAACCATAATTTTGATATCCTAATAAGGATCCCAAAACTCTTGACCTGACTTCATTTTTCCAACAAAAAAGCAAATACAGGACGATGCATCACCATTGTGATAAAATTCCATCACATTAGTTGACCAATTTTTAGTATCTTCAACTGGACGATACCAGCGTGTGTTTGTTAGGAGATTTTCTGGAGGTGTTTCTTGGACATAATTTTGTCTTTCTAGGGTGGTATCACATACCTCTTCATCATCATAATTTTGTGGGTTTTTCATGGGTTTGAAATTATGGATTAAAAGTTATGGGTTTGCAGTGGATTTGAAGTGAGTGTTTTGTGACACCCCGTAAAATCCAGGTCAGCATTTGTTTTAATTAAATGTTTATTTAATTGATAATTGTATACGTGGCACTAACATTAGTTTAATTTAGTGTGACACGTGGCATGACAGTACAAACACCGACACAAACACGATAATTCGGTGAATTATCGCAACACACACACGTGTCTAAGAAAACACGAACGTTGGTGAACGTTTGCACATCGTGTAACCAAACACTAGAAACCTCACGAAACACTCGAACAATGAACTTAAAAGTTCAAAAATGCTGAACAATAGTCCATAAGCGAGAAAACATAGAAAAACGAGCCAAACCATTGAAATTGGGCCTATTGGGCTCTTCCGGGACTCATCGCGGTACGCTAAAGACCCCAGAGAAGCCCATGGTGGTACGCGATGGGTGAGCGGGGATTTTGAATCCCGAAATCCATTTCGGTACGCGAAGCATCTTTTTGACAGTCTTGGCGGTACGCGACAACATCTAGACGCCAAATCTTTATAAAACTAAGACCATTATGCCTACTCTACACCCTTTCATCTTTTCTCTTGCTTCTACACGCCTTCCCTCGACATTTTCTCTGCAAATTCACCTGATTACACCATTAGAAGCCATTGTTGAAGCTTGAAAACCATAAGGAAGCTTTGGAAGAGATTGGAGGAAGTTGCTAGAGCTCTAACACCCTCATCCCCACCTTGTTGCTGCACAATCCTGATTGTCTAGAAGCTCCAGGAACTGTTGAACCCATCATCTCGGCCATTTGAAGCATTTGAAGGTAGTTTCCATGAGTTCTATGCACTCAACACACACAAAAACACACATGCAAGGTCTAAAACCCACATGCAAGCTCTCTAACCTTGCATGCATGAATTTTCAATGATACGAATCTGGGTTTGTTGATTTTGCTATGAATATTGATGATTTAGATTGATTACATGGTGTATTTTGATAATCCATGATGTGGTGAATGTGTCAAATTGCATAACTTGATCATTGATGTAAAAATAATGGCATGCATGCATGATCTATGGTTAGTTTGATGATTTTGGGTAGTGATGCATGATCATTGATGATGTTGGTAATGTGTCACATGATTTGTAGTCACTAAAATGGTTAAAATATGGTTATTTGGGATTATTGCCATTTTTAGTAACTTTTACAATATGACATGATGATATGGATAGAAATATGTGCATGCATGTGAATAGAAACATCAGTTGGGTGATAATATGATGTTATGATGCAAAGGAAATGGATTTGGGATTGAATTGTGGTCATTTTAGAGCTAGTTACTATTTATAGTAACTTTTGTAATCCGAATATTGATGGGTGATGATTTGGTCTAAATGGGTATGTTTAAGTAATGATTTAGGATATAATATGATGTTATTTAGTATAAAAAAGGACTAGGAACGCTTAGAATGATCATTTGATGAGTATGTGTCATAGTTACTATTTATAGTAACTTTATTTTGAGAAAACTCTAATTTGAGATATGATACATGATATGTACGCGCCAAATGACTTAACGTGATATGATATGATTATTGTACGCTAAGTTAGATGAATCTTGATGTTAATCATGCTAGATATGTAAACTTTCCTTTCTAGGAAACTTTAATGTGTAAGAATGACTTATATGCTATGTGATCGTTTGTAACTATGTGTTATGTGTTAACATGACCACGTAGGACTAACGAGCATGCTAGAACTTTAAAAAAAATATGTGATTATAGAACTTGCTACAAATGGAAACTTACTATTAATAGTAAGTTGTCCACGAACGCGATTTGCGCGTTTTGCACACAACGAGCACAATCAACAATGTTACACGAATCACAATCGACACACGGTTCACCAACGGGTCGTTGACTTGACATGGTCAAACACAGTCAAACACGAGCAAACAAGGTCAATGTGGACCGACATGGACAAACATAACAACCGAGGGTTGTTGAGCACAAACACGAACACAAACACGGTCACTTACACGAACTCACGTAAGCTATACGCTATAGATAGCCAGTGACCGACAACTCTACGACGCAGGAGCTTACGCTATCTATCTGATTATCACTAAGGTGAGTTTACGGACCCTCTTTAACTCTTTTACAACTTTTCAAATAGGGGGAGAATACTTGTTGAATTGAGTCAAACATTATTGTTGTACAAACATATTTGTGTATGCTGGTTTATTAGACAAACAATAGTGTTGTAATCGTAACAAGCCCTCTCAAAGTCTTACCGTTAATGTATAAACAACGAGGTGAGTTTGAATATATATGTTTGGGTGTGACGAACCCCACGTGGCATAATACTGACTGGAGGTCGGGACACGTGAAATCTCGACCTATCTTGCCATGTTCTTACAAGACATGGCGGAGGCAAGGACTAACAAGTCTAGTTCAGTAGTGATGCACTGACACTTGGAGCCTAGGGCTCGGGACTAACATTATAATAAACAACATGACACACGTTTTCTGGTTATTATCTATGTATATCAAAACCTGTGAACTCATCAACCTTGTGTTGACACTTTCTTTTAAACATGTATTATCAGGTAACTAGCTGCGTTGGAATCAGGTTGCACATAAGGAACGAGCATAGGATCACGTCCATTTCATTTCATGACATTTTGAACAAACAATTTAGATTATGTTATGTATTAGAAACAATGTTGTGTCTGACAATCTATTTTCCACTGCATACGTAAACTTACTATTTTCCGCTGCAATGATATATGTATTTCCGCTGCAAACTATTTTGTTAACTTTATGTCAAACATTGTATTTCAAATGCATATAGAGTTGTTCTATATGACCATGAGCTGTGATTCTGGCCACGTCACACCCTTGTGGACTAACACCACACGTGAGAATTTGGGGGTGTGACATGTTTACAAGTTTATATGGATTTATTCACATGCCTTTAAGCTGGTAGGTAGAGGGGTAAACTTTGAAATTAAATTTATTTACGTGGGTTTGCAGTGTGTTGTTTCAGAAGACTTGTGGGTGTACTATGTGACACAACTTTATTCAAAGGCTGTTAAAGTGGGTAGGTAGTAGTATTAGTGTGGTAATTAATAAATTCGTGGGTTTGCAGTGCGTTGTTTCAGAAGACATGTGGGTGTATTATGTGACACAGGTTTATTCAAAAATGTTAAAGTGGGTAGGTAGTAGTAGTAGTGTGGTAATCAATAAACTCGTGGGTTTGCAGTGTGTTGTTTCAAAGGACATGTGGGTGTACTATGTGACACAGCTTTATTCAAAGGCTGTTAAAGTGGGTAGGTAGTAGTAGTAGTGTGGTAATTAATGAACTTGTGGGTTTGCAGTGTGTTGTTTCAGAAGACATGTGGGTTGTTGGACTAAAAGAACCAATGAGCCTGATCAGAAAAATCTCTAAGTCTCACAGCACTTATAACAACTGAAGAAGAACACAAAGGCTGACATACAATGTACAGAAGTTACAAGATCTGAAGTGATATACAACAGCTGAAGTGTAATTCATCAGATGTTGTAGTGAGTAGTTTAGTCTTCAGTAGTTTTCTTTCAGTTCTTGTAAAAGTCTGATGAGTAGTTTACTCATCAGATGTTTTAGTTTATTACTTCAGTAGTTTTAATTCTTCAGTAGTTGTAAGAGAATGTCTTCAGATGTTGTAGACATTCTCAGTAGTTTAGTCATTTCAGTTGTTTTGTTTTGTCTGTTAGGTGTCAACATCATGTGACATCATCAGACGTCACTGTCTTTATATAAGGGCAGTTGACAATTTTGTAAGAAAATGAAGTTATTGCGATTGATTGAATTATTCCTTTTACAGAATTCTCTCTCTATAACAAACTTGTGCTTTACTGTTTGATTGAACTTTGTTCTTGCTATGATTGTGCTAATTCAACTTTGAATTCCGCTGCTATACTCTATTATTGAATCAATTGAGAACATCTGATCCTACAATTGGTATCAGAGCAGGTTAATCATTGATCGATTAAACAATTGATCTCTGAAACTGCTCAAATTTGTTCTCTAATTGATCGAATTAGCTGATTAAGTAAGAATTTGTTATAGATTGAAGTTTTCTGTTAACTTCTGTTGATTTGTCCTTCAATATTAATTTGTTTTGAATCAATTGATCGAAATTTGCATTAGCTTGTGTCTAATTGCTTGAATCTGTGATCATGACGACTCCAAACAATGATCCGCACAATACAGGCTCCGCAACCAAGCCTCCGATGCTTGTGCGGAGTGAGTACAACATATGGCAACGTAGAATGCTACATCACCTGTCAATTAACAGTGCAGGATGTTGGAAATCTGTAGTGCATGGTCCTTATAAACCCATGATTACTGATCCTGAAACTAAACTAATGATTCCGAAACCTTCGGATATGTATTCGGATGAGGATATCAAACTGTTTGAAATTGATGCGAAAGCTCATGGTATTCTGGCCATGGCCTTGCCGAATGAGATTTACTCTGGCTTGATGCATCATGATACTGCTCATGATCTCTGGGTTGCACTGAAAGAACAATTTGGTGGAACCGATGAGGTTTTAGCAAACACAAGAGAAATTCTCGCCCAACAGTATGAGACGTTCTCTCATAGGAAGGGTGAATCATTGACTCAACAATTTGAGCGTTTCTCATGTTTAATTTCTGAGTTGAAAATGGTTAAGCAAGAATATACTAATAGTCAGATGAATAACAGATTTCTCAGATCACTTCCTGAGAGATGGGATACTTATACTATTATCCTACGCTCCAGTGCAACTCTAGAACATCTATCTCTCACCCAACTTCATGGGAAACTCTTAACATTTGAGAGAGAGGTAGAACAAAAGAGAAAACTGTCTTCATCTGGAAAACTTGCTGATGATTTTGTTCTTGGTAACACTGCTTTGATTGGTCAGGAGTCAGAGTTTAATGGGTCTGAATGTTCTTATGATGAACATATTGATTTTTCTACTAACAATTCTGAACATGCTTTTGTGGGAGTTGATGGTAATGCAGGAAATTATGGTGATAACTTGTGTTTTGTGATGGATGATTTGAAAGGAATCCCGGATGATGATCTAGAGGAGATGGACATTTTGAGTCAAATGGCATTAATCAACATCAGATCACAAAAGTTCTATAAACGAACAGGAAGAAAGTTCCCTGGATTATCTGGCAAAACCAAAGTTGGATTTGACAAAGGGAAGCTGAGGTGCCATAAGTGTCATAGACTTGGTCACTTTGCTAGGGAGTGCAAATCTACTGGTTCTAACTCTGCTGCACCTTTTGTGACTTTTCCAAGCAACAACCCATCAAGCAAAGGATCACAATCCTCTGGTACTAGTCAACAACAATTCTATCCAGCTCACTTTGTTCAACAAAATCCTATGCCATATCCATATCCTTGTTTCTACATGCCTCAACCTACACACACTCTAGCATTAATTCCTTCACAATCACCTGCTCTTCCTGATACCAGCAAATCTCAAACCAATCAACAGTCTCAACAACAACAGCATCAAAGTTTCTTTACTCCTGGAGTAGTTGATTGGAGTAGTCTACCTGATGATTTATCTGAATTCAACATGCAACCTTATTCTGAAAATGGTCCACATGGTGGAGACAATCCTTTTGGAAATCTTGCATTGATGGCTATTGATTCAACTGACAACTCTTGTCAATCTTCTTCAACATCACAGGTATCTTCTGAATCAAAAGCTAAGTTATGCTCAGAGTCATGTATTTCAGCATTTTCTTCCATTAGGGAAATAAATGTAGAATTGATAAATGAGAAATTTGAATTAGAGAAGGCTGTGGCTAAAAACAAAACTGAGTTTGAAAAAGCTTTAAATGAAAAAGAGTCTGATATTTATAAACTTAAATGTTTGTTATCTGATGAAAAAGCTAGAGTGAAGGTCATGCTTGTGAAGCATAATGATCTGAAACAAACACTTGCAGCAACCCAAGTAGAATGTGCAAGATGGGTTGAATCTTGCAAGGGGTTTGAGTTGTTGTTAAACAAACAAACAGCATCAAATGTGAAGTTTGGTATTGGATACAATCACACTGCTCCTCCAACTGATTATACACCAAAAAATCTTAACTGTGAGTCTGAAGGAGACAGTGTATACCAATCCACCAAATCTTCAGAAAAGTCTGATGCTGAAGAATCATTTGAAAGTGATTCAAGTGCCTGCAAATCTGAGTCTGAAACTATTGACATTGAAACTTATTCTTATTCTCTTGGATGTACAAATGTTATCCAGTATGAAACATGTCAGGATAGTGTTTTAATTGAGATTAACCCTGATGAAAAGGTTTCAAATGAATTAACTTTAAAACTGGTTAAGTCAGATGGGCATGGCACTGGAGAGAAAGATGCACGGCTTCTGATAAGTCAGAATCACTCATCAGTAGTTGTAGAAAAAGCTGATGGCACAACTACTGATAAGTGGAAAAGGGTTGATAGACAAGTGCTGAAGAATACCTCTTCAGAGGTTGTCAGCACATCAGCTGTTATCAATTTGTCTACAAATACTGATGTTTCAAATGTGCTGAAGAACAAAAACTCAGTATCTAAGTCATCAGTACTTGTAGATAATCACAAGGGAAAGCAAAAGAGGGTGCCTTGTGAAATTTGTAGGCTGTTTAATCATTCCACTGATGATTGCTGGTACAGAAAAGGTTCTAAATTCAACAAAATAAAGCATAAAAACAAAAACCTTCTCAAAATGAAAACTGAATTTCGTTCCAAGTTTGTACCAGAATCATCTGTCAGTTCAAAGACTGGAAACACCTCACATGGAACTGAATCAAATAAGTTCAAGAAAGGTAAGGAGGTGGTTCCAGATTCAAAGAAACAACACTTGAAAAATTCTTCATCAGTTAAAGAAACTAAAGTGTTAAAACCCAAAAATCCAAAGTCAGGTCAAAATGTGTCTAATGAAATCAAAATCTTGACACAAAATCATAATCAACTGATGTTAATGATGCAACAACTGCTAGGAAGAGTCAATCTGGCAGAGGCATCTGTTGATTCATTTCCTAAAAAGAAATCAAAATCAAAAGTCAAAGCAAAATCTTCTGATAAGAATGCTTCAAGTGTTGCTTCAACTGACACTGCTCATTTTGTTTATTCATGTGTTAACAGACCCAAAACCAAAATGGTTTGGGTCCCAAAGTCTAACTGAGTGTGTTGTTGTATGCAGGGTCCTTCAGCATGCCAAAATAGCATCTGGTATGTTGACAGTGGAGGATCCATGCATATGACTGGGAGCAGATCTCTCCTTCAAAATTATTTTACTGGAAGGAAGGGATTTGTATCCTTTGGAAATGATGCTAAGGGTTACATTATTGGGAAAGGTATGGTAACAAATGGTGAAATTAGGTTTGATGATGTGAATCATGTTGAAAATCTTAAGTACAATCTTCTGAGTGTTAGTCAAATGTGTGATAAGGGTCATGTTTCTCTTTTCACTAAGCAAGATTGTAGGATTTTATCTTCTGATGTAATGCCTTTGATTAGCAAAGTTTTAGATGAGTATACACTTCTTAAGGCTAACAGAGTGGGAAAGGTATATGCCTTTGATTTATCTAAGAATATCTCTGTCAAGGGTCATCCTTGTTTATTCTCTAAGGCCTCTTTCAAAGAATCAAATCTATGGCATAGAAGATTAGGTCATGTGAACATCAAAAACATGAATCAATTGGTGAAACATGGTTTGGTTAGAGGTCTTCCTTTAAAGGACTTTAGTTGTGATGAGAATTGTACTGCCTGCTTGAAAGGAAAGCAACACAAAGTCTCTTTTCCTCCAATTGGAGATTCCAAATCCACTGGTTGCCTGCAACTACTGCACATGGATTTGTTTGGTCCTGTGCAGATAATGTCTATGGCAAAGAAGAAGTATTGTCTAGTTATTGTTGATGACTATTCAAAATTTGTCTGGACTTTCTTCTTACACTCAAAAGGTGAGGTTGCCAAGGCTATTATGAATTTTGTGTTGTTTGCTGAAAAGCAATATTCTATTCCTATCAAGTGTGTTAGGAGTGATAATGGCACTGAATTCAGAAATCACCTTCTGGATGAATTTTATCTGTCAAAGGGAATTCAGAGACAGTACAGTATTCCCAGAACTCCTGAACAAAATGGAGTTGTAGAAAGGAAAAATAGGACTTTGATTGAAGCTGCCAGAACAATGCTTGCAGATTCTGGTTTACCACTAACCTTCTGGGCAGAAGCTGTTAATACAGCTTGCTATGTGCAAAACAGAGTTTTGGTGAATCAAAGATGGTTGAAGACTCCATATGAAATACTTCACTCTTTAACTCCTTTGATTTCCTTCTTCAGAGCTTTTGGGTGTCCTTGCTATATTCTCAACACCAAAGATCAACTTACCAAATTTGATTCCAAAGTTGATGCAGGATACTTTGTTGGATATTCTTCAACTTGCAAGGCTTATAGAGTGTTCAATTGTTGAACAAAGATTGTTGAAGAAACTCTTCATGTTAAATTCAATGAATGTCCCAAAGATTCCATTCCTCAAAATCCTGCTGAGATGTTTGATCTTAACATCTTGCAACATAAATTTCCAGTTGAACCTAATGGTGAAGAACATGAGGTATTTCCAGCAAATCCACCAAAAGATTCTACAGAAACCACACAAGGAATTCCAGATGATGAAGATGAAAGTACTCATTTGTTCAGATTCAGTGATAATCTGCCTACATCTGCAAAATCAGTTGCTCCTCCTGCTCCAGTTGCTCCTCCAAATACAAATGCTGATGAAATTCTGGATTCTTCCACATCATTTGAAATTCCAGCTGAATTGTTCCCTGGTTCTTCATCCACTTCTGCAGCAGCTGAACCTCCAGCAAACACTTGCACTGCTCTTATTCCATATCAAGAACTGAAAGATCATCCATTATCTCAAATTCTTGGTGATATTTCTGCTGGTGTTTCAACAAGAAGTCAATTATCAAACTTTTGCCTCTATGCCTTATTTGTCAGTCAACAAGAACCAAAGAACTATCACACTGCACTCAAAGACAATGGCTGGGTGGAAGCAATGCAGTTGGAGTTGCTGCAGTTCCAGAAACAACAAGTCTGGGAGCTGGTTCCTTTACCCCAAGGTAAGTGTGCAATAGGCACTAAATGGGTGTTTAGGAATAAAACTGATGAAAATGGTCAAATAGTTAAGAACAAGGCCAGACTAGTTGTACAGGGGTTCTCTCAGGAAGAAGGTATTGATTATGATGAGACCTTTGCCCCTGTAGCCAGACTAGAAGCAATTAGATTGTTTTTAGCATATGCTGCCTTACACAAATTAAAAGTTTTTCAAATGGATGTCAAAAGTGCTTTCCTATATGGTAAAATAAAAGAGGAAGTGTATGTGTGTCAACCTCCAGGCTTTGAGGACAATAAACATCCTGATTGGGTGTACAAGCTTGATAAAGCTCTTTATGGGCTGAAACAAGCACCTAGAGCCTGGTATGACACTTTATCCACTTTTCTTCTCAAAAATAATTTCACTAGAGGCTCCATTGATAAAACTTTATTCATAAAGAATGTAGGACAGCATAAGCTACTTGTTCAAATTTATGTTGATGACATCATATTTGCTTCTTCTGATCTAAAGTTGTGTGATGCTTTCACTGAGCTTATGACCAAAAATTTTGAAATGAGTGCCATGGGGGAACTACAGTTTTTCTTGGGTCTTCAAATTAAACAAAAATCTGATGGAATTTTCATTCACCAATCAAAATACACAAAAGAGCTGTTAAAGAAATTTGATTTGCAAAACTGTAAACCATGTTCTAACCCTATGAGTAGCACCACACAACTTGATGCTGATCTGAAAGGTACTTCAGTTGATGAAACTCTTTATAGATGTATGATTGGCTCTTTGATGTATCTAACTGCATCAAGGCCAGACATTATGTTTGCCACTTGTGTCTGTGCTAGATTTCAGGCTGCACCTAAAGAATCTCATTTAATTGCTGTGAAGCGAATTTTCAGATACTTGCAGGGCACTCTATCTCTGGGAATATGGTATTCCACTGGACATTCCTGCAAGCTAGTTGCTTTTTCTGATAGTGACTATGCAGGATGCAAACTCTCAAGAAAATCTACTTCTGGTGGGTGTCAATTTCTTGGAAATTGTCTGGTTTCTTGGCAAAGTAAGAAACAAACATCTGTAGCCACTTCCACTGCTGAAGCCGAGTACATTGCTGCTGCAAGTTGTACTTCACAAATTCTCTGGCTTCAGTCTCAACTCTTGGATTATGGCATCAAAGAACTGAAGACACCATTGTTAATGGATAGTGCTTCAGCTCTTTGTATTGTCAAGAATCCAGTTCAGCACTCTAGGACTAAACACATTGAGATCAGACATCATTTTATAAGAGATTGTTATGAAAAGGGTCTGATTGATCCAAAGTTTGTTCCTAGTGCTGATGAGCTTGCAGACATCTTTACTAAGCCTTTAGACACCTCAACTTTTCAAAATTTAGTTCTAAGGCTTGGTATGCTGCAACTTGAATAGATTGGTTTTTCATCAAATAAATTTTAATTTCTTTTCAAAAACCCAAAAATATTTTCAATTTTTCTTTTCAAATGAAATTTTTTTTTACCTTGAAACTTTTTGATATTTTCAGTAAATACTGATACATATCAAAAGTACTGATTCAAGGAAAAATATGACCTTTTCTAATACTCTAAGTTACAAGTACTGATGAATATTGATTCACTAAGTACTGAAGGTCAAACATTGTTTACAAGTTCTGATGAACACATTGTTCATAAGTTCTGATAAACAAAATTTCCACAAAGTTCTGATGAACAAATTGTTTACAAGTTCTGATGAACACATTGTTCACAAGTTCTGATGAACAAAATTTCCACAAAGTTCTGATGAACAAATTGCTTACAAGTTCTGATGAACACATTGTTCACAAGTTCTGATGAACAAAATTTCCACAAAGTCTGATGAACAACTGATGAAAACAACTGCTGAACAAAACTGTCGACAACACCTGATGAGTAATTTTACTCTTCAGTTGTTTTAACTTCTGTTGTTTTCTCTATTTAACTCAACCTTCTTCAGTTGTTTCATTATCACTTTCTCAGAACTTTCCATATTTTTCAAAAACCTATTTTCCCTCTCCAGTCTTTGCATCCATGGCGTCCGTAACCTTGAAACCGCGTCATAACTCCATTGCTTATCTGACCAAATCCTCCTTCTGGTCAAAGTTTGATGAAGCTGTAGATTTGATGAATGCTTCTCAATTCAAAAATGCTTTTCTCATCAATTCAACACTATATGTCGACTCTATTCATCAATTCTGGATGAATGTCGAACTGATCAATGTTGGCACAGGAGTAATCTCTCTTCGATCCACTGTCAATGGTCATAACGTGCACATAAGCCCAGCTGAACTGAGGGACGTTCTTCAGCTCGATGATGCTAATCTGGTCACCCAATTCCCAAAGAATCAACTTGACCTCTGTTTCACAAGTCATGAATACCAAGGTGACCTAAGTGATTCCACTCTGTATAAGAAGAACTTCAATGACCCAGAGCGCCTGATATTTCATATGATCAACATATGCTTGGCTCCAAAGTCTTCTTCATGGGACCAAATGTCTTCCAGATGGCAACATGTATTGTATTCAATACTTGAATCTCAAAAACTAAATTTTTCTCAAATCCTGTTTTCTGAATTAACTGAACATGCTGCTAAGCCTGTTTCTTCTAGATGGCTACTCTATCCACGTTTTATCATGGCCATCATAGAGAAACAGCTTCAGCAAAATGGCCTTGTTGGTCAGGGGATCTCTGCTCCAGCAGTTTTGTTGGAAGTATATTCCCGACACAACTCTAACCCTACTCTCAAAGAGGCTGCCCGAAAGCTAAAACCCAAGCAGAGGGAACCCACAGCCTCCACCACAAAATCAAAATCCAGAGTCCCCACTAAACCAAAATCCAAACAAACCAAAAAGGCTGCTCAGGGAAATGAGTCCCCTGAGTCTGCCCATGCCTCACCAAGGCATGACATGGCCACTGGGAGTAGTCAACCAGTGATCCATCAGACTCCACCGGCTCAAACCGCCCAGGATTCCTCTCAACAGGAACCTGGTGCAACCTTTGAAGGGGCAGACACATTTCTAGAACCTCTTTCAGTTGAAAAGGTTTCTATTGAACAGCACCAATCTCCCCGGGTGCAATCTGTTTCAAAACCAATTCCTATGGAAACCACCCCAGATAGTCCCACTTTTGTTATTGAAAACATCCTGGATCAGTTGAACACTCCTATCCCCTCCCAGACACCTATCACTACTGGGATAAGCTCCAACATTGAGGGGGAGGATAAAAGTGTCTCTGATAGCCCACAGGATTATGACTACCACATCAGATCTCCTAGTGTGGAAAGAGAGATTCTGATATCTGACAAGGCTGCTACTTCATCACCTCCATCATTTGGAGTGATTGATAGTGGTACCATTGCTAAAGAAAAGAAGGCAACTGAGAATTCAAGAAGGCAACTGAGAATTCAAGAAGATGAAGATTCTGATGAGGAAGACAGGATGCCTATCTCTACAGTCATCAAAACAAATGTTCAAAAGCCTGATTCAGCAACAACTGGGTTAAGTCTGGTCATTCAAAAGAAGAAAGTATCTTTACCTGCCAAATATGTGCCTGAGAAGCCACTGGTGTTGGGACAACATCCAAAGCTCACACCAGAATCTCAAATGTTGGCAGTAAAAGTGAAGCTTGAAGAAGAAGAGAACCAGAAACAGCATGATGAGCAAATCCTAAAGATGGTTGACAAGGATTATCCTCAGACATCAACCATTATTGCAATGAAGAAAGAAGCTCAAAGGTTGTATGCTCTGAGGTTCACCTACCAGTATAGGAAGGAACAGATTAGAATGTGGCCTGATCCAAGAATCATTCATAGGATCCACAAGAGAGAGGCTCCAGCATCTTATGCCAGAAGAATCAGAAGGGTCTTAAGTGCTGACATTATGCTAGGGTCAGTACTTGATCCTTGGGAGATAATCAATGACTTCAAGAGTGTGTACAACTCTGGCTCAAAAGCTCCAAAGTTTATAGAAAACAAAATGATCAAGAAAGGCTTGGTATATAGGAAACTTGAAAATGTTCAACAAAATGAGCTTTCTCTATTTTTGGAAGGGAAGCATCCTGATGAGTTTGTATACAGAGAGATTACTAGAGTTGAGCTGAATGATGGGACAACGGTCAGGTACTTGTCTGAGTACTATGGACCTGAGTCTTTCTTTGAAGGTGAACCTGAGAGGCTGACTCCAGAAGAGAAGGTAATACTGCTTGAGGCATATGTCAGGGAGTCCTTCAGGTTAGTATATAATCAATAGCCTTAATGAGAGGGGTTAATGCTCATAGTCCATTTCCCCAATGGAGTTCCCTCTCATATTTTGCTTGTTAGATTTTTGGAAGCTGTTGATTATCAGGCACACACTTTAACTGGTCATTTTGATACTGATCTCAAAGAAAAAGACTTTTCTTTCAGCCTGGGAGTAAATAAGTGAGACCATCAATAAATTAGAGGTTTTTGGCTGCATTGGTTCAGGGGGAGTTTGTTGGACTAAAAGAACCAATGAGCCTGATCAGAAAAATCTCTAAGTCTCACAGCACTTATAACAACTGAAGAAGAACACAAAGGCTGACATACAATGTACAGAAGTTACAAGATCTGAAGTGATATACAACAGCTGAAGTGTAATTCATCAGATGTTGTAGTGTGTAGTTTAGTCTTCAGTAGTTTTCTTTCAGTTCTTGTAAAAGTCTGATGAGTAGTTTACTCATCAGATGTTTTAGTTTATTACTTCAGTAGTTTTAATTCTTCAGTAGTTGTAAGAGAATGTCTTCAGATGTTGTAGACATTCTCAGTAGTTTAGTTATTTCAGTTGTTTTGTTTTGTCTGTTAGGTGTCAACATCATGTGACATCATCAGACGTCACTGTCTTTATATAAGGGCAGTTGACAATTTTGTAAGAAAATGAAGTTATTGCGATTGATTGAATTATTCCTTTTACAGAATTCTCTCTCTATAACAAACTTGTGCTTTACTGTTTGATTGTGCTAATTCAACTTTGAATTCCGCTGCTATACTCTATTATTGAATCAATTGAGAACATCTGATCCTACATGGGTGTACTATGTGACGCAACTTTATTCAAAGGCTGTTAAGTGGGTAGGTAGTAGTAGTAGTGTGATTATTAATAAACTCGTGGGTTTGCAGTGTGTTGTTTCAGAAGACATGTGGGTGTACTATGTGATACAGTTTTGTTCAAAGGCTGTTAAAGTGGGTAGCTAGTAGTAGTAGTAGTAGTGTGGTAATTAATAAACTCGTGGGTTTGAACTGTAAGGAAACCATTTTCAACTTTATTCAAAGGCTGGCTATTAAAGTGGGTAGCATTCTCAACTTTTGATTCTCAGAATAACTTTACTATATGAAAATGGCTAATGTAAGGAAACCATGTTCAGTACCCAAAAGTCCTCGAATATCTATAGCTAATGAAAACCCTATTGAACCAGTGTATCCCCCGGTTGTCCAACAAGAAAACCTCCCTAAACAGGTGCTTCCACCATTTTTCCAACTAGAAAACCCTCCTGAACAGGTGCATCCACCATTTTTCAAACTATAAAACCCTCTTGAACCGGTACAACCTCTAATGATTCAACAGGAATACCCTCCAGTAAGTGAATCTGAAGATGAACACTTGTATGATATGTATGCTTCAGAGGTTTTGGAAGATGCTTGGGATTATGGAAAGCATGAAGATGACCCTTTTAATTGTGAGTTTCACAACCCATATGAAGACAAGCAGGACTCTAATTGGTCAAATGACGACTATCACTAGAAATGAATAGTTGTGATCTATATGTAATAATGCATTTAGTGGCTTTTTTTATTAACGATGTTGTTTTTAATTTACCTTTTATGTGGATCTGTTTAATGGTTCTAGGATCGTGAAATGATTATTGTTATAACATAAGTACGTCTACTATTACAAGATAGAAATTACCATGAATACCAAACCTACTTCTAGTTCCATTAAAATAGAAACATTAACACTACAAGTACAATCAAAAAGAAGATGACAAAGTCCTTCTTTCCAATGGTAGCTTTCAGTTGTTTTACTTCATCTTCCAGCTTATTCTTTGATCTTAAAAGGCCTGGTATAATGATAGTAGCTCGTGGACATATTGGTGGGTCAAGCCAATGTGGTTAAGAAAGAAATATTTGAGAAAGAAGATATTCTAACTTCTAAACTCATTAAGACAAGAGTAGAAACGACGCCCTGGGTTTTGATCGGTACAAGATGTTCGGACAGTAGCCAAATGACCACAATAACACAGTGCCATTCTTGCACCTTAAGCTCAGACAACACAATAAGGGAGGTGGGGGTTGTTTAAATAAGCAATGAGCCTTGAGCCTTAATGTGACAACACATGTGACAATAATTTTAAAATATAATATTAAAAACAATAATAAATGGCATTACAATACAATCGTTAATAAAATATTACAATCAAAAACGCGTCTTATAATAATAACTTAAAACAATCCCAATTGATACAATTTATTTGTCAGGGAAGCAACACGTCTTATAAAATTGATCTGCCATTATGTGATGGAATTTCATACAGTGTTCTTCAATACTTCCTTCCACCGCCAAGGCCTTCTTATGAACCAGCTTTTGCATTAGCATACACAAAAAAACACCCTAGTCCTTACCTAGACCACCTCCATTCTTTGGCAGATAGTCATCATTAATGTTTTGCGTCTTTAGGTATCGTTTCTCTTGAGGTTTTTAGGGTCCATGAATAACACGTCTCCAATAGCTAACTGCATCGATATCAAACTTTTGCAATACTCCATAACGAATCAAACATCCCTAATGTTTCGAGTATTTGTGGTTACACCAGTATTGAGTCAACTATATTGTACATAAATTGATTTGTACAAGTAGCCAGTCCTCAATAGCCTGAACATACAATGGAATATAAATGTATTGAACCTCTCAAAATGGAGGATAAAATTCATTCATTCCTTTGGCATATTCCGAACCAAACTTCATTTTATAATCATACATTTTTGAATGAAATTGTGGTGGTAGAATTGTTTAGCAAAATTCGGCAGATGGATTTTTCCTTTTATTAGCACATCTTAAAAACATCATCCTTCGAACCCAACCTTCAATATGCTGTGAAATACATGATAAATGTTTACAAAAACATTTCAATTATTAAATAATGGGAATAAATAGATTTATTTCTTACTATCGAAGAAAGTCGACCGTTATTCAAATATCCCGGTAGAACTCCCCAAAAGGCGGCATGAATTGAAGCTTGTTTAGCCCTAATATACACGAATAGCAAAATAGAGCATCCCCATTATTATAAAACTCAATTGCATCCTTCGACAAAATATGAGACTCGTTGTTTACTGGTGCATTTTCCATATGGACTTTTGAAGTATCATCCATAGAAACCTTTGAAGCACTATCCATAGAGATATTTGAAGCGTCATCCTAGATGTTTTAGGGACACCAGATAACGATGCAGAGTGTTTCAAACTCAATCGCCTCCATTTATTAGGAACCCAGTTTAAGGAATTTTTCGTTGGTTGGGAATGGTATTACTCAACTGATTCTTTTTCATGTGGGTTTGACATTGTGTATGAAAGCTATGTTGATAGAAAGAGAAGGCATTGTTTGTTGGACATCTTTTGAGAAGAAGAAATCTATATAAAGCATGAAATGTGAGGGGTTTTATTATTGATATACATTTTCATTTTTTTAAATTTTAATAACAAACAAAATCAAATAAATACACATATTTAAAATTAAAACACACAAATTTAAACATAAATAATATACATATTAGAACCCATAATCATTTAAACATAAATAATACACATATTAAAACCCATAATCAATGTTGATGGTTAGGACATCTATGGATCGTATGTCTGGGTTGTCTACATAAACCACACAAATGAGGCCTACGTTCTTCAGGATAATGGGCATCCATCTCATTGTGTATTCTTCTTGCTCTCCTTCTACAACGTAAGTCAGTTATCCTTGATGTATCCCCGGGTATTCTCCAATCAGATTCTCTTCAATGATCACTGTGACTAAATGGATAAAAATGACCATCATACTATGCCCGATAAGTAGTTGTATGAAATTTGTAGTTCACAATGTCATGAGGTATCACCCCTCCAATGACAAACTACGATGGCATGCGAACATGGAAATCTATAAATTTGCCATTTTCCACATGTGCATGTTTTCTTACGATATTCAACCATATAGTCATTGCCGCCATCTTCATTCGTTTGAAGCCTTGAAATAACCCTATACCTTGCATCTATTTGATCGAAGAGAAATACTGGGTGTTCACGGGAACGACTGTCACGATGATTAAACAATGTCCACATACGGGGAGGTAAAGCTGTATTGCAACTCATTGCAATCTCCATGTGATTTACGTATTGAGCTACGTCCATTTGAAACGTAAAGTCAATACAGGCCTTAATAGGTAGCAACCTAGCTCCACGTAATACATTATTCAAGCTTTCAGATATATATTGGTAGTCAGATTACCCCACCGACGTCTTCTTTCATCAAAAACAACCGTCCACTTTAATTTTTCAATATTGTTTAAGTACTGCCATGCCTCTTCGTTTAATCCTCTCATTTCTCTTTTCGCCAACCGGTACTTTCGGCGTTGTGTAGTGCTCCCAATTGCCCAACATAATTTTTTCAAGCTAACACTCTTGAAATTTTTCATGAAGTTGCTTCTAATATGATGAAGATAATATCGATGATAGGCTTTCGGCTCCATCCAATCTTCATCATTCTCCATTACGTTGACATTTCCTTTATGTCGATCCGAGATCACACACAACTTGCCAATGCTGTTATTTCTAACATATTGATAAAATTTTTGAAAGTACTAACTCCAACTTTCGTTGGTTTCTTCATCAATTATTGCATACACCACAGGCAATATGTAATTGTTAGCATTCTATGAAACAACAATCAAAAGCTTACCTTTATATGGTCCCTTAAGATGAGTACCAGCTACAGATATTATTGGCTGGTAGAGATGAAAGGCTTTTATGTTTGGACCGAATGCCCAGAAGACACATTTAAACACAACACATTCAGGCGTACTATGTGGATGATGGAACCACGTTACTACGGTACTATCATTGAGGACTTCAATACTTCAACATACCGTGGAAGCTCTTCAAACATGCTCTCCCAACTACCGTGAATCTTCTCTATAGCTAATCGTCTAGCATTCCACGCTTTAGAATACGTAATATCAACATGCAGCTTCTCTTTAATATACGTGCGAATCTGCTTTATTGGAAATGATATATCTTCACGGATTTGCAGGAATATATGAGCAGCAACATCTTTGGATCTGAGAAAGCGGTTATTGTTTCGAATAACCATTGAATAGCAGGTATGACTGCAAGTCCATATGGTAATTCTCCATAAGTGATTTTTTCTTCTTTTAGAATCAGTTACACACCATCAACATAAAGGAATGTTTATAACTGGAACAGAATCCTTTTGAGGTTGTGCAGTTTTGCATCTAGCTATCCATAATGATGGTTTGCTATCTGCCACGTAAATCTCTCTATTACAAGAAACGTTCCACCTTCTAACTGCGTAGATTACATCGTTTTTGGAATTGAAATACATTCCAAAACGCATTTCATTGGAATCTTCGTTCCATATGTCCACGACTTCCTCCTCATCGAAATCAGGAAGACCATAGTCGATCCGATGAATTAGGGACCGCCTCGTCATTTTCTGATTCATTGTTGGTTGGGGGAATTCACTTTCCATGGTTCAATAAAGTACAACATATTCATACTTTCCTCAGAAACTAGATAAGAACTTTCGGAAATGCCTTGAAATGAGTAACACAATAACAAATTCAAAATAGATGATTCTTTTTGAATTTGAACATGGTTACAAATTTCATCAACAAACTGCTCTTATGTCATTCTATACCTTATAATAAATGATGTGGATAGAGTTGATTCATCATACTTAACAAAACCATTTAGATACGAAGTTTCACCATTCCATTTTAACTTTACAAGGAATGGTCGTAATGAAGACATGATTTTGAAAGAGAATGGTTTAGAACTGAATTGTATGTGAGGTTAGAAATATTCAAAGTGTTGTAATGAAAGGTTTTGATGTTCAAAAAAATGCAGATTAATCTCAGTATATATAAGAACATAAAAAATAAATATTGAAAACAATAAAGTAAAATTAGTTACATAAATTATATAAATTACCAGTAATCTGCATATGGTATAGGTATCTAAATTATATAAATTACCAGTAATCTGCATGTTAATAAAAATCTGATTAAAAATGTATAAATAATATTGTTAGTTTTAATATAATCATGTAAATTTAAAACGATGTGATAAAATTATTTTAAGCGTAAATTACATAAAACGTCTTTTATATTCAGTCAATTTACGGATGTCGTCCTTTTTTAGAAATAGTTACTCAAATCATCCTTAAAAATGCAAATGTATAACATAATACATCTTTTTTGGAGATAGACGTTAACTTGAGATGTTAAGTCAAGGGTATTATTAGTAAATCATCTCCTTTCACCCCCCATTTAACCCTAGATCAACCTTGTGAATCAGTTGCAAGGTTTAAACCCCCTGAAATTGAAAGCAAGGTGGTAAGGTTGCGATCGACGAAGACCCATCAATCGGAGATGGTTTTTTTGTTGGTGTGGTAAGATTGCAATCGTAAGAACATAATGGACAGACAAAAATTCTGGGCGTAGATTTTATTCGAGCCCTGACAAGGTTAGTTGTGAAATTAAAGTCTTAAACCTCAAAATTATTTGCATCTAATTTATTTGATATGTTCATTCAGGGTTCAAATTGTCATTTTATTAGATGGTTAGATCCAGTAATGTGCAAAAGATCCATGGTCATTATACCTGGTTTATTGAAGTCAAAGAATGGAGTTGAGAAGAATCTATAATCAAGTGAAGTAGCGAACAGACAACTAAAAAAGTATCTTATCATCAGTTGGATTGGATTTTTTGTTTGGTGGATTTTTATGAAAATTTAAAAGGGCTGGTTTGTATTTTGGTGATTCCATGTAACCAAATTAGGAGATGGATTTAGGTTTAGTATTTGAACTAGGCCTGTATTTAAGTGTTTCTATGTAATGTGTTTATTGAAATGAATGAACTGACTTGCCTAAGTATTAATTCTTGTTTTTATGTATAATTAAATCATGCAGCCTAACATAACACATTTTTGCATAACTGAATCATTTGTTACATAACACAACCATCCACATTTTCATTAGCCTAAAAAGTAAAGTATTGTTCCATGGACAAAATTACATAATAACATAAAGACCATAAGAAACAACCAAAATTACCAGTTGTAATACATAACCATGGACAATGAAAAAAAGTCAAGTTTTACTGGTCCTGCCACTTGCAGGTCCTATTGTTGTGGCCTGACTTCTTGCACTTCCCACAAACATATGATGAAGCTACCTTGGACACACTTCCACCAGTTTTGTTCTCTTCAATCTCTGTGACTGATCTCTTCCTTTCTTTTTTTGGCCTTCCAATGGGCTTGTGGTAAATCAGAGTTGTAATCACTTTTGGTACTTTTGATTTTTCCCACAATACCCTACCATTAATTAGATACACTTTGAAACTAGACACTTGTTTCCACCTCTCTAAAGTGTACACAGGATTCACAAAAGTCTCTGGTATACCCACCTCCTGTCCATGAGAAGCCTTGTTCCAAATTGATGCCACTACATGTTTGCAGGGTATCCCAGTAAGTTCCCAGCTCCTGCAAGAAACCTGCTGGCTTCCTTTTTGATTGCCTCAAACAACTTAGTAGCATAAGGTGTAAGAAAACCATCACTCCTATCTATGATTTTAAGCACATTCACAATTCTCCTCATGAGATACTCTCTAATATATTCTAAAAGGGTGATAATAGGCTTGTCTCTCCCATATACTAATTTTGAATTCAAAACTTCACACATGTTGTTTACCAACACATTTGTAATTGCCCTACCTGTTATCACAAAATAACTTTAATGTAACTTATAATGCTTTTAAATTAAATTAAGTCCAACTATAAATATCTTACCAGAAAAATGATATCTAGTCTAATGTTTATATGGGATTTTAGACAACCATAATGAAGCAATACTGTTGTGGGATTTCAATGCTTCCATTTCCTTTTCAAACTGAACAGTTGTTGATGTTGTGGCTAGTTTCTATGACACCCCGTAAACTACAGGTCAGCTTCTATTTTAATTAAATGTTTATTAAATTGGCATTTGCATACGTGGCACGACAATACGAACACTAAAGCAAACACGATAATTCGGTGAATTATCGTAACACGCACACACGTGTCTAAACAATATTGCATACGTGGCACGACAATACGAACGTTGGTGAACACTTAACAAATCGTGTAACTAAACACTAGTAACATCACGAGACACTCAAACATTGAACTAGATGGTTCAAACGATGCCAAACAATATTCCATAAGCGAGAAAACGTCGAAAACAAGCCAAACCATCGAAAATGGTCGAATTTGGGCTTAACCGGGATCTTTCGCGGTACGCTAAGGACCCTGGAGGGAGCCCTTGCGATATGCAATGGATGGGGGATTTGAATCTCGAAATTCATTACGGTACGCCAAGCATCTTCTGGACCTCCTTGGCGGTACGCGACGACTTCAAGACGCCAAATCTTTATAAAACCAAGACAATCATTACCACCCTACTACTTTTACTCATTACCTTCGGTTCTACACTCCACCTCCCGAGGTTATCTTCTGCAAAACCCTCTGAAACACTCTTGGGAATCTTTGAAGCTTGGAAGCTTGTAAGAACCACTAAGAAGCTTGAAGGGAAGATTGTTGAGCTTGTTCATCACCATCACCACTTGATTGTTCCCAACTCAGTTGTCCAAGAGCTTAGGAATCTGCTAGACTCATCATCCTTGCATTCTTGAGCTTCTTGAAGGTAATTCCATGGCCAAAACACACATCTAACACCATAAAACCCACATGCAACACTTGAAACCCATATGCACACATTCAAACCTTGCATGCACGAAATTTGGACTTCATATGATCTGGGTTTGATGATATTGTTGCTGGTTTTGATGATCTTGATGATTGAAATGAGTTATAATAATGATGTAATGGAGACATTGAAGCCATCATGTCGTAATTTGTGATTTCGATAGAAATAACGGTTTTTGACTACATGCATGCATGATCTAAGGATATCTAGATGATTTTAAATATGCATGAACAATTATTGGAGTTGTGTGAGGTGTTAAAATGGATTAGATAGTGATTTATGGTCATTTTGGACCTAGTTACTAAATATAGTAACTTTATTTGTGCAAATCTCATTAGAATATGTAAAATGAATATGCATGAACTTTGAAATGGTGATATTTGGAATAAAAATGGATTAGGAATGTTTAGAATGATCATTTGACGAGTACTTGGCATAGTTACTAATTATAGTAACTTTATTTTTTGAAAACTTGGTAGATAATGATATTTGGTGAAATATGTTGATAAAATGATGTGTTATTGTTAATAATGAGATTATTAACATATATTAGGCATTAAATTGGTTAAGATGATGCTAGATTGAAAAGTTGCGATTTTAGAAAACTTTATTGTATGAATTCATGAACTAGGAATGCGAGACATGATTTGTACATGCAAAATGGCTTAACATGATGTAATATGATTATTGTGCAGAAAGTTAAGTGATTGTTGATGTTGAACATGTCAAAACTAGAAACTTTCCATATTAGGAAACTTTAATAACTAAAAAAACGGTTTATGTGTTCATTTGACTATATGTAACAATGTGCTAAGTGATAACATGATCACGTAAGGTTAATAAGCATGTTAGAATCATTAAAAGGAAGCGTGTTGTGAATCTTGCTAAAAATGGAAACATACTATAAATAGTAAGTTGTCCATAAATGTGATTTACGTGTTTTGCACACAATGAGCATGATCACGAATGTTACACGAGTTATCACCGACACATGGTTCACCAACGGGTCGTTGGCTTGACACAGTCAAACACGATCAAACACGGACAAACACGGTCAATGTGGACCAATGGACAAACATAACAACCGAGGGTTGTTGAGCACAAACACAAGCACGAACACAAAACATGGTCACATACACGAACTCACGTAAGCTATACGATATAGGTAACCGGTGAACGAGTCACCTGCAGCGAACCGGAGCTTATGCTATCACTTTCTGATTTTCACTAAGGTGAGTTTACGGCCCTTTTTTTTAACTCTTTTGCAAACTTTTGAAATGGGGGAATACTTGTTAAATCGAGTCAAACATTTATTACTTGTACAAACATATTGTGTATGCCGGTTTATTAGACAAACATAAGTGTTGTATCGTAACAAAGCCCTCGCAAAGTGTTACTGTTAATGTACAAACAACGAGGTGAGTTTGAATAGATCTATTTGGGTGTGACGAACCCCACGTGGCACAATATTGACTGGAGGCCGGGACACGTGAAATCTCGACCTATCGTGCCATTGTTAATACGAGACATGGCGGAGGCAAGGACTAACAAGTCTAGTTCGGTAGAGACGCAACTGACACTTAGTGCCTAGGGCTCGAGACTAACATATAATAAACAGCATGACACGTGATAAACATTTTGCTTATTATTTATGTATATCAAAACCTGTGAACTCACCAACCTATGTGTTGACACTTTTTCTTAAACATGTATTCTCAGGTAACTAGTCGACTGGCATATGGACAGGAATGTACTTAGAGAACGAGCACAGGACTTGCATGCATTTCATGTCATTTGAACAAACAATTGTACTTACGTTAGGTATGTTGATCCTTGTTGTTCTCAGATCAGCACGTCTGTTGTCAGTACCTTTTGTACTATAAAAGTGCTCAACTACAGTCTTTGTCAGAGTATAAACCTCAGAAGTCTTTGTCTTTGTCTTTTGGTGCAGAAGAGATTCATCGGAAGCTATTAGTCTTCGGAAGCCTTTTTTTCTTCGGAAGCTTTATGTCATCTGAAGTTTTGAAGCTTTAACTCTAAGTGTTTGCCTTCCGAAGTGTTTGTCTTGTACAGCCTTCAGCAGGAGTGAGTTACCCTTTGGAAGCAATGTTGCTTCAGAAGAGGAACTCCTTCCTTCCGAAGGCTGTTTGCCTGTGTATTCTTTTATACTTAGACAAAATTTAAGTTTGGTGAGCATCAGCCTTTATTAGTCTTTATAGTCTCCCCCTAGGCTGATGCTACCAAAACTTCCTATTCAGATTCTTCTTGTCACCCTTTCTCCCCTTTGAACCTGAGCCCTAGTCTTCACCCATTTAACTCCTACTCTTCCATCTGATCCATTATCTGGATTATGAAGAGGAAGGTTATCCAAGTCGAAGATAAAGGGCTCAGCTAACACCATCAGCTGTGTCAACTCCAGGACTTTTATACCTCCATTGACCTGAAATAGTGTGAAGACTTTGTACAGTGCATCAAAGCTCCACTTTACTATAGGTATGTAGGTATGATGATGTTTTAGTCCATAGAGGTCTTTTGGATGATCTTCAGGCTTTGAAGGTTTTGGTGTGTCTTTTGGTTCTGAGAGTTGTGTATCAGGCTCAGAGTCAGAGGATATGGCAGTAGTTCTCTTTTTCTTTCTAGCTATGCTCTTTCTTCTTCTGAATCTAGGTTTTTCCTGAGCAGTAGCTCGACTCCTCTTATCTCTGGCCTGCGGTTCTTCCACATTTGAGCCCACTGCTGCATCTGTAGTTGCAGTGGGCTGTGGACCAGCATCCTCAGCTGTTGAGGGCTCTTTTCTCCTCTCATCAGCCTTTGATTGTCTCTCAGGATCAAGATTTGTTGATTGTGGCTTCCTTCCAGTCTCTTTACCCTTTTTGATCTTGATCACTGAAGACATTGGCATGTTGTCCACAGAAGGACTTGATGAAGGAGAGACTGGTTCTTCCTTAGGGTTTGGGGGGAACATGTTGGGGAACATGGCCTTTGTTGCCTCCCCACACATGACTTCTTCTCCTTCTCTGATTCCCGCACCAGAGAGGGGAATTTCAATTGCAGCTCCTCCCCCTAGACCTAAGCCTCTAATTAGTCTTGCCCTTTGAGCTTGCATCTGCTCAATTGAAAGTAACTCACCTCTTGCTATCTTAGCCTTTATATCTCTGATGTGCATATCCATGGTTGAGTTCTTCATAGGGACTAGCTGCCAAGCATGGAAGCCATACTCAAGAAGAAAAGCCTTCATCTTGTCTCTGTAGGCCTTTTCCTTCTGAGTCTTCGTCAGTTTTATCATGGCTTTGGATGCAGCAGCTGCCTGTTCTTGCTGCTGCACCTTGTCCAGCTCGGCAGCCATCCTAGGCACTGACCAGAGCAGAACTTCATCTATGTCATATCCCTTCTCCTGGAGAAGAGCAGAAAGTCTGATAAGCTCATCATCCAGGGAAGTTTCTGGTCGGCGCTTATTTTTCTTTGATCTCCACTCCTCTAACTCTGCGTCCTCCTCTGGGGTTAGTTTTCTTTTTCCTTTATCCATAGCTTTTGCCCCAGAGGAGATAGATCCTGTAGCCTCACCAACTGGTTCTGTAGCCTTACCAGCTGGTTCATTGGCAAGTAGCTCCTCTGTGGAGGAATCATCAATAATGACTGGGCCTTTGGAAGCAACTGCAACTTCGGAGTTAACCTTAGCATTCACTGCCCCCTCCAGTTGACCAACCACCTTGGGTGATTCCTTAGCAGTATCCACAGAGTGCTCAGGAGTGGAGGAGAGGTCTTCAGCAGCCTCTGTCCCAGAAGGGGACAAAGGTTCCATGGAGATTGGTTGTTCTTCTTGGGTAGTTTCGTACATGGCAACCTGGGCAATAGTCTCAGGAGGAGACTTAGTCCCAGAGGGGGACTGTTGAGTCCCAGAGGGGGACTGTTGAGTCCCAGCAGGGGACTGAGGCTCCATAGAGACATTTGTTGTTGCAGCTTCTTGCTATGTCTCTTTGGCAGCCTCTGTTGCCTCAGAAGAAGAGGAAGAGGAAGTAGTGGAATCATGGAAGTAAGTGCCCAAGAAGTCATCCCATTCACTAGTCAAAGTGACAATGGATGGGTAGGCATCTTGTACACCTTCCTCTTTTCTTGCTTCTGGTCCTGACCCTGCAGATTGTACCTTCTTCCCCCTTTTTAGGAGCATCAGGCGGCAAGACAAAGGTAGTAGTAGCAGGATCAGAATGGAAAGGGTGAAGGATCACTGGGGGGCGACTCCTGAGGTCCAAGATGGTGGCTTCTTTGTGTTGGACCTCCTGCCGTAAGGTAGCAACCTCAGCTTCCAGGTGAGCTACCCTGGCTTGGAGGGTTGTGATTATAGCCGTCAATTCCTGTGTTTTGATGCCCTCATCCACAGGAGTAGAATCATTGGGCGATGGAGTCCTGAGCCTAGCTCCTACACCTCCACCACCAGATGTGGTTTCCTGGCACCCTGGATTCCCCTCATTGAGAAGAGCTTCAAAGAAGTCTTCCCCAGTGTGAGTTGCCGCAGGTGATGTCCTAGTGCCTGTACCACTGGCCTGGAGATCCAGAGTAGGATCATCAGTAGTGGAAGCCTCATCTGCATTGACCCCTTCAGTACTCCTGGGGTCAACCTCTGAAGGTGTAGGCTCTAGGTCAGGAAACCTAGCTTGTAGCTGTGTCACGACTCTCATAAGTGTCTGGGTAGTAGGAGAGAGTGGTTCCTCCACAGCTATAGCAGAGGTTCCTTGAGCCTGGGTTATAGTATGGGTGGGGGGCATTTCTGGGTGATAAGAACCTGGAGACTTGGGAGACAGTCTCTGAGCTAGTGGAGTTGCTTCATCAGAAGCAGACTCAATAATAGGGGCATCCCTTTGGATAATCTCAGGTATGTTTTGTGACATACACTAAGGGCTATCAGGCTGGTTAAGGGCTGCCACAGGTTCCAGAGGAAGAGCCTGTGAAATAACAATACGTGTGGCTGTCACCTTAGGTGGAACTGTGCCCTTGACAGTTCTTTTCACCTTTTTCTTGATCGGTTCAGATGAAGGGGCCTGAACAGCTGTAGAGAGCTGTGCAGGGGTTCGGCGACGTTTGTAGGTTATTTTGATGGGGTGAGGAACTGAGATGGAAGGTGTGGGTTCAGCATCTGTGGGTGCAATAGAGCTGTCACCTTCTGGAGTTGGTAACTCCATAGAAGGAAGAAGAGGAGTAAAGTTCCCAGAAAACTGGTTACTCTTCTTCTTCAGTTGAACAAAAACCTTGGAAGTTACCAAGGGGATTTTGTATATATTCCCAGTTAGTGAGAGGACAGAACTTAACTCACCATAAAAGATATGCTGCAAAAACCTGGGATACATACAAAATTTCTTTGGTGACGAAATATTGTCAACCAAATTATTGAAAATAAAAGCAGAAAAGTTAAAAAGTTGGCTGGAGATCAAGCCATGTATAGCCGAAGCTAAATCAGAAGGAACTTGATCCCAACCACCTGTCTTATTCGAAAGACAGTGCAAAAATAAATGTATGAGGTACTTATAATTATAGGACACTCTACCCTTCAAATAAGTTGTTGAGGAAGAGGACCTTCGTACCCCATTGACCGAAAGGTCAATGCTACCTCATCCTTAGTGAATGAGACCCTTCCCCCGACATCATAAAGTTGAAGATGTCGAGAGATGGTCTCCACTGTGATAGAAATGGGATGAGCATCAATGGTGGCATTAAGAATCCGACCATTGGGAAATGACGACACAGAACAGGATGCCCAAAATTGTTGGTGATGAGATTCATACACCACGAGCTAAACAGTGAGAGCAAAAAGGTACCTGCTCCTTCGAATGAAGGAGATGATCGAAGCAAAAATCAGCATCATTGTCCGCTGATAACTCCGCAGTAAGGTTGTGAGTAGGTCTGAAGGGAAGAAGTTCCATGGCGATGGATGGATTTTATGTTAGAAATAGAGAGAAAATCGATTAGAAATGAAACGGTGAGAGAAGATGAATGAGCGGGAAACCTTTTATACCTTCGGATGTCAGCATTTAATATAAAAGCACATTAAATTTTGAGATCCGGAAGTCAGAAAAAGTACTTCTGAAGACAGCTTATTTATTATTCAAAATTTGCTGACAGATTTGATTTCGAGAGAATGAGTCATCGGAAGTAGTTCATGAGACCAAAGATGTTCTTCAGAAGATACTGACTTCCAAAGCATACCAATTTATCATCGGAAGTGTATCTTCTGAATGCTTAGAAATATTCATCAGAAGAAAAGTTCTTCGGAAGACATTTTCTTCTGAAAAGTAAGTTTAGAAGATTGAGCTTCCGAAGTAATAATGTATCGGAAGAATAGTACTTCAGAAGATAAATTCTGTTCTGAAGTGTAACATCTTCCGACATAAAGAATAATGCTTCCGAAGACTTAAACTATCTTCTGAGGAGTAATTACTCATCAGAAGATACTTTAAGTTTATCTTCCGAAGAATTATTCATTCCTTTATTTATTCATTTACACAAAGTTAATCATGCCAAAGGCTGTTATTAAATACCTGAATCTTCCTTCATCAAATGCTTTGGTGAAAAGGTCAGCCAGATTGTGTTCTGTATCAACTTTGACTAGATGAATTAACTTCTTTTCTGCACAATCTCTGATGAAATGATATCTGATATCAATGTGCTTGGTCTTGGAGTGCTTGACAGGATTGTTGGTGATAGAGATGGCACTGGAATTGTCTATCTGTATAGGAGTGTTAAACAGCTCTACTCCATAATCCTTCATCTGATTTTGAATGCAAATAACTTGCCAAGATACAATCCTGGATCCAAGAAATTGACATCCTACTGATGTGGATTTCTTGCTAATGTTACAACCTCCATAATCACTATCAGTATAAGCCATGAACTGAAAATCTTCATTTCTAGGATACCACAATCCTAGACCAGGTGCCCCTTTGAGGTATCTAAAGATTCTTTTTATAGCAAGCATGTGTGAGACTTTGGGATTGGCCTGAAATCTTGCACACAAGCAAGTTGCAAACATTATATCAGGCCTGCTTGCTGTGAGATACATCAAAGAACCAATCATTTCTCTGTATTGGTGTTGATCAACATCCTCCCCCTCAGGATCAGGACTAAGGGATGTTGTCTTGGACTTTGGAGTTCCCAAAGCTTTGCAATCAGTTAGCTTGAATCTTTCAAGAATGTCCTTGACATACTTTGATTGACTAATAAAAATCCCTGTAGGAGTTTGTTTTACTTGTAATACAAGAAAGAAAGTGAGTTCTCCCATGGAACTCATTTCAAACTTGGACTTCATTAGTGATTCAAAGTCCTTGCAGAGAGATTCATTTGTAGAACCAAAGATAATGTCATCAACATAAATCTGTACTAGCATAATATGTTGATTGGACTTCTTGAAGAAGAGTGTTTTATCAATTGTTCCTCTCTTAAAGTTGTTAGCCAATAGAAAAGAAGATCAAGTTTCATACCACTTTCTGGGAGCTTGATGCAGCCCATATAGAGCTTTATCAAACTTACAGACATGGTCAGGAAACTTTGGATCTTCAAAACCAGGAGCCTGACACACATACACATCCTCATCAATTCTTCCATACAAAAATGCACTTTTCACATCCATTTGAAAAACCTTAAAGTTCTTGGTAGCTACAAAGGCTAAGAATATTCTGATTGCTTCAATTCTTGCGACTGGAGCAAAAACTTCATCATAATCAATGCCTTCTTCCTGTGTATATCCTTGAACCACCAACCTTACCTTATTCTTGATGACCACTCCCTTGTCATCCTTCTTATTCCTGAACACCCATTTTGTTCCAATGGGATACTTTCCTTTAGGTAAAGAGGAAATCTTCCATACACCTTGCCTTTCAAATTGAAGAAGCTCCTCCTGCGTTGCTTCTACCCAGCTGTTGTCTTATAATGCCTCAGCAACTTTCTTTGGTTCTACTTGGGATAGAAAACAGGAAAACAAACATATGTTTGAGTCATGCATAGAACTTCTTGTTCTGACTCCTTCTTCAACATTACCAATAATGTTTTCAATTGGATGGGTGTTATGGATGCGAGTTCTAGGAATCACATCCAATTGAGAAGCTAGATCCAGATCTCTTGACTCAAGGTTAGGAAGTAGTACCTCAAGCTAGATTTCTGGCATATCATGTGATCTTTGAGTTTGGACTGTTGTGGGATCGCCTTCTTTGGGAGAAGAAGTTTCCATAGTGTTTGGAACTGATTGGACTATTGAGGGACTCACATTTTCCTCTTGACTTAATGGAACTGAAGTAGAGTCGCTTAAAGGGACAGCATGAGATGTGTTCACTGTCTTGGACTGAGAGACATCATTATGTGCTGAAGTGGATTCTGCCAAGATTTGTCTTGAAGCTATTGGCAGTTCAACACGAAAGTCTTCTTCTCTAGTGGACTGGGTGGAGTCTCTGGTAGTTGCCTGTAATTCTGGAACATACTCTTTCACAAGATTAAATGCAGATGTAAAGCTATCAAGATCAAATTGCCAATCAGGACCAGTTCCAGGCTTATTGATAGTATGTTCATTAAACTGAACATTTGCAGATTCTTCAATAATTCTGGAAGCTTTGATGTATACTCTATATGCTTTTGCATGTGAAGAGTACCCAACAAAGTAGCCCTCTGCTGATTTCTCATGAAATTTGGCTAAGTGATCTTTAGTATTCAAGATAGTGCATTGACATCCAAATGGTTTGAGAAATCCAATAAATGGTTTTCTCTTATGCCAAATTTCATAAGGATTCATCCCATGTGTTTTGATTACCAATATTCTATTTTGGACATAACAGGCAGTGTTGACTGCTTCTGCCCAAAAATTTATTGGAAGTTTGGCGTCAGACAACATGGTTTTTGCAGCCTCAATTAGTGTCTTGTTCCTTCTCTCAGCAACACCATTTTGTTGTGGAGTCCTAGGAGCACTAAATTGTCTTGTGATACCTTTAGATTCACAAAAAGAATTTAAAACATGATTCTTGAATTCTGTTCTTTAATCTGATCTGATTATTTTTACATGATGATCACTTTCATTCTCCACCCTAAGTATGAATGACTTTAGGGTCTCAGCAGTTTCATCCTTGGTACTTAAGAAAAATAACCAGGTATACCGAGAGAAATCATCAGTGATCACCAAACAATATGATTTTCTACCAAGACTTTAACACTTGTGGGGCCAAACAAGTCCATGTGAAGTAAATGCAGGACAGTTGTGATTGAATTTATCTCTTTGGCAAGATGTGATGATTTGTGTCGCTTGCCTTTTAAGCAGGCAATACATTTATCAACACAGATGAATTCCTTTGTTGGTAAACCAGTCACTAAGTTATTTTTGACTAGTTTATTCATATTTTTAAGGTTTACATGACAAAGTTTCCTATGCCAAAGAGATGACTCATCAAGTGAAGCTTTTGAGACAAAGCAACTTATATTACTGAGAGGTGCAGCTGTGCTCATGTCTTGCATATACATGTTGTTCCTTCTAGGAGCTCTGAGCAGAATCTGATCATTTGGGACTACAAATCCTGGCTTCAGAACAATGCATTCATGCTCCGTGAAAAACATGTTGTGCTTTTGATCACACACCTGTGATACACTCAGTAAATTGTAATTTAGTTCCTTTACAAAATGTACATTCTCAAAGCTTACTTTGCCACTTGTAATTGTCCCCCTACTTGTGATCTATCCTCCCACTGGATCACTTCCAAATGCAACAGACCCACTAAAGAATGGTTCATATTTTTGCAGGTGAGTCTTATTGCCTGTCATGTGCCTAGAGCAGCCACTGTCAACAATCCACAAGTTGCTCTTTGATTCCTGCTGCCCCTTCACATGACCAGAAGTTAATTAGTTCCTGATGGGAACCCAAGCCCATGTGGTCTTGGGTTTTCCATTAGCATCATTATAAGTAAATTTCTTTAACATCATCTTAGATGGGACAGATGATGAGTTTGTTGTTGGTTGGACTTGTGGTTGAACAGATGGTTCAGTTATTTCCTTTTTCTTTCATATCTGTTTGACTTTTAATGTTGTCGAAGATTTTGCTTCTTTTGACAATTATCGGAAGCACCTTTTGACTTCCCTTCTGATGACTTGGTTTTTGCTGACTGTGACACCCCGTAATTTCCAGGTCAGCTTTGATTTTATTTAAATGTTTATTTAAATACACTATGTACACGTGGCACTAGAATTAGATTTATTTAGTGTGACACGTGGCACGACAGTACGAACACTGGCATATGGTTAGATAATTCGAGGAATTATCGGCAACTAGCACACACGTGTCAAAACACACGAACGTTGGTGAACATCACAACACTTAAGCACAGAAACACCTCACAAGCCAATTATGGCTAATAATTGACTATTAGAGTCCAAACGACGCTCGAACGATGTTCTACAGTCGAGAAACGGGCGAGAATGGGCCCGGAACAACAAAATAGGTTATTGGGCCTTACATTTGGGCCAGGCGGTACGCCAGACCCGGGGCACCCACGTCAGGCGATACGCGCGGATGGGAAATTGAGCGCCCATCCGTTCCAACCCGCGCGTAACGCCAGGATGAAGCCGCCCACGTCAGGCGATACGCCTGACACCTAGATTCGCAGATTTTCTTTTTAAACTTCCAAGATCATCATCACACCCTATCCTCATCATTTCACTCGGCTCACACTCAACCATCCGACCTATTCCCCTCCTAGAACACCTGCAAACCACCATTAGAGCTAGTGGAAGCCATTGACACACCTTGGGAAGCTTTGGAGTGAAGATTGAAGGTAAAAAGCAAGAAAGAACACACCAAGACCACCATCTCCTTCTTGATTTCTGTCGAATCCAACGAGCCAGAGGGTTATAGAACTGCTAGTGCATCATCTCAGTGATTTAAAGAGCTTTGGAAGGTAGTTCAATGCTTCTTGTAGTTTAAAATGCACTATTCTCACTTCTACACACACATGCAATACATGAATCACACATGCAAGCACCTATAGTGCACATGCACGAATTTATCTTCTGGGTTTGTTGATTTTAAGGTGATTTATGATGATCTAACATGATTAGAATGCATTTCGTGACGATCCATGATGATGTGAGTCATTAATATGTGTTATTTGGTCTTGACTCGATGAAAAACCCACATGCATGTATGATCCATGACATGTGGGATGATTTTCAGTAATTAGATATGCATCTTGATGTTGTTGGAGGATGATTACATGTTTAGATGGTGTTGAAATGATTAAAACTATGATTTTTATGAATCTTTCTATTTATAGTAACTTTCATTTTACAAGATGATGATTTGATGGAAATTATGGACATGCATGTATGTAGAATTGTTGTTAGGATGATAATATGATGATTTGAGTTGTTAGAAAACGATTGGATGATGTTTGTAGTCATATTTGGCATTGTTACTATTTTTAGTAACTTTTTGGGTCAAGATGTTGATAGATGATGAATTTGATTATAATGACATGATTAAATGTTGTTAGAAGATGGATTATGATGATTGATGATGTGAAGATTGGTTTAGAAATGTTAAAATGATTATTTCTATGAAAAACTAGAAAGTTACTATATTTAGTAACTTTATTGTTACAAAAACCGACTTAGGAATATGTTGAATGACTTGAGCATGCTAAATGATTTACTATGTCATAATATGATGTTTAGATGCTAAGTTAGATGGTTTCCGATGTCACGTATGCTAGAAATGGAAACTTTCCATTTTAGGAAACTTTTGTGCACTAACATGCTATAAACGACGTATATGAACTTGTATGATAATGTGTTATGTGTTAACATGACCCCGTAGGACCATTGAGCATGCTAGAACTCTAACACCGATATGCTTTGTGAACTTTCCATAAATGGAAACTTACTATAAATAGTAAGTTGTCCATAGACGCGATTTGCGCGTTTTGCACACGACAAACACTTACACGATTGCTACACAATTCACAACCGACACACGGTTAACCAACGGGTCGTTGACTTGACACGGTCAAACTTGGTCAAACACGGTCAATGTGGACCAACACAGTCAAACACGGTCAATGTGGACCAACACAGTCAAACACGGTCAATGTGGACCGACACGGACAAACATGAACAACCAAGGGTTGTTGGACACAAACACGAGCACTAACACGAACACTAGCACGGTCACTTACACAAACTCACGTACGGTATACGCTATAGGTTGCCGGTGACCGACGTGCTACTTGACGATTCAGGAGCTTACGCTTACATACATTCATTTCACTAAGGTGAGTTTACGGCCCCTCTTTACTCTTTTTCAAATGCTTTTAAATAGGGGGAGAATACTAGTTGCATCGAGTCAAACACTATTACTGTACAAACACTATTGTGTATGCTGGTTTATTGGACAAACATTAAGTGTTAAACTCGTTACAAGCCCTCAATAAGTCTTACCGTTAATGTACGAACAACGTGGTAGATTTGGATGGATCCATTAGGGAATGACTAACCCCACGGGGCACCATGTTGACTGAGTGTCATAACCCGTGCAAATTCTGACCTAACTTGCTATGTATACGAGGCATAGCGGAGGCAAGAGCAAACAAGTCTAGTTCGGTAGTGACGCACTGACACTTTGGGCCTAGGGTTCGGTACTAACATTTGATAAACAGCATGACACACTTTCTTACTATATTTATATCAAAACCTGTGAACTCACCAACCATTGTGTTGACACTTGTTTTCAAACTTGTATTCTCAGGTAATTAGCAAGCTACGGATAGCAGGAATGTACACGTTAAGAGACGAGCATTAGGAACCGCATGCATTCCTGTCATATTATTTGAAAACAATTTCATTCATGTTTTGTATTGATACAATGTTTTGATCTGACAATTTACTTTTCCGCTGCATGTATTCAAACATATTATTCCGCTGCTATGACATATTTTTCCGCTGCAAATTATTTTGTTATGTGTATGTGTCAAACTCGGATTTGTAAACGCATATAGTGTTGTTCTATATGACCTTGAGCTGTGATTCTGGCCACGTCACACCCACGTGGACTGACACCACGAGTGGGAAATTGGGGGTGTGACAGACTGGTATCAGAGCCTTGGTTATAGGGAACTAGGTTTGCATGTAGTAAACTTAGACTATAGCCATTGCTCAACTCTAGACACTACACGTAGAACTTGCACATTGATGACATTGTTACTTGTTGAACTGTTGCTTACTAACGTGAAACTTACAGGATGGCCGACAACAACAGCAACGCTAACAGGAGCGCAGCTAGACCCACGGACACAGATGATTTGGCGGCAGAGAGTCGTCGACGGATCGACGATATCGTAGCCCAGGTTGACGCCGAGATGGGTAGGCGGGCCAGAGACGCGGCACGGGCCCGACATTGGGGATGGCTTCCCACCATAATCCAGGGATGGATCATCGGGGAGAGAGTACCTCCATACCGTTTCCCTGGTGATACCACCCCAGGACACCGACTGCCACCACTTGGGGTACCACTGGAGCAGGCCTTCGCGGCCCACGTTGCTTGCACCCGACGAGAGATTTGGAGGACTGGAGAGCTGTCGAGCGAGGTCCGAGTTCTTCGCGAGAAGAACGATCGATTGGAGAGGCAGAACGAGAGACTGGAGGAACGCAACGACAGATTGGAGGCACAGGTGGAGACTCTACGTCTCCAAGTGTCTCAACTGATGACCCAGCACGGACAGATCGTTGACGTCATGCAGGAGCATGATGTACGCATCACTGAGAATTGGACAGACATAACCGAGACTCAGGCGATGGTGCAGGCCAGTGATGCCATGCTTAACGCATGGGCTGCACAGTTTATTGAGGAACCACCACAGGAGGATGGTCCTGAATTCGAGGCCGAGGACCTCGAAGAAGAGGACTTTGATGAGGATCCTAATGAGGATCCGGAGGAGGAGGATGATGACGGAGACGCTGCTAGTGACATTTCACATGTCTCCATGGACTCGGATTAGTGGACTACTTTATCTTGTATTTATTTTTTTTTATTTTGGCCTAGACGAGCGGGATGTGCTCGAAGAACTTGTGATGTTATTCCCTTTTGAAATTATTGTACTACAATTCTGGTATTAATGAGAATTATGTTTTGTTATTATCTATTGTATCATTATGACTGTTGCTAACACAACTTCTGACATGACATATGATCTGACTTCTGACACAACATCTGACTAACATTCTGACTTACTAACATTCTGTCCCTTCCGTATAGAAAATATCTATGGCGGGAAGAGGACCACATGCACGCCCTCCTAGACGAACACTGGACGCAGCCGTCATTAAGATGATGGTTGACAGACGAGTTAACAAGATACTGGCAGAGCACGAGGCAAATCGCCTTGCTAGTGAAACCAGTGGCTCGAACAACGGTACTAACACTCGCCTAACATGACTAACATAGTATAGCTGACACGCTCTGACACACGACATTGGTTTCTGACTGACAGGATCACAAGGCAACAACAACAAAGGATGTTCTTTTAAATCCTTCCTGAACTGCCACCCACACAAATTCAAGGGGACTGAGGGAGCTGTGGGGATGCTCCGCTGGGTGGAGAAAGTCGAATCTGTATTCGCCATGTGCGAATGTGCTGAAGAGAACAGGGTGAAGTTCGCAACTGGAACACTGGAAGGACCAGCCCTCACATGGTGGAATACCCATGTACAAACCCTGGGGTTGGACGGTGCCAACTCCATGCCATGGGCTGATTTCACCCGACTACTGCAAGAGGAATACTGTCCTCGTGATGAGATCAGAAAACTGGAAGCCGAATTCTGGGTACTGAAGATGGTCGGCTCTGAGATCGAGCAATACTGCACTCGATTCCATGAGCTGTGTAAGCTATGTCCGGCTATGGTGACGCCGGAATACAAGAAGGTCGAGCAGTTCATCAGTGGGCTGCCCGAACAGATTCAAAGCATGGTGACTGCGTCTGACCTCACCACCATCCAACCACTGATCAGACTGGCTCATAAACTGACTGAACAAGCTGTAGCTCAGGGCAAGCTACCCAAACGAGGCGAACACCTAAAGCCTCAAGAAGGCCAGAAAAGGAAGTGGGAACCTAGTCAGCACCAGTCTCACCAACCTCAGCAACAACAACGATCTGCACCTGCTAGAGCATTTACTGCCACCCAACCCGATGACAAGGGGAAGGGTGTATATCAAGGGAAGTACCCACTGTGCAACCGATGTTCATACCACCACTTTGGGCAATGTGAACGATACCGTTGTCTGAAGTGCGGAAGACATGGCCACATGGCCAAGGACTGCAGATCAAAGTATCCAAGCAACAACAACAACCCCAACCATAACCAGAACAACAATAACAACCAAAACACTCTCAAGGGGTGTTATGAATGTGGCAAGCCGGGCCACATGAGGAGGGATTGCCCTCAATTGAAGAAGGCCGGAGGAGGAGCGGTCAAGGGACGAGCTTTTGTGATTGGCTCGGGAGAAGCCAAGGATGACCCGAACATCGTAACCGGTACGTTTCTTTTAAATAATGTCTATGCTAGCATATTATTTGATACCGGTGCCGATAGGAGCTTTATATCTAGTGAGTTTAGCAAATTACTAGATATTACCCCAACACCACTAGACTACAAGTACACCGTAGAGTTAGCCGACGGCAAGCTAATTGAAACACAACACATCTTTCGAGGATGCGTCATGGTTTTGGCGAATCACGAACTCGAAATCGATTTGATGCCGGTGACTCTTGGAAGCTTTGATGTGGTTGTTGGAATGGATTGGCTATCCGCTAACCAAGCTGAAATCGTATGCAACGAGAAGATCGTACGGGTGACGTTGCAGAACGGAGAACAGATCTCGATTCAGGGGGAAAGACGGGGAGTACCTCTGAACATCATATCATGCATGAAGGCAAACAAGTATCTGCAAAAGGGATACACTACCATACTAGCCCTCATCACGGAACAACCGAAGAAAGAAAGGAAGATTGAGGACATCGCCGTAGTCCGCGATTTTCCCGAAGTATTTCCCGAGGACCTACCTGGACTACCTCCGAAACGACAAGTCGAGTTTCAGATAGACCTTACACCTGGAGCAGCACCGATTGCCAAAGCTCCATACCGACTAGCACCGACTGAGATGCAGGAACTGTCTAACCAGTTACAAGAGCTGTTAGACAAGGGATTCATCAGACCGAGCTTCTCACCTTGGGGAGCACCGGTCTTGTTCGTAAAGAAGAAAGACGGATCATTCCGTATGTGTATCGACTACAGAGAGCTGAACAAAGTGACGATCAAGAATCGATATCCCTTACCGCGAATAGACGATCTATTTGACCAATTGCAAGGGTCAAGCTACTATTCGAAGATCGATTTAAGATCGGGTTACCATCAATTGAGGATACAAGAAAACGATATTCCTAAGACTGCCTTTCGAACCCGATACGGACACTACGAATTCTTGGTTATGCCCTTCGGACTAACCAACGCACCAGCTGTATTCATGGATCTCATGAATAGAGTGTGCAAACCTTACCTTGACAAATTCGTAATAGTGTTCATTGACGACTATCTGATTTACTCGAAGAATCGAGAAGAACATGCTGAACATCTGAAGCTAGTGTTGGAATTATTAAAGAAAGAACAACTGTACGCAAAATTTTCAAAGTGCGACTTTTGGATACGCGAAGTCCAATTCCTTGGACACGTGGTTAATGAGCAGGGAATACACGTAGACCCAGCCAAGATTGAAGCAATTAAGAACTGGGAAGCACCCAAGACTCCGACTGAGGTGCGACAATTCCTAGGTCTGGCCGGGTACTACAGAAGATTCATTGAGGGATTCTCAAAGATTGCTCAATCACTGACATCCCTGACACATAAAGACAAAAAGTTCGATTGGGGAGACAAACAAGAAGCTGCTTTCAACCTGTTGAAACAGAAACTATGCACTGCACCCATCCTATCCCTACCGGAAGGATGTGATGACTTCGTGGTGTATTGCGACGCCTCGAAACAGGGACTCGGTTGTGTGCTGATGCAATGCGAGAAAGTGATAGCATACGCTTCACGCCAACTGAAGGTGCATGAGAAGAACTACACGACTCATGACCTTGAGTTGGGAGCCGTGGTGTTTGCCTTGAAGATCTGGCGACACTACTTATACGGCACGAAATGTACAATCTTTACCGATCATAAGAGCCTACAACACATCTTCGACCAGAAAGAGTTGAACATGAGACAACGAAGGTGGGTTGAACTCATAGGTGATTATGATTGCGCCATCAAGTATCATCCAGGCAAAGCCAACGTAGTGGCCGACGCGTTGAGTCTAAAAGAAACAACAAAGCGCGTGCGTGCACTACAACTCACGATTCATTCTGAATTGCCAAATCAGATACGAAACGCACAACAAGAAGCTCTAAAAGCTGAAAACCTTACTCTTGAAGCCATGCGTGGCATGGATAAGCAAATAAAGGCAAAAGATGACGGAGCTTACTATTTAATGGATCGAATCTGGATTCCACGCTACGGAGGATTGAGAGAAGTAGTGATGGATGAAGCTCACAAGAGCCGGTATTCCGTACACCCAGGCTCTGATAAGATGTATCACGATTTGAAGACAACCTATTGGTGGCCAAACATGAAAGCTGAGATAGCAACATACGTGAGTAAATGCCTAACGTGCTCAAAAGTCAAAGTTGAGTACCAGAAGCCATCAGGGTTACTTCGACAACCGGAATTACCAATGTGGAAATGGGAGCAGATTTCCATGGATTTCATCACTAAACTGCCAAAGACGGCAAGTGGTTGCGATACCATCTGGGTTATCGTAGACCGACTGACAAAGTCTGCACATTTTCTACCCATCAAGGAGACTGACAAGCTAGACAAACTCACTCGGATTTATTTAAAGGAAGTGGTCACTCGACATGGAGTGCAAATCTCAATCATATCGGATCGCGACAGTCGATTCACGTCGCATTTCTGGAAGTCCTTGCATAAGGCTTTGGGCACGAGACTGGACATGAGTACCGCTTATCACCCGCAGACGGACGGGCAAAGTGAGCGAACGATACAGACACTGGAGGACATGCTCCGGGCATGTGTCATTGACTTTGGTAGTAGCTGGGAATCTCATCTACCGTTAGTTGAGTTCTCATATAACAATAGCTACCACACTAGCATTCAAGCTGCACCATTCGAGGCACTTTACGGACGTAAGTGTCGATCACCCATTTGCTGGGCGGAAGTTGGAGACAGTCAACTGACTGGCCCAGAACTTGTGCACGAAACGACTGAGAAGATCGTACAAATACGCAAGCGAATGGCAGCCGCTCGTGACAGACAGAAAAGCTATGCCGACAAGCGACGCAAACCGTTGGAGTTCCAGGTGGGGGACAGAGTGTTACTCAAGGTCTCGCCCTGGAAAGGTGTCATTCGGTTTGGCAAACGAGGAAAGTTGAACCCTCGTTACATCGGACCTTTCGAGATTACAAAACGAATAGGCCCTGTAGCCTACGAACTAAACCTGCCAGCTGAACTGAGCAGTGTGCACAACGTATTCCACATCTCGAATCTCAAGAAGTGCCTATCTGATGAAACACTTGTTATTCCTCTCGAGGAAATACAAATCGACGAACAATTTAACTTCGTTGAGGAACCGGTAGAAATTTTGGACCGGGAAACCAAAAAGCTCAAACTCAGCAAGATTCCGATTGTGAAAGTGCGATGGAATTCGCGACGAGGACCGGAATTCACATGGGAACGTGAAGACCAGATGAAACAAAAGTACCCACACCTGTTCACGGAACATGCAAACACTAGCAACGCAAGTTGAATTTCGGGACGAAATTCTTTCTAACATGGGGAGGATGTGACACCCCGTAATTTCCAGGTCAGCTTTGATTTTATTTAAATGTTTATTTAAATACACTATGTACACGTGGCACTAGAATTAGATTTATTTAGTGTGACACGTGGCACGACAGTACGAACACTGGCATATGGTTAGATAATTCGAGGAATTATCGGCAACTAGCACACACGTGTCAAAACACACGAACGTTGGTGAACATCACAACACTTAAGCACAGAAACACCTCACAAGCCAATTATGGCTAATAATTGACTATTAGAGTCCAAACGACGCTCGAACGATGTTCTACAGTCGAGAAACGGGCGAGAATGGGCCCGGAACAACAAAATAGGTTATTGGGCCTTACATTTGGGCCAGGCGGTACGCCAGACCCGGGGCACCCACGTCAGGCGATACGCGCGGATGGGAAATTGAGCGCCCATCCGTTCCAACCCGCGCGTAACGCCAGGATGAAGCCGCCCACGTCAGGCGATACGCCTGACACCTAGATTCGCAGATTTTCTTTTTAAACTTCCAAGATCATCATCACACCCTATCCTCATCATTTCACTCGGCTCACACTCAACCATCCGACCTATTCCCCTCCTAGAACACCTGCAAACCACCATTAGAGCTAGTGGAAGCCATTGACACACCTTGGGAAGCTTTGGAGTGAAGATTGAAGGTAAAAAGCAAGAAAGAACACACCAAGACCACCATCTCCTTCTTGATTTCTGTCGAATCCAACGAGCCAGAGGGTTATAGAACTGCTAGTGCATCATCTCAGTGATTTAAAGAGCTTTGGAAGGTAGTTCAATGCTTCTTGTAGTTTAAAATGCACTATTCTCACTTCTACACACACATGCAATACATGAATCACACATGCAAGCACCTATAGTGCACATGCACGAATTTATCTTCTGGGTTTGTTGATTTTAAGGTGATTTATGATGATCTAACATGATTAGAATGCATTTCGTGACGATCCATGATGATGTGAGTCATTAATATGTGTTATTTGGTCTTGACTCGATGAAAAACCCACATGCATGTATGATCCATGACATGTGGGATGATTTTCAGTAATTAGATATGCATCTTGATGTTGTTGGAGGATGATTACATGTTTAGATGGTGTTGAAATGATTAAAACTATGATTTTTATGAATCTTTCTATTTATAGTAACTTTCATTTTACAAGATGATGATTTGATGGAAATTATGGACATGCATGTATGTAGAATTGTTGTTAGGATGATAATATGATGATTTGAGTTGTTAGAAAACGATTGGATGATGTTTGTAGTCATATTTGGCATTGTTACTATTTTTAGTAACTTTTTGGGTCAAGATGTTGATAGATGATGAATTTGATTATAATGACATGATTAAATGTTGTTAGAAGATGGATTATGATGATTGATGATGTGAAGATTGGTTTAGAAATGTTAAAATGATTATTTCTATGAAAAACTAGAAAGTTACTATATTTAGTAACTTTATTGTTACAAAAACCGACTTAGGAATATGTTGAATGACTTGAGCATGCTAAATGATTTATTATGTCATAATATGATGTTTAGATGCTAAGTTAGATGGTTTCCGATGTCACGTATGCTAGAAATGGAAACTTTCCATTTTAGGAAACTTTTGTGCACTAACATGCTATAAACGACGTATATGAACTTGTATGATAATGTGTTATGTGTTAACATGACCCCGTAGGACCATTGAGCATGCTAGAACTCTAACACCGATATGCTTTGTGAACTTTCCATAAATGGAAACTTACTATAAATAGTAAGTTGTCCATAGACGCGATTTGCGCGTTTTGCACACGACAAACACTTACACGATTGCTACACAATTCACAACCGACACACGGTTAACCAACGGGTCGTTGACTTGACACGGTCAAACTTGGTCAAACACGGTCAATGTGGACCAACACAGTCAAACACGGTCAATGTGGACCAACACAGTCAAACACGGTCAATGTGGACCGACACGGACAAACATGAACAACCAAGGGTTGTTGGACACAAACACGAGCACTAACACGAACACTAGCACGGTCACTTACACAAACTCACGTACGGTATACGCTATAGGTTGCCGGTGACCGACGTGCTACTTGACGATTCAGGAGCTTACGCTTACATACATTCATTTCACTAAGGTGAGTTTACGGCCCCTCTTTACTCTTTTTCAAATGCTTTTAAATAGGGGGAGAATACTAGTTGCATCGAGTCAAACACTATTACTGTACAAACACTATTGTGTATGCTGGTTTATTGGACAAACATTAAGTGTTGAACTCGTTACAAGCCCTCACAAAGTCTTACCGTTAATGTACGAACAACGTGGTAGATTTGGATGGATCCATTAGGGAATGACTAACCCCACGGGGCACCATGTTGACTGAGTGTCATAACCCGTGCAAATTCTGACCTAACTTGCTATGTATACGAGGCATAGCGGAGGCAAGAGCAAACAAGTCTAGTTCGGTAGTGACGCACTGACATTTTGGGCCTAGGGCTCGGTACTAACATTTGATAAACAGCATGACACACTTTCTTACTATATGTATATCAAAACCTGTGAACTCACTAACCATTGTGTTGACACTTGTTTTCAAACTTGTATTCTCAGGTAATTAGCAAGCTACGGATAGCAGGAATGTACACGTTAAGAGACGAGCATTAGGAACCGCATGCATTCCTGTCATATTATTTGAAAACAATTTCATTCATGTTTTGTATTGATACAATGTTTTGATCTGACAATTTACTTTTCCGCTGCATGTATTCAAACATATTATTCCGCTGCTATGACATATTTTTCCGCTGCAAATTATTTTGTTATGTGTATGTGTCAAACTCGGATTTGTAAACGCATATAGTGTTGTTCTATATGACCTTGAGCTGTGATTCTGGCCACGTCACACCCACGTGGACTGACACCACGAGTGGGAAATTGGGGGTGTGACACTGACAGGTTGGGCTTTACTTCCGAAGTTCTTCTTCTTCCAAGGGAAAAGATTTCTTTGATTTGTGGGAAGCTTTCTTTGCATGTGCTTCCGATGTTCTTTTTTCTTCAGAAGCCTTTCTTTCCTGATCTTCCGAAACATTCCTTTCGGAAGCCTTCCTATTCAGATGATCAGAAGTGCTTGCTTCCGATCCTTTCTTTCCGAAACCCTTCTTGTATTGTTTCTTCTGACTATCAGAAGTACTTTCTTCCGATACTTTCTTTATTGAGTTTCTTCCTAGTTCTTCAGAAGAACCAGATGACATGCCCCAACTCTCCTTTCTTCCTTGTTTCTCAGATGGGTTGATAACTCTGGTAAGAAGAGTTGTTGATGGGTGCATAGAGTGCTGCTGAACCAGAAGTTACATGAGAGGACTTAGGTTCTTGGGCATCTATTTCCATCTGGTAAGCACTGAGAATACCAAACAGTTCACTCAGCTTTAGAGTCCTTAGATTTTCGGTCCTCCGGATGACCACGGAGTATATATTCCACGCATGAGGAAGTGATCTAAGAAACTTTCTGATCACATCCTGGTTCTCCATCTTGACACCTGCAGCTATTAAATCATCAACCAGTTGAACATACCTGAGATATTGAGAAGTCATCTTCTCATTGTTCTATTGACAGAAGTTCTCAAACTTCTGTTTCAGCATATCTTTCTTGTTCTCTTTAACATCTTCAGAACCTTCATACATCTACTGTAGAGAATTCCACAGCTTTTGAGCATATTTTCATTTCTTGAATGCATGTATGATTGAGTTAGGGATGGCCATCTGAATGAGCCATAAAGCCTTCGAGTCCACTTCCATTCTCTTGTAATCTTCATCAGAATAGAGAGCTGGATCCTTTGGCACAGGAGCTCCACCAGCACCAGCAGCAGGAACATTAGGGATGAAAGGCCCTTTAAGAACTGACTTCTAGAGTTTGAAGTCTTGGTTCCTGATGAATCCCTCCATCCTAACTTTCCAAGTGTCATAGTCTTCTTGAGTGAACATTGGTGGCTTGTTGAGAGTACCATTTTCTGTATCATGTTTGTTAAGTGCACCCATTTGAACAAACAAACAAAATATGAGTTTTGAAGTAGTGAGATTTTAGAAGAAAAAGAACTGGTAACTTAAGGATGGCTAATCACTTAAGTTCAAGAGCCAAAGCTCTGATACCACTTGTAGGATCGGGTTGTTTTCTATAAACAACACTTCACAAGTATTTCTCTCTTATAATCTAATAGATGCGGAATGTCTGTTAGAAAGTTATCTCACACACTCAATGGTAAGTTATATAATCTTTGAATAACAGTAAGTACACAAGAACAAATTCAAGCTCAAAGATATATTTCTCTCAAAGTATTACAAGTGTTGTAAGCAGACAAGCACAAACACATACAAGCGCACCTAAACAGGTTTACAATGAGAGGTTATATAGCTAAGGCTACAACCGTATACAAGTAGGAACACAGTTGGGTATACTAGACAATACATAAAGTAAAGCTTATTCTAGTATATGGTGTGTCTTAACAGGCTAAGACACTTACTTACAATCATTACAGATATAGACATTGACTTTACAAAGACTAGCTAAATACAAAAGGCATTTAATGTTGTTGATCTTTAAGGCTTCAGATAATCTTTTGCATTTAATGCAGTTGCGGAGAAGTAAGGTGTTGTATCTGACTTTAGGTATGTTGATCCTTGTTGTTCTCAGACCAGCACGTCTGTTGTCAGTACCTTTTGTACTATAAAAGTGCTCAGCTACAGTCTTTGTCAGAGGGTAAACCTCGGAAGTCTTTGTCTTTGTCTTTTGGTGCAGAAGAGATTCTTCGGAAGCTATTAGTCTTCGGAAGCCTTTGTTTCTTCGGAAGCTTTATGTCATCAGAAGCTTTGAAGCTTTAACTCTAAGTGTTTGCATTCTGAAGTGTTTGTCTTGTACAGCCTTCAACAAGAGTGAGTTACCCTTCGGAAGCAATGTTGCTTCAGAAGAGGAACTCCTTCCTTCCGAAGGCTGTTTGTCTGTGTATTCTTTTATACTTAGAATTTAAGTTTGGTGAGCATCAGCCTTTATTAGTCTTTACACAATGGATCTATAGATTTTGACTCTAAGATAACTTAGTTTTTGAAAACTAGCATATGTAAAATCCCAAAAGTACAAAAATGTAAAGAGGGAGTATGAAATTACTCACTTGATGTCATAGCTTATCCCGAGTGCTCTTGTTGTAAATTTCTTAACACTGATTTTGTAGTTTTTAAATCTTACAATTTTTACCCCTTTATTTTTTATACTTTATTATTTAATGTTTAAAAACCTTTATAGAAGTATTTTTTAAGTCTTTTTCTAATGTTTATAACTTAGTTTTGTTATAAAAACTTTTTTATATCCTATTGTTTTAAATAAACATTTATAAATTTCTATTATTAATGATTAATTGAAATAATAAACAATTGAGCATCTTACAACTGAAATTTGAAACTGAACAACCATAGGGATTACATCAAATCTTTGACCAATCTGTCACTCCCCGACCGACGACGGAATAAGTTGGAGCGTGACTCGCGATTGTTTATTAGGTCATTGTGTTATTTGAAAGTTTGAATAATTATGCATTCATTATTAATATTCAAACAAACATTCATTAATTCCAAAGCAATATTCATTACATAACTCAATTTGAAACATCACAAAATGAAAGTCCAAACAATATTTAAAGATTAATCTAGATTCTTTAAAGCTTATCCTGTGTCTTTAACATGTCTTCACCTTAGCCTGTTACATATGTAAAACAATTTTTTGAATCAGCTATATGCATAGTTGGTGAGTATAACATACAACTTAAATAAATGTTTAAAAATAAATGATGCATTACAATTAGACTATCTAGAATTAGAATCTAAGAACGAATAAGTTATATGTTTGCATATAATATGAATTCCAAATACAATAATGTCTCTAAAAAAGTGTTAATACATTGAACTAAACTATCATATAAAACACAAGTTAATTTGCAATAGATAAATACTTTTCAAATAAGTTTTAGTACTAGCATAATAACTAGTATATCAACATTGTTTGCAATAGATAATATATCTCAAACAATTTATCAACACTAGCATGATAACTAGAGCCTCAACATGTTTGCAATAGATATAACATGAATATGAATCATAAATTTCAAACAAGTAGGCATACACATAATAAAAATTCCAACTAAATGGAACTAAATGCTTTGCATTAAATGGTTTTGATTCTATGTAAACATTGTTTTGAGTAAAGCATATTTTCGCATCCTAAAAATATGAAATGTATAAGAGGGAGTATAAATACTCACCTGAATTGCTTTAGCTAGTGAAAAAAGTTTGATAGAGTTCTAAGCCAATGATTACACGTCAACCTAAAGTTTAGATAAATACTTAATAAGTTTGGTATTTTTAAAGTTCAAGTTCAGTGTCATATGACTATAGCATTCCATGAAATTGCTAAAAGATACATCTAAAATAGATATTGTTTTTATCTAAGCTCAAAAGGGAAAATATCAATTATTATTAAAGATGAATATTCTTACAATTTTGTATGATGGATATAATAGAATGTTGAATATTCTATTTGTTGGAAATTTGATAAATTTGATTAATTATCAAATTTAATTTGAATTAAAATCAAAACTCTTCATTTTACTAAATTAAATCAAGACTTTTCAAATTACATGTATTGATTATGTGTATTATGTCAAGACTCTTCAAATTACATATATTGATTATATGTTTTATGACAAGACTCTTGAATCACCAACTTGTTGTATAAATAGAAGACATATGTTGTCTTGTTAAGGTGTTGAAAAGAATACTACATAAAATCCCACACAAACTTTGAAGATTTTCCAACTTTCTCAACTCTTCAAGTTCTTGTTCAAGACATATTTTTCAGGTGCTAGGTTAATCCCGGCAGTACACAAACTGTTTCGGTTGTTGTACCCTGGGAGACAGACGCGTTCGTCTTGAGAAGAGGCGCGAAATCTGTTTTAAGGGAAGCGTATTGAATACGTGCCTCAACCATAATCATCAACATGTTTATTCTATGCCAATGAAGAATAGGTGGGAGACATAAGCGTATTGAAGTATTTGTTACCGGCTCGCCAAGATGCTTGATTGAAGACTCGCTATTTGGAATACCCATCGAAGACATGGATCAAAACAAGTTTGTTATATAAATTAGTAATTTATATTCTATTATTTTAGTCTTGTAACCGGTATTGTACTAGATTATTTCTTACGAATAACGAGAGTCTCGTTATTATTTATATTTTATTTTTGAGTTATAATAAAAATGTGAACCCATCTCCTACAATCTTAAAACAGACTTTCGTGAAAAACCTTATAAATAAGGATTTTGGGTTCATGAAAGTTAAATATAAACTAAGATTTTTGATAAAATCTTGTAAATATTTTTGAGAAATATTTAGTACGAGTTGGTCGGATTTTGTAATTGGAATACAGTATTTAATCCGAATGCCGTGTTACAAGACATGTGATTTGATTCATTGTTTTGAATTCATGGGTTTCGATTGTGAATTGAACCATGGAACAACTTTTTGTTCGTTTCCAAATGATTTTTGAACGTTTTTTTTCTAATAATTGTATTAGAAAAATGTGGCTTTGTAAACACATACAAAGTGTTTGTGAACACTTGTTTTTCCTTCTAAAATGTTTGTTAGAAGTTTACTACTTTTTAGCAAATTATTATCGTTTACGAAAACATTTACATTTTCTAACAAGCATGTTAGATGTAATTATTGTTTTTGGTAAACATTGGTTTGAACATTTAAAGTTTTCTAACCGACGTGTTAGAAACAGGGTGATTTTGAAACCGTTTATCGGTTATGAACATTGAACTTATATTTCTAATGAGCGTGTTAGAAAATATAATGTTGATTAAAATAATAAATATTATAACGAACACATTAGAAAACATTGTGTTTTAAAAAAATTCTTATGCATTTATATTTCTAACAAACATGTTAGAATCGAGAGTGTTTGTGTAACACTTTATTTATTTTATAACAAGCGTGTTATAAAATATTATTTGCAAAGTAATAAGTTTTTAACGATTTTTGTAATCGTTTATTTTCTAACAAGTGTGTTAGAATTAATTTATTTGGTATAAACATAATAAGCATTATAACGATTTTGGTAATCGTTTATTTTCTAACAATTGTGTTAGAATTAGTTTATTTGGTATAAACATAATGTGCTTTATAACGATTTTGGTAATCGTGTTTTTTCTAACAAATATGTTAGAATCAGTTTATTTTGTATAAACATACTAAGATTTATAACGATTTTGGTAATCGTTTATTTTTTTTAACAAAGTGTTAAAACTAGTTTATTTTATAAAAAAAAAAAGGCTTTCTAACGGTTCGGAAAATCGTTTATTTCTAACAAGCGTGGTAGAACTGAATTATTTTATAATTTGAAAGGCTTTAGAAAAGATTTGTGTAATCGTTCCGTTTCCAACAGAAGTGTTAGAACCGGTTTGTTATATAATAATAAAAAACTTTGAAAATTTTGTTGTTTATTTTCAAACGAGCATAGTAGAAACTGGTTTGTCATAAAAATGTTAATTTTAACCGGTTAGTTTTCATGACGAGTTAAAAGTATGTTTAGATAAAAATGTTTAAGTAAACATTTTAATAAGATTGCTTTATGTAAGCAATTTTTAATGCTCTAACGTAAACGTTAGATACGATTTTTATAATCGACTAAATTCTAATATGATTATTAATAAATGTTTATGTTATAAACAATAAATTGTTTTATGTAAACAATTTAATTATCTTACATGAAAGGTAGATACGATTTGTGTAATCGTTTTATTTTGAACAGATTAATGACTGTTTGATTTAAAGTTTCAAAACGAAACAACTAAAGAATGAAGATGCTATTGGGAACATTTTTGATTTATCCCAAAGGACACGTGTCATTGCATATCGAGGATGATTCCTAATGAAAGGTGCAACCATTTATGCATCTTCTGATCTAGATGACATTGAAATGTCAGATACCGAAAGTGTTCAAGATAGTAACACTATATGACTTGGTGTTTAGAATTCATCTATGTGCCTTTTTTAAACCATTACAAATAAACATTTGTTTTGGTGCGTTGGTTGTGTTCAATATCTTAAGATAACACATGCGTTTATGCACAATAATCACTATCACATATGAAAGAGATATATGTTATAGTTAACTATATTAATAAATTCTGTGGAATTTACTATAAAGTGATGATGACATATAGATGCTTCTATTGCTTTCATTGTGTTTGAAATTATGTGGATTATGTGTCTACTAACTTAGAAGAGCATCCTAAATACATAGCATGAGATACAACAAATGAAAATTTGAAATTAATTTGTTGTATGTCATAATGAAACATGACTTTCTATTGAAGGAGGACTTCAAAACATGTCAAATGACGATGTCATTTGAGATGATTTTGGTAGACGTTGAAAGTGTTGAAGAAATAACACTTTAAGATTTGATGTTTAGCTATCATTCTTGTACCCGTTTAAAATATATTGTGTGTTATATTTTATTATAAATGTTCAACTATGGCTTAAGTTTATTTATTTATTTTTAAATAAACAAGTTGATCTAGAAATAATAAAATGATATATGGTAAATAATATTTAAATTTTAGAGAATTTAAATTTTTCTAGTCTAATAAAGATACATATTTAAACGGAAATTACAAGTGGTGACTTGCACGAACACAATGAGCGGGTTATGATATTGACTTATATATGTTGTAAGTCTCATATCAAATATCAATGTAATATGGTGAGTGTATTAAAGCAAAATACACAAGAACGAAGGATGTCGTCTAAAATATGTTGAGAGCATCAACATGGAAATTCATAAGTGTATTTTGATTAATATAACATATGAAATAAATATATGTTATTATTGTAAATAATTTTAATAAATTTTGCACATTTATTAAAGATACTTACAATAGTGATGGTCTTGTAGATTATGCTACAACCATTAACGTTATTGAAACTATGTGGAGGATTTATCCTTTAATTTGGAAGAGTATCCTAATATATGGTTTCATTGAAACAACCATATAAATGTATAAATCACTTTAGACACATGGGATGTCATATTGTTGAGTATTAATCTTGTTGATTATATCTCAAGAGTCTAGTGATTTTATACAAATAGCATACATCATATGTTGATGAATGTGTTCACCAAAGTGACTTGAGTTAAGACATATGCTTAAGTTCTTATGATTAAATGGTGAAGCCTTAGAGATTAAAGGCAAATGCGTTATGATCCTACATAATGGATGAAGTTAAATATGGTTATGAGTTTTCCTTAAACTAAGGATTTAAAAAAAATCTCATCATTCTTGTCTAAAGTAAGGTATGAATGTTTGTAGAGATAATGTGTTATCTCTAGGAGCTGTGATTGATCAGAATGATGCATCTTCTGTTCACGTGCTAATATTTTAGTCTAAAGCATGCTAGACTAATACATGTTAATTTAGATGCTCTGCAGAGATTAAATTAACTTTAAACATTCAATATATGTGATGACATGAGAATGAGTTTCGGTTCATATGAGGAGAACTCATGGAGTAATATGTATGGATGAACTTAGTGACACAATGATGTATATATGTTTAATATTTTATCACATGTGTCAAAGTCATCAAAAGATAAATTGCTAAAACTTCATCAAAGTGCAAGCAATGTGGGGGAATGTGTCATTTACGAAACAACCCTCTAGAGTTTGTAAGAGATAGTATTTGAGAAGTTTCTCAATCTCTTGTGGAAAAGGAGAACTTTTCACAGCACGATTTTAATAATTGGAAAATGGTTATCTAATAAGACTCAAATGTGGGGGTTGCTTGCACTTAATACAAGTATGTGATAAATTTTGTAATAAGGATTTTAGTAATCCAAATAAATATTGCAAATTCATAGCCAAGTGGGGGTACACGATGGTTATACGGAGTCAATCAAGTTGATTGAACTCAAATGTCAATTGGTAAAATTCAATTTGTAGTTAGATATTTGGGAAAAGCTTACCAAAGGCATGGTGAAACGTGTTTAGCCTTGAAATGAGTTTCAAATAATTCTAAAGACATGGTTATATAACTTGATCTAAGTTGAGATCACTGGTTATAGTCTTTTAAATTAACAAAAGGGCTATTATGACTTGTGAGTCAAGAACACGTTAGAACAACTTATCTCAGTTGCGAATTATCTTTATTGACTTGGTGAAGTCAAAGATAATATTTTGGATCCAATAACGTGAGAGATTAAGTTGAGGAATGTGACTAAAGCCCATGTAATGAGATATTTGAAGGACACCTAACCTAGTTGATTGGAGATCCCAAGGTCTAGGTTCAATAGGACAACTAATTCATATATCTAGCGTGGTCACTGTGGGGGCATAGTTGTACAATGGATGTATAAGCTAATATATATACATATGTTGATATATATCCTCCTAAACTATAAAAGGGTGTTTAAATACGTCCTAGTCCGTTCCTATAACAATCAGTGACATTGTTGTGTGAGGCTAAGCATAATATATGGTTAGTGATCTGTGTAAATCATGATAACCAAAATGCTTTTAATGATTTGTGGACAAATCACCTATGTTAGAGAGAAGTGGGGTCGCTTCGAATGGAATTGTAGGGCATAATTCCTAGAGCTCTCGCAGAACCAGGATAGTGTTCCATGACCATAATGGATACGACAATGAGGGGTTAACCAGACCAGGAAGGGTATTGTGTGAAGTATAATAACGTCTACGTAAAAAGGGTTTAGTTCAAGGACATCGCGTCTACTAACCGCTAGGAGACTAAGTATACTTCACAAAGGAAAGTTCAAAGGGAACACCTACTTATCCTGCAATACTCAACTGCTGAAATTGTGTCTTAACACTTGAGTGTATGAGTTGATTTTTATTCATGTGGGGGATTGTTGGAAATTTGATAAATTTGATTAATTATCAAATTTAATTTGAATTAAAATCAAAACTCTTCATTTTACTAAATTAAATCAAGACTTTTCAAATTACATGTATTGATTATGTGTATTATGTCAAGACTCTTCAAATTACATATATTGATTATATGTTTTATGACAAGACTCTTGAATCACCAACTTGTTGTATAAATAGAAGACATATGTTGTCTTGTTAAGGTGTTGAAAAGAATACTACATAAAATCCCACACAAACTTTGAAGATTTTCCAACTTTCTCAACTCTTCAAGTTTTTGTTCAAGACATATTTTTCAGGTGCTAGGTTAATCCCGGCAGTACACAAACTGTTTCGGTTGTTGTACCCTGGGAGACAGACGCGTTCGTCTTGAGAAGAGGCGCAAAATCTGTTTTAAGGGAAGCGTATTGAATACGTGCCTCAACCATAATCATCAACATGTTTATTCTATGCCAATGAAGAATAGGTGGAAGACATAAGCGTATTGAAGTATTTGTTACCGGCTCGCCAAGATGCTTGATTGAAGACTCGCTATTTGGAGTACCCATCGAAGACATGGATCAAAACAAGTTTGTTATATAAATTAGTAATTTATATTCTATTATTTTAGTCTTGTAACCGGTATTGTACTAGATTATTTCTTACGAATAACGAGAGTCTCGTTATTATTTATATTTTATTTTTGAGTTATAATAAAAATGTGAACCCATCTCCTACACTATTTAATTGTTATTGTGTACAATAATTTTTGTGTAAAAACAATAATAAATAAAAAGTTTATCAAATACGTCTTGTAAGTATAAGCTTTATATCATGTTTTAACAATATTTATTCTTCTTTTAAAGATACATCTCATAAAACTTTGTTTTTAAAAGTAATAATTATATTTCTAAGCTACATTTTAAAAATTAACATTTTATAAAACTTATTTTTAATGATTCCAAAAGTCCTATTAATTATGTTTCTTGAAAATAAATAAAAAAATGAATTAATAATAATATTGATTGAAGAATAATATTAAATTAGGATTTATAATTGGATTTTGACTTTTCTAAAATAATTTGGATTATTGTAGATTATTAGAATTTTAATTTATAATTTTCGGAATTTATTTTATAATTTACATGACAAAAATTTATTGAAAAAATATCACATATCAAAAGAAAAGAGGCAAAACCAGCTTAAACCGGTTTTGAACTTGGGTAGCCTAGAAGCCAAGCTCAAACGCTTGCCTCTTGAGGCATCTGCTATATGCTTCTGATTAATTAACCCCTGTTTCAAAATAATGTAAAGTATTACATTCTTGTTTCCCCAAATCTCTTTCTGGAACCCGAAACAATTTTTCAAAAGTAAACTTTGAACATTTACCTTTATTAAATCTCGAATTTGTTGATTTGTAATAGCATTCCTTCGAACCCAATCGAAAAAGAAAGAAAACCAACTTTATCATGAGGTTTTCATCAACGAGATGATTTTCTTTTTGCGTGTTTTATTATATATTTGTGATTTAATATAGTTTTATTATTTTTTTGTGACCCAGCTCGACTTTGTTTGAACAGATTCAAAAAATAGAATATTTAACAAAAGATAATGTCAACAAAAAATCTCCCTACTTCAACAAAAGTCAAATTGGGTCTTGTTGGGTTTGTCCGCATCAAGCATTACTCAACTTTTTGCAAGTCTAAATCCAAGCTCCAATACATGAAGACACTCATTACTCATTAGGAGCTGACTCATGAGGCCGAAGCCTCAAGCACACTGATTAATATATATGAGTTTAGTTCGAATTCATTAATTCAACGTTCCATTTAATCTACTTTTATTGGATAATTAAGATAACTATACATTCAAGTTTATATAAAGTAATGAAAATTTCGTCACATTTACCATTTTTTCTCTAAGGTGGACTTATGATATAAATAATGTGATTGATATCTAGTAATGCATCATCAACAATCACAAGTCTAGTGACATCTAGCTTGCTGTGGTGACTACGACAAGATAGGTAAGAAATCACCATCCAAAATCAATATTAAAGGACAATCCGATAGAATCGTTTGTGATATGAAATTCAAAGTGTTCTGCGAATTAAGTTTCTGTATTTCTAACACCAATCAACCAACCGCATGACATTTAATGTTGGTTGGTTTTGGCAGGTAACTTCGCAGGTAAAATATCGGGTCAATGAGATTCCGATCACAAAACAACTAAATTTCGTTTAGGCAGTGGGACCGCCACCAGGGACTCTGCCCCCTGAACCACGTCGGCCCTAGGACCCCGCAAGGGGGAGCGACCCCCTTGACTCCCGCTTGGTCAGGAGCTCAGAATGTTGAAAATAACCCGTTAGTGTGGTCATACGGATCATTTGAAAAACTTTACCAAGATGACATAACTAGTCCCTAACAATTATTTCTGGAAGTAATTGTAAATATTGATTAGTTGAGGGGGCTATAATTGATTTCCTTTTAGATGTCCTAGTATAAATATAAAGAAACGCAGGAAGTTCATTATGTGAAATAATCAAGATCAATCACAAGAATTTTCCATCAAGAACACCATTTAATTCTCTATCAGTTATCCATCAATTCGGGGCATCATAACGGGAAATAAGATATCAAGTCTCTAACAAGTTCTCAATTCCATTTCAATAGGTAAGTTTGTTTATGTTTATTTGATTGAATTGATTAATGATCCGCTCACGATGTTGAAATAATCAACGTGTGGTATCAGAGCAATCGGTTAATTACTTCAATTCAATCACGAATTGTTTCATAGTCGATTGACGATCAATCTTAATAATCGATGAATTTGTTTCGTGCTTTTGAAATTGATGGTTTTAAAAACCCGTTTATCGATGTCTAGTTTTGATGCAAATTATCCAATTTAATTTGTTCCAGTAAATTTGTTATGATGGTCGATGTTTACTTGAAAATTTGATACATCCAAATTTTGAATTAATGTTTATCCAAACAAAATGGAAATTCATATGTTGCTTTGTCGGCAAATTAATTATATCGTTATTCAATAATCATCCAATAAGCAATATTTTATTGAATTTAGTATCAAGATACGGTGATGATTTTATTCTGTTATTGTGGCAAAACATTTTCCATTTTGTTTTGATAATAAAGACCAATATTCAATAATTTGACAATTTGACATCTTGATCAATTTTCTGGAATCATGTTATCAATCCCAATGCATAAGAAATGTGATTTCAATAATCGGTACCAATTTTGTTTTATGTGGCACCGAGATATTTATTAAAGTTAATTGATGATAAGAAAACTATATGTTTGACGAATTTATTGGATTGGTGGTAAGTTTTCAAAAGAGTGCAGAAAGAAAATCACTTTTAACACTTTTCCTAAGAGTTGTGTTTTATCACCATTAACCAATGTTCAATCAAAACCCGTAGATATCAATTGATGATCAAATGAGATTCAACTAATAGATTTCAATATAATTTATTTGATGATGAATTGTTCCAATCATCAATTTGAATCCATTTAATATCATTATTTATACGGGGTTCAAAAACATTTTTGAAAGTATCCATATTAAAATCGAATTTTCCTTTAAATGGTGAAAAATCTATGAACAAAGCCATATGTAACTCTTAGAAAACATATGAAATCTAACATTTGAAAATCCATTAAGTTCTACGGATTTTTTAAATCAAACATTATCAAATGATGTTGCATGGTTTCAACTTCAAAAACTTGATTGAAGTCATTTCGAGAACATCATATATTCCAAGTAGATACACATTGTATTAACTATGAACTAGAAAAACAATGTTGCTTGTATTAGGATTAATTGTAACTTCAATGGAGGATCATATGATTTATCCAAAGATATATTATTTGATCCGATATTAAAGTTTTATGTTACCATTTCATGTAATACACATGATGAAATATAGGCTAAGCTACATGAATATTTCATTTATATTCAAAGGAGATGTAATGTATTTATATGCCTTATTGTTTTTCCTTATTATGTTCATAATACTTGAATGTTGGTCATAGCCAACGCGAAGCCAATATTCAAGTAGAACCTTACTTTATATATTGAAAACACATAAATTTTGGTCATAGCCAAAGCGAAGACAATGGTCAAATCGAACCTTAACTTTAGTCTATTACTTTGATGTTTTAATAGACTTTATTTTAATTTATATATCAACACCTTATTATCAACATTGTAAATGATGACATGTAATAATTATAAATGATTAACATTGCCAATGTTTATTCTAAGTCTTATTGATAACAAGTACCAACGGAAATTTATCAATATATTAAAGACTTATTACTAACATTGTGAGTGGTTACGTGTCATAATTATGAGTTATTTTCTTGATCAATATATTAAGTCTTATTGATAACAAATATCAACGGAAAGTTATCAATATAATAAAGACTCATTAATAACTTATTTTAATGGTGATAAATAAGTTTATCTATTATTATTTTTTATTCTAAGTCTTATTGATTATGAATACCAACGGAAAATAATCAATTTAACGAGACTTATTGCAAACCTATTATTTTGGTGTTCACAATAGTTTCCTAATGTGAGATTCCCATTTAATTTTTTAAACTTGATTTCTTATACTTGAATATTTAACATGAGCATTAAACTATAATATATTTATATCTCAAGATGAGTGGGAGTATTTATGTATGCTCTTTGATGAAAGGTTATATGTTGCAAGCTATTCTAATTTAGTCTTTAATAAAGCAATGATGATAAGAAATCAACATGAGAATGTTATTTCATGTTAGCTAAAGGCCGTATATATTGGGGAGTCATAAGCAAAACCTAAAAGATGATTTGTGGCATGATATTATGTTATCTACCAAAATAATGCTACTAAAAGATTCATTAGACTCAAATTACAAACTTTAATTCAAGGCCATTAAAGCTCTTATCAACACAATTATCTTTTAAGCGAGAACAAGTGAAAGACAACATATTTGTATTGAGTATATTATTACATCTAAATTGCTTATAAACCCTCTTATAAAAGGGCTAACACACATAGCTTTCTAAGAACATGTTATTATGTGAAAGTGTGAAATGTGCTACTTACTTTAAAGCTCATTGATGTAATTTAATTTGTCACTTAATTGGGTACCATAATATATGCATGTGACTATACTCATAATTTGTCTATAAAATATTTTTCTATATATAACAATAATTGTGCACCTTATGAAATATAGACACATTAGACAAATTAATATTGTATATTAAAAGGTTTATTTTAGTCATTTTGTTTTTCATGATAAATGTTTAATTTGAAACTTGAGTATGATTAATAGAGGTCTTGAGTTAACTACAATTCAAAAACTGTATTTCTCTGCTAAGGTTTCAACATGAAATCGATGAGTGTTTAACTTGGCCAAACTTAATAAATGCTCATCTAAAATGATCGCTTGACCAAGTGGGAGAATGTTGGAAATAACCTGTTAGTGTGGTCATACGGTGTCACACCCCACCCCTCGTCACCTCGTGCATGATGTCACTGAACTGGTTGCGGAAGCATAGTGGTGATGTATCCGAGGTGAGGGGTGACTTACTTGATCCGATATCACAAGTACACAGATTAACTTAAAGTAAATACATTAGAAGGTTCGTCATTAAAATCCACATTACAGTTTACAACTAAGTCTATTTAATTACAAACTAATTTATTCAAGTGCAAGTATCCCAAAAGTGCATCCTCACCGGCTATTACTGTTTACCTGCAAAAAAGTTTGAGTTTGAAACGTCAGCACAAAGCTGGTGTGTTCGCAAAGTTCAGTTAAATCATATGATATGACAGTTAAGTTCAACAAAATTCACAGTTCAAGATAACCATGGGACCCGTATCTAGTTCCTTTCGGAAAATCTGTTCTGTTCTCAAGATATTACCCGTTGGTACATATCTTAGTGCCTCATTGTCTTAATGTCTATCATACCATTAAGAAGTTCTGGAAACATATAACAAACATTCACACAAGGGGAGATGCAATCCTCCCAGCGAATGTGGTGTCAACCAATAGTACTATCAATGTTTTTTGTTCGGCCACACATGGGTTCACTAGATACAGTTTAAGAATGAGGACTTTTAGTTCCATGATAGAGTTCAGTTCTACAGGCAAAATCCTATGAAATCCACAAGTTCTAAACAATCACATGAAATCACAAAGATAACAGTGACGCATACCATATGATCAAGAAAAGTTCAGCAGTTATACCCCGATGTTTATAAAACATTAAAAAGAACAGGGGTTGTACTAAACTCACCTGATGATATAAAGGTAGCAAAATATCTCGAAGTTGATAACAAAGAGATGATTCTGCATTTAGTTATATTTAATGAGTTATTTATGTTCTAGTTTACTGATTAGATCTTTCTGAATGTTCAATGTCAAAGACATTGCTTTGTAAGTCATCAAACCGATATTAAATGTTTAATTGGTTACGTTGTTATCATATCATACAATGCATGATAATGTAGGAACCTACATTGCATTAGATTCCTAATACAAGGTTGATGACACTCTTGATTAATCAGAATAGTCTTGGATTAACCAAATAGTTAATGTTGTTGATTATAATGCTAAAACAGTTTCTAGATGTCTTAATGGCTTAGGAATGATCAATCCTTGTTATTGATTACCCAAATATCATGAAATATCACAATGTAGCATTTGAATAGGTGTAATAACCAAGTTTAACATACTAATCTGACTGTTATCATAAACATCAGATAATCGTTCCAATGAGTATGTTAATGATTGTGATTAGTTTGAAACACTTGGATTTAACCTTGCATTTCAAGGATTAATCCAACTAATCACCTACATTGTTATAATCAAATGGATTAAACCATTATAATCATGGGTATGGTTTCATGCAATCCGGGCAATACAACGGATCAAAACAAGGATTTAACCGTTAAAACTTCGTGTTCTTTGTTTATAATCAATCCTAGCCATCATCTAGGCAATAATCAACAATCCTAACTATGTCATTACGTTCAAAATCAAGATCTAATCAATCAAAATCAAACCAGAAAGTTTAAACGGATCATTACCTAATCTGACGGATATCTGCGGTTAAAACAACGATCAGAACTTGTAGAAATGATCCCTGGTGCGATCCTTGCGTTCAGAGGGCTTGAAAATGATGAATTGATGGTGGTTTGGCCGGAGTTTTCTTCTGGTGTCCGTCTGAGTTCGAGAAGTGAATAAAAATTAAAATCTTGCATGAAATCTGATGAAGTAGATCAGATCACTGCACCGCCACACCCGTCGTGTACCGCGACGAGGTGCCAAAAAGGTCTTCGCGTACCGCGAAGCTTTTCGGGAATTCCAGATATTTTTCATGCATCGCGTACCGCGAAGGAAGCTCAACTCCTCCATCGCGTACCGCGACGAGCCCATTCGATCAACACTTAGAAATTTTTCTTCGTTTTTCGATTCCGGGCAATCCAGGACTCCGTTTTGTGCACGGTTTTCGCCCACGTTCATCATTTTTCGTGTACTATCAACCTGTAGTAATTTCACTTACCAATTTAGCGCGGATTTCTAGAAAGATCAAATGTGATCACATCATTGATGACGTAATTCTCGTATACAACTGTCACATACGGATCATTTGAATAACTTTACCAAGATGACATAACTAGTCCCTAACAATTACTTGATGGAAGTAATTGTAAATATTGATTAGTTGAGGGGGCTATAATTGATTTCCTTTTAGATGTCCTAGTATAAATATAGAGAAACGCAGGAAGTTCATTATGTGAAAATAATCAAGATCAATCATAAAAATTTTCCATCAAGAACACCATTTAATTCTCTATCAATTCTCCATCAATTCGGGGCATCATAACGGGAATCAAGATGTCAAATTTCTAACAAGTTCTCAATTAATTTTCAACAGGTAAGTTTGTTTATGTTTATTTGATTAAATTGATTAATGATCCGCTCACGATGTTGAAATAATCAACACAGAAATCTTAAACGAGCGTGTATTCCGCACCTCCAACTCTTTAAGGTTCCTTAACATCCAATTCTACTAAAATACAAGGTTGCTTTTTGTTCACATATCAATTGTTGGTGTCAACTCAGATTCGAAGTCAGATGTTAGGGGCTTTCTGCGGAACGGCAGCCGAAGATGCTAGTAGGACGATAGTGGTTACAAACATGTTAAATGTTACAGATAAAATATGTATGATTGACGTAAAAGATTTAATATCAATAGAAATTATAAAACTGAATATATGGTAAAATTATTCTCTTCTTTCCTATAAATATAATTTTATGACCCACGTGGGTATTATAATTATAAAGAATAAAACAATTACCGGTGTCTTTTTTTTTTTTGAACGGCAACAATTGCCGGTATATGTTTTTATATTCCTTTAATAAATATACATATTTGGCACATGGAAAAGCATTATCAACCCTTTCTGAGCGGTCACCTAAGTTTCATATTTTTAATAGTAATAATATCATACTTCTATTTATAACTCAATTTTTTTTTAAAGAAGCAATACTTGTACCTAGTTTAATTCATTTTCCATCTTGTAGCTCTCTAAATTAAACTAATTATAATTCCATTTTTTGTTTGAAAGTTTACAAAAATCAATCTTTTGTATATTTTAGCAACACCGAAATAAATTTGCTTGTTTTTAACTAAGAATACCTTAATCTTATCTTAATACTATTAATAAAGATTATTGAAAACCATTATAGATCCACTACTTTTTTTTTCTAATTCTCTATCATATGTAACTATTAATACTCTCTAATATTATAGAAATCGATATTGATTATGTAATATTAATATGAATAAATTAATATATGAAGTTTTAAATAAACTCATTTTTCATTTAAAACTACACTTAAACAACTAAGTATACTTAAATTGAATTAACACATTTATCAATTACATAATAAAGCTAATACCTATTTGAAAAAAATATATTTTAAAAACCAACTGATCATGAGTTGTAATTATCATATCGAGTATGTTTAAAACATATTTAACAAGTATGTGTTAACATATTATACTATATTTTATTAAACAAAGGTAACATGCATGCATGTTTAAGTAACCAATAGAATACATAAGTATTTAAAAAAGAAAAAACATAAGATTACATCTTAATCATTAAGAAATATAAAGCATTAAGAAATAGTCTCTTACTAATCATTACCATGGCCGTATGACCGGTCGGTGAGGGGCGCCTAATTGTGCCGTTTACCGTTTTTTTTAACTAATCATTATCAAACAATATTAGACAACTTCGATGGCTGATAAGTGAGGATCAACCCATTTTCAAACCAAGGGTGAAAGTTGGCCTTACCCAAAATGGCTATGAATCAAAACACGGTCAATAATACAAACCATGGATTCGTGTATAATGCTAGCTACAATATAAGCATCAAGCATGCATTTATTACAAGACTTTATGATCTTCTGTTAAGCAGAAGCTCTAAAATTAATTAGGATCAACTTAATTAAACTTTCATGTGAACATTTAATTAGGCTCGTTAGTAGAAGCAATTAATGCTTAAAAATTTTAGACTTTAATTTTAGTAGATCATCAGTTATTCAGTGTTATATATTAGGTTCGATACACATTCCTTCAGTTTAAATTCTTATTTATACATTTACTTGTTTGTTTATACTATATTAGGTTAATATCTTGTATATTATACGAGTTGTATAAAAGAAATATTATATAGTAATTAATAAAAATTCAATATTTAAAAAACAATTTTTGAGATAAAATATGATTGAATTTAAGTTATTTTTTAAAATTGTATTAAAAACTATTTTTTTATATACAAATATTGTTGTTTAAACTTCAGGGTTTTGTTTTTTTTTTTTTAGAAAATTGTTTTTATAATTTTAATCTTCAAAATCTATTTTTTAATATAAAGATTTCATTTATAATTTATTAAAAATTTATTATTAATATCAATATGTATAACTAAAAGAATTAATTAGTTATTGTATTTAATTTAATTTTTTAATATGAAAGAGAATTTATAAGCATTTAATATGAGAGATAATTGGATAATATAGTTAAAATGTGACATATGTCAAAAGTGGTTTAATAATTTGACAAGTGTCATTTGAATTACTTGTTTATTATAGGTGGAAGATAAGAGTTTTACATACCTTTTCCGTTATCAGATAAAAAATTTCAAAGAACCATTCACCTAATTTTCTCTAGTTTTTTACAGTAAGTTTTATTATATAAAAGCTTTCAAATATATATAAATATTAAACTTGAGTATTTTATAATTTTTAAAAGGTTGTAAATAATAAATATAAGATGATCGAGGTTCGGCCTACTGATAAACAAAATACTTCTAAAGATCAAATATATAAAAGCCAAGAATCTACATTTTGGTTTATTTTTTTTAAAGATAAAAAAAAGTTTTATTAAGTTTATGTTTTTACACATTTTCAAAAATTGGAGGTTAAAATGCATGTATCGACATTTTATTTTCCTTTTATGTTAAAACTTAAAGTTTTATAAAGATTAAAAATATATATAATTAGTATATTTAACTATTTATTATTTATAAGAAAAAAATCAATTTAACTAATAATATTTTTTTAATATTATAGAAAACAAGTTTTTAAATATTTTTAACAAGATTAATTTTTTAAAATGTTTTGTTTTAGGTGCTTTAATAAAGATTAAAATTTAACTGTTTTAAAAACTGATTATAGTAATTTTTCAAAAAATTGTTTTCTTTTTCTAATTTATTGTGTCAGAACATTTCCTTATGCGTATGCTGTACATTGGTAGATACATTATATATTCTTGTATGTAGTGAGTTAAACTTGCTCGGGTTCAAACTTGAAGTTAAATGGATAGTTTAACAAGCTAGAAAAGTAAGCTCAAAGTTGAATCGTATAAATTTGGGTTAGCTCTTGACTCAATAAGCAAGCTCACATACTAAAATAATTTATTTTTTATTTTAAACTTCTTTAATTTATTTTCTTTTTAAACTCGATTGATCAGGTTGTTAGTAATTTTGATCTGAATATGATTCTTATTCCTTGTTGATAATTTAGTTTTTTCAATAAAAATTAATCAAAAAAATAAACAATAAAAATAAGTAAACATGACACGTGCATTCAATGTCTGGAGTAGGTTGTTTTAGAAGTGGGCAAAAAAACGGTTTTGAAACCGGAAGTGAAGGTTCAACTTGGAATCGAAAGAGGTTCCAAAACGGTACTAATTAATTAATAAGAACCGGTTTGAACCCGATTAAAGCTGCCGGTTCCTATTCGTGTATGATTTTTGAATTTTTTACTGGTTCCTAACCTATCCACAAAATCCAGTTTTGGAAACGGTTTAAACTGTTTGAATGCCAAAATCGAGATCCAGCCTTTGGGACCGAGTTCTAGCCGTTTTCTTTCATCGGGTTTTTTGAGCTTTGACTTAATATAAATAGTTATTGTATGATTTGGTAGAGTAGTGAGTAACTGAGTACCACAATTGAAAAAGGTCGTTTTTAAAAATATTTAAAAACTTGTTTTCTATAATATTAAAAAAAATATTATTAATTAGTTAAATTAGATTTTTTCTAATAAATAATAAATAATTAAATATACTAAACTATATTTTTAATCTTTATAAAACTTTAAGTTTTAACATAAAAGGTGTTGTAGGTCAATTTTTATGGTCTGAGATTTTCGGGATATCCGAGTATAATCCGGAATATGGGATTCTTAACTATCCTCAAATATCCTAAATACTAACGTTACTAATCGATCTCTTCTTTGTATAGCTTGACTTAGTCTTGCAGGTTACTTATTGTGGACTTGATTTTACCTTAAAAGTTGGGATAAAGTTAAAGGAAACGTGGTAAACATGCTAAATAAAAATTACAAGTGGAGAACAAGTCATCAACGGTCATGTTGACTAAATTGGACCTAAAAACTCGGGATTTACTTAAATAGGACGGTTAAACATGGTTAATGGACGTGGTAGCTGTCACATGGTCATAATTCCGAGATTCTCGCCGGGATATTCGGGAATATAGTTAGTTAGCTGTTACAAAATGTTGTATATAAAGAAATGGCTGGTGATTGATTAGGGACGACTTTTTCATCATTTTTTCTGCATTTTCTCTCAAACACACACATATTCAAGCAATTGTAGCACTTAGTATCGATCAACCAAGCTCAAACACTTATATTTTCATCGGTTTGTTGTTAATAAACTAGGCAGAGTGACAATTGTCACCTCCCGAGGTTTTTATGCTGGCAATCTTAAGGGATTAAGGGTTTTTCCTCGTATAAATCTCGTGTGTTTGGCCATTTTTTCTGTTTCATATACTGAAATATCCCTAGAGATCCTTAGGAATATTTTTATCGAGAATCTGATATATTTGATATATTTGATTATAAAACACAATACCACACTTTTCTAATTCGGTTTTGTTAAAAGTTAAGCTTGTTAATTTTTAGCTGAAACAAAAGGAAAATAAAATGTCGGAAAAAAGTAAAATAAAAAAAGTAATAAAGATTAAAATTTAACTGTTTTTAAAACTGATTTTAGTAGTTTTTCAAAAAATTGTTTTTTTTTTCTAATTTATTGTGCCAAAATTACATATCCTTATGCGTATGTTGTAGTACATTGAGAGATACATTATAGATTCTTGTGTGTAGTGAGTTAAGGCTATATATAAACGAGCCAAGGAAAACCAAGCCAAGCTTGCTCGCGTTCAAACTTGAAGTTAAATGGATAGTTTAACAAGCTAGAAGCTCAAAGTTGAATCGTAAAAAACTTGAGTTAGCTCTTGAGTCTTGACTCAATAAGCAAGCTCACATACTAAAACAATTTATTTTTTATTTTAAATTTCATTAATTTCTTGTCTTTTTAAACTCGATTGATCAGCTTGTTAGGAATTTTCTGAATATAATTCTTATTCCTTGTTGATAATTTAGTTTTTTCAATAAAAATTAATCAAAAAAATAAGTACACATGATACGTGCATTGAATGTTTTGATTGTGGAGTAGTTTGTTTTATAAGTGGGCAAAAAAACGGGTTTGAAACCCGAACTGAAGGTTCAACTTGGAATCGGAACCGGTTTCAAAACGGTACTAACAAGAACCGGTTTGATCCCGATTTAAACTGTCGGTTTCTGTCTGTGTATGATTTTTGAATTTTTCACTGGTTACTAACCGACCCCCAAAATCCGGTTTTGGAAACGGTTTTAATTGTTTGAAAGCCAAAATCGAGATCTCATCGTTGGGCCTGAATTCTAGCCGTGTTTTTGGTTTATCTGGAGCTTAAACTTAATACAAATAGTTATTGCATGATTTGGTTGAGTAGTGAATACCGTAATTGAAAACATACACCAAAAGCAAAAGACGCTCCTATTACGCTCGTTTTACTCGCTTCGTTTTTCCTAAATGCTCTCACTACACTACTTTGACTCTCTATTCTATATTTTTAGTCTTTTATTACACAATAGCTTCAAAATGAACTTCAAGTAAGCCAGAGTACAAAAAGGGTTATGCACTAATTAAAACCACACACACATATATAAGATGGTTCGAATGTTAACCCTTCCTTATTACGTTAACCAAATAACTAAATCTTATTACTTTATGGCTCACATTAATATAAATCTAAAGGTCGTTTATGTTTTTTCTTATTTTTTATTAATGTATATATATATATATATATATATATATATATATATATATATATAGGGGATGGTTCAAAAGAAAACTCCTTACTTTGAAGAAAACCAAGAAAACTCCTACTAACCAATCAATTTTTAAATTTTTTTTTCATGATTTTTTATTATTAGCTTAGAAATGTTATAAACAAAAATTTTTTTTAATAAAAATATGTAGATCACGAAACTACGTATATGTAACCAATAAAGTTACATATATGTAACTCATATATGTACTTTATAAATTACATATATGTAATCAATAAGTTACATATATGTAATAACATGAATTACATATATTTTTTATTTTTTTCTTTTTGTTAACAAATATTACCTTGTAATAAAACAAAATGTAAAATAAATAACGAAAAACGAAATTTATTAATAACAATTGTGATTAATTTTCTAAGTTTTCTCAAATATGAATGTTTTCTATGGAACCTCCCCTCATATATATATATATATATATATATATATATATATATATATATATATATATATATATAAATGAAAACTCTCTATTTTTAAGAAAACCAAGAAAATTCATATCAACCAATCACATAATTTATCTCTTGTTTTTTTAATTTATAATTCAAAGGACATTTTAGTAAATTACAATTACTTATTTATAGAATTTATATTTTTGTTAAACAAATTTCCTTATTTTTTTGCCCCAAATATCTCCCAGACAAGTTCTTTGATCACATTCACCGTCTTCTCCTTTTCTTCTTCGTCTCATACTTCTACATTCGCCTCACCTCCGACTGCCAACACACTGAACACAATCTCTTCAACCAACTCAACTTTGATCGTCTCCTCAAAGAACCTAACCTAGACGATCGCAACTCATCTGACGACCCATCAATATACAAGACTATCCGGATTCTAGGGTTCAAAACGAGGACGACAAAGGAGTAACTTCGTCTTTGTTTCCATTCTCTACTTCCGCATCAGATTCTTTTGACCAACTAACCTGGTGTTCGTCATGTGTATTTTTCTGATACACGCCAACTGCTCGATGAAATGTCACAATGATAAAAAGTTCAAAATTTCAAAATTTTCAAGGTTGTGTTTATCTACTAGTTTACATATATTGTTTTTTAGTAGTTACATGCTTTCAAAATGTAATTGGGTCTGCTTGTGTGTTTACATATATATAAGCAAGTTATGCATTTGCACATAATGTTTTTTATTATTTTCTTCACACCATGTATGATTACGTATATGTAATCAAATCACTTTTTAATATTTATTGCATATTCATCTTTATCATCTTCTTATATGCTTTGGTGTTTTTAGTGATTGTTACGTATATGTAACCAATTACATGATTACATATATGTAATAAGGTATTTGTAACCAATTATGTAACTACATATATGTAATCAGGTTTAACCTGTTAGATGACTACATATGTGTAATCAAGTATTTGTAAAATCAATGTGATATGATTGTATGTATAAAATTGGTTTTGGATCATTTTTTTATTTGTGTTCATCTTCATCTTTCATTATTTTTCTTTCTTGATATTTAAAAATGCACTTTTGTTTAGTTGAGTACATATATGTAATCAAATATATATGTAATCATATGTATTATTACACATGTAATCATGTATATATGAAAACAAGTATATGATTACGTATATGTAATCAGATATATATATATATATGAAGCCTAGTATATGATTACATATATGTAATCAGGTTTACCTGTTAGATGATTACATATGTCTAATCAGGTATATGTAAAATCAATGTGATATGATTGTATGTATAAAATTGGTTTTGGATCATTTTGTTATTTGTGGTCATCTTCATCTTTCATTATTTTTCTTTCTTTATATTTAAAAATGCACTTTTGTTTAGTTGATTACATATATGTAATCATATATATATATGTAATCATATGTATTATTACACATGTAATCAGAAACTTTGGTTGAAAAAATTACGATTTTTTGATTCAAAAAAAATACAGATTGTTTGAAATCAATAATTTTTTAGTGAAAAAATATATTTCTAGATTTAATTTATTTTTATATAATTTAAGAGAGAGAAGAGAGGAGAGAGTAAAGTGATTTTAGGAATTTTATTAAATATAGCAAAGATGATAATATTTTTTGACTAATCTACCCTTATAATCATATAATTTAATCATTTGATTGTAATTTATTTACAATCTTGCCACTAATGATCTCAACTATTGATTATATTAATTAATGGTAGATAAAATGTTTTCTTGGTTTTTTTTAAAAATGAGGGTTTTCTATGGAATCCTCCCCTATATATATATATATATAGGATCAAATGTTAACCCATGTTAATTGCATTAACCGAATAACTACATCTTATTAGTTTAGAGCTCACATTAAAGTAAATCTAAAGGTGTATTTTTTTAATTAATGTAGGTGTGACACCCCGTAATTTCCAGGTTCGCTTATTATTTATTTAAATGTTTATTTAAATACTTTATGTACACGTGGCACTAGAATTAGTTTAATTTAGTGTGACACGTGGCACGACAGTACAAACACTGACACACAACTGGGTAATTTGTGGAATTATCGGCAAACAACACACACGTGTCAAAACACACGAACGTTGGTGAACGTCAAGCACATTGTGTAGCACAACACTCGAAACTTCACGAATCACTTCACAAGTCAATTATGGCTAATGACAATTGACCATTAGAGTCCAAACGACGCTCGAACGATGTTCTACAGTCGAGAAACGGGCGAGAACGGGCCCAGAACAACAAAACAAGCTTATTGAGCTTGACAATTGGGCCAGGCGGTACGCCTGACCCGAAGCTCCCATCCCAGGCGATGCGCGCGGATGAGGAAGATGGCGCCTCATCCGGTGCACCCGCGCGTAACGACGGAGCCACACTCACCCACATCAGGCGATACGCCTGACATCCCTGACAGCTTAAAATCTTCTTGAGCAACACAAAATCCATCATTAACTCTACACCATCATTTCTTTCGGTTTCAGACGCCATTAGCTCGAGTAAATCCTCCCCATATCACCTGCAAACCTCCCTACAACACCATAATCACCATTAGAGACCTTGAGGAAGCCATTGTTGAGAGTTTTGCTATCTTGGAAGAAGAATCGAAGCTTTACATCACCACCCCCATCATCTACATGACTAAGAGAGGGATTCCATGAGCTTAGAGTGCTGTGGACCAGTCATCTCAACTCACTTAGAGCATTAGAAGGTAATCCCTTAGCTATTTTGCACATAATTCACTCAAAGACCCACATGCAAGGTCTTACACTCGCATGCAAGCACGAAACACCCACATGCACGAGATTTGTTTCTGGGTTTGATGGTTTATCTACTGATATTGATGATCTAGAGTGATTAGAGTGCATCTCGTGACAATCCATGATGATGTGAGTTATTAAAATGTGTTATGTGGTCATGACATGATGAGATAATGCCATGCATGTATGATCTAGAACATTCTAGATGATGTTGTTGCTATTGGGATGATTATTGATAATGCATAAGTGATATTGCAAAACTAGATTGTGATTTTGATGATTAAAAGTATGATTTTTATGAATCTTTCCATTTATAGTAACTTTTTAGTTACAAATGAATGTTTTGATAGAAAATATGAGCATGCATGTATCCAAACATGTTATTTGAGTGTATTTAGAATGATATTGATGATTAGAATGTGAGTTTGATGATGTTCATAGTCATTTTCAACAAAGTTACTATATTTAGTAACTTTTCGGGTCGAAGTCTTGATAAATGATGATTTGGGTTATGTAGACATGTTTAGATAATAGTAAATGGTTTATTATGATGAATGGTGATATGAAAATGGTTTAGAAATGTTAAGATGGTCATTTTTATGCAAAAACCACAAAGTTACTATTTATAATAACTTTATTTTTACAAAAACCAATTTGTAAACATGTTGTGTGATTTGAGCATGCTAAATGGATTATTATGTTATAATATGATGAATAGATGCTAAGTTAGATGGTTTCCGATGTCACGTATGCAATAAATGGAAACTTTCCATTTTAGGAGACTTTTATGTGCTAACATGTTATAAACGGCCTATGTGACTTTGTATGACGATGTGTTATGTGTTAACATGATCACGTAAGACTAACGAGCATGCTATAACTTTAAAACCGATATGCTTTGTGAACTTTCCAAAAATGGAAACTTACTATAAATAGTAAGTTGTCCATAGACGCGACTTGCGTGTTTTTGCACACGACGAGCACTTACACGATTGCTACACGATTCACAAACCGTCACACGGTTCACCAACGGGTCGTTGACTTGACACGGTCAACTTTGGTCAACTCTAGCCAAACACGGTCAATGTGGACCAACACAGTCAAACATGGTCAATGTGGACCAACACGAGCAAACACGGTCATTCTGGACCGACACGGACAAACATGAACAACCAAGGGTTGTTGGCTCAAACACGAGCACTAACACGAACACTAGCACGGTCACATACACGAACTCACGTACGGTGTACGATATAGGTTGCCGGTGACCGACGCGCTACTTTCTCGAGGAGCTTACGCGTACTTTCATTCACATCACTAAGGTGAGTTTACGGCCCCTTCTTTACTCTTTTTCAAACGCTTTTAAATAGGGGGAGAATACTAGTTACATCGAGTCAAACATTTATTACTGTACAAACATTTTTGTGTATGCTGGTTTATTGGACAAACATTAAGTGTTGAACTCGTAACAAGCCCTCACAAAGTCTTACCGTTAATGTACGAACAACGTGGTAGGTTTGAATGGATCCATTAGGGTATGACCAACCCCAAGGGGCACAATGTTGACTGGGTGTCATAACCCGTGCAAACTCTGACCTAATTTACTGTGTGTACGAGACACATTGGAGGCAAGGACAAACAGGTCTAGTTCGGTAGTGACGCACTGACACTTGGAGCCTAGGGCTTGGTACTAACATTTGATAAACAGCATTACACACTTTCTATTACTATATGTATAACAAAACCTGTGAACTCACCAACCTTTGTGTTGACACTTTTTCAAACTTGTATTCTCAGGTAACTAGCAGGCTATGGAAGCCAGGAATGCACGTAGGGGATCGAGCATAGGACCCACATGCATTTATCTATGTTTTCATCCAAACACTGTTTATTTTGAATATGTATTTTTATCAAACATCGTAGTGTCTGACAATTTCTGATTCCGCTGCATTTGTTTAAACATTTTATTTTCCGCTGCATTATGAAACTACTTATTTCCGCTACAAACTATTATGTTGAACTTTTTATGGCAAACTCTGTGTTTTGTAAACGCATATAGAGGTGTTCTATATGACCTTGAGCTGTGATTCTGGCCACGTCACACCCACGTGGACTGACACCACGTGTGGGAATTTGGGGGTGTGACAGTAGGGCCCACTTACATTAATAAAAAAGAAGAAAAAACCTAAACTTTTAGATTTACTTTAATGTAGGCCCCAAACTAATAAGATGCAGTTATTCGGTTAACGCAATAAAGATAGGTTAACATTCGAACCATCCCCTATATATATATATATATATATATATATATATATATAGGATTCGCATCCTATAATAACTCACCTTAATTGAGGAAGCCCGAATAACTCCAACAAGATCAAGCCAAATCATTGTTTTTTTCCCATGATCTTTATTATACATGTACAAAAATATGTTATTTTATGTGTTTGTGCAAATACATCACCGTTTGAAATCTTACGTCAATGTAAGTGGGCGCTACAGTAAATAAATATTTATGGTGTAACGCAAATTTACAATTGCTTTAAATCTCAAACGGTAATTAATTTGCCAAAACACATAAAATAACATAGTATTGTACATGTATAATAAAGATAATGAAACAAAAAACCAAATATTTGGTTTGATCTTGTAGGAGTTAAACGGGTTTCCTCAATTAAGGTGGGTTAACAACCGATCCTTATCATATATATATATATATATATATATATATATATATATATATATATATATATATATATAGGGAATAGATAATTTGAAAACCATTTCTCAATGAGAAAACTGTGAAAACCACTTTCTAACCATTGATTTCATGCTTGTGTGGTTGAGATTAATCCATGGTTTTTTTTTTATTTATTTTATTGTTTCATTAAATGTGGGAAAAATACAGAAATGGTAAACTTGTCATTTACACATTTGTACTTGAAATGAATTATTAATCTCAATAAAGTACAAGATCCATCTCTTTCATCCCAACCCACTTCCCATTTACCCCATCAAAGACTTAAATTCCAAAATCAAAACACTCAAATTTGAAAACAAATTCGATTGTTTGGTCTAAATCGAAACCCGCAAGTATCCAAATCAAGCCTCATGAACGTCATTCTCATGTTTTAACATCGTAGCTTCGGGTCGCGCTGGTGACGTAGAAGATGACAACGGCTAACAACATGAAATAGGGGTTCCAACCGTCCAACCGTAACGACTTTCAACAGTAACCGTCGTCGTAATAGATTATCTTTTAAAAAACGAAAGCTAACATCAAATAAAGGTTAGGCTTATGTTTTATTATGTTTGTTGTTTTTGGGATGCAAGAAATGTTCATGTTATTGAACTTGGTTAGAATGTTGTGTTTATTATGTCAATGTAATTGTTATGTAACAGTGGGGTAACTACTGCTTTAACCTGGCCATGGATTTATTTAGTTAGAATGTTGTGTTTATTACGCCATTGTGTTTAATACGTCATTGTAACGCAAGATGTAACTTTATGTAAATATGGGGTAACTACTGCTTTAACCTTGTCCCTTGATTTCATTAGTGTTTGTAATAGATAATATACTCTGGATACACTGTTGGTACTCGTACTTCTACTTTTTAGATGATACATTGGTCGTAGTTTTCTTTTGGTTTTAATTTAAAATTTACTTCAATTTTATTTTTAGATAGGTCAAATCCTATAATTAGAGTAGTAGAAAAGTACATCCTAGTGTATGTTAAACATATAAAACATCATTACAAAAAATCCAGCAATATTTTCAAAAAAATACACAAAAAGTACCGGTGAGATCTTTGAAAACGGAATGTAAAACCTCATTCAATATTAGTTATATTTAATATATAGGCAATTCGAGATTTCCGATAAAATATGAGAAACAAAGATGTAAAAATTGTGTAACAATTGTGTAACTCGTATAGAAACCTCTTTCATTTCTCAAGACAAACTCCATGCACAAGCGAAACATAGGCAACTGGTAAGTATAAAAATTTTCATCAAGAAATTTTGACGAATCATTCTCTTTGCATCTACCTCGTGCATCTTGTTCTTTTTAAGAAGACCAGAGATAATATCAATGGATCTTGGGCACATAGGAGAATCTCTCCAACCTACATCTATAACAACATGTAAGTTATAAGTATAACATATGTAAAGTCATTTGAAGTGACAATAATTATTGCATAACAACGTTAAAAAATATTACTAACATCAGTAAAAATTGACATATACGTAAAACAAATGTAACACAATGTGTAATAACTGTATTATATACGTACTCGATATGTAACAAAGTTGTTTCAGTCAATCAATATGTGAAAATGCTATTTTATCTTGGATTAATAGATGAGTGGGTGAGATTAAAGATGAATATTCTGATTTTTTTATATATTACTTAAATATTGAGAGGGGAACAAGAAGGGTAAAACCGTCATTTACCCACGTGTACTTTACATGTTTTTTAATGTTTTCTATCCAAAAGGACGTCCTCCTTATGCCAACCCACACCTCGTTTCCGTCAAAAGCTGAAAAAAGTACAAAAGATATAATTATGACATGTCACATCAGTTAAAACATTTAAAAAAATTATTCTACAAATATATTACTTAAATATTGAGAGGGGAACAAAAAGGGTAAAACCGTCATTTACCCACGTGTACTTTACATGTTTTTTAATGTTTTCTATCCAAAAGGACGTCCTCCTTATGCCAACCCACACCTCGTTTCCGTCAAAAGCTGAAAAAAGTACAAAAGATATAATTATGACATGTCACATCAGTTAAAACATTTAAAAAAATTATTTGAAATTGATTCTACAAATGTATCATATACATAACATAAGCGTAACTATGACGCATGAACCTAAAAAATACCTGTAACATCGTTGTTAATATGTAACATCTTTGTAACATAGGTGCACTACGTGTGTAACAATTCATGAACCTAAAAATACCTGTAACATCGTTGTCTTTGTAATAATGCGTTTCCAAATAAACAACATTATCATTGACAAGATCAATGTGAAGACATAATAAAACAAATTTCCATGTAAAAGTTACCGAATAAACAATATTCTCATTGATACGATTAGTGTGAGAAACATAACAAACAACTTTCCCTGTGAGCTATCTAAGCTGTTATATGTAACACTTTACGTAACGAACGTAATTTATATGTAAAACATATGTAATATAATTGTTTCTAGTAAAACATATGTAACATAGTAAAACAAAGATTGTTGTTACATGTAAAATCTTTGTAATATATGTGGATTACCTGTGTAATAATTCACGAACCTGAAAAATATTGGTAACATCGTTGTATTTGTTATGATGCGGCCTAGGAGGCTGCGTAGGCACTAGGCGTCCTCTACTAAAAACTATATGTAAAACATATGTAATATAGTTGTTTCAAATAAAACATATGCAACATACTAAAACAAAGATTGATGTTAATTTGTAACACCTTTGTAACGTAGGTGCATTAACTGTTTAACAAATCACAAACCTGAAAAACATTGGTAACATTATTACATTTGCTATGATGTGGCCTAGGCAGCTACCTATATAGGGAACACAAACATTTAAACGAATATGGTTTTCTTGTTCGTGTTCATTCTTTAAGAAACTTAGTGTGTTCGTGTTCATTCATGTTCGTTCGTTAATAGTATACATGAATGGTCACGAACATAGACGAACATAAGTAAACGAACATAACTAAACAAACATAAACAAACATGACTAAAGAAACAAAACAACCATTATTGAACACAAATAGTTAAACAAACATGAACGAACAAATGTATTCTAAACTTGGATTGATATTAACCCATTTCAGTTAATAAATTCATTAAAATTCTGATAAAATAAGAATGGCAAAAGCATGTTAATTTATAAAGGACACGAATATATCCCTGATTTTTAAAATAAATGAATTGATTTATTAATAAAAATAAATTAACGAGGATAAACGAACATAAATAAACGAATATAAACGAACGTTCACAAACGTAAATGAAAAGATGGGACGTGTGTTCATGTTCGTTCGTTTAGTTAAACATTGGTAACATGGTTGTATTTGTTATGATGCGGCCTAGGAGGCTGAAAAAGGTAAAAACATCGTTGTATTTGTTATGATGCGGCCTAGACTCATTGTATTTGTTATGATGCGGCCTAAGCGCTAGGTGCCCCTACACTAAAAACTATATGTAAAACATTCGTAACATCGTTGTATTTGTTATGTGTAACAAGTGTAATTTATATGTAAAACATATGTAATATAGTTGTTCCAAGTAAAACATATGTAACATAGTATAACAGAGATTGGTGTCGATATGTAACACCTTTGTAACGTAGGTGCATTAAATGTGTAACAATTCATGAACCTGAAAAACATTGGTAACATCATTACATTTGCTATGATGCGGCCTAGGTGGCTGCCTATTTAGAAAACACGAACATTTAAACGAACAGGGTTTTCTTGTCCGTGTTTGTTCGTTAAGAAACTTAGTGTTTTTGTGTTCATTCATGTTCGTTGTTTAATAGTATACACGAATTGTTCACGAACATAGACAAACATAAGTAAACAAACATACATGAACATAACTAAACAAACATAAACGAACATGACTAAAGAAACAAAACAACAATTATTGAACACAAATAGTTTAACAATCATGAACGAGCAAATGAATTCTAAACTTGGATTGATATTAACTCATTTCAATTTATTAGAAAAGGACAACAAAATTAATATAATACTATGAAATAGTAATTCTTGTCAAATCAATAAATTAAATGTTGTACTAATAAAAAGTACACTTTCATATCTAAGAATATCTTTATTTTAATTTATACTAATAGGTCAAACCCTATACTTCATATGGTACAATAAAAAGGATAGTCCAATGCATTATCAAACCCAACAACCATAGGTAGCCCCAACAGTTGTTTTTGTATCGCGGTCTTGATTCGGACACCAAACTTTGGTGCCATTGGGTGTTAGAAACGTGTGACATCCTTAAAAATCTTCTCCTTTTTAACCAAAAAGAGTTTGTCACACCCCCAAATTCCCACTCGTGGTGTCAGTCCACGTGGGTGTGACGTGGCCAGGATCATAGCTCATGGTCATATAGAACGACTCTATATGAGTTACACATTCACACAGATTGTAAAACAATACAAGTTTCATTCAATAAGCAGCGGAAAGCGTTAAACATCAGAAATACATGAGTTTGCAGCGGAAAGTAATTGTTTGCAACAGACACTACAAATGTTTAAATTGTTTTTAAAACAGATCAAATGCACACAACGCCTAGGACACGAGTCTACATGCTGATCAGACTCCTTAATGCGTCCTTGTGTGTATCCTAGCGTAAGCTCCATTAGTTACCTGAGAATACATGCGAAAAGTGTCAACTAAAAGTTGGTGAGTTCACAGGTTTAGACAGACATAAATAGTAAACAGATATATACTGGGTATGTTAAAGTTTAGTTGGATACTACGATCCGTGGAGTGTGTCAGTTCATCTTACCGAAACTAGACTGTTCCCGTTTGCCTCCGCGAGTCATCGCTGAACTCGCAATTCACATCGAAATTACACTCGTTATGACCTCCAGTCAACATTGGTGCCGAGTGGGGTTAGTCAAACCCAGTAGTACTACGTAATTACGACTCGTTTGAATACACAACTAACGGTAAGGATAAATGAGGACTTTATGCGATAATAGTTACACTCGAAAATGGTTTTCACAACATACCAGTCATACATCTAAAACAGTTGCATTGTATTCTCACCCCAATAGTTTAACAAAAACAGTTAAAGAGTAAAAGTGGGGCCGTAAACTCACCTGAGTTTAGTTATGCGTTAGCTCAAAAGAGAGTAAGTGTAGCTCGCCGGCTAGTAGTCACCTATATCACATAGGTACTATGAGTTCGTGTTCACATGTGTGGGTCTCACCGGACCGTATTAGTGTTCAACAACACTAAGTAGTTATGTGGGTCGAGTTGACCGTGTTTGACCGTGTCGATCGTGTTTGACCTAACAACCCGTTGGTGATGGTTTTGGATCAAGTGCTCATGTAATGTGCGGTTTAGTGTCGTGTGAAGTGTACGGATACCAAAATCATTCCTATGAGGAAACTTACCATATGTAGTAAGTTCCTATTTTAGGAAAGTTTCCGCATATGGCAAGTCATGCATAAGATCATATTCCGATTATTCTAGCATGCATATTTATCCTAAATGAGCATGTCATCACGTAGCACATAGTTACACGTAAAAGTTTCCAAAATTAGAAAGTGTGCGCAAACAAGCGTATTTCCTCAATTTAACAACTAATATCAGTTAACATTGCTATCCTAGTCATATTTAGCCATTTAATCATGATTGTCACGCTTAACATGCTATAATCATCGACTTAGCGAAATAAAGTTACTATTTATAGTAACCTATAGAAATAGTCACAAATCAAATCTCCCAATCAATATAATCCTTCAATATCATTATTAAATCACTAAATAAGCATGTTTGACTCATAACATTATCATACCTATCAACCGTTTGCAAACTTGCGATAAAAAGTTACTATTTATAGTAGCATTTATAAAAATCATCCTTTTGATCATTTTAAGCATTCATATGCATCAAATAATCATCACAATAGTTTCTAAACGTCATTTTAAGCATAAATCTTAGATCAAATCACATGCATGTGGTCATTTCACCAAAAATCACCACTTTGTAACATAAAAGTTACTATTTTTAGTAATAAGCCCCAAATAACCAATTTTGACATAAGCCAACATTCCAAATCATGTAGGACATCATCAATATCATTCTTAGTAACATCCCTATATCAAATATCATGTAAATCATGCTAGATCATGCATGCATGTTGTCAAATGTGCATATCTCATAACTACATCAACAAAACAACATCATATTCAATCAAAATCTCCATAGATCATCACAATATCATCAAATCAGTAACAAACACATCCATTAACAGATTAATAACATCAAAAATTCGTGGTTAATGTGATAATGGTGATGCATGTAGCCTACAAGGCTTGCATGTGTGTCTAGTGAGTGATTTTAAGCAAGATTGAACATAAAGACTACCTTACAAGACCTTAAACCACGTAATAGGACTTGAGCAGCCTCTAGAACAGCCCTAGAGAGGCTGAGATTCGTTCAAATGCAGAGGAGGTTGATGGTTGGATGTTCTTGAAGCCTTCACCACGCCCTAGTCTTCAAGAAAGGTCTTCAAATGACCCAAGGTGGCTACCTTCTGGTGTGAAATGGTTGCAACAGAGCCTTCTGGGTCGGATTTGGGTGTTTCAGTCGAGAGAAAACGAGTAAAGGTTGTAGAAATGATTACCTTTGGTTTTATAAAGATTTCTGCGAACTTAGGCCTGTCGCGTACCGCGGCACCGTCCAAAAATCATCTCCGCGTACCGCGGTGATTAAAATAATCATTCTGTTACCGAAACACGCCGCGTACCGCGGTGGTGGAAGATGATCGGTCGTCACGTACCGCGACGTTTTTCGGAGAATTCAAATTCTCCCGCTCGAGCTTCGCGTACCGCGAAAGCCTAATTGGGTGCCCATCGCGTACCGCGATGGGTCTCGGTGGAGCCCAATAGGCCCATTTTCATTGTTTTGAACCGAATCTTTCGTATTTCTCGAATACGATCATCGTTTCTTGTCATATTGGTCTTGTTCTAGCTAATTTAGGTTCACCGAACCTAAGTGCAGGGTTTTGTGTTACAGTTTGATCCGTTCACCAACGTTCGTTATTCAAGACACGTGCGAGTGTTGTGCGATAATTCCTTGAATTATCGGCGTGTTCAGACTGTTGTGCCACGTGTCACACTAAATGCATTTAATCTAGTGCCACGTATGAATTAATAATAAACATTATTATTAAAAATAATAGAGTTACTGACCTGGAATTTGCGAGGTGTTACATCATCCCCTAGTTATTGGGAATTTCGTCCCGAAATTCAGTTCACGTGCCGGTGTTGGTTTGTTCGGCGAATAAATGAGGGTATTTCTTCTTCATCTGATCCTCCCGTTCCCAGGTGTATTCCGGTCCTCGTCGTGAGTTCCATCGAACTTTTACAATGGGTATCTTACTATGTTTCAACTTCTTGAGTTCCCGGTCCATAATTTCCACCGGTTCCTCCACAAAGTGAAGTTGTTCATCAATCTGGATTTCCTCCAAAGGAATTGTGAGCGTTTCGTTTGATAAGCATTTCTTGAGGTTTGAAACGTGGAACACATTGTGTACGCTACTCAATTCCTGTGGTAGTTGTAGTTCGTAGGCCACGGGGCCTATCCGTTTAGTGATCTCGAATGGTCCTATATAGCGAGGGTTTAGCTTTCCCCGCTTTCCGAACCGGATCACTCCCTTCCAAGGCGAGACTTTAAGAAGTACGCGGTCTCCTAATTGGAATTCCAAAGGTTTGCGTCTCTTATCGGCATAGCTCTTCTGTCGATCCCGAGCTGCTGCCATTCTGTTGCGTATTTGCACGATCTTTTCAGTTGTTTCGTGCACAAGCTCGGGTCCGGTCAGTTGGCTTTCCCCAACTTCCGCCCAACAAAGTGGTGATCTGCACTTGCGTCCGTAAAGTGCTTCAAATGGTGCAGCTCCAATGCTGGTGTGGTAGCTGTTATTATATGAGAATTCTACCAAAGGTAAGTGAGTCTCCCAGTTGTTACCAAAGTCAATCACACATGCTCGAAGCATGTCCTCCAAGGTCTGGATGGTTCGTTCACTCTGACCATCCGTTTGTGGGTGATAAGCAGTACTCATATCCAACCTCGTCCCGAGTGCCTTGTGTAAGGACTTCCAAAAGTGAGCCGTGAAACGGCTGTCTCAGTCTGATATTATGGAGATCGGGACTCCGTGTCTGGATACGATTTCCTTCAAGTAGATTCGGGTCAACTTTTCCAATTTATCAGTTTCTTTGATCGGCAGGAAGTGTGCCGATTTCGTAAGTCGGTCTACGATAACCCAGATGGTATCGCAACCACTTGTGGTCTTTGGTAGCTTCGTGATGAAATCCATGGAAATCTGTTCCCATTTCCATACTGGGATTTCTGGCTGTTGGAGTAATCCCGAAGGGTTCTGGTATTCTACCTTGACCTTTGAGCAAGTCAGACACTTACTCACATACGTTGCGATTTCTGACTTCATGTTAGGCCACCAATAAGTTGCCTTTAGATCGTGGTACATCTTGTCAGAGCCTGGATGTACTGAGTATCGACTCTTGTGAGCTTCATCCATCACTACTTCTCTCAAATCTCCGTAGCGTGGAATCCAAATTCGATCCATTAGGTAGTAAGCTCCGTCATCCTTCTGTTTCATCTGTTTGTCCATCCCCCGCATGGCTTCGAGGGTAAGGTTTTCCTTTTTCAGAGCTTCTTGTTGTGCGATCTGAATTTGATTTGGTAGTTCGGAGTGGATGGTAAGTTGTAGTGCACGTACACGTTTGGTTGTTTCCTTTCGGCTCAGTGCGTCGGCTACTACATTAGCTTTACCGGGATGATATTTGGTTGCACAATCATAATCACCTATCAGTTCGACCCATCTGCGTTGTCTCATGTTCAGCTCCTTTTGGTCGAAAATGTGCTGTAGGCTCTTATGATCAGTAAATATTGTGCACTTGGTGCCGTATAGATAGTGTCGCCAGATCTTCAGTGCAAACACTACGGCTCCCAACTCCAAGTCGTGAGTCGTGTAGTTCTTTTCGTGCACCTTCAATTGTCGTGACGCATAAGCTATAACTTTCTCGCGTTGCATCAATACACAACCGAGTCCATGCTTCGATGCGTCGCAATAAACCACAAAGTCTTCGCACCCGTCTGGTAGTGATAAGATTGGTGCACTGCACAACTTCAGCTTCAACAGATCGAAAGCAGCTTCTTGTTTTTCTCCCCATTCAAACTTCTTGTCCTTGTGTGTGAGGGAAGTCAACGATTGTGCGATCTTTGAGAATCCTTCGATAAACCGCCTGTAGTACCCGGCCAATCCTAAGAACTGCCGCACTTCAGTTGGAGTCTTAGGTGCTGCCCAATTCTTGATTGCCTCGATCTTGGCTGGGTCTACGTGTATCCCTTTCTCATTTACTACGTGTCCAAGGAACTGAACTTCGCGAATCCAGAAATCACATTTGGAGAATTTCGCGTATAGTTGTTCCTTCTTCAGTAGTTCTAAGACACGTCTCAAGTGATCGGCATGTTCTTCCTGAGTCTTAGAATAGATCAGGATGTCATCAATGAACACGATTACGAACTTGTCGAGATACGGCTTACACACTCGATTCATGAGATCCATGAATACTGCTGGTGCGTTAGTCAATCCAAAAGGCATAACTAGAAACTCGTAATGTCCGTATCGCGTTCGGAAGGCTGTCTTTGGTATGTCGTCCTCCTGTATTCTGAGTTGATGGTAACCCGATCTCAGATCGATTTTCGAATAGAAGCTTGACCCTTGTAGTTGATCGAACAGGTCGTCTATTTGTGGTAGAGGGTATCGATTCTTGATCGTTACCTTGTTTAGTTCTCGGTAATCTATACACATACGGAATGAACCGTCTTTCTTTTTCACGAACAAGACCGGTGCTCCCCAAGGTGAGAAGCTCGGTCGGATAAATCCTTTATCTAACAACTCTTGCAGTTGGTTAGATAGTTCTTGCATTTCAGTAGGAGCCAATCGGTATGGTGCCTTGGCTATTGGTGCTGCTCCGGGGGTTAGATCTATCTGGAACTCCACTTGTCGCGCCGGTGGTAGTCCCGGTAGATCTTCGGGAAAGACTTCCGGAAAATCGCGAACAACCTCGATGTCCTCGATCTTTCGTTCCTTCTTAGGTTGTTCAGAGATCAGAGCTAAAATAGCCGTGTATCCTTTCTGCAGATATTTGTTTGCCTTCATGCATGACATAATGTTTAGTGGTATCCCGCGTCGTTCTCCTTGGATTGAGATCTGCTCGCCACTTGGTAGCATGACCCGTACAGTCTTCTCATTGCAAACAATCTCGGCGTGGTTTGCAGATAACCAATCCATCCCAATCACCACGTCGAAGCTTCCGAGAGTTACTGGCATCAGGTCAATCACCAGTCGATGGTCTGCTAGTGTCAGAACACATCCTTTGATGATATGTTGTGTTTCAATCATCTTGCCGTCCGCTAACTCTACGGTATACTTATAGTCTAGAGGGGTTGGTGTCATATTAAGCAATTTGCTAAAGTCACTAGAGATAAAGCTCCTATCGGCACCGGTATCAAATAATATGCTAGCATAGACATTATTTAAAAGAAACGTACCGGTGACGACATGTGGATCGTCTTTAGCTTCTCCAGAGCCAATCACAAAGGCTCGTCCCTTCGCTGCACCTCCCCCACCCTTTTTCAACTGCGGGCAATCCTTTCGCATGTGCCCCGGTTTGCCACATTCATAACACCCCTTGAGAGTGTTTTGGTTGTTGTTGTTGTTGTTGGGGTTTGATCGGCATTCTTTGGCTACGTGCCCGTTCCTTCCACAGTTTGTGCACTTGGCTCTTTTGCATGGGCCGAAGTGATGGAAGTTACAGGTGTTGCATTTTGGGCTGTTGCCCTGGTATCCCCCCTTGCTTTGGGTGTTTGGCTGTGTGGCGGTGAAGACTTTGGCAGGTGCGGGTCGGTGTTGAGCTGGTTGTTGTGGTGAGGAGGTACGGTTATTGCTGGGTTCCCACTTTCGCTTGATTTCCTGGGGTTTCAGGTGTTCACCCCTCTTAGGCAGTTCCCCCTGAGCTACTGCCTGGTCTGTCAACTTATGTGCCAAGCGAATCAGTGGTTGGATGGTGGAGAGGTCAGAAGCAGTTACCATACTTTGGATCTGCTCGGGCAATCCACTAATGAATTGCTCGATTTTCTTGTATTCCGGCGTCACCATTGCCGGACACAGCTTGCACAACTCATGAAATCGAGTGCAGTATTTCTCGATTTCAGATCCCACCATTTTGTGTGTCCAAAATTCCTCCTCAAGTTTCCGGATTTCATCACGAGGACAGTACTCCTCGTGAAGCATTCTTGTGAAGTTCTCCCAAGGAATGGAGTTTGCGGTATCCAGTCCAAGTGTCTGGACATGGGTGTTCCACCAGGTGAGGGCCGGTCCCTCCAGTGTTCCCGTAGCATATTTTACTCGATTCTCTTCCGAGCATTCAGCCATGGAGAAAACTGACTCCAGCTTCTCTATCCAACGAAGCAGTCCCACTGCTCCTTCAGTACCTTGGAACTTGTGAGGGTGGCAGCTTAGAAAGGCTTTGAACGAGCATCCCTTTGCTACTCCCCCATGAGATCCTGTGCATCGGAGTTCATTGCAACGTGTTAGCGTCTAGGCCGCCTATATTATGTTAGTCATGTTAGGCAAAAGTTAGTACCGTTGTTAGAGCCACTCGTCTCACTGGCGTGTCGGTTGGCTTCGTACTCTGCGAGTACCTTGTTGAATTTCCGTTCGACCATCATGTCGATCCGTGCCTTTTCGGCCTTGCGTTTGAGTCGAAGGGCATTGGTTCCTCTTCCCGACATGTTTCTATATAGAGGGGTTAGAGTGTTAGTCATCAGATGCTAAGTGTTAGCCAAAGTTAGGATTGTTGTCATGTCAAATGTCAAGTTAGCTATCATAACAAGGCTTCAAATAATAGTAGTAATAATAAAGCAGTTAATAATAATAAAGCATAATTTTCATTAATATCAAATTTGAAGTACAATAATTTGAAAAGAAAGTACAATGCGAGTTCTCCGAGCACATCCCGCTCGTCTAGGCCAAAATGAGATAAAAGAAAGACAGTACAAAATAAGAAAAAAAAAATCTACTAATCCGAGTCCATGGAGACATGGGAGATGTCACTAGCTGCGTCCCCATCATCGTCATCGTCCTCCTCCGGATCCTCGTCGGGATCCTCGTCAAACTCTCCCTCCTCGAGGTCCTCGGCCTCGAACTGTGGTCCGTCATCCTCAGCTGGCGGCTCCTCGATAAACTGTGCCGCCTATGCGTTAAGCATGGCGTCACTCGCCTGTACCATTGCCTGAGTCTCGGCTATATCCGTCCGATTCTCAGTAATGCACCCGTCATGCTCCTGCATGACATCAACTATCTGGCCATGCTGAGACATGAGCTGAGATACCTGGAGACGTAATGTCTCCACCTGCTCCTCCAAGCGATCGTTCTGCTCCTCAAATCGGTCGCTTCGCCTTTCCAGGCGATCGTTCTTCTCGCGAAGAACACGAACCTCGTCGGACAGCTCGGCGTTTCTCCGAAGCTCCCGCCGGGTTACAGCAACATGAGCCGCGAAGGCTCTCTCCATCGGCATCCCTAGTGCCGGCAGTCGTGGACCCTCTGAGGTATCGCCCCTGTATCGTGGCGTAGGCACCCGCTCTCCCACTACCCAATCTCGTAGGAGGTTAGGCAACCATCCCCAGTATCGCTCCCTGGCTAGCATCTGGGCGCGTCGCTCCATCTCAGCATCTACATGAGCCACGATGCTGTCGATCCTGCGTCGACTCTCCTCAGTCAAGTCATCGACCGCTGGGCGTTTGCCCGGGTTCCTGTTAGCATCTCTGTTGTTATCGGCCATCCTGTAAGTTCTCAGGTTAGTAAATAACAGTTCGATAATAATAATAACAACATCAGTGTGCAAGTTCTAGTGTAGTGTCTAATGTAGAGCAGTGGCTATAGTCTAAGTTTACTATATGCAAACCTAGTTCCCTATAACCAAGGCTCTGATACCAGTCTGTCACACCCCCAAATTCCCACTCGTGGTGTCAGTCCACGTGGGTGTGACGTGGCCAGGATCATAGCTCATGGTCATATAGAACGACTCTATATGAGTTACACATTCACACAGATTGTAAAACAATACAAGTTTCATTCAATAAGCAGCGGAAAGCGTTAAACATCAGAAATACATGAGTTTGCAGCGGAAAGTAATTGTTTGCAACAGACACTACAAATGTTTAAATTGTTTTTAAAATAGATCAAATGCACACAATGCCTAGGACACGAGTCTACATGCTGATCAGACTCCTTAATGCGTCCTTGTGTGTATCCTAGCGTAAGCTCCATTAGTTACCTGAGAATACATGCGAAAAGTGTCAACTAAAAAGTTGGTGAGTTCACAGGTTTAGACAGACATAAATAGTAAACAGATATATACTGGGTATGTTAAAGTTTAGTTGGATACTACGATCCGTGGAGTGTGTCAGTTCATCTTACCGAAACTAGACTGTTCCCGTTTGCCTCCGCGAGTCATCGCTGAACTCGCAATTCACATCGAAATTACACTCGTTATGACCTCCAGTCAACATTGGTGCCGAGTGGGGTTAGTCAAACCCAGTAGTACTACGTAATTACGACTCGTTTGAATACACAACTAACGGTAAGGATAAATGAGGACTTTATGCGATAATAGTTACACTCGAAAATGGTTTTCACAACATACCAGTCATACATCTAAAACAGTTGCATTGTATTCTCACCCCAATAGTTTAACAAAAACAGTTAAAGAGTAAAAGTGGGGCCGTAAACTCACCTGAGTTTAGTTATGCGTTAGCTCAAAAGAGAGTAAGTGTAGCTCGCCGGCTAGTAGTCACCTATATCACATAGGTACTATGAGTTCGTGTTCACATGTGTGGGTCTCACCGGACCGTATTAGTGTTCAACAACACTAAGTAGTTATGTGGGTCGAGTTGACCGTGTTTGACCGTGTCGATCGTGTTTGACCTAACGACCCGTTGGTGATGGTTTTGGATCAAGTGCTCATGTAATGTGCGGTTTAGTGTCGTGTGAAGTGTACGGATACCAAAATCATTCCTATGAGGAAACTTACCATATGTAGTAAGTTCCTATTTTAGGAAAGTTTCCGCATATGGCAAGTCATGCATAAGATCATATTCCGATTATTCTAGCATGCATATTTATCCTAAATGAGCATGTCATCACGTAGCACATAGTTACACGTAAAAGTTTCCAAAATTAGAAAGTGTGCGCAAACAAGCGTATTTCCTCAATTTAACAACTAATATCAGTTAACATTGCTATCCTAGTCATATTTAGCCATTTAATCATGATTGTCACGCTTAACATGCTATAATCATCGACTTAGCGAAATAAAGTTACTATTTATAGTAACCTATAGAAATAGTCACAAATCAAATCTCCCAATCAATATAATCCTTCAATATCATTATTAAATCACTAAATAAGCATGTTTGACTCATAACATTATCATACCTATCAACCGTTTGCAAACTTGCGATAAAAAGTTACTATTTATAGTAGCATTTATAAAAATCACTAAATAAGCATGTTTGACTCAACATGCGACAACGCCGTTGGGTCGAACTTTTGAATGATTATGATTGTGTGATTAAGTACCATCCGGGAAAGGAAAATGTTGTAGCTGATGCCTTGAGTCGGAAGGAACGGGTCAAACCCCTACGCGTTAGGGCTATGGGGATGACTGTACAGACCAACTTACAAGACAGGATCATTCAAGCACAACAGGAGTTAGTTGACAGAGGAAACTTGAAGAAAGAACTTGACTGCGGAGCAGAGAAACATTTAGAGACCAAGTCTGATGGAATGATCTACTATCAGGATCGTATATGGATCCCGGCGGTAGATGAATTGAGAAGACTTATCTTCGATGAGGCACACAAGACTAAATACTCAGTTCATCCAGGCGCTGATAAAATGTATCAAGACTTGCGTGGATTTTATTGGTGGCCGGGAATGAAGAAGGACATAGCCGAATACGTCGGTAAATGTCTAACGTGTGCAAAGGTAAAGGCGGAACACCAGAGACCGTCTGGTTTACTGGAACAGCCTGAGATTCCGCTCTGGAAGTGGGAACAAATAGCTATGGATTTCATTACCAAGCTACCCCGCACTTCCAGTGGACACGATACGATTTGGGTGATCATTGATCGTTTAACAAAATCTGCTCACTTCTTGCCGATGCGTGAAACCTTCACGATGGATAGACTGGCAAGATTGTACATTAATGAGATAGTGGTACGTCACGGTGTACCATTATCAATTATTTCTGATAGAGACAGCAGATTCACTTCAAGGTTCTGGCAATCACTGCAGAAATCTCTAGGAACACAGTTAAATCTGAGTACAGCTTACCATCCACAAACGGACGGCCAAAGCGAACGTACGATTCAGACCCTAGAGGATATGTTAAGGACCTGTATTTTAGATTTCGGTGGGAATTGGGATTCTCATTTGCCACTGATTGAGTTCTCCTACAACAACAGTTACCACATCAGTATCGGATGTGCACCATTCGAGGCTCTTTATGGTCGGAAATGTAGATCACCGATCTGTTGGACTGAAGTTGGAGATAATCGCATAACTGGGCCAGAGCTTATTCAGGAAACCACTGACAAGATAGCTCAGATTCAGAGAAGATTGCAAGCTACAAGAAGCAGACAAAAGAGCTACGCTGACAAACGGCGTAAGCCGTTGGAATTCCAAGTGGGAGACCGTGTCATGTTGAAGGTATCCCCATGGAAAGGCGTTGTACGTTTTGGAACAAAAGGCAAGCTAGCACCACGATACGTAGGACCGTTCGAAATCATCGAACGTATTGGTCCTGTGGCGTATAGACTGAGATTACCAGATGAACTCAGTGGTGTGCATGACGTGTTTCACGTCTCGAATTTAAAGAAATGCCTTGCTGACGAATCACTCGTCGTTCCACTCGAAGAAATTCAAGTTGATGATCAGTTGCATTTTGTCGAAGAACCTTTAGAGATTATGGATCACAAGGTTAAACAATTGAGACGAAGCCGTATTCCGATAGTAAAGGTTCGTTGGAATTCAAGACGCGGGCCCGAGTTTACTTGGGAACGTGAGGATCACATGAAGTTAAAGTATCCCCAACTGTTTGAAGAGGAAGCTGTACCCGATAACAATTCTTAAATTTCGGGACGAAATTTCTTTAACAAGGGGAGACTGTAACATCAGTGCCGGAAACGTCACCGGAACAGTGATCGTGAACAGTACGTGAACAGCAATCAGGTACAAATCTTATGTAACTCAGGGTATTTCATAGTCATATCGAGTTTCAGTATCATTTCATGTTATCAAAACTAAGAATTCACAGTCATTTCAGAGAAATCAATTCAGAACAATGATTCTTGAGTCAGATAATTATCTGGCAACACAGAATCATCATGTGATTTATTTGTTAGGATTTTATTATGTATAAACGTATGTGAGGCCTTACAGGACAAAACAACACGAATATCGTTAAGTGAATGCTAAACCGACAGATTATTCGTATAGGTGACGATCTGTACGAATAAATCTAAAAGTTTAACGTTCTGAATGATATTCGATAATTAGAAAACAATATTGAAAAGTGTAGTTATCGTCGTATTTGATTCGAACAAATACGCGCGATGACCGCGCGATTCGATTTAAACGTTAAATAAATATTTTGTAAATTAAATATTTAAAAGATATTTAGTTAATTTATTAGGAATCACAATCTAAAATAATTTTTATGATTCTATTTTAAAAACCGAGTCGTTTCGTCACGAAAATGACGCGAAAACGGCGTTTCTACGCGAAGCCACGCGAAACCGAACGAACCCGAACGAACCCGGGTATTTTTCCTCTCATTTATGGTGACATTTAATGTCATCACCCTCCCCAACAACCAGCCCCAAACCCAAAATTCGGACCTCTCTCTCTCTCAAGCTTTCTCTCTCTAAAACACCCACCATCTCTCTAAGAATTTTTAGCTCAAAACTCAACCATTTCGTGTGATTTTGGTGTCAAAATCACCACTATCACTTGTAGATCATAGAAGTACAAACGATCTGAGGTTTTATCCGACTAAATCGAGGTAAAGATCGTGTTTTCATTTCGTTTTAGGGTTTTGAAAACCCTATTTCGAACCCAGTTCTTTTATGGGTTAAAACCACCTCCGACCCTAGGGAAACATTCATCAACACCATAGTATAGTGTAAGAACAAGTGATTAGCTCGAACCGTGGTCGATTGGCTTGAACACCATTGCTGTTTTTCTTGTTGCTCGACCGGCCGAATGAAGTTCATCAGTGGGGCCGAATGGTTTCATTCGAGGCCCATTCGCCGAATAGCCCGGGACTCTTTCGACCTTCTCATTCGTTGGTAGCCTTTCGGCCTAGTCTCATTCGACCACCGGTTTCATTCGACCATCCCTATTCGGAGTATTCTCATTCGGCCTAACCCCTTCGCCATTAGCCATTCGATCAAGACCTCATTCGTCAATCATTCATTCGACCCAACAGGTCATTCGAACGCTCAAGCTTCATTCGACCATGGTCATTCGATGAAACTACATTCGGACCTTAGCCCTTTTTGGTGCTACTCTCATTCGGACAGCCTCTTTGCCCACAATCCACATTCGGCTAGACTCTCATTCGACGGTCACCACCATTCGGTCAAAGATGGGGATAAACTAAGGAATCTCACATAAAGCAAGCATGGTGGCTTTCCTGTGTGTGCATAGAACCTAAATTTGTGGGGGTGCATGCATGGAAATAGATCCTTTATGTGTGGGCATGGGATATTAGTTTTTTTTTTTTTTATATTAAGCAAACAAAGTGGGAATTATCTTGAGATCAACATTTGTGAATTAGAGTTCTATGATATACTAACACAATAGGGTAATCAAAGTCCAAACATAGGTTGTGAACATTCTTTGAGTTAAAACCACTTGAGAAATTCGTTGGGGATCAACGGTTTAATCTAAGGTTATGTAACTAACTTAGATGATTCAATCGAATTATCTAGGTCGAATTATTCACGAAGTTTGATCTATAATCATTTGGAAGATTAAAGTCAAGTACTGGGCCCGAAGTTGGCCCAATGGGCTTAACTTAAGCTCATCATGTTATTTGTATTCATCTTTTAAATAATTATGTTTTAGAAAAGGAAATGATTTATAAACTTGGTTAAACTACAATAAATTGTATGTACTAAACCTTTAATATAAATGGAATAGCTTAAAGACGATTTAATTAAAGACTTTAAAGGATTAATTGGGGATATGGGTTACTAACGGGTAAGGAATTAGACTAAGTTAGATGAAGTCTTAGAATCAAGATAGTAATCTAGGACACTTAGTTGCACACCGAGACCAAACCCTAGTTACGACGTCTATTCTATATACTTATCGTATTCGGAATTCTTTTAAAATAACTCAGGAACCGAAGATACATAAGCTACAACAACGAGCGCGCATATCTTTGTGGTAATTCATTTCAGAGCAGCACAGGTGAGTTCATTGCCCCTTTTCTAACATTTTTGTTTTAAAACGCGGGGCTGAGAAGCATGCGTAAACTGTTTTATTTAAACTGTTTATTTAAATGCTTTTACTTATTATATGTTTTACATATATATGTTGTTAATACTCCTAGACTCCTGTCTAGGAAATTATTACATGGATCAAATTATCAAATAAATTTAAGTACTCTCATGAGTAATACCTTAAATTTAAACTCTAAATCAACCCTTAGTCCATCAAGCTCAAATTCAAGAATCTAAATTCAAAGTGAAATCAAATAAACAAAATCAAAAGATCATATTCAAAGGATCATAACTCAGTGTGGGATCTGAGAACAAAGAATCATAATCAAGAATCAAACATCATTGTGAATCATGAAATTCTAAAGATCAAGAGGCTCAAGGAATCAAAAATCATAAATGTGTGTGAATCATTTTAATAATGAAATCATTATAATCTAATGAAATCATTAATACTCAAGATAAGGTGGATGTCAGTTGTATATGGAATCAAGACCACGTGTAACACACATATAAAGTCCCTTCAGGTATAGAAGACTCTTGTAGTCAGGCTATACGGGCAACAACGTGAACAATCATTGAAATCAATATCAAAGTCTAAGAGAATCAAGAGATCAAGAAATCACAGGATATCCTTAAAGTCCCCGCATGTACAGAAGACCGTTGGGTCAAGCTGTAAGGGCAAAACATTAAAGTCCCCGCAAGTACAGAAGACCTTTGGGTCAAGCTGTAAGGGCAAATCATTAAAATCCCGTCACGCCCAGGTATACTCCTTGTGAGTTATGCCTGGTATGGGTCACGTGTGAGAGGTTACAACTTGGACAACCACCAACAACTAAGTCTAACTGATTGAGTAAAATCATACCCAATCATCATGTCTTAGTTGTATTTAAATGTTTTATTTAATTAATAAATTAAATATTTGACATTTTACTATATTCACTGACTTTTGGAAAATCATATATCTACGATCAAAATCAAGAGGATCAAAGGCAAATCAGATTTCAAAATCATAATCTAAATCAGAAGAGTGTTAGGTAAAAATGCTTAATTATCATTAATATCAATGTCCTATGCGGATTAGTATGTGGTGGGACGTCGTCTGGGCGGGGTTGTAGCTTTGACCCAGGGGTATGCCCTATATATAAGCATACCGATCTGGATGATACAGTTGATGTTAATGAGGTTAGGGTCTTTACCGAAAGAGGTTTTCAAATCATTTTCAAATCATAAAACTATATGAACTCACCAACCATGTGTTGACTTGATCTTTTTGCATGACTTCTCAGGTGACGAACAGGTCAACTAAGAAGTTATTCTTTTCGTACTAGGACTTCAGATAGAAGGCTTAGCTTTTGGACCTGCATTATTTTTGAAGACATCATTATGCAAATTATTTTGTATATCTTGTGTAAATACAAGATAGAAATATATGATGTTTATGGTAGATTTACATTGTTAAATTATAAACAATACTGATGTAATTTAACTTTGTAATTCTATTATAGTTAGCATTTCTCATTTGTATCATGTGCAATGTAAACAATCTGATCATCACGATTATCACTCACGATATCGCGCCCCGGGAACTTTCCGCCCGACGGGACAACCGATCCTATCCCGCCGGCTCGGGGTGTGACAGATTGGTATCAGAGCCATGGTTATAGAGAAATATAGGTCATTTATTTAAACGATTTGGCCTAGACTATAACCTAGGGACCCTGCATGTAGAGAACATAGGATTTAAGACTTATTGCATATTGTCTTCTGCATTCGATCATTGCACTAACCAATATTCATTTGGTTATGATCAGAATGCCGCCACGAAGACAACCTCCCTTGTTGCCTTTATCACAGGACCAAGCTCCACACTCTTCAACGCCATCACCAAACGACTCACCACCGCCACCTCCTCCACCGCCTCCACCTCCTCCTCCACTGATCACCGAGGCATCAGGTTCAGGAACAACACCTAAACTAGATCCTACTACTATAGCGTTGGTGACTCTACTGAGCAGTCAGATGACCAGCCAAATGAAGGAAGCGATACCGGAGATGTTCAACCTTCTCCGTAACGAGATGAACAACACTGGCAACTCATCTGGAGAAGCCAGTGGAAATACTGGTGGTACCCCACACTACTCCTACGAGTCATTCGTAGGATGTAAGCCGCCTAGCTTTAGCGGATCTGAAGGAGCCGTTGGATTAATCCAATGGATTGAAAAGATTGAAGCTACTCTGGATCTCTGCAGCTGTCCAGAACACCACAAGGTCCGTTACTCAGCTGGAACATTCAACAAGCGGGCTTTGACTTGGTGGAATGGTCAAATCAATGCCCGGGGAAGAGAAGAAGCGATGGCCATGCCATGGGAAGATTTTAAGACTCTGCTAAGGACCGAATTCTGCCCAAAGAATGAACTGCAAAAGTTGGAGGTTGAACTGTCCAACCATGTGATGAAAGGGGCAGATCATATGGGGTATACTACTCGTTACCACGAGTTAGTTGCTTTGGTGCCCGACATGGTACCTACTTTGGAGAAGAGGATTGATAGATATGTGGGTGGACTTCCTGCCTGCATTCAGGGAATGGTGGTTTCAGCCAACCCTACTACTGTTGAGTCTGCAGTGAGACTGTCTGGAAAACTCACTGATTTGATGGTTGCCTCTGGAGTTCTGAAGAAAGAGGCTGACACCGGTAAGCGCAAGGAAGAGTCTCCAAAGAAGCCACAACATCAGCAACACCAAAAGAAGAAGCAGAAATTAATCAAGAACTACACTGTGGCTACTCCCCTGAATCAAGTAGCAACGACACAACAAAATGTGCCCAAGAGACAATATACTGGTCCACATCCTTTGTGTACTAAATGCCAGTATCATCATGCTGCAAACAACCAGTGCCGTCAATGCACGGGTTGTGGAAGAAAAGGGCACTGGGTTCAGCAGTGCAGACTGACACCAAATCCAGCAGTTAACAATGCTGCTCTAGCACTCCCTCCACCAGCCAACCAGAACAATGGTGGATGCTTCAACTGTGGTGAACAAGGCCACTTTGCAAAGAACTGCCCGAAGAAGGCACAACAAGCAGTTCAAGCTCCTCGTGGAAGAGCTTTTGTTATTGGAGCACCAGCTGCACGCCAGGACCCGAATGTGGTCACTGGTACGTTTCTCTTACATGACTTTTATGCATCTGTTCTATTTGACACTGGTGCGGATCAGAGTTTTATCTCTGCCGATTTTGCATGCCAACTAGATTCTATAGAAGAACAGTTAGATTCCCCTTACATTATAGAAGTAGCTAACGGAAAACAGATCACAGTTAGTACAGTTCACAGGAATTGCCCATTGACACTTAATGGTCATACATTTGCCATCGACTTAATACCGATGGAGTTGGGGTAGTTTTGACATCATTGTTGGGATGGATTGGCTTTCCTCTAACCGAGTGGAAGTTGTCTGTTCTGAGAAGCTGCTTCGAGTTCCATTACCAGATGATCGTGTATTGGAAGTCAGAGGGGATCAAGCAAAACGAAGTGTCAAAATCATTTCCTGCATAAAGGCGCGTAAGTGTTTACAGAAGAAGTGTGTAGCTTTCTTGGCTCATGTAGTGGAAAAAGAGAAAGACAAGAAGAAGATACAAGATGTACCAGTAGTGAAGGAATATCCAGAAGTATTTCCTGAAGACCTACCAGGTTTGCCTCCTGTGCGACCGGTAGAGTTCCGAATTGACTTAGTTCCTGGAGCAACCCCTGTTGCTAAATCTCCTTATCGGTTAGCACCTTCGGAGATGCAGGAATTATCGAACTAGTTACATGAGTTACTGGATAAAGGGTTCATTAGACCGAGCTACTCGCCTTGGGGAGCTCCGGTCTTATTTGTGAAGAAGAAAGACGGATCGTTCAGAATGTGCATAGATTACAGGGAGCTAAACAAACTAACCATCAAGAATCGGTATCCATTGCCGAGGATTGATGATTTGTTTGACCAACTGCAAGGAGCTCAATACTTTTCGAAGATTGATTTGCGGTCTGGTTATCATCAGCTCAGAGTTCAAGACGAAGACATACCGAAGACGGCTTTCCGAACCAGATACGGGCATTACGAGTTTTTAGTGATGCCTTTCGGACTGACAAATGCACCAGCGGTTTTCATGGATCTCATGAACCGAGTATGCAAGCCGTATTTAGATCAGTTCGTTATCGTCTTCATCGATGACATACTGATTTATTCCAAGAGCAAAGCAGAACATGAACAACATCTCAGAAAGATCTTGGAACTGTTGACAGAACAGAAGCTTTACGCCAAGTTCTCTAAATGTGAATTTTGGCTAAGAGAAGTTCAATTTCTTGGTCACGTAGTCAACAGTGAGGGAATACACGTGGATCCCGCCAAGATTGAAGCAATAAAGAACTGGGACACTCCGAAGACACCAACGGAGATACGGTCTTTTCTGGGATTGGCAGGTTATTATAGGAGGTTCATCTCGAACTTTTCTAAGATAGCTTTGCCACTCACTAAGTTAACTCAGAAAAGTGAACCGTTTGTCTGGGAACAGAAACAAGAAGATGCTTTTCAGACACTGAAGCAGAAGTTATGTAATGCTCCAATTCTATCACTCCCGGAAGGATGTGATGACTTTGTTGTTTATTGTGATGCATCCCATCAGGGACTTGGGTGCGTACTGATGCAACGAGACAAAGTTATCGCTTATGCATCGAGACAGTTAAAAGTTCATGAGAAGAATTACACTACTCATGATCTTGAACTGGGAGCAGTGATTTTTGCACTGAAAATCTGGAGACATTACTTATATGGCACTAAGTGTACCATATTTACTGATCACAAGAGTCTGTAGCACATCTTTGATCAGAAGGAACTCAACATGCGACAACGCCGTTGGGTCGAACTTTTGAATGATTATGATTGTGTGATTAAGTACCATCCGGGAAAGGCAAATGTTGTAGCTGATGCCTTGAGTCGGAAGGAACGGGTCAAACCCCTACGCGTTAGGGCTATGGGGATGACTGTACAGACCAACTTACAAGACAGGATCATTCAAGCACAACAGGAGTTAGTTGACAGAGGAAACTTGAAGAAAGAACTTGACTGCGGAGCAGAGAAACATTTAGAGACCAAGTCTGATGGAATGATCTACTATCAGGATCGTATATGGATCCCGGCGGTAGATGAATTGAGAAGACTTATCTTCGATGAGGCACACAAGACTAAATACTCAGTTCATCCAGGCGCTGATAAAATGTATCAAGACTTGCGTGGATTTTATTGGTGGCCGGGAATGAAGAAGGACATAGCCGAATACGTCGGTAAATGTCTAACATGTGCAAAGGTAAAGGCGGAACACCAGAGACCGTCTGGTTTACTGGAACAGCCTGAGATTCCGCTCTGGAAGTGGGAACAAATAGCTATGGATTTCATTACCAAGCTACCCCGCACTTCCAGTGGACACGATACGATTTGGGTGATCATTGATCGTTTAACAAAATCTGCTCACTTCTTGCCGATGCGTGAAACCTTCACGATGGATAGACTGGCAAGATTGTACATTAATGAGATAGTGGTACGTCACGGTGTACCATTATCAATTATTTCTGATAGAGACAGCAGATTCACTTCAAGGTTCTGGCAATCACTGCAGAAATCTCTAGGAACACAGTTAAATCTGAGTACAGCTTACCATCCACAAACGGACGGCCAAAGCGAACGTACGATTCAGACCCTAGAGGATATGTTAAGGACCTGTATTTTAGATTTCGGTGGGAATTGGGATTCTCATTTGCCACTGATTGAGTTCTCCTACAACAACAGTTACCACATCAGTATCGGATGTGCACCATTCGAGGCTCTTTATGGTCGGAAATGTAGATCACCGATCTGTTGGACTGAAGTTGGAGATAATCGCATAACTGGGCCAGAGCTTATTCAGGAAACCACTGACAAGATAGCTCAGATTCAGAGAAGATTGCAAGCTACAAGAAGCAGACAAAAGAGCTACGCTGACAAACGGCGTAAGCCGTTGGAATTCCAAGTGGGAGACCGTGTCATGTTGAAGGTATCCCCATGGAAAGGCGTTGTACGTTTTGGAACAAAAGGCAAGCTAGCACCACGATACGTAGGACCGTTCGAAATCATCGAACGTATTGGTCCTGTGGCGTATAGACTGAGATTACCAGATGAACTCAGTGGTGTGCATGACGTGTTTCACGTCTCGAATTTAAAGAAATGCCTTGCTGACGAATCACTCGTCGTTCCACTCGAAGAAATTCAAGTTGATGATCAGTTGCATTTTGTCGAAGAACCTTTAGAGATTATGGATCGCAAGGTTAAACAATTGAGACGAAGCCGTATTCCGATAGTAAAGGTTCGTTGGAATTCAAGACGCGGGCCCGAGTTTACTTGGGAACGTGAGGATCACATGAAGTTAAAGTATCCCCAACTGTTTGAAGAGGAAGCTGTACCCGATAACAATTCTTAAATTTCGGGACGAAATTTCTTTAACAAGGGGAGACTGTAACATCAGTGCCGGAAACGTCACCGGAACAGTGATCGTGAACAGTACGTGAACAGCAATCAGGTACAAATCTTATGTAACTCAGGGTATTTCATAGTCATATCGAGTTTCAGTATCATTTCATGTTATCAAAACTAAGAATTCACAGTCATTTCAGAGAAATCAATTCAGAACAATGATTCTTGAGTCAAATAATTATCTGGCAACACAGAATCATCATGTGATTTATTTGTTAGGATTTTATTATGTATAAACGTATGTGAGGCCTTACAGGACAAAACAACACGAATATCGTTAAGTGAATGCTAAACCGACAGATTATTCGTATAGGTGACGATCTGTACGAATAAATCTAAAAGTTTAACGTTCTGAATGATATTCGATAATTAGAAAACAATATTGAAAAGTGTAGTTATCGTCGTATTTGATTCGAACAAATACGCGCGATGACCGCGCGATTCGATTTAAACGTTAAATAAATATTTTGTAAATTAAATATTTAAAAGATATTTAGTTAATTTATTAGGAATCACAATCTAAAATAATTTTTATGATTCTATTTTAAAAACCGAGTCGTTTCGTCACGAAAATGACGCGAAAACGGCGTTTCTACGCGAAGCCACGCGAAACCGAACGAACCCGAACGAACCCGGGTATTTTTCCTCTCATTTATGGTGACATTTAATGTCATCACCCTCCCCAACAACCAGCCCCAAACCCAAAATTCGGACCTCTCTCTCTCTCAAGCTTTCTCTCTCTAAAACACCCACCATCTCTCTAAGAATTTTTAGCTCAAAACTCAACCATTTCGTGTGATTTTGGTGTCAAAATCACCACTATCACTTGTAGATCATAGAAGTACAAACGATCTGAGGTTTTATCCGACTAAATCGAGGTAAAGATCGTGTTTTCATTTCGTTTTAGGGTTTTGAAAACCCTATTTCGAACCCAGTTCTTTTATGGGTTAAAACCACCTCCGACCCTAGGGAAACATTCATCAACACCATAGTATAGTGTAAGAACAAGTGATTAGCTCGAACCGTGGTCGATTGGCTTGAACACCATTGCTGTTTTTCTTGTTGCTCGACCGGCCGAATGAAGTTCATCAGTGGGGCCGAATGGTTTCATTCGAGGCCCATTCGCCGAATAGCCCGGGACTCTTTCGACCTTCTCATTCGTTGGTAGCCTTTCGGCCTAGTCTCATTCGACCACCGGTTTCATTCGACCATCCCTATTCGGAGTATTCTCATTCGGCCTAACCCCTTCGCCATTAGCCATTCGATCAAGACCTCATTCGTCAATCATTCATTCGACCCAACAGGTCATTCGAACGCTCAAGCTTCATTCGACCATGGTCATTCGATGAAACTACATTCGGACCTTAGCCCTTTTTGGTGCTACTCTCATTCGGACAGCCTCTTTGCCCACAATCCACATTCGGCTAGACTCTCATTCGACGGTCACCACCATTCGGTCAAAGATGGGGATAAACTAAGGAATCTCACATAAAGCAAGCATGGTGGCTTTCCTGTGTGTGCATAGAACCTAAATTTGTGGGGGTGCATGCATGGAAATAGATCCTTTATGTGTGGGCATGGGATATTAGTTTTTTTTTTTTTATATTAAGCAAACAAAGTGGGAATTATCTTGAGATCAACATTTGTGAATTAGAGTTCTATGATATACTAACACAATAGGGTAATCAAAGTCCAAACATAGGTTGTGAACATTCTTTGAGTTAAAACCACTTGAGAAATTCGTTGGGGATCAACGGTTTAATCTAAGGTTATGTAACTAACTTAGATGATTCAATCGAATTATCTAGGTCGAATTATTCACGAAGTTTGATCTATAATCATTTGGAAGATTAAAGTCAAGTACTGGGCCCGAAGTTGGCCCAATGGGCTTAACTTAAGCTCATCATGTTATTTGTATTCATCTTTTAAATAATTATGTTTTAGAAAAGGAAATGATTTATAAACTTGGTTAAACTACAATAAATTGTATGTACTAAACCTTTAATATAAATGGAATAGCTTAAAGACGATTTAATTAAAGACTTTAAAGGATTAATTGGGGATATGGGTTACTAACGGGTAAGGAATTAGACTAAGTTAGATGAAGTCTTAGAATCAAGATAGTAATCTAGGACACTTAGTTGCACACCGAGACCAAACCCTAGTTACGACGTCTATTCTATATACTTATCGTATTCGGAATTCTTTTAAAATAACTCAGGAACCGAAGATACATAAGCTACAACAACGAGCGCGCATATCTTTGTGGTAATTCATTTCAGAGCAGCACAGGTGAGTTCATTGCCCCTTTTCTAACATTTTTGTTTTAAAACGCGGGGCTGAGAAGCATGCGTAAACTGTTTTATTTAAACTGTTTATTTAAATGCTTTTACTTATTATATGTTTTACATATATATGTTGTTAATACTCTTAGACTCCTGTCTAGGAAATTATTACACGGATCAAATTATCAAATAAATTTAAGTACTCTCATGAGTAATACCTTAAATTTAAACTCTAAATCAACCCTTAGTCCATCAAGCTCAAATTCAAGAATCTAAATTCAAAGTGAAATCAAATAAACAAAATCAAAAGATCATATTCAAAGGATCATAACTCAGTGTGGGATCTGAGAACAAAGAATCATAATCAAGAATCAAACATCATTGTGAATCATGGAAATTCTAAAGATCAAGAGGCTCAAGGAATCAAAAATCATAAATGTGTGTGAATCATTTTAATAATGAAATCATTATAATCTAATGAAATCATTAATACTCAAGATAAGGTGGATGTCAGTTGTATATGGAATCAAGACCACGTGTAACACACATATAAAGTCCCTTCAGGTATAGAAGACTCTTGTAGTCAGGCTATACGGGCAACAACGTGAACAATCATTGAAATCAATATCAAAGTCTAAGAGAATCAAGAGATCAAGAAATCACAGGATATCCTTAAAGTCCCCGCATGTACAGAAGACCGTTGGGTCAAGCTGTAAGGGCAAAACATTAAAGTCCCCGCAAGTACAGAAGACCTTTGGGTCAAGCTGTAAGGGCAAATCATTAAAATCCCGTCACGCCCAGGTATACTCCTTGTGAGTTATGCCTGGTATGGGTCACGTGTGAGAGGTTACAACTTGGACAACCACCAACAACTAAGTCTAACTGATTGAGTAAAATCATACCCAATCATCATGTCTTAGTTGTATTTAAATGTTTTATTTAATTAATAAATTAAATATTTGACATTTTACTATATTCACTGACTTTTGGAAAATCATATATCTACGATCAAAATCAAGAGGATCAAAGGCAAATCAGATTTCAAAATCATAATCTAAATCAGAAGAGTGTTAGGTAAAAATGCTTAATTATCATTAATATCAATGTCCTATGCGGATTAGTATGTGGTGGGACGTCGTCTGGGCGGGGTTGTAGCTTTGACCCAGGGGTATGCCCTATATATAAGCATACCGATCTGGATGATACAGTTGATGTTAATGAGGTTAGGGTCTTTACCGAAAGAGGTTTTCAAATCATTTTCAAATCATAAAACTATATGAACTCACCAACCATGTGTTGACTTGATCTTTTTGCATGACTTCTCAGGTGACGAACAGGTCAACTAAGAAGTTATTCTTTTCGTACTAGGACTTCAGATAGAAGGCTTAGCTTTTGGACCTGCATTATTTTTGAAGACATCATTATGCAAATTATTTTGTATATCTTGTGTAAATACAAGATAGAAATATATGATGTTTATGGTAGATTTACATTGTTAAATTATAAACAATACTGATGTAATTTAACTTTGTAATTCTATTATAGTTAGCATTTCTCATTTGTATCATGTGCAATGTAAACAATCTGATCATCACGATTATCACTCACGATATCGCGCCCCGGGAACTTTCCGCCCGACGGGACAACCGATCCTATCCCGCCGGCTCGGGGTGTGACAATCGTTTAAGGGGATTGTTGTACATTATGGGTGAACAAATATATTAAAAAAAATGTATAACGTAAAAGAATAAAAATACAAAAAAATAAACATAAAAAATAACCTTCAATGTCTGATAACATAAAAGATTGTTCCTCGTATCTTTTAATAAGAAAATCAAACGTGTTTACTTCAATTATAGAATCCATTAATGCATGCAAAAGTTTCTAGTGAGAGGTATTCATTCAATGAAAGAGAGGTTTTGGGAGGTTCAAAAAAAGAAAAAAATGATGATACAGAGGACTTTGAATGGGTGGTGTGAAACTATGAACTATTATCAAACAAAAAGTACAAATGATGTGATGCATGTTTTACAAAAAAAAAAACTTTTCATTAATGAATAACATGATGTTGGGTAGACAACCTTACTATAATAGTACAACAAATCTCTACAACTATCAAATAAAATATTAAAAGAATAAATTAAATCAAAATCTGGTTTCAAATGAGCGGGAAAAAAATTATTTCAATTGCAGATATAACAGGTAACAAACCGTGAACTACAACGTAAATTACATGTTACAATAAGATTCCGTAATTTGCCTTTTTAGTGTGTATAAAAATGTGGGTTGATACGAGGTGGGAAATAAATTAACTCAACGTTTAATGTGTAATACACTAGTAACATTACACATATACACATAAAATGCTGTAAAAAAATAATATAAATGTACGTATAAGAGAATTACATATATACACAGAAAATGCTTTAAAAAAATATGAATGTACGATGTGTGTAATAAAAAATGCAAAAAAATGTGGCCATAAAATAGTGGAAACAAAATTACTTAATAGAACAAATTAACGTTTAATGTGTGATACACTCGTGAAATTACACATGATTTGCCTTTTCAGTGAGTGTAAAAAAATGAAATCTATAAAAAGAAAATTACATGTACACACAAAAAGCGATGTAAAACATACGTAACAGATTTATATGATGTGTACGATGTGTGCAACAAAAAGGATCTGACAAACACTCTAAGGGGGGGAATGAAAAAAAAAAATACACACCTTGTAAAAGGACGTAAATGCCCTTGAGATTAATTTAAAGGGGATGGTGATGTGGCAAAATATGGACCACATATTGAAGTGTTCACATTTTTCTCATTTAGAGGTGGTTTTCATTTTATACTTTCCCTATATATATATATATATATATATATATATATATATATATATATATATATATATATATATATATATAAATAGGGGAATGTTCCATTGTTAACCCATTGTAATTGCGGTAACCCAAATAACCCTGCAAAAAATGACTGAATCTTTGATTTTTTTCATGGTCTTTATTATACATATTTAGGGGGGGTTTCTTTTTTGTGTTTTAGCTAATTCGCAAGGCAAATCGAATTTGCGTAGGTGTAAATTCGATTTGCATTTAGAAACATTTAGAAAAGTGCAAAAGTTTTACACCGATGCAAATTCGATTTGCCTTGCGAATTAACCAAAACACAAAAAAGAAACCCCCCTAAATATGTATAATAAAGACCATGAAAAAAAATCAAAGATTCGGCCATTTTTTTGCAGGGTTATTTGGGTTGCCACAATTAAGCAGGGTTCTTATTTGAACCAAATCCTATATATATATATATATATATATATAGGGGACGATTAACGTACACATTAGTATTAACGTGCTAAACGTAGGAAACCAATTGAACGCGCCATGTGTCATCTGGGCAAAGGGCATTATCGTCCATATAAAATTACAGCCTGTGATTCATTAAATTACAGACTGACATTTAACACCCATAATCAAAGACCACTGGGATAATCACAGACCAATAATTACGGACCATCGTATATAACAATCAAAGACCGTTATTTAACACACATAATCAAGACAAAATGTATAATCACGGACCACACTCTATGAAAAACACAGACCGTCATTTAACATGCATGATCAAAGAACAACTGTATAATTACGTACCAATAAACACGTACCAAGCATAAAAATCACGTAACACGTAAATATTTTTTTTTTAAAAACTATAACAATACTATAATCAAATTAAAGATAATAAAATTCTCAATTTTATGGTTTAACTTTTTTAAAAAAATAATAAAGTATGTAAAAGTTATTTAATTTTTAAAAACCAAATGAAACTTATTGTAACATAGAAAATGTTGTTGTTTCTCTTTTGCCCTTACAGTTATATTTTACCCTTATTTTGTGGAAAAAGTTGTATAAAGTCGGGACCACTATATCTTGTCCGTTGATTATTTGATCAAAGAGTCCACAATTCATCTTACGTTTAGTACGTTAAGTTTCACATGTATTTGATCCGGTTCTTATATATATAGGGAATAGATAATTTGAAAACCACTTCTTAGTGCGAAAACCGTGAAAACCATGTAAAAATCATGTAAAAAAACGTATTTTTTTTTAAATTTTTTTACATGTTTGTAACACTATTGGGCACATTTTTATAAAAAAAACAAATCAAAAAAGCGCCGACCATATATTTTTAAAAAAATATATTTTATAAAACCATGTAAAACATACGTAACAAAACGTAAAAAAATTTCGTCAGATCTGACGAAGAGTTACGTATGTTTTACAAACATGTAAAAAAAATACATGGTTTTCAAAAATATTTTTTTTAAAAATACATGGTCGGCGCTTTTTTGATTTTTTTTATAAAAATGTGCCCAATAGTGTTACAAAATGTAAAAAAATTTCAAAAAAAATACGTTTTTTTACATGATTTTTACATAGTTTTCACGGTTTTCGCACTAAGAAGTGGTTCTCAAATTATCTATTCCCTATATATATATAGGGGAGGGTTCCTATGAAACCATCATTTTCTAAAAGACTAAGAAAACCACTCTATCACTATTGATCTCATCAATTCATGGTTGAGATCAAAAATGACAATTTTGTAAATAAATAGTAGAGTAAATTACTGATTATGTCCTTTAAAAATATAGCAATTTGCTGGTTTCGTCCTTTAAATTCAAAAATTACTAGGGGTGTCCTTATTTTGAAAATTTTGCACTGGTTATGTCCTTTGTCACTAACCCTGTTAACTTATTCCGTTAAATATCTCATGTGCCAGTCACATGAGGGGTAAATTCGTCATTTCATCCCCTTCTTCTTCCCCATTCCTCCTAGGGTTTTCAGCCTTCTCCTTCCCCACCTTAATCTTCCTGCCATGAAAACCACCAAACACCCATCTCTAAATCTCATCCTCCTCTTCACCTTCTTTGATCACAAATTCAGTTTCCTATAGAAATAGGGTGTTCTTGGCTTCCAAAGATGACGATTCTTAGTGAAGATGTGAATACCCTTAAAGTTATAAATTATTCTTTGAGGTTGATTGTGATTCCTCTAAGTATTGCTTCTTTTTGGTTGACTTTGACCAATCATCAAGAAAATGATATATATATGTCAGCCCTTAACTCCGGTGATTGTAGACGAATCAAAATCCCGTGCTCCACAACTCCGGCGAGTCTCAAAATCGCATCTCCGGCAGCCCTCAAATCCCCAATATCCTTCTTGAAATACAAATCAACTATAAAATTCCCATTATCAGTCGCATACTGCTTACCATTTTCAGACGAAACACGAAGCTTTGCCACACAACCAGAATCTTCAAACAAAGTTTGAAGCTTCTGAGCTGTAATTTCCAGCAAAACGGCATGATTTTCACCGGCATCACTAACCCACTTCCTCCGATGTAATCCACCAGCTTCGATTCATCTACAATCACCACAAATTCGTCCCTATTTTGTGTCCTTGGTGGTGATGGTGGAGTGGATTGTGGTGGAAACCCTAGGTAAGGAAGAAGAAGGGGATGAAATGACGAATTTACCCCTCATGTGACTGGCACATGGGATATTTAACGGAATAAGTTAACGGGGTTAGTGACAAAGGACATAACTAGTGCAAAATTTTCAAAATAAGGACACCCGTAGTAATTTTTGAATTTAAAGGACGAAACCAGCAAATTGTTATATTTTTAAAGGACATAATTAGTAATTTACTCTAAATAGTAATTAAAGGACTTAATTATAAGATAATAAGGGTATAATGGTCCACAACTTTTTTCTCTCTCACATATTTAATAAAACCTCCTAAAATAAATCTTCTCTCTCATCTCTCTTCTCTTCTTTCTCTTAATTTATAAAACCAAAAATAGAATTCAAAAAAAAAATTAACTCAAAAAATTGAATTCTAACAATTTGAATTTTCATACAAAAAATCGGATTTTTTTAGTAAAACCATCTGATTACATGTATGTAATCAGCCTAACTATTTACATACGTAACCATGATTACATATATGTAATCATACAAATGGATTCATTCGATCAATTTACATACATGTAACATGCTTACATATATATAATCATACAAACAAATTTGATTACATATATGTAAGCATTCAAGAAAAAATATACATGTAAGCAAATATTCTTTTTTTAACAAAATAGAATAATAAACAAGATTGTGATTATATAAATATGCTTACACATATGTAATCATACAAGTAAATTTAATTGTATATATATAAGCATTCAAAAATGAAAAAAAATAAATAAATATAAAAATGACACAGGCATTAAATCCATTAATAAACCCATGTGCTTACTGCTTACCTTGGAACTCAACAAAACTAATATGACAATTCACAATGAAGAAAATTATGTATTAATTCTTCAGTCATGTAAATGAATTCGTTGTGCATCCCGTCATCATATTCTTCATTGTGCCCTTTGAAATCGTTGTCCACCGCATTTCCGTCGTTCGCCCTCAAGGAACACCTTAAACCAAACGTCGTCACCAGCGGACCTACTCTACCTACAACATCTTCGGCAACTTCTCCGTCAACAATCAGCTCCAAGCATAAGAACGTTCTTGAAACCGCCCCTGCAAGAGCATGTTCATGAAAAGTTATACTCAAAGTAAATCGAAATTTTCATTTCGGTGTATAAAAAGTCAGTTTTTTACCCCGAATGAGAAGAATCTGAGACTAATCCTAATAAAAAACCGTTGCAAGCAGCTCTGATGTCGTACGCAGGTGCTACGTTCCTGTCTTCCTTTCCCGAATAGAAGCGCACACACTGGAGTGTGTGTTGCATGAGACTGGATCAAGGGAAACACCGTCGTTGAGGCCGAAGTTTGCCCGGAGACGGAGAAGGGAGTTGTTGTGGTGGGGCGGTGGCTGACCAGCCAAGGAGCTCGCCAGAGGTGGCCGGTTGTCGATGAAGAGAAGGGACTGAAAATGAAAGCTAGGGTTTTTAATTTGTCATTTTTTTTTATCTCTTTTAGTTTTAAATATAGATTTAATTTGAAATTAATAATTTCATAAAATAATGAATGAGATTTTTACTAAACTGCCCTTTAAAAAAACAAAAAAAACAAAATAATTATAAATTATGTGATTGGTTGGGAATAATAGTTTTCTTGGTTTTCTTAAAAATGAGTGTTTTTCTTGTGAAACTTCCTCTATATATATATAAGCCGTTCAAAATATATATATATATATATATATATATATATATATATATATATATATATATATATATATATATATATATATATATATATATATATATATATATATATATATATATATATATATACTAGGTTAAATCCCGTGTGTTACACGGGTTGAATAAATAAATATTAAAATTATTTATTGTAGATTACATATAATATATTTCTAAAAGACGTTTTATTAAAAAAATTAAAAAAGACGACTTATTATGTAATTATGTTATTTATCAAATAAAATAAAATTAATATAATTTAATATAAGAGAGACAAAATAAGTCAAAATTTAATAACAAAGGTTGTCTATGAATAATTAATAAGAGAGATAGGTGGGAAAACCAAACTTTAAATGGTCTAAAGAAATGACAAGTATACTATAAAACATTTATTTATTATATATGATAGATATATATATATATATATATATATAGGGAATGGTTCAAATGATAACCCTCCTTACGGCGCTAACCCATTAACTTTGACAAAAAATGGCCGAATCTTGAATTTTTTTTTTTAAACATCATTGTAACACAATTTAAACCCCATGTTCAGTTTTGAGTTTTGGCTAATTCATCACCGTTTGGGCTCTTACAGTACTGTAGGTGTTTAAATATTTAAAACTTACAGTACTGTAGCAAAAACCTTACAACGATGATATTTTTTAAACGGTGATGAATTAGCCAAAACTCAAAACTGAACATGGGGTTCAAATTGTGTTACAATGATGTTCAAAAAAAAAAATTCAAGATTCGGCCATTTTTTGCCAAAGTTAATGGGTTAGCGCCGTAAGAGAGGGTTATCATTTGAACCCAATCCTATATATATATATATATATATATATATATATAACGGCAGCAGATCGAGGATGACCCATTTTGTAAAACTAATTAAAAATAACCACTATTTTCATAAACGTGATTTTTACAATAAAATAAAAATTGCATAAACTTTTTCATACTAAAAATAACAAAAAAATATTAACAAATTATTGAGTCAAAAAGGATGATCCAGATTGCAAGGGATGGAACTAAATTAAGCACAAATTCTATCCAGGGCTATTTATATATTCCTTCAAGTACTTTGGTAAAGTAACATACTTTCTTTTTCTGTACTGTTCTTGTTTACCTAAAACCAAAAGCCATTCATTACTAAACCTGCAGATAAACATTTATACATTCAACTATATTTTACAGCAACTAATGGATCTGTCTTCAACATGGCTATCACAACAAGTAAGTAAATTAAACATAGATTGATCACACAAATCAAATCATTTATATGCACGTATATGAATCTTGATCATCAAGTGTTTTTAGGGTTTGAAATCTATTGTGCAGGATGTGCAAGATCATGGCTTCATGAACCAGTATCAGATGATGAAACCCTGCTATCACATGCTAGAAGACATCAGTGTTGATTCATTTTCATCTGAAACAAACTCCAAAAACTCATCTTTTGCAGATCAAGGTTTTAAAATGACAAACAATACTATCAACAAACTTACTCCACCCAATGAAAACCTCAATCTGAAACCAACTGATGTTCCCAATACTTTTACTATATCTTTTGGAGATCTAAAACCTAAAGATGAGATCCATCCATACATGGATTCATACGATTACACAACCGGTGCAAAAAGAGGTCCAATCATGATAAGGAATAGTGTCCAGCTTCATGATCATATGTTGGCTGAGAGGAAGAGAAGAGAGAAGTTGGCTAAACGGTTCATTTCGTTGTCTTGCTTGCTTCCGGGCCTAAAAAAGGTACTAATAATCTTAATTACTCATAAATGGCTATAATAATCTCCGTGTGATCGATTTCCAGGTATGTTTGTTTGTTTGTAAACTTCGAAGGATTATATAATATAATGCTAGGGAACTAATTAACCATATTGTGTTTGTAGTTTGACAAGGCAACTGTGTTGGAAGATGCAACTAATTACATACTAGAACTTCAATGTCGTGTGAAGGAACTTGAGGGATTATCAAACATCAAGACAAAGAATATGCAATCAGCGGTATCTGCAAAAAGATCAAAGCTTAGTTGTAGTGATGACAATGATTCATCTTATGATGAAACAAACATAAGAGATAGCAGTTGCAAACCTGAGATTGAAGTGAGGATGTCAAGTGGCTGTGTTCTAGTGCGAATTTACTGCAGAAGGAATTATTTGATATTAGAGAAAGCGTTTAGCGAGATGTCGAAGATTGGTCTTAGTGTTACTAGCAGCAGTGCTTTGCCATTTGCCAACACTTATCTCCTTATCACCATTGTTGCAAAGGTATATATATTTTCTTGAATCCACGATCCGGAAACAAACAAACAAACTTACATAGTAAAATCACACATGTACCAAGCTGTTTGTAGAGCTTGCGAGAGTGAGATGAGAGCAAACTTTTTCATCTGTCCCAGGATATATGATAGAGATGTTGCTCTGTGTGACGCCCCTAGCTTGATCGACCTTCATCCGGACGTAAAAATGAACTAAATTAAACTTTTTTTCTCAAATAATGATTTGGAGCTATAAGTTTGTGTTGATTTTGATCTAACAAATGGATTGAATCAAGTTTCATTTTTTACTGATGTCTATAGAAGAATGAGGAATTCTTGATGACATCAACAGATCTATTGAAAAACTTGCAACTTGCTGTTTCAAATTTAGAAGCCATTGAAGTTCAAGATTGCCACTCCAAGATTGCTCACTCCATGTAAATCTGAGTAAAAACTCTCTCTCTCTCTCTCCTCTCTGAAACCATATGATTTTATGGTTAAAGATTACCGTCATTCATGATTAGGGTTCTTGTAATACACATGGAGATGATAGAAGTATATTGTGCTTAGTAGAAACTTTCTTCAAAATCTTCCCTAGTTCACAGTTTTTTATGACGAATGGTTTCATGGTGGTGGCGACAACCCTTCATTTGTGATCTTTGTTGTACGTGTCTCGTGCATACTAATTATTTATAATTTTTTTAGAGTACATTACTAGTATAGTAATATGATTTGCATTATTTTACTTTTGATACCTAAGTTTTATAAATTACCCATATATATGGTATCAAACTTTAGAAATTTGTAACAAATATAGTTCTTATGTCACCAAATTAATTACCCTAACATAGTTGACCAAATTACCCTTACATAATGTCCATATGTGTTACAAATGTTTATAATTTGAGACCATATGGGTAATTTAAGAAACCAGGGGATCAAGAGTGAAATACTAGTAATCACAAGGATCATCTCGGTTATTTACACTTCTTTTATTATTATATAATTTTCTTGTATGATTGTAGTGCACATATATAATGTATATATGTATGGGGTCTTAAGAAGTAAAAGTAAAATTACACTAATTTTAACGTTGTTTTACTTATTTTGTGAAAATAACGTTAAAATGGTTGTGATGATTAACTTCAAACAATAATCCTGAGTCGGAGACTTTTTCGAAACAGCCGCTCAATCCCAACTAGGATATGAGTTATAAGGTTTGTCTCAATTATTATACCCAGACCCTACTAAAAAGTGAAAATATATTTAATAAATTTGTTTGTTTGTTTGTTTTTTACTATGCTTAATTACCTGATGTTAAGAGTCTTAATATTTTTATATTATCTTTATCATCTACATATATACAATACCCTTATTAAATCAATACATCATACCATACACATATAAAGTTTACTTGTATATTTTTCGAAAGTATTTTTTAATAGAAAAAAAATACAAACCGGTATATAAGTAAACAAACAAAGGAATGTGTATTAACGCAATCTGTTTATGAATTAATAAAACATTTAATCATCTATATATTGTTCATCCACATGCAGTTCGATATTTATTATCTTACATATATATTAATACCATTCATAATCCAATCTCTCAATTCCACATGAATAGATCATGGAGATACAAACCGGCATTCTAGAATTTGTATTAGAGCCTAGTTGAATCAATAATCATTTAAGAGATATTGAAAAAGAAGTAACAAATTAAAGCCAGATCTCACAATAAATGAAGATAATTAATGTTGGTCGTGCAAGAAAGATTAGAAACGAGAAAGGAAATTAAAAGATGATAATGCTAAAGACATAATGTAGTGCAGAGGCGTAGAAATATTATAAAAGAAAACGAAATCGTTCTTTAATCAAGAAACTAATCACTGATGACAACTTTGAGGTTCAGGATGATGGACTATTCTTGAATCAGGTATAGTAGTGTCTCGATCATAAAACCTTAGTAGTTCATGACAATAGACTCATAATGAATCAAAGAAACACTCATATCTTGGGATGGGTCCATACAAGAAGGAAAATATATGAAAAGGAAAAATGATATCTAAGAAGATATGAACTCCACACAAAAGGATAAACAAAATAGGACAAACAGATCGAGTACTACACACACCAAATTGATAATCAATAGAATATTCTTTATTAAAGTCATGATTAAGAGGGTAAAGTGTTGGAATATTGTAATCAAGTCCTCGTCGTAAGTTAAATTATATATGTTAGTTAATTTCAGTTAAACAAAGTTATAGTTGGTTAGGTTAGTTAGTTAGTTAGTTATAAGGGTAGTTATTTTGGTAGGTAACCGGCACACATGTAAACCTTTGTGTTCATTCATGGTGCCCTTTCAAAGTCTATATATATGTAACATAAAGAAGATAGTATTGATGTGGTGTGTTTACAAATTAATAAAACATTAATTAATCTGTCAATGATATATGTTGTTTATTTGTATCAGGTTGATGTTAATTATCTTGTGTGCTTGTCGCATTCATAATCCAATCTCTTGACACATGAATATATATTGAATATCCAAACACCAAACACCAAACACCAAACATGTGTTCTTCTAGCCACCCCTACCCTTCACGTTGGATTGTCCAAAAGAGATTCTATAGGCCTCCTCAATATATGTTCTCCTCTAATAGTCTAATATGCCACATTCTTACATGTGTTTGCATACTTTTTTCCGAATGCAATCTTTTTTAAATGCACATCTATATAGTAAAAGTTGTGTTATGTAACAAAAATGTTGCAAATGCAACTTTAGGTAATTAATTATACATATTTGCTACCTATCATGTCAAAAAAAAAAATGTTACATTAAGCTTGTTTTTGGTAGTATATCATCTTTTGGTCAAGTTTGACCATGTTTGGCCACACATGATCATGCCTTGGGCACACATGTATGTGCAAATACCTTTGGTACCCCTTTCCCCAACTGTAACCCAACTGCGTAAACGATATTATAACTCTTAAAAGAATTTGTCAAACCTTAAATTTAAAGGGTTTTACCTCTAGATATTGACTCCTCAAATTTCACTCAATAATCTCTTATATCAATCGCTTAATGTTGGGTCTAGAAAATTCAAGAACAACGATTAATTTGGATAGATGGAATATAAACAAAGAGTATTATGTATTAGTTGTTTAGGGAGCAAGAAATCACCACGCAAGCCACTGAATACTCAAGATTACGAAGACACTCGATGACCAAAAGACCCGAAGACCTCATCAAATGATAGAGCTATATTGAACATTTGTTATTTAATATCATTTGTTAGCAAAGTTCAAATACTGAAAAACTATACACAACGAAAACAACACTGATTCAACTATGATATGAAACTGTTGAATGATAACACACACACGCACTGATGCTAGTTATGGTACTATTAAGTATAAACGTATGTGAGGATTGTAAGTTGAAAACTATAAAGGTAGCGTTCGTGAATATTAAACTAACATTGTGTTCGTGTGGGTGACGGTTCGCACGAATATATTTCCGAGTTTAACGTTCTGAAAGATATTTTATAATTAGAAAACCAAATCGGAAAGTAATGTTGTCGTCGTGTTCGAACGGTTGACTATCTGTACAAATACGCGCGAAAGCGTTAAAATATGATGAAATGATTAAAATAAATGTTTTCGAAACTTTAAAAATAATAATATGATATTTAGAATATTTATTAGAAACTACCACCTAAAAGGATTTAAAAACAACTATTTTTACAAATGTACATAATTTTACGAAACGTAACAAAAACGACACGTTGAAACGAAACCGAATGCGCGTAAAACTAACCGGGCTATAAAAGCCCTAAATAAGGTTTATCTTCCTCATTTATGGCTGCAACAACCCCTCTCTCTCTAGAAGCCCGACACTCTCTCTCTACTTTATCTCTAAGATTCAAACATCCAAAACACTCATTTCTCCACCAAATTCGAAGTTCTTGGTGTCAAAACAATCCTTACAACGAGAGGAACATGAAAGTACAACAGATTTAACCTTTGACCCATCAAAAACGAGGTAAAACTTAGCTCAAACAATCAGGTTTTAGGGTTTTCATCTCAAACCAAACATATGAACTTGTAAACTGATTTAGGACCATCAAACCGTATGGGATTGGCATAAAAATGAACTTAGAACACTTGGAACATGTTAGAATTAAGTTTGGAAGAGTTGAGAATGGATGGAAACTTTTTGGGTTTAGTATAGACATATGAACAAACAAGAAGAAGTAGTATCAATAGATGCATGGTACAAGTCAAGACTTCCATCGAACCTAACAAGTTCGATGGTTTCGGTTCTGACCAGGGGCTGTCGAACTTAATAAGTTTGGTCTTGTCCATGGGAAATGACATAAAGCCCCATCAATATTAACAAGTTCGATGGCTGTGGAGCTTGGTTAAAGTTGATGTCGATATTGGGAGTGTCGACGGCTTATGAACACTTCCAAGGCAAGCATCGAAACTAATAGTATCGATGCCACCCACATTTTCATCGATACTATTTTGGGTTTGAAATCCATGGAGTTTGGGATAGATTTTTGTCGAGATTACCATGACTAAGTTTCCTAGGGATGCCTCCAAGTGCTGGTCGATAGTAGTAGTATCGATAGGGTGAACTTGAGTTTCCTTTGATCTTGGTCAAACTTATAAACCGTAGATACTAACACTCCAAAAAAGTCCAAGTAATCTAAACCTTAATTGATAAAATACTAACAACTAGAAAGGTCAACTGAGCTACAACAAGAAGATAGGGTGGATGGATTTTAAAGAAAAGCTTAAGTGTGTGTGTGTGTGTGTCGATACTATTAGTATCGATACCCCTCTTAGCCGATCCTAACCATCGATAATACCATTGGACATCCAAGATAAATGATTTTAAGTGTCAAAGAACCAAGGATAAACATAATCAAGAACTAAACAAGTGATTAATGACAAGAACTTAGATAAAGAGTTGGGGCTTAGACCTAGTGGAGGCTACCCCAAATCCAAGTCTATGACACTTGAAAGTTTCCTAACCTAAACTTATATTTTGATAAGTTTCTTGACAAATATTATATGGTTAAGTTATCAACGTTAACAATAACACATTTTGGAATGGTGATATCAATAAAACCAAAAAGGGTATTTTTTTTAAAAATAAACTTAACTTTCTTTAATAACAAAATACAACTATGTTATGCATAAGTTATAAAAGTAATAAGTTGTTTTTCAATAACATGAACCTATATTCTTTTCAAATAAGTTTAAGTATCAATGAGTTATGGGTGGGAGTCCAAAAAGAGTAATGTACTAAGACCACAAAGACTAAAACCTAGTAACACACCAAAGCTTAGGATAGGTCACTTAGCTCATGACGTAGTCTTAAAAACAACAAGAAATGAATACAATACTTACACTATAAAACAAAACTCAATGAAATCAGGTGTTGAAGTTACTCAAATCACAGTCAATGAGCGTGTGCATTCTTGAATCAACCCAATCACACAACAATCAAGTGATTTTATTGTCACTTTCTAACTATTTTGTTTTATAAACAGCATAACTGAGAAGCATGTTAAATGTTTTACATATAAATGTTTTCATGTTTCCTAAATCATTTATCAAAATGCTATACTTATTCACAAGGATTTCGTACATACTTTTGAAATGCTTATACTTATACATATTCATACTTATACAAACTCATACTTTCACATACATACTCATACTCATATTTTCTCATACAATACTCATACTCATACACACACATACATACACATACAAACTCATACAAAGTCAAACACATACAAGTGGTTGGTATGCCCAGGATGGGGCATACGGGGATGGGATCCGGTTATGAAACAGGTACATGTGCACATGGTACGGGATAAATCAATACTCAATACCCACAAGTACTTTGTAAGGCAGACTAATTGGCCAACGAGCGTTTACATGTTGTCAACCCCAACTAGTTATTCAGTGACCTTCGTTGCCAACTCTCAATGTTTTGTAAAAAGTGATCTCAGATGACTATACTTCTCTTAGATGTGACTACGTGTCATCTGATTGTTATCCTCTAGCTACGCACCGTTGTTGAACATTACACCCCGGTTACTTCTATGGGTTTGTACTGCTAATCATCGAGTGTGACTCTATGAGCCACCCCTTCAGATTTTCGGTCTCTTATAGTTGTGAACTCAAAATTGGTTTTTGAACGCTAATGAATTGGAATTTGATAACCAGTATACTTTTCAAAACTATCAACAAATTTGATGTTTGAAATGGAAATACTACACATACAATACTTTGGGTTACACAACAATTCTGAAATAGTGAATGGTCAGAATGAAACTCTTAATTTATATTAAAGGCTAAGTCTAGTCATGTCAAGCATGCGGAGGGCTGGGGGCTGGGCTTGACCCTACATGTGCGCTATATTTAAGCATTCTTGACATGATGGGATGATGTCGGTAGTAAGGTTTAATGTGGAGACTCTGAAGGAATTTGGAAAAGGCTATACTTACAAAACTTTTACAACAGTTTTCAATACTAAACTATATGAACTCACCAACCATGTGTTTACTGTGTTTTTTTGTTACATGCTTTCTCAGGTGACGAATAGGTGTAAGATTAGGAGTTCAGGATACTTACTAGGGTGCCCAATTAGAGTAGGGATGGCAGAAAAACCCATACCCTGTGGGAAAACCCGAAGCCCAAAACTTTAGGGTCAGGTATTGGCCTGAATATTAGGGTATGGGACCAGGTATGGGATCAAAAAATATATTTTTTCGGGTTCAGGTACGGGTATGGGATTAAGGAATACCCGGCTCGATACCCGGCCCACTTACCAGAAGTAATACCCGTAATATTTTGTTAATATTTTTTAATTTTCTTGTCTAAAACATAAGTCTTTTAATGAAACATCATAACAAATTATAACTTTTATCTTATTATTTTATATTTAAAAATTAATCTTGTTGTTTTCGATATGTAATTTAAGTTTGAATATTAAATTAATAGTCCATGGTAGCATCTTTTAATAGTTATATGTCATGATATTTATATTTAATTTGTTTATATTTTATGGTGTTGATCTTATATGTATGATTCTAATTTATTTTTGTAATTAAACAATAACATGACACAAAATTAATACTATACAAATGTACTCGGAAAATCACAAAATTTTTTTTAATAAACTAATGGGTATACCCGATACCCGTGGGTATGCCCGATATCCGATGGGTAATTATCCGATAAATACCCGATGGGTAATGGGCCAGGTATGCGATACATTTTTACAATTGGGTATGGGACTGAGATTAGCAATACCCTTCCCGAACCCGACCCATTGCCATTCCTAAGTTAGAGGACCTAGTAACTTTTGGGTGTGTACAATTTTTGTTTAACACGTGTGAACCATTTTGATATCTTGTACAGCTACAAGATAGAAGAAATCATGATTCTTTTGGTAGGTTTACATTGTTAAATTATTGAACATGACAAATGTAATTTAACTTTTTAATCCTAGCCTAATGTTATTATTCTTTAGTTATTCTCAAATGTTGTGTTATGTATACATTCTGATCCTTCCGATTATCATATGATATCGCACCCTGAGACTATTCCGCCCGACGGAAAAGTCAATCCAGCCTGTCGGCTCTAGGTGTGATAGATTGGTATCAGAGCCAACGTTATAAATAATATAGTTCATTTACTAAGAACGATTTGGCCTAGACTATAACTTAGGGGCCCTTCATGTATATAATTTAGAAATAAGGAACTTATATGCATGTGTCTTCTACGTTCGATCATTGCACTAACCGATATTCTTTTGGTTGTGATCAGAATACCTCCAAGAAGACCACCCCCTCTACCTCCACCACTACAACCACCTCCACACAGACCTCCACAATCTCCTCCTCCATAACAACCGCCACCAGAGCTGGATCCCGCAACAGTGGCTTTGGCTAATTTGCTCACTTACCAGCTGAAGGAATTGATCCCTAACATGATCAGCAGAATCTAGAGCAACAATAATCAGACGATGAACTCATCAGGAGAGGCCAGTGGAAACACTAGAAAAACTCCAGACTACTCCTACAAGGCTTTCGTATGATGCAAACCACCAAGCTTCAACGATACAGAGGGTGTAGTTGGCTTAATCTGATGGATTGAGAAGATGGAGAATACCGTAAATATCAGGAGTTGTCCCGAACATCACAAGGTTTGGTATGTTGCAGGCTCATTCAATAAACGGGCTTTGACTTGGTGGAACGCATAGATTCGAGCTCGAAGAAGAGACAAGGCATTGGAGATGCCTTGAGCTGATTTCAAAAATCTGCTGAGAAAGGAGTTCTGTCCCAAGAATGAACTCCATAAGATGGAAACTGAGCTACTAAGCCATGTGATGGAAGGTGCAGACCACATGGCGTATACTACCCGCTATCATGAGTTGGTAGCCCTAGTGCCAGAAATGGTGCCTACTCTAGAGAAACTCACTAATAGGTATGTAGGTGAATTTCCGGCCTGCATTCAAAGTCATGCTCTTGCTGCTAATCCTACAACTTTGGAAATGGCCATCATTTTGTCAGCAACACTTACTTACGTGATGGTAGCATCAAGAGCATTGAAGAAGGTCACTGTAAAGGCTAAAGAAGAGCCTTCAAAGAAACATGACGACCACCTGAAGAAGAAATAGAAGGTCATCAAGAACTACACGATGGCCACCCCTCTTGCACAGGTTGTTGTAGTACCTACTAATGCTTCACGCAAACCCTACATTGGCATGCATCCTTTGTGTGTGCATTGCCAATTTCATCATGCTACTACTGCACAGAGTAGGTGGTGCACAAGCTGTGGACGGATTGGTCATTAGGTACAACACTGTCGGACTCCACGGGCACTGGCAGTGAATAATGTTACCTTAGCACTTTCTCCTCCTCTCTAATCCCAACAACAACAATCGAGGATGCTTCAACTGTGACGAAATGAGCCACTACAAAAATTGCCCAAAAAAGATACAGCCAGGAGTTCACGCACCTTGTGAAAGTGCTTTTACACTAGGAGCCCCTGCTGCTCGTTAGGACCCGAATGTGATCACTGGTACGTGAAATCTTTAGGGTTTTCGTTATTTAAATTAGCATGTAATGGTGTCTTATTTATAATAAAAGAAAGCTAGTGTGATTTGTTAAATTCAGAGACATATACATATATAGGAATTTATTTCAAAATATGAGATTTATCTTATACTAAATATACATAAATTGTTCAAACATAAATTTTATTTAACTTAAATGATATAATTGATTCAAAATAAAATTTATTAAGATAATTAAAAACTATAGTTTTAGTTTATTTTATAAATGTGTCATAAAACTTATTATATAAATATACAAATAAGTTTTAACTTACAATTATTGAAAATATATAGTAATATTACTTAAACATTATACGGTTATAAAACTTAGAAAGTTTTATTATTATAAAATACAATTAAAGTTAATTAGAAGTTAAAATTTTTATTCATTAAAAGTTTATAATCTTATAATGCTTATTTATACATAAAATTAACAACACAAAGAAATTAGAGGGGGAGGTTTGTAAATTTCTAGAACTAGGATTAGTGTTGAGGAAATTTATGGTCAAAAGGAAACAAAACATGAAGCATAAGGGACTAGAACTGTAAAATTTGATTCATCTTCTTGATTTCAAATTGCAGCCACGTTCGACCCAATCCTTTAAACGGTTTTCAAAATCAAGCCAACTAAAACGTAATTTTAAATGCGATTCGTAACCTAAAGGCAATTCTTACACGATCTGGACTAAAACCGAACCAATTAATTGGTAAATTAAACTCAGTTAATGTCCTAAGCTATAACCAAACGACAACATTAGAACTACAACTCAAATTCGATTCATACGAACACCAAAACAAAATTCACCTTGCCAGGAGTTGTGCGACTTGGTTTCTGAAACAAAAGAGATCAAGAAATTCTTCTAAAACACTCCCAAGTTTGCTATCGAATTCATGTGACATCAAGAACTAACTCCTACTCGAAATCATTCGATTCGGAACCAAACCAAGTAAGCAATCTACTTATTCTACTCGGTTTTACATGTGGATCATTCGCCTTATGTTTTTAACAACCCGAAATCAACACATTGATCGATTTATTTCTAGGGTTCATATGGTTTGTACAAGTACATGGGTGTGTGCCTACGTATAACCAAAACAATTATTAACACAAATAAGCCCCATAGCCTACTGGTAAAACCGCAAGGCCAGTTAAGGTATAGGTCGGGTGTTCGAATCTGGTTAGGGGAGGATTTTGACTGTTTTTGCCATAAACCTTTTTAAACCCAATTCTTTTAACAGTTTTTATGTTTATAGAAATTTTACAAACTTTGTAATAGATTATTCAATTTAGAGGAAAAGCAAAATATAAAATCGATAATAATAAATTGTAAATTATAAACCTACTACATTTTTTTTATATATTTTTAGAAATTCATATAGATAAACTTAAGAACTTTAATTTTATTAATTCTTAAAAAAATAGTTTAAAATATTTGATTCATTCAAATTATAAATTATTATTTTAAGTTCATGTAATTTTTCTAAAAACATTTTTGAAAGCACTTATTCTAATTTTATATATTTCTTAAACATTTATGAATCTTTCTAAAACTCTTATAGTTTGTTAAACATTCATAAACATTTATAAATCATTTCAAATTTTATTTATTCTAAACATTTATAAATTATTATACTTATTTTGAAGGTTGATTTTTTATGAAGAAACAATTATAAACATTTGATTATCATTCTCATATTTATTTTAAACACTAACATCCTACATTTTTATGTATTCTAATTTGAATCCTTTAGTTACAAAAACAATGGCTCACATGGACTAGTAAAAACATATATCTTAATATATAAGAATCTAATTTATAATTTCTCTATACTTAGCTTGATTCTTGATTCATTCATTCATAAACAAAATCAAGCATTATTGGGAATTCTAACTCAAGAACATGTGAGTTTTCTTACACTTCGTGTTTTACATTTCTGTAATTTTTGGGATGTTACCCATGTTTTTATCAAACATGCGTTTCTAGAGTCATAAACAAATACAATGATGCAATTCTCTAGTTTAAGTTAGAATTAGATTTGAATGTTATCTGTTGCATATTTGTTTGTATATCTATGTGTTATTATTATTGGATTATCATATACAATACATTAGTACTAGTAGCCTTTAATTAACATGACTTATGTCAACGTTTATATTGTAGGTGAAAAACAATGAATATTGCTAGTATCCTTTCTTTAATGACTTTTGTCATTATATTAGCAAATGTGAAATTGTCAAAATCATATAATCAAACATTGTGGAACACACACTCACACACATATATAGATCAATTCTTATTAGACTAATGTTGCATTTTATTTCTTATTGTATATCTATATATCAAATTGTATGAGAATCTCATCAACTATGCAAATAGTTGATCAAAACTTTATTTTAAATGTGTAACAGGTTAGTCGCTTGGATGAAGACAAATTTAGGCCTCTTGGGCCTAGTTTAATAAAAAAATGTTATTTATTTTGGTTTTTGAATTGTAATGTTGGATTGATTTTTTTTTTTGTTTGAAATATTTTGAATGTTTGAATGGATGTTATGTTGGATTTAAATTGGATTATTAACTATACAAACTTACAAAGTAGCACCATGAGTTATAAACAATCACAATCATGCCACAATGTATTCCACCATAGGTTGGGGTGTGACACATTGGTAATAGAGCCATGGTTATAGGGGCTTGGGTTATTAGAAATTGTGACCTAGACTGTAACTAATTTAACCCCAAATATGAGATTTCTCATATTTCATATTCTATACTTATGTGCTTATGTGCTACTTGTTTATTAAATGTGAAATATTATGTGATATATTATGTATTATATTGTTACCATAGAGGATGCCTTAGTTTATAATGTACCTTATACTTGAACAGATTAAGCATACCTTAGCATAGGTAAACTTTATATTAAGGATGCCTTAGTTTAAGTTATTTTATACTGTCACACCACGACCGACGACGGGATACGTCGGGGTGCGATTGCGATTTTTCATAACTCATGGTGCTACTTTGTAAGTTTCAATAGTTCCAATTTCCTCCATAACATAAAATCATTCAACATCCACATTGTTCAAAACAAAAAAAAAATTTATAATCCAACATTACAACTCAAAACCAAAGCAAATAGCATTGTTTATTTTATTAACTAGGTCCAAATAGCTTAAGCGTGTCTTCAACCAAGCCACTAGCCTGTTACACATGTAAAATAGATTTTTGATCAACTATTTGCATAGTTGGTGAGATTCTCATACAATTTGATATATAGATATATAATAAGAGATAAGATGCAACAATAGTCTAATTAGAATTGATCTAAATATATATATGTACTCCACAATGTTTGATGATATGATTTTAGCAATTTCACCTTTCTAACATAATGACACAAAGTCATTAAAGAAAGGCTACTAGTAATACTAAATGTTTTTGGCAATTTCACCTTCAATATAAACAATGACATAAGTCATGTTAATCAAAGGCTACTAGTACTAATGTATTGTATAGGATTATCCCCATAGTAATAACACATAGATATACAAACAAGTAGGCAACACATAACATTCAAATCTAATTCTATCTTAAACTAAAGTATTGTTTCCTTGTATTTGTGTATGACTCAAGAATAACATGTTTGATATGACATGTGTAACTAGAGGTGGCCATCGTAACCGGTTCCTGGACCCGACCCGGTGGACCCGACCCGAACCAGAACCGGTTCCTACCCGGTATTTTCAAGAACCGGTCCCTACCCGGTAGTACCCGAAAGTTAGGACCCGGTTCCACGTTTTTCCCACTCGACCGGTTAGTACCCGGACCCGAACCGGAACCAGTTCCTACCCAGAACCGGTTATAGTCGTTAGAACGAATCTGAACGTTGGAGATCGAATTATAGCCGTTTTTTGACCGTTTGAGACCATTTTTTGACCCCCTAAACTAGTATAAATAGGTATTGGGTGGTATGGTTTTTTGACCCCCTAAACTAGTATAAATAGGTATTGGGTGGTATGGAGTGATCACACAACTCAAAACGCAATCCCAAACGCGAAAAAACGCAAAAAACGCTATTTATACGTGCTTGTTTAGTCTCCATCTCTGTGAGGCCCCGAAACCGGGCACCCCGTAGAGGTTGGTTTTCATCATAACACATAGCTCTTAAACTAAAAATTTTCATAATCATGCAGCGGAAATGTAAACATAGTTTGATAAACAGAATTTAATAAAGTGTCTGTATCAAAATTATATCGAATTGCCAAAACCAACGGATCGTCTGGATTGATGCCCGAGCTCCACGCCTTCTCTGATCATAGCTCTAACCTGACATACATGCTAAATCAAGTCAGCTTACGCTGGTGAGTTCTAGTTTTCGTAAAACAACATTAAACATACATATCATAAACATCATTTCATACACATAGTCCATAACCTTAGCACATATCATCATTTCCATCATCGTCATACGTTCCACTGTCGCCATACAAACAGTGGGCTTATGCCGGCACAAGGCTCCATGTTTATAGTCCGATCGACTCTCACCATGTTTATAGTCCGATCGACTCTTACCATGTTTATAGCCCGATCGGCTCCGTGTTTATAGCCCGGTCGGCTCCGTGTTTATAGCCCGGTCGGCTCCATGTTTATAGTCCGGTCGACTCTCTTGTTTATAGTCCGGTCGATTCCATGTTTATAGTCCGATCGACTCTCATGTTTATAGTCCGGTCGACTCTCATGTTTATAGCCCGGTCGGCTCCATGTTTATAGTCCGGTCGACTCTCATGTTTATAGCCCGGTCGGCTCCATGTTTATAGTCCGGTCGACTCTCTTGTTTATAGTCCGATCGACTGTTCATATCCTGATACAATCAGGTCATCATTCATATTCACCCAGTACAAGTACCGGAGCATCATCATTCGCACATATCCTATAGCACGTATAGGGACATCATTCGTTCATCATACATGATACACTAGCATCATACCGTCATTCATTACAATCCTCATGCATTTCATGCTAGTATTATAACATCATTCATCGGGTTAATCATAGCATCTGAGGCATGTCATACCGGCCTCATTTCATCATACCATCATAACATACTAGCATCATTTCATATCATAACATCATGGCATCATGTATACATATCATACTTTCATCCTAGCAACCTAGGACCTTGTCATACTCCTATAACTATTCTCATAGTTATCAACATGAAGCATGTTATCATAAAGTCATCATCATATCATATGCTAGCATCATTATCATGTCATGTTATTCATCATCATAACTCATTTATCATGCATTCGTCATACTTAACATACTTTCATGCATAAATCATGCTATCACATAAACATGCATACATAGTCAGAGCATATCATCATTCATTCGTCATCATAAGAACATAACATCATAGACATAACAATAAGCATGTATGCCAGCCCAAAACATTAAGCATAAAATAGGGCGTCTAGAACTCACCTGAATATGGCTCCTTATCTTCTTAACCGAACTCCTTAGTTAAGACCTGGGAACCTACATCATTACATCGTCTCATCACATACCATCTTTAGACTTAGGATATATCCTAAGTCCTCATATCCTACTAGTTCCCCCCTCATGACTACAAGTCCTCGAACCTGTATAGTATTCGAATCCTTGTAGTTCACGAACTACTCCTGTACACGAAATCCCTGTATTCGAACATTGGAGTACACGAAATATCCCAGGTGCACGAACCTAGGTGTATTCGAAACCATTGTACTCGAAATGGTATACTCGAAATAAACCTGATTTCGAGTATTCACATAAACATATTTTCGTGTACTCATGATTTTTATCATAAACCATCTCCGAAATTCATCTAAGGTTTTGGGGAGCTAGTTCTAGGTTCCTTAGGTTGTTACCAACGTATTGGAACCTCAAAGTTACGAACTTTATGCATAAAGGTGTGAGCTTTATGCATAAGTTCACTCTTTGTTTAACCATCCTAACTTTTGCATAAAAATCCTAGCTTTTTGGTTTAGAACACTTACTTGATGCTAGGTGACCACTCCTGTAGATTCCCCTGCGTTTCCTTCTTCGTTTGGTCGATCAAAAGCTCGATTCTTGAAGTCCTCGAAATCTGCTTCGTGTACTCGAGAGAATGTGCTTCCAGTCAAAGGTTAGCACGTTTCCCAAGGCACTACTATTTATAGGCAGTGTCTTGTACTCGAAATTGTGGATTTCGAAATACTAGGTTTTCGAGAACTAGTGTACTCGAAATTAAATTCGAGTACACGACTTTGAGACCTGAACTTAGTTATTTTTTGTCCCTTTTCTAGCAAGTTACTTACCCGTGACTCGTACGTAGAATTCAATTACTTGTATTAGAAAAATTGGGGTGTTACAAGTCTCCCCTCCTTACAATAGGTTTCTTCCCGAAACCTGCCTCGTTACATATCGAACAAGTGAGGATACAACTTCCTCATCTCATCTTCCAATTCCCACGTCGTGTCTGAACCCTTCCGATGCTTCCACTGAACTCTTACTTGACGAATCGTTTTATTCCGTAGCTGCTTTTCCTTCGTATCCACAATGGCGACTGGTTCTTCAATGTAGTTCAGTCGGTCATCTACCTCAATGTCATCCAAAGGAACATGTGCTAGCTCGTCTGCCAAACACTTCCTAAGATGTGACACGTGGAAGGTAGGATGAATCCCGTTCAGCTCCTCTGGTAGGTCCAGTCGATACGCGACTTTCCCTACCCTTGCCTTTATCTGGAACGGTCCGATGTACCTCGGACTCAACTTCCCTCTTTTTCTGAATCGAATGATTCCCTTCCATGGTGATACTTTCAGCAACACTCGATCGCCAACATCAAACTCGATTGGTCTTCGGCGCTTGTCAGCGTAAGACTTTTGGCGATCTTGTGCAGCTTTCATACGTGCTTTTATCACCCGTAGCTTTTCTGCCATATCAATCACGGCAGCCTTGTTTCCCATTTCTTTCTGCCCAACTTCACCCCAGCACACCGGGGTTCTACATCGTCTTCCGTACAACGCCTCATATGGGGGCATTCCGATGCTGGAGTGGTAACTGTTATTGTATGAAAACTCCACCAATGGCAAGTGGTCATCCCAGCTCCCTCCAAAATCGATAATGCACGCCCTAAGCATATCCTCCAACGTCTGGATAGTCCTTTCTGACTGTCCATCAGTCTGAGGGTGATAGGCGGTACTGATATTTAACCTCGTTCCCATGGCATCATGAAACTGCTTCCAGAATCTGGAAGTAAACCTCGTATCCCGATCTGACACAATGGAGACAGGAACTCCATGTCTGGTCACAATCTCTTTCACGAACAATTCAGACAACCTTTCGGACGTATACGTTTCCCTGATAGGAAGGAAGTGTGCACTCTTCGTCAGTCGGTCCACAATCACCCATATGGTATCATGCCGCTTAGCTGTCCTCGGTAGCTTGGTGATGAAATCCATGGTGATGTGTTCCCATTTCCATTCTGGTACCTCTAGAGGTTGCACATATCCGTACGGCTTCTGATGTTCAGCCTTCACTTGCGCACAAGTAAGGCACCTGTTCACATACTGCATCACATTAAACTTCATGCCCGGCCACCAATAATCTTTCCGAAGATCTTGATACATCTTTGTCGCACCGGGATGCACAGAATAACGTGATTTGTGGGCTTCATCTAAAATCCTCGACCGAATGTCCCCATTTCTGGGTACCCACATACGACCGAATCGTACTTTCACACCGTGATCATTATCTTCCAAGTTCTTGACTTGCCCGAAGACACGTTCAAAACCCACATGCTCTTCTTTCAACCCTTCCTGTTGCGCCTGCTTGAGCTCCTTCAGAAAGTCTGGCGTTATCACCAAACTATACGATTTTACTCGTATGGCAGGATGATCAGTCTTGCGACTCAAGGCATCTGCCACTACATTGGCCTTTCCCGGGTGATATAGAATATCACAATCATAATCCTTTAGTAGCTCAAGCCATCGTCTCTGCCTCATGTTCAAATCCTTTTGCTCGAAGAAGTACTTCAAGCTCTTGTGGTCGGTGTAGATGGTACTCCTTACTCCATACAAGTAGTGCCTCCATATTTTCAATGCAAACACCACTGCAGCGAGTTCAAGATCGTGGGTCGGGTAGTTAGCTTCATGAATCTTTAGCTGGCGCGAAGCATAAGGTATTACCCTTCCCCTTTGCATGAGTACGCATCCCAACCCTTGTCGTGACGCGTCGGCATACACAACAAGATCATCATTTCCATCCGGCAGTGCTAGAACAGGAGCTTGGGTAAGTTTCTCCTTTAGCACTGAAAACGCTTGTTCTTGGTTTGGACCCCATTTGTACTTTACGTCTTTCTTCGTGAGCTTCGTCAGTGGCGTCGCTATCTTGGAGAAGTCCTGAATAAATCTCCGATAGTAACCGGCCAAACCAAGAAAACTGCGTACTTCCGTAGGTGACTTTGGAGGGCTCCATTTCATAATCGTTTCAACTTTAGCTGGATCTACCATAATGCCTTCTGGGTTCACCACGTGACCCAGAAACTGTACCTCTCGTAACCAGAAAGCGCATTTGGAGAATTTAGCATAAAGTTTCTCTTTCCTCAGGATCTCCAATACCTCACGTACGTGGCAAGCATGGTCTCCCTCGTTCTTTGAATAAATCAAAATATCGTCAATAAACACTATCACCGATCGGTCCAGCATCGGTCGACATACCCTGTTCATCAAATCCATAAATGCTGCGGGAGCATTCGTCAATCCAAACGACATAACGAGAAACTCGTAATGTCCATAACGTGTACGGAAAGCAGTCTTTGGAATATCCTGCTCTCGAACTTTCAACTGATGGTAACCGGATCGGAGATCTATCTTTGAGAACCAGCTTGCACCTTGCAATTGATCGAACAAGTCGTCAATTCTAGGTAGAGGATACCTGTTCTTTACGGTCAACTTATTCAGTTCCCTGTAATCGATACACATACGCATACTTCCATCTTTCTTCTTAACGAACAACACAGGTGCTCCCCACGGAGAGACACTCGGTCGTATAAAACCTTTATCAAGGAGTTCTTGTAGCTGGGTCATCATTTCCTTCATCTCGTTTGGAGCTAAACGGTACGGTGCTTTGGCAACGGGTTGTGCCCCCGGCACTAAGTCGATCTGGAACTCAATTTCCCGTTCGGGTGGTAATCCAGGCAATTCCTCAGGGAATACATCGGGGAAGTTACACACCACGGGAACATCATCAATCGTCCTCGTATCCGTACGTTCCTCAATCGCGTAGGCCAAATAGACTACACACCCTGGCCTCATCATAACATCAGCCGTGATCATCGAAATGATCTTAGGCGCATACATCGCTTTATCACCATAAACCGTCACGGAGCTCCCATCCATCGCACGTAAACATATCATCTTTCGTCGACATACAATGTTAGCCTCATATTTGGCTAACCAGTCCATACCCAAAACTACATTGAATCCTCCTAAGGCAATAAGAAAGAATCGGACAGGGAACCTATGACCTTCTATCTCAACATAACAATCATCAATAGCCTCAGTCACCCTGGTCATCTTACCAATAGTCGTCTCTACATCAAATACCCGATCTATCCTCTTAACCTTCCCAGATAACCCATCACAGAAAGTAGAAGATACAAAACTCATACTGGCACCAGAATCAAACAATACAGAAGCAGGAATATTGTTGATAGAAAAGGTACCTGTGACCACATCAGGGTCCTCAATCGCATCATCCTTCGTCATCGTAAAGGCTCGTGCTTTAGCCTTCTGCTTCTCCTTTCCTTTCTCTTCTTTCTTACCCGAGCCCGACGCATCGGCCCGTGGTTGTCTACAATCTTTGGATAGATGTCCCATCCCGTTGCAGTTGTAGCATCTCATAGCACCGGGGCAATTGGCTGAAAAATGCCCCACCTTTCCACATCGAAAGCATAAGTTTGTGCCCACACGGCACAGCCCAGAGTGGCTTTTGCCACACTTACGGCATAGACCTGTTTCCTCTCGCTTGATCTTCTTGCCAGAAGACTTTCGTTGGTCTGTTCGACCTCTTTTAGTCCCAGAAGACTCCTTCACCCTGGTTTCCTCTTTCACTGGCTCATCGGCCATCACATCATCCCATACAATACCACTGAGTTCAACAGTGGAGTCAAAGGTCTTAGGAGCATTGGCCTTGACATGAATTCTTACTTTTGGAGGCAAGCCCTCCATGTACAACTTCACCCTGCGTTCCTCGGTAGAAACCAGATGAGGAACGAGTCTTGCCATCTCATGGAACCGTGAAGTGTACTGCTTGTGATTCAGACTTCCCGCTTTCAGCACCAGAAACTCCCTTTCAACCTTATCCAGCTCATTCTTGGGACAGAACTGCTTAGTGACCAGTTCCTTTAGATCATCCCAAGTCATCTTATCCATATCGGCTGCAGCCTTGGACTGCTTAATGGTGTTCCACCAGTGAAGCGCCTCCTCGACAAAGGAGTGAGCTGCAAACTTGACAGCTTGATCAATTCGGCACTCACTGATGGAAATAACAGCCTCCATAGCAGATATCTAGTGGCAGGTGGCCACAGCATCTTTCTTACCATCGAAGGTCGGTGGGTTGCAACCTTTGAAGGACTTGTAGTCACAGCCCTTCGGTTTCCCAGTCATGGAGTCGCCGCTCTTAGTCTCGATGATCACCACCTCATCTTCTTTAGTACTCTCCTTAGTTCCTTCAGACTTGTCTTTTAGAGCATCCTTCAGTGCCTTAGCAATCAAGGCTGGTAGTTTTTCATCCATGATTTTGCAGACCTCATCAGAAATAGCCTTCACCACAATAGGCTCTAGAGTAAACTCATCTTCATTCTCAGGTTGCTCGTTGTGCTCGTGGTCGTCTTCATTGACGGGTTCTTCACTCTCGACACGTGGTTCTTCCGGTTTCTGTGGTTGCTTACGTGGTCTACCCTTTTGTCCAGCCATCTAACTATCTACAGGATGCAACAATTGATGAGTTAGTATAGGAATCAGTTTAGCACGGAATAAGCTTTGTAAATCGTTAATGACGTTGATCAGGTGTTATTAACCATTTACCCAACTCATAGGCTCTAAACGTTTCCCATCCCATCTCTTCAATGTGCATGACACTTACTACATACATAACCTTACATCTAACCCTTAACTCATACATAAACATTCAGCTCGTGGCATCCGTTCAACCGTGGTTGGCAATCCGCGTCACTTAATCCCATTCTCAGTTTAAGTCTTAGCATTTGGGATGCTAAGATCTCTCAAACTATGGCTCTGATACCAACTTGTGAGGCCCCGAAACCGGGCACCCCGCAGAGGTTGGTTTTCATCATAACACATAGCTCTTAAACTAAAAATTTTCATAATCATGCAGCGGAAATGTAAACATAGTTTGATAAACAGAATTTAATAAAGTGTCTGTATCAAAATCATATCGAATTGCCAAAACCAACGGATCGTCTGGATTGATGCCCGAGCTCCACGCCTTCTCTGATCATAGCTCTAACCTGACATACATGCTAAATCAAGTCAGCTTACGCTGGTGAGTTCTAGTTTTCGTAAAACAACATTAAACATACATATCATAAACATCATTTCATACACATAGTCCATAACCTTAGCACATATCATCATTTCCATCATCGTCATACGTTCCACTGTCGCCATACGAACAGTGGGCTTATGCCGGCACAAGGCTCCATGTTTATAGTCCGATCGACTCTTACCATGTTTATAGTCCGATCGACTCTTACCATGTTTATAGCCCGATCGGCTCCGTGTTTATAGCCCGGTCGGCTCCGTGTTTATAGCCCGGTCGGCTCCATGTTTATAGTCCGGTCGACTCTCTTGTTTATAGTCCGGTCGACTCCATGTTTATAGTCCGATCGACTCTCATGTTTATAGTCCGGTCGACTCTCATGTTTATAGCCCGGTCGGCTCCATGTTTATAGTCCGGTCGACTCTCATGTTTATAGCCCGGTCGGCTCCATGTTTATAGTCCGGTCGACTCTCTTGTTTATAGTCCGATCGACTGTTCATATCCTGATACAATCAGGTCATCATTCATATTCACCCAGTACAAGTACCGGAGCATCATCATTCGCACATATCCTATAGCACGTATAGGGACATCATTCGTTCATCATACATGATACACTAGCATCATACCGTCATTCATTACAATCCTCATGCATTTCATGCTAGTATTATAACATCATTCATCGGGTTAATCATAGCATCTGAGGCATGTCATACCGGCCTCATTTCATCATACCATCATAACATACTAGCATCATTTCATATCATAACATCATGGCATCATGTATACATATCATACTTTCATCCTAGCAACCTAGGACCTTGTCATACTCCTATAACTATTCTCATAGTTATCAACATGAAGCATGTTATCATAAAGTCATCATCATATCATATGCTAGCATCATTATCATGTCATGTTATTCATCATCATAACTCATTTATCATGCATTCGTCATACTTAACATACTTTCATGCATAAATCATGCTATCACATAAACATGCATACATAGTCAGAGCATATCATCATTCATTCGTCATCATAAGAACATAACATCATAGACATAACAATAAGCATGTATGCCAGCCCAAAACATTAAGCATAAAATAGGGCGTCTAGAACTCACCTGAATATGGCTCCTTATCTTCTTAACCGAACTCCTTAGTTAAGACCTGGGAACCTACATCATTACATCGTCTCATCACATACCATCTTTAGACTTAGGATATATCCTAAGTCCTCATATCCTACTAGTTCCCCCCCTCATGACTACAAGTCCTCGAACCTGTATAGTATTCGAACCCTTGTAGTTCACGAACTACTCCTGTACACAAAATCCCTGTATTCGAACATTGGAGTACACGAAATATCCCAGGTGCACGAACCTAGGTGTATTCGAAACCATTGTACTCGAATTGTACTCGAAATGGTATACTCGAAATAAACCTGATTTCGAGTATTCACATAAACATATTTTCGTGTACTCATGATTTTTATCATAAACCATCTCCGAAATTCATCTAAGGTTTTGGGGAGCTAGTTCTAGGTTCCTTAGGTTGTTACCAACGTATTGGAACCTCAAAGTTACGAACTTTATGCATAAAGGTGTGAGCTTTATGCATAAGTTCACTCTTTGTTTAACCATCCTAACTTTTGCATAAAAATCCTAGCTTTTTGGTTTAGAACACTTACTTGATGCTAGGTGACCACTCCTGTAGATTCCCCTGCGTTTCCTTCTTCGTTTGGTCGATCAAAAGCTCGATTCTTGAAGTCCTCGAAATCTGCTTCGTGTACTCGAGAGAATGTGCTTCCAGTCAAAGGTTAGCACGTTTTCCAAGGCACTACTATTTATAGGCAGTGTCTTGTACTCGAAATTGTGGATTTCGAAATACTAGGTTTTCGAGAACTAGTGTACTCGAAATTAAATTCGAGTACACGACTTTGAGACCTGAACTTAGTTATTTTTCGTCCCTTTTCTAGCAAGTTACTTACCCGTGACTCGTACGTAGAATTCAATTACTTGTATTAGAAAAATTGGGGTGTTACAATCTCTCGTTTTGGTTTTTCGTTTTCTCGTTTCCTACTCTCAAAGTCTCAATACTCTTTATATTTTTCCTTTTGTTATCATGGATGCTTCAAATTCTTCGGTCGGTCAAGGTTCCAACACCGGACCATCCTTTGTTCGTGTTATTGAACACAATCGGAACCCGGAGATATGGTGCAATTGGGATTTGGTCGAGCTTAGTGATGGTTCTATAAAAGCTCATTGCAAGTTTTGTGGAATATATTTAGGGAAAGAATCGAATTCGAATTTGAAGAAACACATCAACAAACCGTTTTGCAAGGCGTTGAAAAAGGATCCCGAGTCTCAACAAACGCAAATGGATGTTGAAGGTGGAATATTTAATTATGACCTTGATCGGGTTCGGGATCGAATGGCGAAGTTCGTGATTCAAGAGGCGTTGCCGTTTAGCCATTTCGACAACCCTCGGTTAACAACCATGATTCGGGAGACGCTTCAACCACGAAGATGATCGTTTGGACTCGATCGATCGTATTCAAGATCAAACAACCCTCAAAGATGAAACATCCATTGAAGTAAAAGTACATGACGAAGAAGTTGAAGAAGGCTTATCACCCGGCCTATCCGACGAAGAACTCGCATTTGAAGCTAACTTCAGTCGTTCGCAACAAAACGACACAAATCTTTGATTTTAATGTTTTATTAGTTGTTTGTAACTTTTCTTTTCTTTTGTTTTTAAATTACTTAAAATAATTAATGAATTTATGTTTGTTTTTAACATTTGTTATTATTAACCAATCAAACATTTAACTAATAATTAATTAAAAAACCCTAATTAAGCCTTAAACAAATCAAACCTAATAAAACCTTAAACTTATCAAACATTAAACTAATAATTAATTAAAAAACCCTAATTAAACCTTAAACAAATCAAACCTAATAAAACCTTAAACTTATCAAACATTTAACTAATAATTAATTAAAAAACCCTAATTAAGCCTTAAACAAATCAAACCTAATAAAACCTTAAACTTATCAAACATTTAACTAATAATTAATTAAAAAACCCTAATTAAACCTTAAACAAATCAAACCTAATAAAACCTTAAACTTATCAAATATTTAACTAATAATTAATTAATAAACCCTAATTAAGCCTTAAACAAATCAAACCTAATAAAACCTTAAACTTATCAAACATTTAACTAATAATTAATTAAAAAACCCTAATTAAGCCTTAAACAAATCAAACCTAATAAAACCTTAAACTTATCAAACATTTAACTAATAATTAATTAGAAAACCCTAATTAGACCTTAAACAAATCAAACCTAATAAAACCTTAAACTTATCAAACATTTAACTAATAATTAATTAATAAACCCTAATTAAGCCTTAAACAAATCAAACCTAATAAAACCTTAAACTTATCAAACATTTAACTAATAATTAATTAAAAAACCCTAATTAAGCCTTAAACAAATCAAACCTAATAAAACCTTAAACTTATCAAACATTTAACTAATAATTAATTAATAAACCCTAATTAAACCTTAAACAAATCAAACCTAATAAAACCTTAAACTTATCAAACATTTAACTAATAATTAATTAATAAACCCTAATTAAGCCTTAAACAAATCAAACCTAATAAAACCTTAAACTTATCAAACATTTAACTAATAATTAATTAATAAACCCTAATTAAGCCTTAAACAAATCAAACCTAATAAAACCTTAAACTTATCAAACATTTAACTAATAATTAATTAATAAACCCTAATTAAACCTTAAACAAATCAAACCTAATAAAACCTTAAACTTATCAAACATTTAACTAATAATTAATTAATAAACCCTAATTAAGCCTTAAACAAATCAAACCTAATAAAACCTTAAACTTATCAAACATTTAACTAATAATTAATTAATAAACCCTAATTAAACCTTAAACAAATCAAACCTAATAAAACCTTTAACTTATCAAACATTTAACTAATAATTAATTAAAAAACCCTAATTAAACCTTAAACAAATCAAACCTAATAAAACCTTAAACTTATCAAACATTTAACTAATAATTAATTAAAAAACCCTAATTAAGCCTTAAACAAATCAAACCTAATAAAACTAACATTTAACTAATAATTAATTAAAAAACCCTAATTAAACCTTAAACAAATCAAACCTAATAAAACCTTAAACTTATCAAACATGTAACTAATAATTAATTAATAAACCCTAATTAAACCTTAAAAAAATCAAATTAAATAATAGTTTAAGGTTTTATTTGTTTAAGGTTAAAAATTCTTTGATTTGTTTAAGGTTTATTAATAAGTTTAAGGTTTTATTAGGGTTTATTAATTATTAGTTTAAGGTTTTATTAGGGTTTATAAATTATTAGTTTATAGTTTAAGAAAAAAAAAAAACAAGTGGAACCGGTTTAGGACCCTACCCTAACCGGGTACACCGAATAGGGTATTTTGCGAGTGGAACCGGGTACGGAACCGGTTCGGGTCTTGGGTGGAACTGGTTTGGAGGAACCGGTGGGCCTTAGGAACCGGTTTGGAACCGGTTCCGGTTCTTGAAAAAAAACCGGTTTGGCCACCTCTATGTGTAACATCCCAAAAATTAAAAAATGTAAAAATGGAGCATAAGAAAAACTCACATGCTTTAGCTTTAGAATTATCCAAGTAATGTATGATTATGCTTAGGATAGAACCACTCCTCAAATCAACCTAAGTTTATAAAAATATAACTTAGATCTACCTAGTTATATGTTTATGTTTGTTCATGAAATTCCCTTTTGATTTGTTTTTAGAAATGATATGTCACACCCCCACCTCTCGTCACCTGAGATGATGTCACAAGTCTCATTCTATTGGTTGCGGAAGCATAGTGGTGATGTCTCAGAGATGAAGTATGACTTACTTGAACCGATATCACAGCACACAGATTCACTTAAAATAAAGATAATACATTACAAAGGTTTCGTCAATATAGTAACATGACAACTTAGTTTATTACACAAACTAAACTCCTTAATTACATAAGTGTGACGTGCATCCTCACCGTGATATCACCGTTGACCTGCAAAAATGTTAAGTTTGAAACGTCAGCACAAAGCTGGTGAGTTCGACAGTTCAGTTAAAACAATATGATATGATAAATATTGTTCACGAAAAGTTCAGTTCCGGATAACCATGGGACCCGTATCTAGTTCCTTTCGGACAGTTGTTTGTTCACGAAGATACTACCCGTCGGTAAATATCTTATTGCCTCATTGTCTTAATGTCTATCACTAACATTAAGAAGTTGTTATGGAAACAGGTACCAAACATTCACACAAGGGGAGATGCAATCCTCCCAGCAAATGGGTTGTCAGCCAATAGTACTATCAATGGTTCCTGTTCGGCCGCACATGGGTTCACTAGATACAGTTCACGAATGAGGACTTTTGATACTGTGATAGTTGTTACTAACCGCAAAAATCCCATGAAATCACACAAGAAGTCACATGAAATCACACAGATATCAGTGATGCATATCATATGTTCAGAAAACAGTTTACAGAGTTACCCCGATGTTTATAAAACAGTAAAAAGAAAAGGGGTTGTACGAAACTCACCTGATGATTCAGTGATAGCAGAATATCACACAAACTGGTAATAATATAATGATTCTGCATTTAGTTTTATTTAACGAGTTATTAATGTTTCAAGTTACTGACTAAATCTTCTTGAACGTCCAATGTCAAAGACATTGCTTTAATAGTCATCAAACCAATATAAGATTTTTAATGATTATCTTACTATCATATCATACAATGTATGATAATGTAGGAACCTATATTGATTCAAGTTCCTAATACTAGGTTGATGACACCCTTGATTAATCCGTATAATCTCAGATTAACCAAATAGTTAATGTTGTTGATTGTAATACTAACGCAGTTCCTAGACAGATTGATGGCTTAGGAATGATCAATCCTTGTTATTGATTACCCAAATATCATGAAATATCACAATGTAGTATTAGAAAAGGTTTAATAACCATGTGTAACATACTAATCTGACTGTTATCAGTAACATCAGATAATCGTTCCAATGAGTATGTTGATGATTGTGATTAGTTTAAAACACTCAACTTTCACATTGCATGTCAAGGATTAATCAAACTAATCACCTACATTGTCACAACCAAATGGTTTAAACCATTATAACCATTGTTATGATTTCATGCAATCCAGGCATTACAATGGCTCAAAACAAGGATTTACCCGTTAACAGTTCGAGTTTGTCATTTGTAATCAATCCTAGCCATCATCTAGGCAATAATCAACAACCCTAACTATCTCATTACGTTCAAAATCAAGATTTAATCAATCATAATCAAAATAAAAGGTTAGAATGAACCATTACCTAATCTGGCTGAGTTCTGCGGATAGAAAGATGATCTGGACTCGTATAAACGTTCCCGGATGCAATCTAAGTGTTCCAGAGGCTTTAAAACATAGATTTGAGGGGTTGGATGATGAATTTTCGAAGGTGATGGTGGTGTCTTCGGCTGGAAGAAACAAGAATGTGATGATGATGATGATATGGTGAAATCTGATCTTTTTAAGCAAGTTGGCGACATCCCCATCCGTCGCGTACCGCGGAGAAACAAAAAGTGAGCTTCGCGTACCGCGGAGAAATTCGGAGAAATCTCAGATATTTTCAAGCATCGCGTACCGCGAAGAATCCTCAACTTCTCCATCGCGTACCACGAAGACCATTTTTTTTCCATTTTTCGACAGAAACTTCGTTTTGCGATTCCGGACCATCCATAACTCCGTTTTGTACGCGGTTTTCGCCCATGCTCATCATTTCTCACATACTATCATCCCATAATAACTTCGATTGTCAACTCCACGTGGATTCTAAGCACGATCAACTGTGCTCACTCTGTTGATGACGTAACTCTCCGAAGGCAATTGTCACAGTCTCCTCCTGTTAGAGAAATTTTGTCCCGAAATTTAGTGACGACTTACTTGATAACAATTGATCATGAGAATAGGTGTGGGTATTTTTCTTTCATGCGATCTTCTCGTTCCCATGTATACTCAGGCCCACGCTGTGAATTCCACCGAATTTTGACAATAAGTATGCGACTGCGTTTGAGTACCTTCACCTCTCGATCCATCACTTCAACTGGTTCTTCCCTGAATTGAAGTTTTTCATCAATTTGGATTTCTTTCAGAGGTACGATCAGTGTTTCATCAGCTAGACACTTCTTCAGATTTGATACATGGAAAACATCATGAACGTTACCGAGTTCAGGAGGTAATTCAAGTCTGTAGGCTACTGATCCAATTCTTTCAAGAATTTTGAATGGACCTACAAATCGTGGTGAAAGTTTACCTCTCTTCCCAAATCTGAAGATGCCCTTCCATGGTGAAACTTTCAACATTACTAGATCACCAATTTGAAATTCCAAAGGTCTACGACGATTATCAGCATAACTCTTTTGCCGATCGCAAGCAGCTTTAATTCGTTCTTGTATGAGTGCGATCTTATCAGTTGTTTCTTGAATAAGTTCTGGGCCTATGATTCGATTTTCACCTACCTCTGACCAACAGACAGGTGATCTACACTTGCGTCCATAAAGTGCTTCAAATGGAGCGCATTGAATACTGGTATGATAGCTGTTGTTATATGAGAATTCAACAAGTGGAAGATGAACATCCCAGCTACCACCAAAATCAATCACACAGCTTCTCAGCATGTCTTCCAGAGTTTGATTAGTTCGTTCGGTTTGCCCGTCAGTTTGCGGATGATAAGCTGTGCTCATATTGATTTGCGTGCCCAGAGCATTCTGAAGAGTTTGCCAAAATCGTGATGTAAATCGACTATCTCTGTCGGAAATGAAAGAGATTGGTACTCCATGACGAGATACAATCTCGTTAATGTAGAGTTTAGCAAGTCGATCCATAGAGTAATCTTCTCGGATGGGAATGAAATGTGCAGATTTTGTAAGGCGATCAACAATAACCCATATACAGTCATGATTATGCGATGTTCTGGGTAGTTTAGTAATGAAATCCATAGAGATCTGCTCCCATTTCCACATGGGTATCTCCGGTTGTTGTAATAACCCAGAAGGACGTTGATGTTCAGCCTTAACCCTTAGACAAGTTAAGCATCGACCCACGTATTCTGCAATGTTTTTCTTCATTCCAGGCCACCAGTAAAAATCTTTAAGATCTTTATACATTTTATCAGCACCTGGATGAATAGAATACCTGGACTTGTGCGCCTCATCCAAGATGATTGATCTTATGTTACAGAATAGAGGAACCCATATTCGGCTTTTGAAATATAACACTCCATCAATCTCAACTTCAAGTTTCTTGTCTAATCCCTGCAGTTCCTCAGCAGAGTAATTCGTTGTTTGTAAAGCTTCTTGCTGAGCTTCTTTAATTTGAGGAATTAAACTGGATTGAATAGTCATCCCTAACGCTTTCACACGTAAAGGTTTGACCCGTTCTTTGCGACTTAAGGCATCGGCTACGACATTCGCTTTCCCTGGATGATAACGAATTCACAGTCATAATCGTTCAACAGTTCAACCCACCGCCTTTGTCGCATATTAAGCATTTTCTGATCTAGAATGTATTGAAGACTTTTGTGATCAGTGTATATAGTACACTTAGTTCCATACAAATAGTGTCTCCAAATCTTAAGTGCAAACACCACTGCACCAAGTTCTAGATCATGAGTGGTATAGTTCTTCTCGTGTACTTTCAACTGTCGAGAAGCATAAGCAATTACTTTATCGTTCTGCATTAAAACACACCCCAGACCTTGGCAGGAAGCATCACAATACACTGTGAAGTTATCGATACCTTCCGGTAATACCAAGATAGGTGCGTTGCAGAGTTTGTGTTTCAACAGTTGGAACGCCTCCTCCTGTTGAGAACCCCATATAAACTGTTGATTTTTCTGTGTCAATGTAGTTAATGGCAAGGCTATCTTTGAAAATTTCTTGATGAATCGGCGATAATAACCTGCCAGCCCTAAGAATTGACGTATTTCTGTTGGGGTTTGCGGTGTTTCCCATTGTTCTACAGCTTTAATCTTACTGGGATCCACCTGAATGCCATCTTGATTAACCACATGCCCGAGAAATTGCACTTCTCGTAACCAGAACTCACACTTGGAGAACTTAGCAAATAATTTTTCACGTGCCAGAAGTTCTAAGATCAGTTTCAAGTGTTGAGCATGTTCTTGTTGGCTTCGAGAATAAATAAGAATGTCATCAATAAATACAATCACAAACTTATCCAAGTAAGGCCTACATACCCGATTCATCAGATCCATAAAAACTGCAGGTGCATTTGTTAAACCAAACGGCATTACTAGAAATTCATAATGTCCGTATCGAGTTCGGAATGCAGTTTTAGGAACATCATCTTCATGCACTCGTAATTGATGATAACCGGATCTTAAATCAATTTTTGAAAAGTAAGTAGCGCCTTGAAGTTGATCAAACAGATCATCTATACGTGGTAATGGATACCGATTTTTGATTGTTAATTTATTGAGCTCCCGGTAGTCAATACACATCCTGAACGATCCATCCTTCTTTTTCACAAAAAAGACTGGTGCTCCCCAAGGTGAGAAACTAGGTCTAATAAAACCCTTGTCTAACAGTTCCTGCAGTTGACCTGAAAGCTCTTGCATCTCTGAGGGTGCTAAACGATAAGGAGCTTTAGCCACAGGTGCTGCACCTGGAATCAGATCAATTCGAAATTCAACTTGCCTCACTGGGGGTTATCCTGATATATCGTCAGGAAAGACTTCAGGAAAGTCCTTGACTACTGGGATATCTTCGATACGTTTTTGTGAAGAACTGTTATTGATCACATATGCTAGAAAGGCCGGATACCCTTTCCGTAAACATTTCTGCGTTTGCATACAAGAAATTATACCCAGTTTTCTACCAGCTTGTTCACCTTGAACTAACAGTGTGTTACCGTCAGGTAAAGGAATACGAATCACCTTATTCTGACATATTACTTCAGCTTGGTTATCAGACAACCAGTCCATACCAACCACAATATCAAAACTCCCAAGCTCAATAGGAAGTAAATCAATATCAAAAAGATGATCATTCAGATTCAAGGAACATCCTTGAATGACACTGTTAGTTTTGATTAACTTGCCATTAGCAAGTTCAATAACGTAGGGAGTTTCTAGTTCTACCGCAGGCAATGAAAGTAATAATGCAAATTCAGGAGAGATAAAACTCTTATCTGCCCCCGTATCAAAGAGAACTGATGCATATAGGTTATTGAGTAAGAACGTACCAGTAACAATGTTAGCATCGTGTCTCGCCTCGGTAGCACCAATCTGGAAAGCTCTACCTCTAGCTTCATTCCCCGGATTGGTGTTGTTATTGTTTGGACAATTTCTTATCAAATGGTCGGGACTCCCACACTTGTAACATGACCTGTTTGTTTGAGTGGTTTGTTGTGGTGCTTGATTTGGTTGGCGAGCAGGTAAGTTGCAATACTTGGTGTAGTGCCCAACCCTATTACAGTTGGCACAAGTAGGACACGGTCCTATATGATGAAAAGAACACCGAGTACATTTAGGCGACTGCCCAATGTAAGTTTTCTTCTCAGTAGTAACAGCACCGTAGTTTTTCACAGTTTGTTTGCTCTGGTTGATCTCAGCCGGAGCTCTCGCCTTAGATTTGCCAAACCACTTCCGTTTGGTACCTTTAGAAACATTTGAGGTACCGACCTCACTACGGCCCACGGCCGTTTGAGTTTTTGTTGCCAACATACCACTCCTTACCGCCTCATCGGTAAGCTTAGTGGTCAACAGAATTACACGTTTAAGGGTTGTGGGTTCTGCTGCAGTTACCATTCCCCGAATCTGGGGAACCAAACCCTTAATATACTTCTCGATCAATGCTGCTTCAGTAGGAAACATATCGGGAAGTAAACATGTGAGTTCATGAAAACGACGAGTATACGCTAGACAGTCAGCTCCGATCATCGTGTGATTCCAGAATTCCTCCTGGAGCTTTTGTATTTCAGTGAGTGGGCAGTACTCTGATCTAATCAGAGTTTTAAACTCATTCCAGCCCATTGAGTCAACTGTAGCTGAGCCCAACGTTTTTGCCTGGGTATTCCACCAGGTCAAAGCAGATTCTTTGAAAGAACAGGCAGCAAAAGACACTTTATGCTCCTCTAGACACTGGCTGATTTTAAGTTTCGTTTCCATTTCCTCGATCCACCTTAGCAATCCAGCCGCTCCTTCCTTACCAGTGAAAGTAGGAGGGTTACAGGAAGCGAAATACTTGTAAGTACATCCCTGTCATGGTGGATCAGGAGTAGTTGTAGTTGTGCCAGTGGTATGATGAGTTTAAGCATTGCCACCAGTAACAGTATGTTCGTTATGAGCGTGGTCCCCACCAGAACCCGTAGTGATATGAGGTTGATGTGGTATCAAAACACCACAAGCCGATAGCTGTTCACGCACAATCCGTGCTATCATGGCTTCGTTTGATTCGGATCCACCTGCACCAGCAGGTGGAGCAGTGTTCCCTCCAGGGTTCACTGGTGGAGCAGTATTTGTTTCCAGATTAACCTGTGGATCTGGATTCGATTCCGTGTTTACTGGTGGAACTTGATTCGGCTCAGGGTTAGTAATGTTCCTGATAGATCTCTTAGTCGGACGACCTCGTTTGGGAGCCATTATTCTGCCAACATGCAGACAAACTCAGGTTAGTTAGGAACATTAAATATATAACCCATTTGATCACATAAACTCAATCATATTCAGTTATACTGAAACTTTATGAAGTTGAAAATGTGATTATAGTAAATACAGTATAACTACTTGACATAATCCCAATATGTTCTCAATGAACCATGATTATACAAAGGTTTGTAGTTATACTTAGTCCTACATTCAAAAACATGTCATATCATCACTCAGCTCACTGCTTCATGATATTAATACAGATATGTTATTGTTTACATGTTTTTGGATATCAGATCATGTAGGACATTGAAACGTTGCCACACAGGACTTTGATATGTTGCCACACAGGACTTTGATATGTTGCCACACAGGACTTTGATATGTTTGTCACACAGACAATTAAAATGATGCCACACAGGACTTTGATATGTTGCCACACAGATAATTGAAATGATGCCACACAGGACTTTGATATGTTGCTACACAGGACTTTGATATGTTTGTCACACAGACAATTGAAATGGTGCCACACAGGACTTTGATATGTTGCCACACAGGACTTTGATATGTTTGTCACACAGACAATTTAAATGGTGCCACACAGGACTTTGATATGTTGCCACACAGGACTTTGATATGTTTGTCACACAGACAATTGAAATGATACCACACATGACTTTGATATGTTGCCACACAGGACTTTGATATGTTGCCACACAGGACTTTGATATGTTTGTCACACAGACAATTGAAATGATGCCACACAGGACTTTGAAATTGTACCACACAGGATTTTGAAATTGTACCACACAGGATTTTGAAATTGTACCACACAGGATTTTGAAACGTTACTACACAGGATTTTGATACAGTACCACACAGGATTTCGATATGTTCTCACACTGATACGTTCTGATATTCATAGATAGATATACAATAGCCAACACCACGGATTTCAAACAAATATTTCTAAACAACCATTTGATTACCACTAGATCAACTTTGTTACAATCTAAAGTTTTGTACATAAGCTACCAACACACCAAACATCAAAACCAACTAGAGGGAATCATTTTCACAACCAAAATTTTCCCTATGCATCACGTACTGTCAACCTATCCGTCTATACAAACAACAACCAAAATGAACGTCCCTCATCGTACTTACCGTATAAAGAACGGTAAGCAGGAAATCACTGTAGCTATAGCAGCCATCACTATAGCTACCATCATCAGCCGAGCCTCCAAACTCATGGTGCTCACAAACTGCCTCAAATACACCCACCTCTCGCTCCACAATGCTACCTCCTGCCAAAAGGTAACTACCAGCGCCTGTCTCCAGGTTCTCCGAAGTCGATCCTCCATCGTCGCTCTCCAAGCCTGAGTAGTAGCACCTAAGACATTCACCTGCTCCATAAGGGTCAGGTGAGACGTGAGGATATCCAGAACGGTATGGCGAGTGTCCTCATGAAGAGTATGGTGCTGATGTACATCCTGTCTCAGAGCCTGTAAATCCTGAGAGATCTACTGCACCTGCGCCCGCAACTCGGCTTGGTGGGAGGATTCTCCCACCTCATGAACAGCTTGTGGCTCATCCCGTGGAGCCATCTGATGTCGTGGAGGCAATCCTGTAGTTTTGCGGGCTTGACCCCGCATACGCCGCAACCCGTCCCAAGCAGGTACTCTAGGGGGTGACATACTCTGCCTCCTATCAGTAACTGGATCAGCTGGAGGTGAGTGAGGAGGACTAGGTATAATAGGAAGTGCTGGTGGTGGTGGCGGTACTGGTGCTGGTACTGGTGCCGGTGGTGTCTGTGGCAACGGTATATCAGCCTGAGAAGCAGCTGCAGATACCTCCGACGGATCGAAGTCAGAATCCGAACTCGAGCTCGGTGTATCATCCAATAACACATAAGGAAACCGCTGATAAATGTATCTTTCCCCTTGGTCTGCCATTGCTGTATAAACAGAATTCTCAGATCAGTACCATAAAATAAATATTGAATAAAATATTCAACATAAACATGATATGAGACGTCCTCCTATCTTAACGCAACTATTCGTCATTACTGTTGTTAGTGTTTTGCTTGAATTAAATCAAACTAGAATGCACACGTGTTGCGGATTTCAGTTATGCTGGCCACTCATAACTGAGATCCGTACCACCTGATTATCCTAACTTAATTCAAAACAAGTTTTGTTCGTTATAAATGTTCGGTGCTCTCTGTGTTACTACACGAGCCTATGGTTATAGTCTAGGTCTCTAAGTCTGCCTAATTCTCTATAACCTGTGGCTCTGATACCACCCTGTCACACCCCCACCTCTCGTCACCTGAGATGATGTCACAAGTCTCATTCTATTGGTTGCGGAAGCATAGTGGTGATGTCTCAGAGATGAAGTGTGACTTACTTGAACCGATATCACAGCACACAGATTCACTTAAAATAAAGATAATACATTACAAAGGTTTCGTCAATATAGTAACATGACAACTTAGTTTATTACACAAACTAAACTCCTTAATTACATAAGTGTGACGTGCATCCTCACCGTGATATCACCGTTGACCTGCAAAAATGTTAAGTTTGAAACGTCAGCACAAAGCTGGTGAGTTCGACAGTTCAGTTAAAACAATATGATATGATAAATATTGTTCACGAAAAGTTCAGTTCCGGATAACCATGGGACCCGTATCTAGTTCCTTTCGGACAGTTGTTTGTTCACGAAGATACTACCCGTCGGTAAATATCTTATTGCCTCATTGTCTTAATGTCTATCACTAACATTAAGAAGTTGTTATGGAAACAGGTACCAAACATTCACACAAGGGGAGATGCAATCCTCCCAGCAAATGGGTTGTCAGCCAATAGTACTATCAATGGTTCCTGTTCGGCCGCACATGGGTTCACTAGATACAGTTCACGAATGAGGACTTTTGATACTGTGATAGTTGTTACTAACGGCAAAAATCCCATGAAATCACACAAGAAGTCACATGAAATCACACAGATATCAGTGATGCATATCATATGTTCAGAAAACAGTTTAAAGAGTTACCCCGATGTTTATAAAACAGTAAAAAGAAAAGGGGTTGTACGAAACTCACCTGATGATTCAGTGATAGCAGAATATCACACAAACTGGTAATAATATAATGATTCTACATTTAGTTTTATTTAACGAGTTATTAATGTTTCAAGTTACTGACTAAATCTTCTTGAACGTCCAATGTCAAAGACATTGCTTTAATAGTCATCAAACCAATATAAGATTTTTAATGATTATCTTACTATCATATCATACAATGTATGATAATGTAGGAACCTATATTGATTCAAGTTCCTAATACTAGGTTGATGACACCCTTGATTAATTCGTATAATCTCAGATTAACCAAATAGTTAATGTTGTTGATTGTAATACTAACGCAGTTCCTAGACAGATTGATGGCTTAGGAATGATCAATCCTTGTTAATGATTACCCAAATATCATGAAATATCACAATGTAGTATTAGAAAAGGTTTAATAACCATGTGTAACATACTAATCTGACTGTTATCAGTAACATCAGATAATCGTTCCAATGAGTATGTTGATGATTGTGATTAGTTTAAAACACTCAACTTTCACATTGCATGTCAAGGATTAATCAAACTAATCACCTACATTGTCACAACCAAATGGTTTAAACCATTATAACCATTGTTATGATTTCATGCAATCCAGGCATTACAACGGCTCAAAACAAGGATTTACCCGTTAACAGTTCGAGTTTGTCATTTGTAATCAATCCTAGCCATCATCTAGGCAATAATCAACAACCCTAACTATCTCATTACGTTCAAAATCAAGATTTAATCAATCATAATCAAAATAAAAGGTTAGAATGAACCATTACCTAATCTGGCTGAGTTCTGCGGATAGAAAGATGATCTGGACTCGTATAAACGTTCCCGGATGCAATCTAAGTGTTCCAGAGGCTTTAAAACATAGATTTGAGGGGTTGGATGATGAATTTTCGAAGGTGATGGTGGTGTCTTCGGCTGGAAGAAACAAGAATGTGATGATGATGATGATATGGTGAAATCTGATCTTTTTAAGCAAGTTGGCGACATCCCCATCCGTCGCGTACCGCGGAGAAAAAAAGTGAGCTTCGCGTACCGCGGAGAAATCCGGAGAAATCTCAGATATTTTCAAGCATCGCGTACCGCGAAGAACCCTCAACTTCTCCATCGCGTACCGCGAAGACCATTTTTTTTCCATTTTTTGACAGAAACTTCGTTTTGCGATTCCGGACCATCCATAACTCCGTTTTGTACGCGGTTTTCGCCCATGCTCATCATTTCTCACATACTATCATCCCATAATAACTTCGATTGTCAACTCCACGTGGATTCTAAGCACGATCAACTGTGCTCACTCTGTTGATGACGTAACTCTCCGAAGGCAATTGTCACATGATATGAAATTGTTTTACAACTATTGTGATGAGATGGAATAAAAATATTCAACTAAAAAACATAATATTTTTCATATTTGTTTATACTTGTTTTTCTAAAAAAATAATAATGTAAAAAATGTTATCTTGTTAATATCTTAAATTTTAAAAAAATTTATAAATAGTTATTTGTTTAAAATGATTTAAAGAATTAACATCTTAGAATATGTATGTTTATTAATAACATTTTGAGAACTTGTAGTTATAATATTATAAAACTAATCTCAGAATATTAAAATAATTTTCTGACTTTTCAAATTAATTTTATAAATAATACTTATATTTTTTAAAGTTCATTTAAACAATAAAATAACAAATTTGGAAAAATAATATTCCAAAAATTATTTAAAAATTCCAGAATATTAATATTGTTGAAAAATAATTTCTAGAATTTTTCCATAATTTTTAGAAATTTTTTATTATTTTTTTATATATTTAGAACCATTTAAATAATAGTTAAATATCAAAATAATATAATTTATTTCTGAAAAATTCCTAAATTTTTTAGAATTTTCAGAGTCCATTTTGTTAAGAAAATAAAAATAAAAGAATATAAAACTAAAAGATCCAAGAAATACCCATGGCTTAGATTCAAACACCCAACCTTAACCTTAACAGCCTTGTGCTTTTACCAGTGAGCTACGAATCTTATTTGAGATGAAAATTGTTTTTGTTGTACTTAATCACGCACCCATATACCCGTATAAACCATATAAACCCTAAAAATCTAATCGATCGATTTGTTGATTTTGGGTTGTTTAAACCATGGGGCTATTGTTCTCTATGTAAAACCGAGTAGGATGCATCTAATACTTACTTGATTTGAATCCGGGTTGAATGATTTCGAGTAGGTTTTTGGTCGTGATGCTCGACGACTTCAAACGAGAGATTAGGATCTATTCAGCAGATGTTATTGGTGTCTTTAGTTTTAGAATCACGTCACCTATCTTCCTGTAGAACGAATTTGATTTTTGTGGTCGTTTATGTCGAATTCAAGTTGTATTTTATGTGCAATCGGTCGGTTATGGTTTATGGTATTAAACGAATTAAATTTCTCAATTAATTGATTCAGTTCCAATCAAAATCGTGTAGAAAACGTTTATAATTATGAATTGCATTAAAGATTTAAAGGTTTCATTTTCTTCTTGTTTAGAATCCAAGAATTTGGTGGAATGAAGGTCCGATCGTGCCTGAAGAAGAAACAACAAAAGAATTCGAAATTTACATATTTAGTCCTCTAGTTTTTTATAGTTGTTTCCATTTTGACCATAAACCCTTATAATACTAATAATAGTTTTAGAAATTACAAACATCACACTTTAATTTTTTTTATGTTTTTATTTTGTGTAAAACAAACTTATAATAAATTTACAAAGTTTATGAAATTACAAGTTAGTTATAATTCTACTTCTAATTATATAATTAACTAAATAATAAGCATTGTAATTTTAATAAAGATTAATAATATTACTATATATTTTAAGTAATTATTTATTAATAGTTTATTTGTATATTTAGGTAATAAGTTTTATAACTCATTTATAAACTAAAACCATAGTTTTTAAGTATAAAAATATATCATATAAGTTAAATAAAATTCATTTTGAACAAATTATATATTTAATATGAGATAAATTCATATCTTGTAATAAAATCCTAATTATATATATATATATATATATATATATATTTATGTATGTATGTTTATGTTTTAAATTTTTAATTGAGTTAATCAAAAACACATGAACTTTCGTTTATTGTGACACCTTTGCATTTATCGGGAAAAAAAAACTCAAATGTCACATATACCTTGCTTTAGGAACTTCTCATCTTATTCTCACGAACACGTGACGACTCGTTAGATGATAGGAATTCAACTCATTAGACTAGAATGCCTAATTAAATTCTATAAGTTTGATCAACACATATAGGTTATATGTATTATAAGTTTGATTTTTATAATCCAGTTAGAATTTAGTTTGTAAGTGAACATGTACTAACTAGAAGGGTGTAATACAGGTAGTTGGAAGTCATGTCTAGGAAAGCTATTCGCATAGATCCCCGAGGTACTGTGTGTGACACCCGGCAATTTCAGGTAAATTGCAACTCTTATATTCTTTACATTTCACATTCATACTTGTTGTATTACATTTAATTGTGTTTAATTAGATGAGTTGAACACAAACCACTGCGAAACGATAGTTCGTGGAATTATCGAATCGCGCATCACACGTTGATTAGGATTAATCAAGCGTGCAAACACTTCATTAGACACGAAACAAACTATCAAAGATAATTCAAGGAATTATCGAAACACACACACGAGACTCACGAACGTTGGTGATCAATCAAACTTATGTGCTATTTGTATTTACGCGCTTAAACGAGCATTAGATGCTTTAGATAAACGTTAGGAATCGAGTACGAGCGAAACCGTATCAACGAAATCGAAAAACAATGAAGTAGGCCCGTCGCGGTACGCGATACCCCCTTCGGCGAAAAGCTTCGCGGTACGCGAAGCAAACCGGGAGTCGAGACTCCCGAATTACATCGCGGTACGCGATGATGATTTTGATCGGCCTCCGCGGTACGCGAAGGCCATGCAGATCAAAATTTCAATATAAACCAACCCACTTCATTTTAGTCGAACTCCTTCCCATTTTCTCCGAGTTTCCACTCACTGTTGCGACCAAAACCCACCTGAAAGCAAGCTTAAACCTCTGCTAACACCATTAGAAGCCATTGTTGGTGATTGGAAGCCATTGGAGCACCAAAGGGAGTTCTTGGAGGCCACCAACAAGCAAGACGATCCACACCAGCCTTCATTCGAGCTTCCAGAACCTGTCACACCACGAATTTAAGCTCCTAAGGTAGCCTCTTGTGTTTATCTATAGTTAGATCGCACATGCAATGGGTGAAAACCCACATGCAACTCCATGTGACCATTGTGCACGATTTTGTTGGTGATTTGTTGAATAGATGTTATAGAATTACTGGTTTGATAATATTAGAATGTTAGATTTGAGTTTGATGATGTTTTGGTGCACTTGCCATAAAAGGAAACTTTTATGTTGCAAGTCTTGGATTTGTGATGATCTAGACATGTTAGACATGTCTAGATGTTATTAAATGTGTATTGAAGTGTTTAGAAACACATTGGGATATTTGATTTTGTCAAAAACTTGGTTTTGTAGAAACTTGCTAAAAATGGAAACTTTATAAAATCAAAAGAGGGCTTTTGATGTTTTTGGAAGATTTGATGAACTTTGATTCTTGAAATATGTTTAAAAATGATTTCTAAGCATATTGGAAGTTATTAGTTTTATGAAATTGGATTTCATAACCACACTTTCCTAAATTGGAAACTTTCTAAAAATAGCAACTTATGTGATTAGAGTCATAGGATGCATTTTGGTGTCTTATGCGCATCAAGGCACATAGACACAACAATCGTGTCACCAACGATTCGTCGAGTCTCACTAGTTAACACACGCACTCGGTTGAGCACGCCGACACTTGGAGTTGTATGGGATACAACACAACACAGAACACATACTCACACCTATATGGTTATAGGTGCTTACTAGCAGACTGCTAGCTTTCGCAGACACGAACACTCACACATACCGGAACTACTAACAGGTGAGTTCACGGCCCCTTTTTACATTTTCTACCTTTGGGGGAGAAAACATTGCTTACAACTATTTTTGTACAACTTACACACTTTTGGTTATTTTTGTACATGCTAATATCGTATATGCATATGTGTGGCATTCATCCACAAAACTGATAAGTCCTCATTAAACACACCTCGAACCGTTAGTAGCGCGTGGCGCTTAGCGTGGTAATTCTGAATAGTACTATTTGGGCCTGACAAGCCCCACTGTTGCGAGCCGTATGGCCACCCCGACTGGAGGTCGGAACAGTGCATAATTGACCAAACAACATTTGCCATATCTTGGATGGATATGGCGGGAGGCAGCATGTTAGCTTCGGTTGCGAACCCGCATATGATATAACACATATTGACTAGCTATCAATTGATATTGCATTGTATTGAAAAAAAATAGACCTGCTCAACATTTACTTTAAACATTTTGATGTTTACTGCTGATTACAAACCTGTGCTCTCACCAACCATTGTGTTGACCTTTTACTCGCATGTTTTCTCAGGTAACTAAGGCACGCGCACCAGGAATAGGATGCTAGGCCGGAGTCGCATGCATCCGTTTACGTGTCTTAGTTTATTAAACATTGATTATCATTTGATATGTTGTGTAATGTTAATCATCTTTAATCGCTTCCGCAACATTTAACTTGTGATGTTTTGAAAAGTGTTTTAATTTAACGCTTCCGCAAACTATGTATGAGTAAACCATTTTGTCAACTTATACTTTATTTCCGCAACTCTGATATTACTAAACTGTTTTATCCAAATTACTGGATGTACGTACGAAATCAGACATATAGGTCTCGCATGTTGTGTGACCGGAGACTGCGATCCTGACAATCTGTCGTCGCTCGCCCCCGGAAGGGACGGGATTTCTCGGGGTGCGACACTGTGGGACCAGTTTAGCTTTCCTGGGGACTTCTAATAAGAGTGCTATCACTTATAGGCCAAAGCATGTCATACCAAACACTTTAGAAACTATATATTCTAATATGTCAAAGGTGTTCAAAATTTGAATATTATTCCTTATATTTAAACAAGTCCAAATGATTTGTAATGTTTGTTATCATATTTCAATGAAATCATGACATATGACCTATGATTAGTAATAAAAGCTTATTAGTATATAAAAGGTACAAAAATGTCATTTATTCAAATGTAATCATGATTTCAAATTCCATTATTATTCAAATTCTAATTCAAATTTCTATCTCTTTTAGAATGGCTAATAGACGTCGCGTAACTGAATGAAGAATTGCTACTGAAATCGCTCGACAAATGGCTGCTGTAATACCAAATATGGTAGCCCAATTGCAACAACAATTCAATGCTAATTATGGGAATAATGAAGGAGCTAATCAACTTAGCTGCTCTTTCAAACATTTCAATTCATGCAATCCACCCAAGTATAATGGGTCTGATGGGGCGACTGGGTTACCTTTCTTAATAGTAAGGATCCAGACAATCTGAAAGTCCGTTATGTTGTGGGAACTCTCCAAAAGAGAGCTCTTACATGGTGGAATAATGAAAAAAGGTCATTGGGGGAAGAAACTGTTACTACTCTTACTTGGGATTAACTCAAAAAAAGAATGACACGTGAGTTTTGCCCATGAAATGAAGTCAAAAATCTTGAGTATGAGTTTTGAGAACTTAAACAAAACATTGGGGAAAACTTAGCTTATAATAACCATCTCCATGAACTGAGTTTACTATGTCCTAATATGGTGACTCCTTTAGAAAGGGCTATTGAAAAATACATTGGTTGACTTCCTTTGCAAATTCAAGACTCGGTTTTGGGAAGTAAACCTAACACTTTGGCTGATGCAATTCACATGGTTGCTACTCTTATTGATAACAATGTGAAAGCTAGAACCCTCACTAGAATTGGTTCAAAGAAAGAAAATGATCAAGCTAAGGGTGCAACTGAACCTCCAAAGGAGGATTCCAAAGTTGGGTATTCCTCTACTTTCAAGAAAAATAACAAAAGGAAGGCAGATCATATGAACTTTGCTTTGACCCATGCCGTTCCACTTCAACAAGTTTCCCCTGTTATGATCACTCAACCAGTCAAAAAATCTTACACTGGTACCAACCCATTGTGCACTACTTGAATTTTCATCATCCTGCTGCGAGACCTTGGAGATTGTGCACCAATTGCAATCGTATGGGTCATTTTGCAATGAACTGTCGTGTGCCAAAGGTTCAAGACCAAATGTACCTCTCATTACTGCACCAAAGCAACCCGTGGTCAAAACTTGCTTTCGTTGTGGGAATCCAAATCACTTTATCAGCACTTGTCCTTTACGTGACAACAACAATGCGTTGGTTACAGCTAATCAAGCCAACCAAGGTGCGAGGGGTCGAGTTTTCAATATCAATGCAAGTCAGGCCCTAAACAACAGCGATGTGGTGAACAGTACGTTTTTAAGAAATAGACTCTATGCTTCTATTTTATTTGACACAGGGGCCGATAAGAGTTTTGTATGTCTAGAGTTTGAAGCATTACTTGCTATACCTAGAGTTAAGATAGATAAACCATTTAGTATGGAAGTAGCCGATGGTAAGTCAATTAGTCTTGACTCGTATATTCCAAATTGTAACTTGAACCTTAACAATCATGACTTTTCTATAGACCTCATTCATATGCAATTAAGAAGCTTTGATATCATAGTAGGCGTGGACTGGTTGTCAAATAATAATGCTGAAATTGTGTGCTTTAAAAAATACATTCGAATTCCACTTTAGGAGGGTCAAGAACTTCAAGTTTATGGAGGGAAGGCTTCAAAGGGTCTTCAACTCATGTCGTGCATTCAAGCTCAAAATTACTTGCATAAAAAGTATGTGGCCTTTCTATCTCATATTGTGGAAACCAAAATTGAAAAGAAGAAGATAGAAGATATACCTATTGTGCATGAATTTCCTGAAGTCTTTCCTAAAGACATTACTGGATTACCTCCAATTCGACAAGCCGAATTTACAATCGATCTTGTTCCTGGTGCAATTCTTGCCGCCAAAGCTCCGTATTGTCTTACACCATCAGAATTACAAGAACTCTCAAGTCAATTACAAGAACTGTCTGACAAGGGATTCATTCGCCCTAGTTCTTCTCCATGGGGTGCACCTGTGCTGTTTGTGAAAAAGAAAGATGGTCCGTTTAGGATGTGTATCGATTATCATTAACTCAATAAACTCACGATCAAAAATCGATATCCTCTTCCTAGAATTGATGATCTTTTTGATATATTGCAAAGAGCCAAGTGTTTCTCAAAGATAGATCTTTGATCGAGTTATCATCAACTACGTGTGTTTGAAGATGATGTACCTAAGACTGCTTTTCGTACAAGATATGGGCATTATGAATTCATGGTTATGCATTTTGGTTTAATTAATGCGCCTACGGTTTTTATGGATTTGATGAACCGTGTTTACAAGCCTAATCTTGACAAGTTCGTGATTGTGTTCATCGATGATATTTTGATTTACTCTAAGTCAAAATCTGAACACGAGAACCATCTTTGTTTAATTCTTGAACTCCTAAAGAAAGAGCAATTTCATGCTAAATTCTCCATGTGTAAATTTTGCCTTTAAGAGGTTCAATTTTTGGGTCATATTGTAAACGAAGAAGGGATTCATGTCACACCCCCAATTTTCAACTAACGGAATCATACCGTTTGGGAACGTGACAAACCAGGATCTCAGATCATTAGACATAACGAAGACCTCTATATGAATTTCAAAACATACTTTGGTCTTTAAAACATAACATCAGAGTTTTCAAAATTTGCGGAAGCGTTATAAAACCAGTAACAGTTGTAAAATGTAAAATACAATACAAAGTTTCAAATGTTCAAATACAAATATCTAAAATGTTTAAAATGCATGCGACTCTATCTCCTAGTCCATGCCAGCTTTAATGCGCGCCTTAGCGTCCTGAGAAAACATGTAAATCAAGTCAACTCAAAGGTTGGTGCATAACACAGGTTTTAAGCATTCACAATGTTCAAAACAGCAGTTGAATATCATGTTTGTAGATAACATAATCACACATGCACAGTCATGATAGCTAGTCATATAAACTATTTACATAAGTGGTCGACACCGAAGCTGACGAATTGCCATGCTATAGCATGTTTTTGCCTTGCCACTATTGTCTAGCACAACAATAGTAAAATGTGTTTGGTCAGTCAAACACCTGCGTAGATCCCATCTACCAGGTGAGGTTTGTCAAACCTAATAGATCTATTTCCAACTACCACGCATTGCACTACGGCAAACTAAACGGTTCGAGGTGTGTAAGCACTTTCAATTGCTATGTTGTCACATAATGTAAACAGCTAACTCATGCAAGTGATATGTATCTAGAAAGAGTTTGTTGCACATGTTTTCTCCCCCAAAACAGTTTAAAATAAGAAAGGGGCCGTGTACGCACCTTTGAGTATTGCAGAATGATCAAACGCACTTAAACTCGTGTAAACAGTTCTCCTACGAAGAACCTGTGTTTAACAATAACTTAGTGTTATTCGAATAGTCGTTTTGTGCTTGAAATCACATACGTGTCAACACACATATGCTAGAGTGTGAGAAATATGCATACGAAAGTACGCATACCTTTGAACTCGTTTAAATAAAATCTTATATGATTTTATTTAAATAGCCGTAGTTATACGCGATTTCTTTTCCGATCTAAAATATGAATTTTATTATTCTAATGCGTTCATATTCCCGTTACGTTTCCAACGCAACTCGAACCAATCAAATCGAAGTTTAAACGAAGAAGTTATGATTGAAATACTAAAATAATATTAAAACCTAAAAACTGTTGGGGGCCGGGTTCGAACCCGCGACCTCCCTTCCCCCGTACACACCTTCTACCATCCCCTCTACTTCCAATTTTGTTAACATAGCCCATTTTAAATGTTTTTAATCACTAACTGTCGGATTCCCTAATGTTTCACCAAACCGAACCACATAGCTCCAATTGGTCCATAAATCGAACCCGATCAACATCAACACCATAGGGTTTTCAATTGATATGATATTTCGAACCCTTCTAAGTCGTTTAATTCGATTATTATAACCATTACAAACAAAAACCCCAAATTCGTTTTTCACGAATAACCCTAGAACTTAAAATCTTCCAATTCGATAATATAATATGAAATTGATATGGGTCTCATCTCAAACGCACCCTTCTGAATCTATATGTGTGACTTAATTTCATTTCTAACCCGTTTAAGCAAGAAACCCCCAAATCCGTTTAGACCTAGAACTCTAAAACTCAAAATCTTAGTATTCGTTGTTGTTACATGAAATTGATACATGTTTTTCAATCTAATATGAATTTCGAACATGTCTGAAAGGTTGAATTGGATTTTATAACTCATTTGGATCAAAACCCCCAAAACCGATTCTTATATAAACCCTAGAATTAGAAAACATGAAATTCGATGTTAAGAACTGAAATTAGAACATGGTTTTCAATGAACAGAGTATTTTGAAACACTCTGTATCATTAGATTTGGTTTTTAAAACCGTTTGAACCCTAACCCCCAATTCGTTCTAAATGATGAACCCTAGAACCGGCTATCATATAATTCGATATTAGAACCACAAATTGTTATGGGGCTATGTTTAATCGGCATATTTAGGTTATGTAAAAGTGGTAACTTACTTGATTTGGTCTTGACTCGAAGGAGATCGACTAAAGAATTGCTATTCGGCCGGCTCACGATCGACTTCTCTCCCTCGCTCCTTCTTGCCTCGAATTAGAATATGAAAATCTTCCTAAATGTGCCGACCAGGGTCCTTGTAGGTTCAATTGTGAAGAATGAAATCGAATTTTGCGTTTTTGATGTTACTATGCAACGGTTACGACCCTTGGCCTCATTTTGCCCTTAATTCTACTAATAATTGTGACCATAACGCCTGATAGTGGTTACTAATCATTAATTTGATACTTACAACTGATTAATTTCAGTTACAAATTAGTATGAATGTGGAATTCGAATTTTCATAAACTAATTGGCCGAATTTTTGACTTCCAAGGTCAAAATCCCCAATTTGATGTAATTACAATTGTGATACTTATATTTTAATGTTTCTAGACCCATTTTGCTTAATTCTAATCCTTTAAAGTTTGGTCTCCTATGATTTCCTTAGTTTTCGGCTAATAAAACTAAATTAAATTCCCAATTTGGTACAAATTGGGCCAATTGAGACATTATTGGGCTAGGTTAACCCATTTGGGCCAATTGGGCCTACCTTAGGCTCATTGGGCCTACCTTCTGTCCACTTGGGTCTCACAAAATATAATTGGGCCTATCTTGGGCCTTGAATTTGTAATTGGGCCTCCCTTTGGCCTCAGGTTTGTGATTGAGCTTACTTCCTATTCAATTGGGCCTCATAACTACTATTGGGCCTCATTGGCCTACCTTGGCCTTATTGGGCCTTCCTTGACCTTACTGGGCCTTCTTTGGCCTTACTGGGCCTTCTTTGGCCTTACTGGGCCTGTGGTCTAACCATTTTCAGTTAACAAGGTTAATGTGAAAAGTCGGATTGTCACAATTCATGTTTCATTCCGCAAAGATTGAAACCGTGAAGAATTGGAAAACTCCAAAGACACCTACTGAGATTCGCTCATTTATTGGTCTTGCAGGTCAATTTCTATTCTTTAGAAATTTTCTTAGAATTCTTTATCATTTCATATTCTAAACCAAATATCTTAAACGGACAGGTTATTACCGTCGGTTTATCTCTAATTTCTCCAAAATTGCATTACCACTTACTGCTTTGACACACAAAGGTAAACCTTACAAGTGGGAAGCTACTCAGGGGAATGTGTTTCAAACTCAAAAACAAAAGTTGTGCGATGCTCCTATTCTTACTTTGCCCGGCGGGATAGAGGATTTTGTGGTTTCTTATGATGCATCAAACCAAAGTGTTGGATGTGTTCTTATGCAACGTGGCAAGATGATTGCATACGTTTCAACACAATTAAATATTTATGAGAAGAACTACACGACTCACGATGTTGAACTTGGTGCTGTTGTATTTGCTTTAAAGATTTGGAGGCATTACTTGTATAGTACAAAGTGTGTGGTATTCACTGACCACAAAAGACTTCAACATATTCTTAATCAAAAGGAACTTAACATGAAACAAAGGCGTTGGGTAGAATTGCTCAATGACTACGATTGTGAAATACATTACTATCCTGGTAAAGCAAACATAGTTGCTAATGCGCTTAGTCGAAAGGATCATGGGAAGTCAATCATTCTACAAAGCATTCAAATCTTATCAGATATTCAAAATCGTATCCTTGAAGCACAAAAAATGGTTGAATCTGAAGGAAAGTTGCATGAGGAATTGCCAAATAGTGTTCAAATTGAATCCAAGGCAAATGGGTTGTTACAATTTCAAAACCCTTTGTGGATACCCAATCATAACAACTCAAGAGAACTTATTCTCAATGAAGCTCACAAGTCTCGTTACTCTATTCATCCTAGAGTCGATAAGATGTACAACAACCTTCGAGCTCAGTATTGGTGGCCAAGCATGAAAAATGACATAATCCTTTTCATATCAAAATGTCTTACTTGCTCTAAAGTGAAAGCCGAACATCAAAAACGGTCAGGATTACTTGAGAAACCTGAAATACCTACATGGAAGTGGGAAGGAATTGCTATAAATTTCATAACTAAACTCCCACGAACTTCCAAAGGTTGTAACATCATTTGGGTTTTTTTTGATCGTTTTACAAAGGCTGCTCACTTTCTACCAATTCGTGAAAGCTATCATGTTGAAGAGTTGGCTTGAATCTATATCAATGAAATTGTGTGTAGACATGAAGTTCCACTTAACATCATTTATGGCCGTGATGGTCGATTCATATAACATTTTTGGAAATCATTGCAATCATCATTGGGAACTCATTTGAATCTTAGCGCTGCCTACATCCACAAACTGATGGAAAATCTGAAAGGACCATACAAACATTAGAAAACATGCTTAGATGTTGTGTGATCGATTTTGGTGGTAAATGCGATACCCATTTACCTTAAATCGATTTTTCATACAACAACAGTTATCATACTAGTATCAATATGGCTCCTTTTGAAGCTCTTTATGAGTGTAAATGTCGATCACCAGTCTGTTGGAATGAGTTAGGTGAAGCTCAGATCACTGGACCTGAATTGATTCACGAAACAACAAACAAAATACTTCGAATTCGTGAGAATTTGACAACTGCAAGAAGTAGGCAAAAGAGCTATGCTGATAAACGGCGAAAGCCGTTGGGATTTCAAGTCAAAGATATGGTTCTTTTAAAGGTATCACCTTGAAAAGGTGTTGTTCGTTATGGCAAGAAAGGAAAGCTAGCTCCTCGTTTCGTAGGTCCTTTTAAAATCATGGAAAGGATTGGCAAAATGGCTTATCGACTTGAATTGCCTCAAGAACTTTCAAACATTCATTCTACCTTTCATGTTTCAAACCTGAAAAAGTGTCTAGCCAATGAAAATCTTCATACATCTCTTGATGAAGTGACTGTTGATGAAACAATGCACTTTATAGAGAGGCCGGTGAAGATTGTTGATCGTGAAATCAAGAAATTAAAAAACAAGCGAATTCTGATAGTCTTGGTCAAATGGGATTCTAAACAAGGCCCAGAACTTACATGGGAACGTGAGGATAAAATGAAGATCAAGTATCCATATCTATTCACGCAAGAGTCTTCCTAATTTTGGGACGAAATTCCTTAAAGTATGGGAGACTGTAATCTTTAGGGTTGTCATTATTTAAATTAGCATGTAATGGTGTCTTATTTATCATAAAAGAAAGTTCATGTGATTTGTTAAATTCAAAGACATATATATATGAATTTAATTAAAAATATGAGATTCATCTTATACTAAATATATATAAATTGTTCAAAAATACATTTTATTTAACTTAAATGATATAATTGATTCAAAATAAATTTTATTAAGATAATCAAAAACTATACTTTTAGTTTATTTTATAAACGTGTCATAAAACTTATTATATAAATATACAAATAAGTTTAACTTTTAGTAATATAACTAAAACTTTATATGGTTATAAAACTTATAAAGTTTTATTATTTTATACAATTTAAGTTAATTAGAAGGTAAAATTTGTATTCATTAAAAGTTTATGATCTTATAAAATTTATTTACACATAAAACTAACAACATAAAGAAATTAGAGGGGGAGGTTTGTAAATTTCTATAACTAGGATTAGTGTTAAAGAAATTTATGGTTAAAAGGAAACAAAACATGAAACATAAAGGACTAGAACTGTAAAATTTGATTCATCTTCTTGATTTCAAATTGCAACCACGTTTGACCCAGTTATTCGAACGGTTCTCAAAATCAAGCCAACTAAAACGTAATTTTAAATGCAATTCATAACCTAAAGGCGTTTCTTTCACGATCTGGACCAAAACCGAACCAATTAATTGGTAAATTAAACATAGTTAATGCCATAAACTATAACCGAAAGACCGCGTGAGAACTAAAACTCAAATTCGATTCATACGAACACCAAAATCAATACTCATACACACACATACATACACATACAAACTCATACGAACACTTACAAACTCAAACACATACAAGTGGTTGGTATATCCTCGAGCCGAGGATGGGGCACACGGGGATGGGATTCGGTTAGTAAACAGGTACATGTGCACATGCTACAGGACGAATCAATACTCAATACCCACAAGTACTTCGTAAGGAAAACTAATTGGCCACCGAGCATTTACATGGTGTCAACCCCAACTTGTCATTCAGTGATCTTCATTTTCAACTCTTAATGTTTTGTAGCAAGGGACCTTGGATGACTATGATTCTCTCAGATGTGACTATGTGTCCTCTAATTGTTATCCTCTAGCTACGCGCTGTCGTTGAACGTTACACCTAGGTTACTTCTATGGGTTGGTACTGTTAATCATCAAGTGTGACTCTAGGAGCTACCCCTTTAGATTTTCGGTCGCCTATAGTTGTGAGCTAAACTTGATTTTCAAACGCTAATAAATTAGAATTTGATTACCAGTATACTTTTCAAAATTATAAACAGATTTGATGTTTGAAATGGAAATACTACACATACAATACTTTGGGTTATACAACAATACTGAAATGGTGAATGGTCAGAGTGAAACTCTTAATTTCCATTAAACGCAAAGTTTAGTCTAGTCTATGGGTTTGTAATCCTAGCTTAATGTTATTATGCTTTAGTTATTCTCAAATGTTGTGCTATGCATACAATATGATCATTCCGATTATCGCATGATATCACGCCTCGAGATTATTCTACCCGACGGGAAAGTCGATCCAGCCCGTTGGCTCGGGGTGTGACATTACATCTTGTAACCTCACTGCTTTTCAGGTAAATGTTATTGCAAATATTTTACTAATGATAGAAAAAAATATGCTATTGGGATTATTTAACTTTTCTTTGTGCTATAAACTCTGAAATTCACTATTGAGAACATATAATTAAAATGCATAAATTACTAGGAAGTTGTAGTTGTTATATAACTAAAACATACCCGGAGTGATTATTGCAGTTTCCACATACACTGCATATTTTGATTTAAATGATTTTGGGTAAAAGTATAAGATTCTATCACTAAATATAGGCAAAGACACATGTCATAGTTTATCAAAGTGGTGGCGGGCTGGCGGCTGAATAGGTTGCGACCGACTTCTACGTATGCCTTATACATAAATTACTTCTGTCTATCATGGATGTGTCGGTGATGTGATTTAGTGAGGAGAATTTTTGAACGTTTTATTTAAATAAATGAATTAATATAACGGTGATAATGAAACACCAAACGTTGGTGAGGACACAAAAATCAATTTAAAATGCGATTATTATTTCAGAAACACCAAACGTTGGTGATAAATAGCGAAATCGCCATCTCTGCCATGGCTGACCTCCGTTTCAGGCGAATGGCCCATAAGAATGAGCCATTCATACGAATGAACCACAAGAATGAGTCACTCGTATGAATGGCCATAATAATGAGTTATTCGTATGAATGGCCATAAGAATGAGCCATTCGTATGAATGAACATAAGAATGAGTCATTCGCATGAATTGCCATAAGAATGAGTCATTCGTGCGAATAGCCAACAAGAGTTAGTCATTCGTATGTATGAACATAAGAATGAGTCACTCATATGAATGGCCATAAAAATGAGCCATTCATATGAATGGCCCACAAGAATGAGTCATTCTTATAAAGATCCATAAGAATGAGTCATTCTCATTTTAATTGCACGAACTCGGTTAACAGTTTAGATTTGAAAAGAATAATCAGACAAGGAATCATAGCTCAAGCATATCGTCAAAATCTTGATTGTAGGATTCGAGTAAAGTTCTGTTTCCTACGTCTGCTTACCGAAGAACTAAGCAAAATGCTTAGTCATGTGAGTTCTCATAACCCCCTTTTACTATTTTCATTTTTAAACTCGGGGGTGAAACATGTATACTTTAAAATCTTATACTTTTGTATAGCACTTGTGATTCTTGGAGGTCATAGATGTATTGCCACTAGACTTGCATTGATCTGACCACTGTTGATTGAGTCGACTTCGGTCCTCCACAATGATTAAGGTAAACTCTTATGTACATTGAACCACTATTGATTGAGTCGACTTCGGTCCTCCGCAGTGATTAGGGTAAACTCTTATGGACATAGAATCACCGTTGATTGAGTGGACTTCGGTCCTCCGCGGTGCTTATTTACGTTGTTGATTGAGTTGTCTACGGTCCTCCGCGGTGACTTCTTATATTGTTGATTGAGTTGATGTTGATGTTGGTCCCCCACGGTAACTATAAGTTAAACTCATATGTTAAAATCATTGTTGTGGTTATTGTTTTGTTGATTGAACTTATTTGGAATCTTTTTTGAACTTACTTGTATTATTTGTTGATCTGTTGATCTGCTTGTTAGTGAACTTACAGGATCTTTACACGTTCACATGTGTCTATTTAAGCTCTTATAACTATTCTTGTGTGGTTTAAAACTTTTGATTACTCACCAACTACTTCTGTAGTTGACACTTGATTTCTTACATGTTTCAGGGAATGAGGAGAAGTAGGGAGGATAGCTCTACATATTTTGGATATCATCACATAAGATCTTGAACTTAGCTAATTTAATTGAATCTACTAAAGACTAGGATTTAGTTAACTTAACTATATCTTTTGTGTAACTTGTTTTAACTACTTCATGATGAACATGATTTTTTTGTAATTACTTTGAATAATTAAATGATACGTGATTGTACATTTTAGTTGCCCACGAGCTTTTGAACAATCTGCACATTTCTTGTGGCATCCCGATGATTCCACCGTCGGTAAGGGTGTTACACATCTCATATTCTTGCTTGTTCTTCTTCATCACTCTTTTACTCATCTTCTAGATTTTTTCTGCTCTTGTTTTGCTTAATCTTCACAAAATAGGTAGATCATATTCCGCAACCGTTTTTACATTTGGTATCAGAGCTAAGTTCCAGAGACTATCAGTTTAATCATTGATTGTCTCATACTTGTGCTCAACACCCTAATTTTGTATTTTTTTTAAGTTCTTTGAGGTTCTTGTTGCTCTATTCTAGAACCTATTTGGGTTTTTTTTTTGTGTTTTGATTTAGTAAACACAAATGGATTTTGTGTCTCCCTAATTTCGGTCAAAACCCCACCCAAATTTGATAATCATCGAATGATTTATCAAATTTTTGTTTAGTTGATAAAAATGACGGCAGTTGATAAATTCTTAGGGTAACTGGGTTTGTTTTAGATAAGAATATTTTGGTAACGTCGATGTATCAATTAAGGTTATCAGAATGTTTCAATTGAATACGTGTTATTAGAAGCATGGAATAACTTCCAAAGAATTCTTCCGATTGACTAGTACAATTTTTAATTGATTGTATCTTCCAAGGCATCAATTTTAGCAGCTTCTTCCAATCACCTATGTCTTCTGAAAAGCACATGGTCCACCTACTTCTGAAAACTTCAGAGAAGTGCTTTCGAACAGAACTTCCGATTGAAAGCTTCTTTGGTTTGATATTATCTTCCGAAGAGGAAACGTTTGATTTGCAACTCTTCCTATGATTCTTCCAATAAAAAAAACTTGTGGCTTATTTTGAAAATAGAACTTCCAATAAGCTTCCGTTTCTGTTTGGAACTTTCAATAAAGACATTTTGATAACGTAAATGGAATTATTTAAAGACCTTTGAGACTTATTGGTTCAAAAATCATTGGATGGCAATTTGGTAATCATCACAATATTTATGTCCATATAATATGAACATGTCAGCCAACTTTTATTTTAGAAAAATAATTCTTGGAAGATTCATCAAGAATTATTTGCAAAAGCCAACGGTATATGATACCACAATATTTGCTTGAGGTTATAAATGTAATTTTTGTTATTATTTTAACTAAATGGTCACTGCAATTTCCGAATTGTTCATTTTGGATTTGTTACTTACAAGGAATCTAAGGTTTTGGTATGACAATATGTTAACTTTCTAAGTGTTCATTTATGATATCCAAGCTCTAATGGATCTACAAATTAGAACTTTGAAATTAACAAAATCTTTCAGAAGTGATGTCTTCTCTTAATATGCAATGTCCACTTCCTAAGTGTTTATTTATGTGATGTTCAAGTTCTAATGCATCCTCAAATCAACACTTTAGAAGTTGATAACATATGACATCACTTTTGAAACACATTAGCCTTTGGTTCACTCGTTCGGTGGCATTGTTGGAAGTACTATAGACTTGGCATCATAGATCTAAAACTCATATGAGGTAAAAAAAAATTTTAGTGAGTTAATGATGTCTATTATGTAAGTCCAATTGTTTGTAGCATGGAATATATTGTCAGTTAGCAATGATTGCTTCTGAAGAAACACTACATGTTTTTAAAGACTTATGGGTCTTTACACGTCAGTTATCTATAGCATCAGTTTAGGGGGAGATTGATGGATAGATTGAAACTGATGGCAAGTGTGTTATCAGTGGTTTATCAGTGAAGACTTTGGTTTCATTGATGTGAAGATTTCTTATTTCTACTTTGAAAACCCTCAAGAATCACATTGTTGGGATATAGTTTACACTCATATTGGAACCATTATTTGTCATATGTTCATTACAAGGATGATTAGGGCTTCCTATACTTGGACCAACACCCTATATTTAGGTATCTTTTGGGTTGGGATTGAAGATTAAGATTTTTTAATCTTAGGGGAGCATCATTGAAGGGAAAGAAGACGAGTGGAATATATGGAACTTCAAATAGATTGTTTTGGGTTTGATAAGTGGAATAAAGATAATTTCACAATCTGTTGCGGTGAAAGAAACATGAATTGCATCTACACAAATTCAATATTATTATTCATGTATGTTTCATCATATTTCTGCATTTTTTTACATTCATCTAACCAAATATGAGAGACTGTTGGATCTAGAAAATTCAAGACCAACAGTTAATTTGGATAAATTTAATGTAACAAAGAGTATTATGTATTTGTTGATTAGGGAGAAACAAACCACCGCACGATCCATTGAATTCTCAAGATTATGAAGACACTCGATTACCACAAGACCCGAAGACCACATAAAATGATAGATCTTAAATGAATATTTGTTATTTATTATCGTTTTGTTGTATTTATTTTTTTAACTGTCACACCCCCTGCGCCGCGTGCAGAATCCACGGCGCGGTGACGATCGATGGTTGAATCATGCACAAGTATTGAATAAGAACAACCACAATGCATTACTAATTTTTATAGAGATTAGACCATTGTTTAGTTACAGACAATCTATCTATCTTCCCAAAAGAATGACAACTACAGACCCAAAAATATTGTTTTCAAAATAAGACTCAGACAAGATAATTAAACAATCAAGATTAAATGAGTTTCTAATCCATCCTAGCTTGTTTCTTCATCTTGTTCTATCTTAAAACGGTCTCCTTAGTTGTCCTTTAGAATGTCTTAAACCTGATTACCTGAAACACATGAAAAGTAACTGTCAACTACAAAAGTAGTTGGTGAGAACAATAGGTTTAACATTTGTAAACATGAATCTGCATTGTAAGGCATATGTATAAAGCAGTAATTGAAAATACATGGATGGTTGCAACCCAAACTAACATCAAGTAAGAATAATGTGTGCAAACAATCAAGAGACTGTTTACTAGAAAAGCCAACATATAATCAAATCCCAAACCACGTTTGGAGTCAGAAAATTTGTCAGCAAACGCATTCAACACGAGTTGTACTAAAGAGTTTACTCAGAAGACAACTCCGTGTTGACGTAACTCGGTCAATATGACTTATGTTGATAAATTTAATTAACAGCAATTTCATATTACTGTAATGCAACCAATTCTGCAGTTAGTTTTTAAAACAAATTTAAAAGCTAACTCCAGCTTTGGCGTAACCAATGTGTGTCCCGCTTTCCCTTGTTGTGATCACCCAGTACTAACACTATAAGAATAAGAATACGTGTCTTGATGTGTGTATAAGTTTGTTCACAACGATGAACACCATGCTTTTGAATAATTTGATTTGAAACCTTTGGTTGAATGCCTCATTTGATTACCATGATTTGAAAACCTTGCTTGAATACCCTGAATTGAAATCCTTTGATTGAATACCACCATGAAAACTATTGATTGAATACCTTGTTTTGAAACCCTTGATTGAATACTGAGAATAGTGTCCTTGTATAATAACAAGGTTTATAAAATAATATCTTATCGAAAGCACAAGTTTATAGTAAAAGAGTTTATAAAAATTTATTCTTTAAAAGTGTTTAACATTTATAAAACCATTTTTGTGTAAAACAGTTGTAAAAACAGTTTAGAGAACTTTTTATAAAACCTTTTAGTAGAAAATGTTTAATAGTTGATAAAACCTTTTAAACAGTTGATAAATCATTTTGAATACATGAGAAATCATTTAAAAATAGTTGAGAAATCCCTTCAATTTGTATAGTGAACCTGTATTGGTTGAAAAATAGCATGAATCCTGTATATGAAATATGATTGTATAAAGTGTGTTTGGTCATGTGTTCCACCCCAAAACAGTTGTAAAACAGTAAAAGAGGGGCTAATATTCTCACCTGACAGCAGTAGACTCTGAACCAGAACAAGTAGCAAGTAGCAAACAACAAGGCTTCTAACTGGTTCCTATATCATTGCAATCATCATAGAATTTAGTTAGTTTGATTCAGACTACCATTGATTGCCACTTGATTTATGAAAATGTGTTATGGTTCAATCACTTGGGCTCAATATTTGTTGTTGGGCCGAAGGATGTGTGATAGGCCAAACCCAATAGACTGTTGGGCCGAACAGTCGCTATGGGCCCAAAAGAATATGTGTGGGCCGAATACTATCATGTGGGCCGAAAGGGTTGATTATTGGGCCCAACAAGTGGCAATTTAACCTAATAATCACCACCTTCGTAATAACAACATGATTTCTAATTCAATCCCCATACATTTCATATTTAACCATTAAATTTATGAGTTAAATTGTTTATAAACCCATTGGGCCGAATTCATAGCTTCGAATCGAATGGTTTGGGTGTGTGCCGGGCCAGCCTATGGGCCGAATGTTAGGACCTGATTTCTAATAATGGTGTTGGGCCCGGATCAAAAGTGGGCCGAAACATGGACTACGTGGTTATATGGGCCAGATAATCAATTTAGATTGGGCCTAGTAAATATGTGGAATCGTTCCTTGGGCTTAATAACACCTATATGGGCCGATCAAATGTGTTTGAGCTGGGTGGCGGTCGCACGAAGGTAGCAGCTCCCAGTCACAGCGAACCTGTGAAGTTGTGATAGATGTTCGGTTAATGTAGGCTACAGGTTTGTCCCAAACGTTCAAGGTTCGTAGGTTTGCTAAGGGAATAAGGTTCGGCTCAGAGGTTTATCAGTTCGAAGGTTCGCTTGACTGGGTGGGCTCGTGCATGGCTTGGGTTTGTGAGTAGCACCAGGTTCGTCTGTTGATGATGAGCATAGGTTCGGCTCTTTCCCGCCCAACATGGGTTCATGGCCTGAGGAGGGTTCGCCTAAAGGTTGGAGGTTCGGCCATGGCAGGTTCGCGATCCAGGAGGGTTCCGCCAAATGGAAGCTTCGGCTAGGGTTCGGTGGCCTTGAAGGTTCGGTTGATCAGCAAAGGTTTGGCTGATGCATGAAGGTTTGTCGAGCTGATGATGGTTCGGCTGCAACAGGAAGGTTCGTCGAGCTGATGATGGTTCGGCCATGCATAGGTTCGGCTGGTCGAAGGGTTCGGCCAGCCCTTTCACCTGAACGAACATGTTCATCCTTCTCGGTATTCCTCCCAACTGTTGTCAAGCCGTTCACCATGGATATGTTAAACGTAAATGGCTACCTCTTGGTCGCGTGGGTCGAAACAAAAGGTGGTTGTCCGGTTAACTAGGAGTGTCGAGTCAAATAACAACAAAACCCTAATTTCGTGATGTTTCAAGCATTAATACCTTGAATTTGGCCGGATAACTTTCCAGATCTGTTGTACTTTCTTATAGAGAAGGTTGAGAGCTTCGCGTAGGTTCAAGAATCACCCAATTTCGTCAAGAAACGAGCAAGATACGCGAGTTTGAAGACTAAAATTTCTAGAGAGAGGGTGCGGGAATGTGGGTTTAGAGAGAGAAAGGGCTAGTGGAAATAAGGAGAATCACCCTCATTTGATGTTTTTATACTCCGGGTTATTCGAGTTTGTTTCGGTTGCTCGGTGTGCGTTTTCGTCGCGTTTCCGGAAATTTTTACACGTAATTTATACGTTTTAAATAACAGAGTTGTTATTCTCATTATTTTGATGAGTTTCAAAATTGTAAAATGTAAAATAAAATATTTTACTTATTTTTACACTTCGTTCGCTGCCAGACCGTTAAACGACCATAATTACGTGTATACCCGCAATTGCGTACGTTTTTCGGTCGTATTATTTATTTATTAACGTTTACTCGTAATTATAAGTTCAACATTCGTATCTTTATGGATCGTCACCCATAACTATACTCAGTCTCGCTTACGCATTACGATTTTTGTTTAATTAATTCATTTGTCATACTATTCGTCATAACACTACGCACCAACACTATCCTATTACACCGAACGCAGTATATATATAGGGCATACCCAGAGTCCAGCTAACTGCCTTATCTACGCCAGCCCACCACTGTTTCGATATAATACAATACTGTTCTTGCCCAGCGTAATCAACTGTAAATAAATAATACATACTTGTTCCTAATTAAATAAGATCCTAGAACACACAAACACAACCATGCACATATGAATCACATTGACTGATTGAATATAAATACACATTGTTCTATCACTGTTTACGACTACCATGACTAAATGCACATATGTTACATTAAGGTTTTAGGTCATGTGAGACTATAAATAGAAAATATTCTCTATTTTGCTCACAAGCAAACAAGAGCGTGGTGAGAGTGTGCTTCAATATAGTATTGAGAGATAATTCCCATGAACTCCATGGATTCTTTATCCATGGAGTTTAAGAGCATGTGAGGGGTATGTAATGTAATCTTGTTGACTATTGAATCTTATTTGTTTTACTTTGTTAGTCATTGTATTACATCCCATATTCTTGCATGCTGTTCTTCATCACTATTTTGCTCATCTTCTAGAGATTCTCTGCTCTTGTTTTGCTTAATTTTCACAAAACTTGTAGATTCTATTCCGCAACCGTTTTTACACTTGGTCATCACTCATGTTCACCTTGAAAAGAAACAAGTAACACTGAGAGCACTTATTATGGTACATAACCAAGTACATCCACTATACCCCCAACGATGCTGATAAATAAATTAAAAGTCAAGTTTCTCAAGTGGTTATCGAGCATTCAATCCATAATTTGAAGCAAATTCAAGTGACATCCAACCTAATATACATAGCATGTTCCATCATGAGTTGCCATGGTCACTTCTCCATTTTGATAAGAGTGTGGGTGTGAATCATGCGTCCAAGCTCCACGATTATACGAGTGTTACATAAAACTCATCAAAAAGAAAATTTTCACATACACACTCTCTTTCATTCATCTAAACATCACCTAGAATTTGGATAGCAAAAACTAACTACACTATCTACATATGCTCAAATAAATATCTAATTATACACATTGGTAAAGTATGAATGGTAAGCAATATAGGATGTGTTGGATAGAGTTGCTCACTTGAACAACACTTGTTTCTGAATACAAGTTAAAAGATGCAGAAGTTTTGTTATCAGGATTCTCAATTACTTTTGCAAAGTATGAGAAAACAAAGACACCCAGCTTAGAGTATTTTTTTCTCAACTATTGCAGTGTTACAAGACACATACAATCCACACTTATTACTTAGTTTACACACAAAGCTATAGTTGTATCATCGTAGGAATACAAGACTAGACTTATACTAGAAACAAAATAAAACATATTTTAGTATCGTATTGTTGCTTGACAGACCAATCCATGTTAGTTAAAATTAATAATAGTAATTACATTCGTTTTTACATTAAATGTTTATGATAGAGTAATTGTGTTAATCTCCAATGTATCATTAGATATTCTATAATTGTTGCTGATTTGGGAGTTGTAAGATGTTTTTCTGACCTATATATGAATGCCTTCTTATCCTTTTCAATCTTCCTAAGTAAGCTCTTCAACTATCTTCAAATAGCTTCAGCATTAGCATGTAGGGGTGTGCACAAAACCAAAAAAATCGACCCAGAACGAAAATAACTGTACCCAAATATAAACCGAACGGGTTTCATATAATTTTTCTAAAACCCGAAAGTTTGGGTTTATGTCACACCCCGAGCCGGCGGGGTTGGATCGGATTCCCCGTCGGGCGGAAGGTTCCCGGGCGCGATATCGTGAGTGATAATCGTGATGATCAAATTGTTTACATTGCACAAATATAAATGAGAAATGCTAAGTAGAATAGAATTGCAAAGTCAAATTACATCCGTATCGTTCATAATTTAACAATGTAAACCTATCATAAACATCATAAGATATATATCTTGTAACTGCACAAGATATACAAAATAATGGTATAATGATGTTCCAAAAGTATGCAGGGCCAAAAATACTAAGTCTTCTATATGAAGTCCTAGTCCAAAAGCATAAGCTTCTTAATTGACATGTTCGTCACCTGAAAAGTCATGCAAAAATAAAGTCAACACATGGTTGGTGAGTTCATATAGTTTAGTAATTGAAAATGATTTGTAAACCTTTTTCGGTAAAGACCCTAACTTCATTAACATCATATGTAATATCCACATCGGTATGCTTTTATATAGGGAATACCCCTGAGTCGAGCCTACAACCCGCCCAGACGCCGTCCCACCACATACTATTACGCATATGACACTGTTGTTAATGATAATTAAGCATTTTTACCTACCATACACTTCCATTCCACTATAGTTGTAATGTACACTCAAAACATTTGTGAAACCCTCGGGTAACAACCTTAATCTCATTAACATCACATGTATCATCCAGATCGGTATGCTTATATATAGGGCATACCCCTGAGTCGAGCCTACAACCCGCCCAGACGCCGTCCCACCACATACTAATCCATATAGGACATTGGTGTTAATGATAATTAAGCATTTTACCCCTACCATTAACCCATTTGTTCTTCAGTTCTTTGTTCCTGTAAATACAACAATTTGAAATCTCTATGGATTCTTTGAGTTCATCACACAATTATGATCAACCACAAAAATTATAGAAACAGTTAAATAAATGCTTAATTAAATACATAAATAAACATTTAATAAAATCTAAGTCATAATGATTGGGCCTTGGTCAACTCGAGTGGACTAGTCTAGCAATCAGGTACTTAGTAGTAAAGGAGATCTGTAAACCTCATCAAACATGTGACCTATAATCAATCAGTCTAACTAGGACATCTTTTGATAAATAGGCTTTTATAGTTCTTTAGACCGTCCATAGTTCGTATAGTTCTTTAGTTCTTTGGCACATGTTATCTTTGAGCATTTCCCAGATGTTCCTCAAAACAGTTAGGGAATAATGTAAATATCATCAAGCATGCGTCTCATATTCGATCAGTCTAGCTAGGACATATTTCAAACCTGAGATTGGCACATGCTATCTTTGATATTTCCTAATTATACCCTTAAAATAGTTCGTTGTACTTAGTTCTTTAAAATAGATCGTTAGTTCTTTGACAACACACCCTTGAAATAGTTCTTTGAAAATAGATAGTTAGTTCTTTGAAATAGACCTTTGCAAATAGTTCTTTGATTTAGATCTTTAGTTCTTTGAAAATGGTTCTTTGAAAATAGTTTCTTTGATTTGAAACAATTCACCTAGACAGGAGTCTAGAGTAACAGTTATACATGTGTAGGATCAGATGTTCTCATTTGATCAATATTAGGTTATAGCAGCGGAATTCAACGATGAATTAGCTCAAAATTAGCAAGAACAAAGTTAATCTAATAGAACAGTAAAGCACAAGTTGTTATAGAAAGAGAATTCTGCAAAAGGAATAATTCATTCAATTCGCACTAACTTCGTTACAGATACAATATGTCAACTGCCCTTATATAGAAGCAGTGACGTCTGATGATGTCACATGATGTTGACACCTAACAGACAAAAGATAACTACTGAAATAACTAAACTACTGAGAATGTTTACTACATCTGAAAACATCCTCTTACAACTACTGAAGAAATAAAACTACTGAAATAAAACTACAACTACTGAAGGCTAACTACAACATCTGAAAATTAACACTTCAGCTGTTGTGAACAACATCTGAAGACTTGTTCTTCAGAGCTTGTAACTCTTCAGATCTTCTCTTCAACAGTCGTTTGTCTTCAGCTGTTGTGCTCTTCTTCAGTTGTTGTGTGCCTGTGGGACTTAGAGAATTTTCTGATCAGGCTCATTGGTTCTTTTGGTCCAACAAACTCCCCCTGAACCAATGCAGCCAAAACCTCTAATTATTAGTTGTCCCACTTATTGTTGATTTTCCAGGCAGAAAGATGTGTCTTTTTCCTTAGAGATCAGCTTCTAAGATGACCAATTAAGTGTAGGCCTGGATGACAGCAGCTTCAGAAGATCTAACAGTTGAAGAATGAGAGAGAACTCCAATTGGGGAATGGACTAAGAGTTGTTGCCTCTCTCATTGAAGCTACTGCCCATGCACGAGTCTAAAAGATTCTCTGACATAGGCTTCCAGAAGGACTACTTGATCTTCAATGGTTAGTAGCTCTGGCTCACCTTCAAAGAAGAACTCAGGTCCATAGTATTCAGAAAGGTACCTGCTTGTAGACCCATTGTGCAGTTCAATCCTTGTGATTTCTCTGTATACAAATTCATCTGGATGTTTTCCTTCCAGGAACAATTGTAGCTCATTCTTCTTTAACCCTTCCATTCTATTGTATACCAGCCCCTTCTTGATCATTTTGTTTTCCAATAGCTTGGAAACTGGCAGTTTAGCATTGTGAACCTTCTTAAAATCTTCAATGATTTCCCAAGGGTCCATCACAAACCCAGCCATAATGTCAGCACTTATCACCTTTTTGATTCTTCCTCTGTAGGCTTGTGGAATGTTTCTTTTGTGTATCCTGTGTTGTACCCTTGGGTCAGGCCATACCCGGATTACTTCTTTCCTGTACTGGAAGGTATGCCTTAGTGCAAATAACCTTTATGCTTCCTTCCTCATAGCTGTTAGCGAGGAAGTCTGAGGGTAGTCTTTGTCTACCAATCTCAGAATTTTGTCATCATATAGTCTCTGACTTTCCTCTTCTTCTATTTTCACTTTTACAGCTTGCATCTGAGATTCAGGAGTCATTACAGGGACAATGGAAGACTCAGGCTTTTTCAGTTTTAGAACAGTTGACAGTGGTTGCCTATCTTCATCATCTTCCTCCTGAATCATCAGCTTTCTCCTCTTCTTGAGAGGTGCATCAATTGTTTTGACAGGTTTTGATTTTGGGATGGAAGTAGCTGATTTTGGAGCAGGTTTATGAAAATTAAGCATGCTGGAAGTGAGTTCCTGTTGAGACTTTTTAAGCAGCTCCTTCTTTTTCTTCAGGCCCACCACATCCATTGCTTCAACTATCAGTTCTTTGTTAGGAGTCTCAGAGCTGCAGATCTTTGTTGTAACTTTGATAAGATTATCCCTATCCCAAGCCCTGATCTCAGCAACTGATCTCCCTAAGAATTTGGCTACAAACCTAGCCATGACATGAAGTCTCTCACTTTCTTCCTTGTCATATTGCTTCCAAATGTTGTCTATGTGATTTATTTCCAATTCCCTGATCTTCTTATTCAGATCTTCAGGTTCAGCATCCTCCTTGAAAAGTTGTCTTATGATTTCATCCATGGCTTGAAAATGGACTTGATCAACCTGTTGTACTAGCTTCTGAAGCTCAGACATTTCAGGCTCTATCACATCAGCAGCCTTTTCAACTATAATCTTTTCAGCCTTTTCACTTGCAATCTCTTTCTCTACAACTTTTTCAACCACATCAGCCTTGGAAGATTTCTTCTGCCTTTTGTAGGTAAATTTCAGAGGAGAGGCAGGCTTTTCAAAGTCTATAGCTTCAACTTGTATACCCACTTCCTGTACATCACCAGAATCTTTCCTTTTTGTCTCTATGACAGAACTAGACTCCCCCTTTTTGGCTGCAGTTGGTGTAGGAGGTTTAAGGCTAGAAAGAATTGTTTGAACTGCACCATCTATCATTGTTTGGATTTGTGTTTGTGAGGGAAGTAGCTTGTCAAGAGATTGAGAAATAAGGGTTTGGAGGATGGGAGTGATGAGAGGAAGAGCAGCAATGAAAGCAGCAACAAATGCTTCTGGGGGTTTTGAGCCCAGAGGATTTGTGCCTGAAGCAGAGGCAGGTGGCTGTTGTTGTTTTTGTGTGGAGGATGAAGTGTTTTGGGGACCTCCAGAAGTTGAAGGTGCCATCTGTGGGTGAGAAAGGGCAGATGGACTTTTATCCTTGGACATTTTGGTGAGCAGCTCATTGAGTCTGCAGACCTCAGCCTCAAGGAATTTGTTCCTTGATAGAACATTTGATAACAATGTTTGGTCATCATCAGCCTTGGCTGAATCATCTGACCTCCTGATAGTATCAGGATGTACCTGAGTTGAGTGTGGCTCAACATGTTCAGGTGCCCCTTTGTCTTGGTACTGAGGACTTCCAACCTCAGGGATAAACCCTTCATCAGTTGTTGCCTCTGGCAGGGTCTTAGATATGGTACTACTATCAATCACTCCAAATGATGGAGGTGATGAAGTAGCAGCCCTGTCAGATGTCAGAATCTCTCTGTCCACACTAGGAGATCTGATATGGTAGTCAGAATCCTGTGGGTTATCAGAAACACTTTGATCCTCCCCCTCAATGTTGGAGCTAATCCCAGTTTTAATAGGTGTCTGGGTGGGGATAGGAGTGTTTAACTGATCCAGGATTTGATCAATTACAAAAGTTGGGCTTTGTTGGGTGGTTTCAGTAGGAATAGGCTGTGAAGCAGAGTGCACCCGGGGAGATTGGTGCTGTTCAATAGAAGCCTTTTCAAATGAAAGAGGCTCTAGAAGTGTGTCTACCCCTTCCATGGTTGCACCAAGTTCCTGTTGAGAGGAAGCCTGGGCGGTTTCAGCTGGTGGAGTCTGATGGACCACTGGCTGACTACTTCCAGTGACCATGTCATGCCTTGGTGAGGCATGGGCAGACTCAGGGGACTCATTTCCCTGAGCAGCCTTTTTGGGCTTTTTAGAATGTGGTTTGGTGGGGACTTTGGATGTTGATTTGGAAATGGAGACTGTGGGTTCCCTATGCTTGGGTTTTAGCTTTCGGGCAGCCTCTTTCAGTGTGAGGTTGGAGTTGTGTCGGGAATATACCTCCAGTAAAACTGCTGGAGCAGAGATCCCCTGACCAACAAGGCCATTTTGCTTTAACTGTTTTTCTATGATGGCCATGATAAAACGTGGGTAAAGAAGCCATCTAGAAGAAACAGGTTTAGCAGCATGTTCAGTTAATTCGGAAAATAGAATTTGTGAAAAATTTAGTTTTTGAGAGTCGAGAATTGAGAATAATACCTGCTGCCACCTTGAAGACATCTGGTCCCATGAGGATGATTTTGGAGCCAAGCAGATGTTGATCATGTGAAAGATAAGACGCTCAGGATCATTGAAATGCTTCTTGTACAGAGTTGAGTCACTCAAGTCACCCTGGTATTCGTGACTTGTGAAACAGAGGTCAGTTAGGTTCTTTGGGAATTGAATGACTAGGTTTGCATCATCAAGTTGAAGAACCTCCCTCAGTTCGGCTGGACTGATGTGGACAGTGTGTCCATTTACTGTAGAGCGAAGAGAAATAACACCAGTGCCGATGTTGATGAGCTCGACATTTATCCAGAATTGATGAATGGATTCAACATGAAGTGTGGGATTGATAAGAAACGCGGTTTGGAATTGCGATGCATTCATGAGATCAACAGCTTCATCAAACTTGGACCAGAAGGATGATTTGGTGAGATATGCGACTGAGTTATGACGAGGTTTAAGGTTCATTGTCGCCATGGAAGCAGAGACTTGAGAGGGAAGATAGGTTTTTGAAAAAAAATTGAAAGTTCTGATGAAGTGGTAATGAAACAACTGAAGAGGGTTTGGATTAAATAGATATTGGAAGTTGTTCTTCAGATGTTATAAAGAGAAAACAGCAGTGGTTGAAACAGCTGAAGAGTAAAGTTACTCATCAGGTGTTGTGGACAATTTTTGTTCATCAGCTGTTTTCATCAATTGCTCATCAGACGTTGTAAATCATCAGATTTTCTCATCAGATTTTGTGAAAAATTGGTCATCAGAACTTGTGAACAAAAGTTGTTCATCAGACTTTGTGAAATATGTTTGACCTTCAGTACTTTGTCAACCAAAACCCATCAGTACTTTTAACTGATAATATTGGTAAAGATCAGATGTTTCCTTGAATCAGTACTTCTGATACTTATCAGTACTTACTGAAAATATCAGGAGTTGCAAGGTGATAGAAAATAAATATTTTTGTATTTTTGAAAATTTTATCTGGTGGATGGAATTTATTAGTGTGAAAACCAATTTATTCAAGTTGCAGCATACCAAGCCTGAGAACTAAATTTTGAAAAGTTGAAGTGTCTAAAGGTTTAGTAAAAATATCTGCAAGTTCATCAGCACTAGGAACAAACTTTGGATCAATCAGACCCTTTTCAAAACAATCCCTTATAAAATGATGTCTGATTTCAATGTGTTTGGTCCTAGAGTGCTGAACTGGATTCTTGACAATACAAAGAGCTAAGGCACTATCCATTAACAATGGTGTCTTAGACTCTTTGATGCCATAATCCAAAAGTTGAGTCTGAAGCCAGAGAATTTGTGAAGTACAGCTTGCAGCAGCAATGTACTCGGCTTCAGCTGTGGAGGTAGCCACAGATGTTTGTTTCTTACTCTGCCAAGAAACCAAACAGTTACCTAGAAACTGACAGCCACCAGAAGTTGATTTTCTGGTAAGTTTGCATCCTGCATAGTCACTATCAGAGAAAGCAACAAGCTTGCAGGAATGCCCAGTGGAATACCAAATTCCCAGTGATTGAGTGCCCTGCAAGTATCTGAAAATTCTTTTAACAGCAATCAAATGAGATTCTTTAGGTGCAGCCTGAAATCTAGCACAAACACATGTAGCAAACATAATGTCTGGCATAGATGCTGTGAGATACATCAAGGAACCAATCATACATCTATAAAGTGTTTCATCAACTGATTTACCTTTCAAATCTGCATCAAGTTGTGTGGTGCTGCTCATGGGGTTAGAACATTGTTTACAGTTTTGCAAATCAAATTTCTTTAACAACTCTTTTGTGTATTTGGATTGATGAATGAAAATTCCATCAGGATTTTGTTTGATTTGAAGACCCAAGAAAAATTGTAATTCCCCCATGGCACTCATTTCAAAATTCTTGGTCATTAACTCAGTAAAATCAGCACACAACTTTGGATCAGATGAAGCAAAAATTATGTCATCAACATAAATTTGAACAAGGAGCTTATGCTGTCCTACTTTCTTTATGAACAAAGTTTTATCAATGGAGCCTCTAGTGAAATTATTTTGAAGAAGAAAAGTGGATAGAGTGTCATACCAGGCTCTAGGTGCTTGTTTCAGCCCATAAAGAGCTTTATCAAGCTTATACACCCAATCAGGATGTTTATTGTCCTCAAAGCCTGGTGGTTGGCACACATACACTTCTTCTTTTATTTTACCATATAAGAAAGCACTTTTGACATCCATTTGAAAAACTTTTAATTTGTGTAAGGCAGCATATGCTAAAAACAACCTAATTGCTTCTAATCTGGCTACAGGGGCAAAAGTTTCATCATAATCAATACCTTCTTCCTGAGAGAACCCCTGTACAACCAGTCTGGCCTTGTTCTTAACTATTTGACCATTTTCATCAGTTTTATTCCTAAACACCCATTTAGTGCCTATTGCACACTTACCTTGGGGTAAAGGAACCAGCTCCCAGACTTGTTGTTTCTTGAACTGCAACAACTCCAACTGCATAGCCTCCACCCAGCTATTGTCTCTAAGTGCTGTGTGATAGTTCTTTGGCTCTTGTTGACTGACAAATAAAGCATAGAGACAAAAGTTTGACAATTGACTTCTTGTTGAAACACCAGCAGAAATGTCACCCAGAACTTGAGATAATGGATGATCCTTCAGTTCTTGATATGGAATAAGATCAGTGCAAGTGTTTGCTGGAGGTCCAGTTGCTGCAGATGTTGATGAAGAACCCGGGAACAGTGCAGCAGGAATTTCAAATGATGTAGAAGATTCTAGAATTTCATCAGCATTGGTATTGGGAGGAACAACTGGAGCAGGAGGAGCATCAGATTTAGCAGACATTGGCAGATTATCACTAAATCTGAACAGATGAGTACTTTCATCTTCATCATCAAGACTTCCTTGTGTGGTTGCTGAAGACTCAACTGGAGATTGATAGGATTCATGTTGCAAGATGTCTAGATTAAACATCTCAACTGGATTTTGTGGAATAGAATCTTTTGGACATTCATTGAATTTGACATGAAGAGTTTCTTCAACCATCTTTGTTCTGCAGTTGAACACTCTGTAAGCCTTGCAAGTTGAAGAATAGCCAACAAAATATCCTGCATCAACTTTGGAGTCAAACTTTTTAAGTTGATCTTTGGTATTGAGGATATAGCAAGGACACCCAAAAGCTCTGAAGAAGGAAATCAAAGGGGTCAAATTATGAAGCAGTTCATAAGGAGTTTTCAACCATCTTTGATTCACCAAAACCCTGTTGTGCACATAACAAGCAGTATTGACAGCTTCTGCCCAGAAAGTCAATGGCAAGCCGGAATCAGCCAGCATTGTTCTGGCAGCTTCAATCAAGGTTCTGTTTTTCCTTTTAACTACTCCATTTTGTTCTGGAGTTCTAGGAATGCTGTACTGCCTCTTGATTCCCTTTGACAGATAAAACTCATCCAGAATATGATTTCTGAACTCTGTGCCATTATCACTCCTTACACACTTGATAGGAAGAGAATATTGCTTCTCAACATACAACACAAAGTTTATAATGGACTTGGAAACCTCATCTTTTGAGTGCAAGAAGAAGGTCCAGACAAACCTTGAGTAATCATCAACAATTACTAAGCAATACTTCTTCTTTGCCATACTCATGACCTTCACTGGCCCAAACAAATCCATGTGCAACATTTGCAAACAACCAGTGGATTTGGGATCACCAATTGGAGGAAAAGAAACTTTGTGTTGCTTCCCTTTCAAGCAAGCAGTGCAATTCTCATCACAACTAAAATCCTTCATTGGAAGACCTCTAACCAACCCATGTTTCACCAGTTGATTCATGTTTTTGAGATTCACATGACCTAATCTTCTGTGCCACAGATTTGATTCCTTGAAAGAAGCCTTAGAGAATAAACAAGGATGACCTTTAACAGAGATTTTCTGTGACAAATCAAAGGCATAAACCTTTCCCACTCTGTTAGCCTTAAGGAGAGTGTACTCATCTAAGACTTTGCCAATCAGAGGCAACACTTCAGAAGACAGTATTCTACAGTCTTGCTTGGTGAAAAGAGAAATGTGACCCTTATCACACATCTGACTAACACTCAGAAGATTATACTTAAGATTCTCAACATGATTCACATCATCAAACCTTATCTCACCATTTGTCACATAACCTTTCCCTATAATATAACCCTTAGCATCATTTCCAAAAGACACAAATCCCTTCCTTCCTATAAAATAGTCATTAAGAAGAGATCTGCTCCCAGTCATATGCATGGATCCTCTACTGTCAACATACCAGATGCTATTTTGGCATGCTGAAGGACCCTGCATACATCAACACACTCAGTTAGACTTTTGGACCCAAACCATTTTGGTTTTGGGTCTTGTAACATATGAGGAAATAGAATTAGCATTTTCAGTTGAAGCAACACTTGAAGCATTCTTATCAGAAATTTGAGCCTTAACTTTTGATTTTGGTTTCTTCTTTTGAAATGAAGCAACAGATACTTCTGCTAGATTAACTCGTCCTAGCAGTTGTTGCATCATTAACATCAGTTGATTATGGTTTTGAGTCAAAATTTTGATTTCATCAGACACATCAGGACTTGACTTTTGATTTTTGTGTTTTGTCAACTTAGTTTCTTTAATTGATGAAGAATCTTTCAAGTGTTGTTTCTTTGAATCTGGAACAACCCCTTTACCTTTCTTGGATTTACTTGATTCATTTCCTTGTGAGGTTTTTCCAGATTTTGAAACTACTGATGATTCTGGTACAAACTTGGAACTAAATTCATTTTTCATTTTGAGTATGTTCTTGTTTTTATGCTTTATTTTATTGAATTTAGAACCTTTTCTGTACCAGCATTCATCAGAGGAATGATTAAACAACCTACAAATTTCACAAGGCACCCTCTTGTGTTTCTCCTTGTGAGTATCGACAAGTACTGAAGACTTAGATACTGAATTTGTCTTCTTCAGTACTTGTTTAACATCAGTCTTTGTAGACATGTTAACAGCAGCTGATGTGTTGACAACCTCTGAAGAGTTATTCTTCAGCACTTGTCTATCAACACGATTTTCATCAGCAGTTGTAACATTACCAGCTTTTTCTATAACTGCTGATAAGACACTCTGGCTTATCAGAAGCCGTGCATCTTTCTCTCCAGTGCCATGCCCATCTGACTCAACCAGTTTTAAATTTAATTCATTTGAAACATTTTCATCAGGATCAATCTCAATTAAAACACTATCCTGACATGTTTCACCCTGAATGACATTTGTACATCCAATAGAGTAAGAATATGTCTCAATATCCACAATTTCAGACTCAGATTTGCATGCACTTAACTCACTTTCAGAGGATTCTTCATCATCAGACTTTTCTGAAGATTTGGTGGATTGGAATACAATGTCCCCTTCAGACTCACAGTCAAGATTTTTTGGTGTATAATCAGCTGGAGGGGCAGTATGATTGTATCCAATACCAAACTTCACATTTGATGCTGTTTGTTTGTTTAATAACCTCTCAAACCCCTTGCAAGACTCAACCCATTTTTTACACTCTATTTGGGTTGCTGCAAGTGTTTGTTTCAGATCATTGTGTTTTACAAGCATGACTTCCACCCTAGCCTTTTCATCAGACAATTGACACTTGAGTTTATAAATTTCAGACTCTTTTTCATTCAAAACTTTCTCAAATTCAGTTTTATTCTTAGTCACAACCTTTTCTAAATCCAACTTCTCATTGATTAATTCAACATTTATTTCTCTAATGGAAGCAAATGCTGAAATACATGACTCTAAACACAACTTAGCTTTTGATTCAGATGATACCTGAGATGTTGAAGAAGTTGAACCTGAGGTGTCAGTTGAATCTATAGCCATCAAAGCAAGATTCCCAAATGGATTGTCTCCACCATGTGGACCAGCTTCAGAGTATAACTGCATATTGAAATCAAATAAGTCATCAGGTAAACTACTCCAATCAGTTACTCCAGGGGTGAAGAAGCTCTGATGTTGTTGTTGTTGTTGAGGCTGTTGATTTGTTTGAGATTTGCTGGGGTCAGGAAGAGCAGGTGATTGAGAGGGTATTAGTGCTGGAGTGTGAGTGGATTGTGGCATATAGAAGCAAGGATATGGATAAGGCATAGGACTTTGTGGTACAAAATGAGCTAGATAAAATTGTTGTTGACCAGACCCAGAAGATTGTTGTCCTTTGTTTTGTGGGTTATTGCTAGGAAAGGTCACAAAAGGTGCAGAGGAACTAGGTCCAGTAGATTTGCACTCTCTAGCAAAATGACCAAGCCTGTGACACTTGTGGCACCTCAACTTCCCTTTGTCAAAACCAACTTTGGTTTTGCCAGATAATCCGGGAAATTTTCTTCCAGTTCTTTTGTAGAATTTTTGAGATCTTATGTTGATTAATGCCATCTGACTTAATATATCCATTTCCTCCAGATCATCATCTGGAATTCCTTTCAAATCATCCATCACAAAACACAGATTATCACCATAATTTCCTGCGTTTCCATCAACACCCACAAAAGCATGTTCAACATTGTTAGTAGAGAAATCAATATGTTCATCATAAGAACATTCAGACCCATTAAACTCGGACTCTTGACCAATCAAAGCAGTATTGCCGGGAATAAAGTCATCAGTGAGCTTGCCAGATGAAGACAGCTTTCTTTTCTGTTCTACCTCTCTCTCAAATGTTAAGAGTTTCCCATGGAGTTGGGTGAGGGATAGATGTTCTAGATTTGCACTAGAGCGTAGGACAATAGTATAAGTGTCCCATCTCTCAGGCAATGATCTAAGAAACCTGTTGTTCATCTGACTATTGGTATATTCCTATTTAACCATTTTCAACTCAGAAATCAGACAGGAGAACCGCTCAAACTGTTGAGTCAATGACTCACCCTTCCTATGAGAGAATGTCTCATACTGTTGGGCGAGGATTTCTCTTGTGTTTGCTAAAACCTCATCGGTTCCACCGAATTGTTCTTTCAGTGCAACCCAGAGATCATGAGTAGTATCATGATGCATCAAGCCTGAATAAATCTCATTCGGCAAAGCCATGGCTAGAATACCATGAGCTTTCGCATCAATTTCAAACAATTTGATATCCTCATCTGAATACATATCCGATGGTTTCGGAATCATGATTTTAGTTTCAGGATCAGTGATCATGGGTTTATACGGACCATGCACTACAGATTTCCAACATCCTGCACTGTTAATTGACAGGTGATGTAGCATTCTACGTTGCCAAATGTTGTACTCACTCCGAACCAGCATCGGAGGCTTGGTTGCGGAGCCTGTGTTGTGCGGATCATTGTTTGGAGTCGCCATGATCTCAGATTCAATCAATATCAACAAAATTCAAATGAATTAACACAAACTTCAACCAATTGATTCAAAACAAATTGATATTGAAAAACAAATCAACAGAAATTATCAGAAATCTTCAAACTATAACAAATTCTTACTAATCGGCTAATTCGATCAACCAGAGAACTGAATTGAGCAGTTTCAGAGATCAATTGTTTAATCGATCAATGATTAACTGGCTCTGATACCAATTGTAGGATCAGATGTTCTCATTTGATCAATATTAGGTTATAGCAGCGGAATTCAACGATGAATTAGCTCAAAATTAGCAAGAACAAAGTTAATCTAATAGAACAGTAAAGCACAAGTTGTTATAGAAAGAGAATTCTGCAAAAGGAATAATTCATTCAATTCGCACTAACTTCGTTACAGATACAATATGTCAACTGCCCTTATATAGAAGCAGTGACGTCTGATGATGTCACATGATGTTGACACCTAACAGACAAAAGATAACTACTGAAATAACTAAACTACTGAGAATGTTTACTACATCTGAAAACATCCTCTTACAACTACTGAAGAAATAAAACTACTGAAATAAAACTACAACTACTGAAGGCTAACTACAACATCTGAAAATTAACACTTCAGCTGTTGTGAACAACATCTGAAGACTTGTTCTTCAGAGCTTGTAACTCTTCAGATCTTCTCTTCAACAGTCGTTTGTCTTCAGCTGTTGTGCTCTTCTTCAGTTGTTGTGTGCCTGTGGGACTTAGAGAATTTTCTGATCAGGCTCATTGGTTCTTTTGGTCCAACAACATGTAAAACATATACAAGTAAAAGCATTTAAGTAAATATAATCCAAAGAAAATAATTTACGCATGCTTCTCAGCCCCGCGTTTGTAAAACAAAATGTTTAGAAAAGGGACAATGAACTCACCTGTGTTGATGTGCAAATGTCTTATCACAAAATGCGCGCTCTTTGTTGTAGCTTAAGTTTCTTCAGTTCCTAAGTTATTTTATAAGATTTCGAATACTATAAGTATACGTATTAGTCGTCGCGTCTAAGTTTTGGTCTCGGTGTGCAACTAAGTGTCCTAGATACTAGTGTACTTCTATGACTCAATCTAAATGGTCTAGTTCAATTACCCAATTGTAACCCATATTCTATAATTATTCACAACAAGTCCTGATTAATACGTTTAATAAACTCCATTTTTAAATTAAAACATTAGTTTAGGAAATCATTTAATTCTAATTTAATACGTTCATAAAACATTTTCTTTTATTAAAAATTTCATTACTTGAATTACATAACATTTGACATGGGATGGGCCCTAGTCAAGCCCATTGAATATCTTTGCCTTCCAATTGATCACCACTTAGCTTCCTTGATTAATTCTACATAGATCTTTAAATTACATTATCCATGTCAATTGCACTTCATATGCAATACCCATCATAATTCCCAAGTGTTTTAAACCAATTAAATAGAGAGTAACACCTAGGTTAAATTGTTATTGTTCAAGATATCCCTTGTTATGAAAACCTAACTAGTCCATTATTATTAAGATAGTCCTAGTAAGTTTCTCATACCCTTATATTGATTTCCCCATTTACATGTTTACATTTTATACTTACACATATGATTCTAACCCATGCACACACATCTCATTCTATTCTAGATAAATTCCCATGCATAAACTTGTACATGGTTGTCCATATCTCCCACAACCCTAAATCCTCATTTTCGTTAACAACAATACTATAAATAAATATAACCAGCGAACCTATGGGTAGGTTCGGCTAAAAATAAGGAAGGGGTTCGGCGGCTAAGTGGAAGGTTCGGTGATAACAGATTGATGCTCACAGCTTCGTCGCCCCAATGGTTCGGCTAGATAAACATGGTTCGGCCAAGGGGTCTTAGGTTCGCATGCATTAGGTTCGTCTCACAAGGGTTCGGTCATGATGGGGAAAGGTTTGGCCAACCTGGTAGTCGTACAACCACATGTTCGTTGCAGGTGATGGCCACAGGTTCGGTGCAGGTGTGCAGGGTTCGGCTGACAAGGGTGAGGTTCGGCTGACTAATGGTTCGTCCACCTGCATCATTACCCCTCACGAACCTGTCGACCATGTGTGACTCTCATCACTTCATTCTTGGTTTTCAGTCTTGCAAGTTTGTTCCTAAGGCTTCCTAATCATCTATATTGGTTTATCTAAGTGCATCTGAGGTATTAGCTCGGTTAGGAACATCATAAGATATAAGATTTGAGATTACACACACAAAACCGAATTTAAACTAGATCCTTACCTCAAAATCGATGAAATAGGACTTGAATAACTGGTACTTCCGGGTTCTACGTGATGAGAGGATCGTTTTGGCACTATAAACTCTTGAATCCGACGAGAAACGAGCTCCAAATCTTAGAGAGAAGTTTGAGGTTTTAGAGAGAGAGAGTTAGAGAGAGAGTGAGGATGACGAAAATTGTGTGAAAGTTAGGTTGGTGGTGGTGGTGGTTGGGCCATAAATGGCCTCATTAAAGGATTAGAAAATACTCGGTTGTTTGGTCTCGTTCGGTTTCGCGTATAATGCCGGTTCTCAGTAAATTTTCGTAATATCACGGTTCGGTTTTAAAGTAAGATTTATTAAATTATTTTAGGTTGTGATTCCTAATAAATTAACTAATATCTTTTATTTATTTTAAATTTTCAAAAATATTTAATTAATTGTTTAAAATCGAATCGTACGGTCGTCGCACGTATTCGTTCGAATCGTCACCCGTATGAACACGGCGATAACTATACTTTTCAATATTTTTTTCTAATTATCGAATATCATTTAGAACGTTCAACTTCCATATTTATTCGTACAGATCGTCACCTATACGAATAATCCGTCGATTTAGCATTCACTTAACTACATTCGTGTTGTTTTGTTCTATGAAGCCTCACATACGTTTATACATGATAAATCCTAACAAATAATCTCATGATGGTTCTGTGTTGCCAGATAATTACCTGACTAATGAACCATAGTTATGAACTTTGTTTCTCTAAAATAGTTCTGAGTTTGCTATATGATAACACCAAATGATAATGATAATTGATATGAATATGAAATGCACTGAAATGTATATAGTTCGTACATGTTTACTGTTCATGTTACTGTTTAAGATCACTGTTCCGGTACGATTCCGGCACTGATGTTACAGTTTAGTTTTACCTAAAATAAAAACAAAAAAACAAATACATGCGTATATATGTGTGTATATAATCCTCTAAATAATTTTAATAATTTATAAACCATCTATTTTTATTTTCTTAGTTCTTGATACTAAAAATAATATAAAAATCGTATATTTTATTATTTTTTTACGCTTATGATACCAAAAACACATGATGTTTACTAAATTTAAATATTTGTGTATATAATTTTAAATGTAAAGTAGTGTTGTACTTCAAATGTTTTTAGTACAAATATAATATTTTGGTTTGCTTTTTTTATAAGCATAATTATAGGCTTAAGTAAAAAAAAGAAAAGAAAAAACTGAAACTCTAACCGAACCCAAATGGGTTTTAAAAAGACAAACCGAACCCAAATCGGTTTAAAACCCCCAAAAATGAAATTTCGGTTTTAGGTTTGGACTAAGCAAAAAAGCAACCCAAACCGATCCATGCACACCCTTATCGACATGTAATGTTGGTTGAAAGTAGCTTGGTAGTCGGAAGCTATTGTACATCAGAAACATTGGTTTCCTCTAAATTCTCTGAAACATTGATGTCTTCAAAAGTTTCATTATTTTCAAAAGAATATTTGTGTAATATTGATCATTGTCTTTGAAAGTCTTGTGTCTTCCAATTCTTTTTATCTTTATCTGGAAAAGTCTTTACTTATGATGGGAAGAATGTCATCAAAAGTCTTGTTGTCTTCCGATGCTTTAATGTCTTCAGAAGCTTTGTTTTTATTTGATCATTGGAAGGATAAAATTATTTTTCAAAGTATTTCAGTCTTTTGAATGTTAATTATTCCTTCCAAAGAAGTTAATTTATCTTACAGATGATCATCAATAATTAGTTTAATTTTCATAATAGTAATACCAGCTATCAAATATAGAAAGCTTAGGTCGGCATCGATCTATGCATACCTTAACTTTTGGCTTATTACGTTTAACTTTTTGTATCTTTATTTCATATTTTTGAGCACTTTGAGATTGATAAAAAGATTTATTTCACTTTCTATTCTAAACCTTTATCGCTTTCTGATACTATTTAATTAATTTTATTATACTTTTATGTGGATGCGTTTATTGGCCAAAGAGTTTAGCATATTTAATATTTGTACACATCTGTTTTGAAGAATAATACTTTCTTAACTTTGTGTCATAAAAAAGGTTGTGCCTTTTTTCAGTGAATTTTTAATTAAAAATGTGCAAAGAATATGTTTGAAATAATAATAAAGAAATAAAAGATCCAAAGAGTTTGTAATCATTATATATACCCCAAGTCACATATATGCTGCACCCCAAAGTTTCTAGATTCTAAATGAAAAGTACAATTTGATAATTAATTCAGAACATAAACAACGAAGGATGAAGATCATAGAAAATATGACTTAGAAGTTAGGTGATTAATGTCATAAATCATAATTTTTTTTTGATAATTAACGATTTATTCATGAGCATTTCACAAATCGGTTTAATTCGTTTACACTTCTAGTTAAGAAAATCTACGATTTATATGGACCTAATGATATATTTATTTAAGACAAAAACAAACTACATGTGCTACTGGCTCGAAAAACATCTCAATGAAGAAGATGGTGGAAGTGAGTACGATGGGTCTGAAACTCGATGAACAACACGATACTACAAGAAAATGAGCCAAATGCATTTTTTAAAAGACAACCTCGTAACATAAGTGACATTTAATTATTAAATATCTTCACTTAATATAAATGTTGCAATAGAGAAATCTAATGTAATATATATGTCAAAAAGTTGTAAATATTGTTAAAAATTGTAATTTTTCTTCAAAATTATGGGTTTTAATTTATTGAAAAATACAAGCTTTAAGGTTGTTTGTTGAAACATAAAGACATCTCTTATAAAATTTAAAGATGTTACATTTTAAATATTGTTTTGTTTTAAGCATAGCTTTTCCAAAATTATATAAAAAAATTGTAAAAAATTATTTGTATGAAACTTAAAGAAAACGGCCCTATCATATATATAAATTGTTTTAAATAATTAAAATAAAAAACTCATAAATTTTAAATTCTCCAGAACTTTTCATTAAATTTCTAAGTTTTCACTACTATAGTTCCTTTCCCTCCAAACATCAATTCTAAACCTGATTCACGAGATGTTCATTTAGATCATACTTTCTTTAAATCATCTAAAGATCATGAAGCAATTAAGAGTCAAATTTCTGAATCAAAATCAAATGCTCCACTGATTGAAAATGAAGATATATCTCATGAGTATCCATCTCAGAATTCCAAAATATTGTTTACTTGGTTACTAATGAACACAACACTTGACTTGTAAATGAAAATTTTGTAAAATCTGACACCATGCTTTCATATCTTCCATTTCAAATGCATTTTAGAGAGATGGGTGAAAGCTCAAAGCAAGTTTTAAAACAAATTCAAAATTAGAGATCAAATCAAGTTTCTAATCTTGATTCAAGTGATCCATTAAAAAAACAAACAAACATACTCAGTCAAGTCTCATCAATCAGTAGGGTATGTAGGGTAAGATGAAGGAAGACATTACCTCTATTCCTTTAGGAAAGAGAGTTTGAAAAGAAAGTATCAGAGGTACAAGAAAAAAAAACAATTCTATCTCAAAAGAAAATCATTTCCAAATTAGAAATGAAATTCTTAATCATCAAAATTTTCACCTTAATACAAACATTGTTTGAACACATCCTCTATGGTTAGTCTAATCATTTGACTATTGATTGCTTTTACAATCTATTCTATCAAAAACAACCATTGTATCAATATGTGTGATGAATTTGAAAGAAGCCAAGGTCAACAAGAAGGGTATTAATTAACTTGAAGGTTACCACTTACTACTGGTGAGACAAAGGGTTCACAAGAACAAAGTCAAACTCTAGGAAAGATATATTTGTAGTAATTAAGGTTACTAAGAAAAAGCTACAACTACGGTTCCTTAGGATAAGCGAAAAGGGTCTATAGTAACTAAGGTTACTCCTGATAGACCAAGAGGTTCGTGACTGATTAGTGAAAATTGTTCAAAAAATCATAGTTGACACTGAACTCATCTGGTTATGGGGTTTTGTCACTACAAAAATCCTGGCTAGATATTTTCTTGAATTGGTTGTTAATCAGCTTTGGTTTCTTTGTTACTTATTCTTTGAATTTCTGTTGAAAATACAAGTGTGCTTCTCTCTTAATCTAAACTATCATATCCTTAATGGTGCTTGGCGTACAAATCCATCCAAAACTAAAGATGAGATCCATCGATTCTTTAAAACAATGTTTGAGCTCTAATTACTTTTTTGACAGTTGTGTTTTCTCTCAAGCAAGTTAAAGATGCTGTGTGGGACTGCGACGACAATGATTAAGCTTTACACGATTGATGAATCTGTTAAAGAATTGGCAACTGGTAATTGATGTTTTCTACTTTGTCCACTCAAGATTGAATCACTCTTGGTTCTTAATAGTCTATTAGTCTCCCTACTTGCCACTTCTTCTTCATACTATAAAAGCACCATCCAAAGTGATTCAATTCACTAGCAATCAATACTCTTGGTCTTGGGTAAGCAATCAATCATGCTATTTTGCGGTGATCCTTGTCGCAAACTGGTGGGTGTTTGGGTGATTACAAAGGCAAGAAACGAACTTAACTTCTCCAATAAACGAGTGTTGGTCGCTAATTAAATCGGAGAGGTGAAGACGACTGGACTTCTTTGGATCGAGCCACGCCAAAATTCTGCCTTTGGAGTGGTGCAATTTCAAATTTTGAGACTGTTTAATTTTTTACTTTGTATTTTGAATAGTGTTGAATTGAAGACCATAAACTCTAAATGATGATATTTGTAATAATCTAGACAAACTTAACCCAAAGTGTAATTAATGCGGTTAAATGTGCTTAAAGCATCATCCAAAAAATTAAAAAAAAAAAAAATTGTGTTGTATGCTGTTTTGAAATATCACTATTCTTTGATGAAATTATGATTTTTGTTAAAAAAAATATATTTGGAAGAAATATAACTAACCAACAATTATTATTTTGATGAAATTATGTAATATTTTTTGGACCGACTATTCAGTGGTTTTTCATTTTCCATTGATGAAACATTAAAATCTGTAAACAAAATACTATAAAATATGAATGAAAACAATAATATAAGAAAATGATAATTTGCTAATTTTGTTTGATTTGTGTTGTGAGTTTACAAAGGGTGGTAAGGCATGTAGCCTAAGCTACTACTAACATTCGCCACAACATCATTGCATCTTATAAGAAGGCTTAGCATCTGTTGTGCAATATCTATGTTTGGTGTCATCAATGGTGTCGCATTCAGTGGCCTGTTTAGCACTTGTAATGGTGTCATCTGCATAGAGCGCGGTGGCAGTGATGGTGGTGTAGCTAAGAGTGGTGTGCCATAGCGCATAGGCGGCGGTGGTGGTGGCGGTGGTGAACCAGGCGTACAATTAGCAACAATAGCACTGACATCTGCTGCCTCTTCACTGCCAGATTTCTTCATGTTATTTTTCAATTGACCCAACTTAAACTTTTTACACCCCCTAACACCACCATCTGCCGCCTCATCACCGCCAGATTTCTTCAAAATTGACTTCAGCTCTCCACCTGACGGTAGTCTGTGCTTCATATCTGGCTGGCGGTGGTCTTCCTTTGGGACTTTAATCAATGGTTCAGCCTTGGCTGAACCCATGATCCCAGCTGCCTTGAGGGTGCATTTTACACCCGTGTTTCCAAATAGACTGCTACTTCCAACCACAAACCTATACGCTGCCTGCGCGTGGGCCTTGTACCTGAAAACCACCTGACACGAGAAAGTGTTCCAGAATATATGAGTGCCCGAATGATCCATTGGTCCATAACTCGCGAACCTTGCCTTCAGTTCCTTAAAAGATGGAAGAGATCCTCCTTTTGGGAACTTTATCATTAGCATAGTCGGTTGCTCTGTTTTCTTGATGAACTCCGGTTCTGGTTTCTTCAATGACGTAGCAACCGGTTTCTTCCTTTTAGCAAGATCCATTTCTTCACGGTGATCAGACGGACCACGCTTGAGCCCATCTTGTGGCTTTACAGGTGGCATTTCAACATGATCCTCCAAGGATTTATCAACATTTGGCTCACCAGCAGCCAGTGATGGTGAAAAGTTTTGGCTTTTTTGAAACACGAGTGACCTGAACCTTAAAAAAGCTTTCTTTCCTTTGACATGTGATTCTCTGTTCACTGTATTAAAAGGATCAACAGCAAGCGACTGCAGAACACTCAATAAACATGAAAGTGGTCTGTCCTCCATGGCTGAGTGAGGGTGGTCTTCTTGTGGGACTACAACCGGTGGTCCAGGCTGGGATGCACCCACCTCAACCTCCTTGAGCCTGCACTTTACATCTGTGTTTCCAAACAGATTGCTACTTCCAACCACAGACTTATAAGCCTCTTGTGCATGAATCTTGTCCCTGAAAACCACCCGACATGAGGAAGTATTTTGAAATATTTGAGTGGCCGAATGATCCAAAGGTCCATAACATACGAACCTTGCCTTTAGTTCACTGAAGGACGGTAGAGATCCTCCTTGTGGGAACCTCATCATTAGCATAGTTGGTTCAGGTGCCTGCTGCTCTGTTTTCTTGATGAGTTCAGATCCTGGTTCGGGTGCAGGTGGCTCATCAAGTTTCATCATTACTTTCTTTTCATTGGTTACATTTCTAATATCAACAATTTTCTTCCTTTTATTTGCAGTCATTTCTATGTGGCAATCAGACGGACCATGCTTGAGACCACCTCGTGTTTTAACCGGTGGCACTCTCTCAGAGGATTTACCAGCACTTGTTACATCACCAGCCAGTTGCAGTGAGAAGTTTCGACCTTTTTGAAACACAAGTGACCTGAACCTTAAAAAAGTTTTCCTTGCATTGATAAGTGATCCTCCATTGACAGTATTAAAAGGATCAACAGCAAGTGAAATTAGATCACTCAGCTCCCGTGAAACTGCAGTCCTGTGATTACCGTCACTTCTTTGAGGACCTTCAGGTTGGCCTGTTTTTTTAGCTGTTGCAAGCCTCACTTTTGCTTGATCAGGATCTGCAACAGAACTAGTAGATGATTCAACAATGCTCGTGCTCATCACAACACGTGTGTTGCTGAATTTGAAAACAGTTGGTGGTGCGTCTTCCAAGCTTACAGTTTCACTTTTTAAGGAAAAATTACCAGCAGCAACTGTAAAGATAAAAATAGCATCATTGAATAAATTTCATCAACTTTACACCACATGAGATTCATGCTAAAAGCTTACTAAAAGTATGACTGGAATCATCATCAACAATCCCCATAACAATTTTACAACAATTTACTCTTTTGGTTTCAACTGCTCCTCTGTATGCTGTTCTCAGCAAGTATGCAATCAAATGAATTTTAAGCAGAAACCAGATACAAACTACCAACCCGGAAGCGATTTGACTCTAGATATAAAGCATTTAAAGCATGGGCAAGCCAAAGAGCCACTTTGCTGCAAAACTTCAAAGTATGGTTAGAGAAATCGCTAGTCGCTAGTCGGTCGGCGAGGTAGGGACTAGGGATTAATCGGATTAGAATTTTATATGTAATTTTCAAAATTATATACATATATACAATTTTTTTTATATATAATTTTTCAAATATCTAAAAATTTTAACCAATTAATTCATGATTTATAGGGTAATAAATACCTCCTTTAATTTTCTTCCTTCTAAAAAACCATATACAATAAAAAAAGCCCATAAACAATAAACCTAATATCCTTCCTTTTAAAAAGTTTAAGCCCATAAATAATAAAAAACTCAATATTCTTCTTCCCATTCGTTTTCAGCCTTCCTTTCCTCGACAACTAGGGCAAACAAGCACACATCCATGACTTTCTTCTCCATCTCCAAGGTCCCTACTTCTTCTCGCCACACTCCACAGATTCCGGCATCCACCACCATCCTGTCTCGCCAAATTTCAGTCGGATTTCGTCCGGAATCCCAGGTGAGTCGTTCTATTTTCGTTCTTGTTGGTTAGATTGAAGGGTTCTTGCTGGAGTCGCTGGAATTTGGCTGATATGTGGCCGATTAGGACCAGCTAAGTCGCCAAAATTGTCGGAATCGCCGGAATCGTTTGATTTTAAGGCGCACCAATTAGTCCGATTATCCCGACTAGCTCCGACTTTGACCGACTACTAATTTTTGGACCGACTAGGTAAAAATTAATCAATAAAGGGCCGACTAGCGATTAATCCCGATTTTTACAACACTTCTTCAAAAATGTAAAAAAAAGACAACCATGGAGACATGCAAGAAAAAGAGAGATTAGAAATGAACAAGGTATTAAGGTAACAAAGTGTGATAAGGCCCATGTTGGAAGAATTTGTAAAAGTAAATCCATTAAGGAAACTCTTGTTTTAAGGAGAGATCAAATCTTGCTAAAATGAACCATCACAAACTTGAGCAAAGTACAAAACGAACAACATTGAGCATATAAAGCAGGCTCATTTAGTGGCTCGGGTTGACACAATGATTCATTTTCAAATATAAAGATCCAAATATGTCACATTCATCTTATCCTTTCGCCCCAGACCCTACTGAAGAGTGGTAATATACTAGGTAAGTTTTTTGTTTGTTTGTTATCTTATTAATAACCATAACATCGATCCTTAAATACAAACAAACATACCTAGTAAAGTCTCACTAATCACTTAAATGATGCATTCCAATAGGTATATGAAGTCTCTGAAGTAGGACCGCAAAAGAATAATCTCATTCACAAAAAACGCATGTGAATAATTTGAATGTATATGCTAATAACCTGAAGATTTGAGCTCTGATTTACAAAGAAGCGGGAGCAGAAAACACAAATATGTATTTATAAACTACGTTGAATAATCTGAATGAAGGAAAATAAACTACAAAGTGACATTGACTCTAATATCTTAAGATCATGGTTTAAAAAAGGCGTCTAGAAATAGCTTAAGAGGTATAGCTTCAGTGGGGAGAAACAGAACGTAAGCCTCAGGTGGATCGAGGTGGTCCAGCGGTTCGAGGTGGCGAGGCTTAAGCCTCACTAAAGATGGCATTTTTTGATTTTGGATTTTTTTTTACGTGTTTTGACTTTTTTGACCCTTAATTCACCCGTTTAAGGAAAATAAGAAACCTAATTGAAATAAACCAAGCGTAAGCATAGTTATTGATAGTGAATAACGGTAAATAGCAACCGCTATTTCGTGTTTAGCGATTAAATAATATAAAAACTGAATAAATATTTATAGTTATCCAAAATAGCCAACAAAATAAACATTAATAGTTTTACACCACCAAAACTCACTACTAATCACTTAAATCCTCATATTCCAGCTCATCATCATCGTCATCATCATCAAGATACAATGTTGGCACAAAATCCTTATAAGATGCATCATCGTTTTCTTCAGTTTCAACATCAAAATCATCTACATCTACTAACATTGTCTTCTTTGGCCTTGAGCTCAATGTGGAGGCATTGGCACCCTTTTTACCGTGGTTGTTCGTTTGCCTTGTACCACCCCTTGATCTTCGCGAATAAGTCGCTTCTCCCGCCCCTGTAGCCTTCGCAACATGACCCCATGTCAAATCTTCACCCTCAAACACTTGAGCATTCTCTTCATCTACTTCTTCATCCTCCCCTTCTTCCTCTAAAGCTTCTTTCAACCATTGATGAAGATCTTCTACATTTCCATCATCCAAGAGAATCGGGTCAATTGTATCGCGTATATCATACCTTCTTCTTAAAGCTCGATTATACTTAATGTACACAAGGTCATTAAGTTTTTGTTGGTCAAGCTGGCTTCTCTTTTTAGAATGGAGCTACATATACAAATTATATTAAGTTAATAACTATTATTTATATTAAATATTAAATAGATAGTTTCTTACATGCTCAAATACGTTCCAATTGCGTTCACACCCACGACGAGCTACATGTTAAACTAAGCACCTTGACTGCAAATTTTTTTAGTGTTGGTGCTGATGCTCCATATTGCATCCACCACTCCGCTAATTTGGTAAAAAATAAACAAAAATTAAAGTCTTAAAGTTTCTTAAACATTATATTTAAAATATACTAAGTATACCAGGTGCAAGTTTTGATCTCATTTTCTTGGCCATCGGATTTCCAAAAATCCTTTCAGCACATCGATATAGAGGGAGTTCCATGCGAATCTTCTCCTTCTCTTCTTCATTCAATGCCAACTTACTAATGCATGACATAAACCCATCCACTAGCTCATCAACATCATGCACGTTTGGATTGCTATAGTACAAACTTGGATTCAAATTATACCCCGCTGCATGCAATGGTTGATGTAATTGACAATTCCACCGATCATCAATTATTTTGTAAATGTCCCGGTATTTTTCCACTTTGTGCTTGAAAGAGGCAGCAATCATCTCCTTTGCCTTATCCATAGCCTCATAAATATATCCTATAGGAGGCTTTCTCTCTCCAACTAAACGAAACACCTCTAACAACGGGCCTCCAACTTTCACAGCAATATTTACATTGTTCCAAAAGATAGGCAACAATATAGTATTGGTTGTTTGCTTTTCTCCCGCCTCCTTTGAAAACTTGCTTTTGTTCCACTGTTCAGAAGTAAAGATTTTTCTTAAGTTCTTCTTATTTGCTCTGAAACATAAAAGGTGATGAAAGTTGTGGCAAATCGGGTCTTCGCCGGCCTAACCATATATTTTTGCCCGGTGAACTCTCTCATCATGTTTAACAATAATGTTCGGTTATATATGTATGTGTTCACCGCAATTGCCCTTTCTAGAGTCTTTTTTAAATTAGACAACTAGAAGATATCTTCTAACATCAAGTAAATGCAATGGGCCGCGCAAGGAGTCCAATACATGCGAAGATATTTATCTTCCACAAGTTTTCCTATCAAAGGAAAATAAATAATTTATTTGGTGGTTTAAGAATTTCAAATGTTAAAACAATATATCAGTATATGTTTTTATAAACATACCAGCAGCAACATTGTTACTTGCACTATCCGTCACAATCTGAATGATATTATCCAGCCCAACCTTCTAGATGAATTGGTCAAACAATTTGAACATGTTCCCGGCTGACATAGATTTTAAAAGGTAGTAAGCTTTTCACATTTGGTAACACATTAACACTTTAGAAAACCAAATAGTTAGTTGGTTACCTGTGTGAGAATAGCTAGAGGCATCTACCAACTCAATGAACATACTTCCTCGATGAGTGTTTACTAGGAAGTTGATTAATGCCCTTCCTTTTCGATCCCTCCATCCATCGGCCATCAAAGAACACCCATAGGTTGACTTCTCAACCTCATTTTCTTGCATAATTTTTTTTGTATGTTCCATCTCAAGCTTTAACATCGGAACGCGCACCTCATGATAGCTATGGGTTTTATACCACAACCGTGGCGAGCAATTGCTTCAAATGCGGGCCCCAGACTATCGTACATTACTGAATTGAAAAAAAGACTCGCGTCATACATCCAACGACAAAATTTCTGTATTGCATCAAGTCTGAGCTTCTTTTGGACTTGGTTGTATTCTACACTTCCAACCAAGTTCCCCTCTTTCTTCCCCAATGTTACTGATGGCTTAAATATTGAATCTAATGGGCCTTTTGTTTTTTTATTTGTTAAAGTTGAACCCATTGATGAATAGGCCTCTTTCCCTTTGATTGAATACGGATTTCCTCTTCATCATCTTCATCCAAATCCACCATATCATCAAAATGAGGTATGTTATTCATAACCTCTTTTGTTTGTTTCTTCTTTTCAAATAACTCTTTGAATAAAGTTTTAACTTCAAGGGGGACTTTGGGACACCTTGAAACATCTGCGGAATCCCAGGCAAGATGATGCTTGTCTTGTAATCCCACCATTTGAAACAAAATTACAAAAATTGCATTTCACACTATTTTTAGTTCCTTCAACCAAAGTTCCATACGTCCACCCGATATCTGCTTCCTTTACCATTCTAAATTTTTAAACAAATATGAATAAAAAAATTCAGTGCATTAAAAGGGGAAAAAAATAAACGTAGCTGAGTGGATTATTTAAACATTTGAAGGATCAACTATCAAGTATGAACTGGTATTAACCTGCTGCAATAGGGTAATTGAGTTCAATTAAGTCGTTGTCAACTTCCTCGCTGTCGTCGGCCTTCCAGGTTCCGTCTACCTTCTCTCTATCTGATTCTCGTCGCCCATCGTCCTCCTTTGCGTCGACTATTAGGGCAACAGTGTTTGTCGATCAAATATAAAGACATGTAAGTTAAAAAAAAAAACTTTCCAGCGAACCGCTACTACACGCCTTCCTGACCGCAAACCCTAATAGCGGGTCTTCAGCGCAACGCTTCGTAGAGCGCTATAGCTGCTATCGATAACAATGAGCGTAAGGAAGTTGATCCCGGACATATTAACTTGGGGAATTTCGTTTAGGTTTCAGGGCATTGTCCCAAACCCCACAAGGGGCGTTGCCCCCTTTGACCCCCACCGAACAGCCACCAGGGGCAGCGCCCCTTGGAACACGCAAGGAGGCGCTGCCCCCTTGACTCCTGCTTGGTAAGAAGCTCAGAAATATTAACAAGTGTGTGATCCATGCCTCTAAACTCTTTAAGATTCCTTTGCATCCATTTTACACTAAAATATAGAACAGAAACTGTAATTAAACTAGCTTCTGATGGTACTTAATTTCATTATATAATGCATACTAGAATTCGATTTGCTCATCTTTTTCAATTATATTATATCTTGTGATACTTTTATCGTTTGTTTTATGTTAAATTGTGAATTTTTTAAAATATATATGTAATTTTAATTATTTTTCAATAGTTTTTTTTAGGCTTACGCCTCGTGAGTCTAATTGAAAACAACTCGAGGCTCGTTTCCGTTTTTTTTTAAACCTTGCTTAAGATAACTATAAAACGACAACCGAAGTAAACAAATAAAGATAAACGAACTACTTAGTACTTAGATAATGTTTCCTGAATAATAATAATAAAAAAGAACTTTCCTAATTTAAATTTTACAGACCATTTTTTTTAATCCCAGCACCTATTATGCCATATAGACTACACGTCTACACCTAGAAGATAAACTATACACGCAAAAGAGTCCCCATCATAAGATGAAGCATCTTTCAAACATGGAACAAAAAAACATGAAACATGAAACAAGATGTCAAACAACAAACAGCCAATGAGCCAAATAATCAATTCAGCCATATCAATTGCTGCTTTTGAGATCCAAAAAATAACTAATTTGTAAAGAGACAGTAGTAAACTATCAGCCAGATACAAACCTTTAGATAACATTTCTCGAGGGGCCTGTTCTTGAATAGGCACGCGAACAGGGTCATAACCAAATGCCTGATCAAAGTCCCCATAAACCACCTTTCTGAAAGCCATAACAGTAGCCTTGTACTTTATAAAACCAATATCAACATGCTCACTGACAGTAGGTTCCAAAGCCATCCTTTTTAGAAAATCAAGAGTCAATTCGGGCTGGAAACTGTCCCTAGCCTTCCTAATCAAATCAATGGAGTACACAGCACCCGGATCATAACCCGCCACATCAACAGAAACAAAACCCTGCACATCAATCTCCCTAAAAGTCTGCTTATTACAACACATACAAGACAAACCAAGATCAATCCTCCTGTTCACCTCGCGTATAGCGTCTTTTACAGCCCTAACAAACGTTTTTGAATCAGTCTGCAGGGACTTTTCTGCATAATTTGAATCAAAAGGTATAAGTAGCGAAGAATGAAACCACCCATAACTACTAGAACCAAAAAAGGCAACCAGCAACAGACCATCCCGCTTTGATTGACGAACCAAAGGGGTTGCCAACTGCTCGTTGTACACATGGCCAGGCCACCAAGGTTGGGACTTCATTTTTGCCCAAACCATATCTCCAACTTCGAATTCATGACCAGAAATCAACGGTTTAACCACCATGATTACACTACCAATTGCAGCATTCTTATCAAGAAACACTTGATTGTCACCAAAATCAAGCCGACGGAATTTGTTCGAATTTCAGCTCCTCTCTTGCAACCTACATTTCCGTAATGCAACGAGCCAAGTAACTAGACCGTCACAGAATATACCCTTTGTATCTGAGTTATCGTCTTCTGATTCTAGTTGAGGAGGGATTGCACGATCTTCTGATTCAAAAGCTAAATTGATCGCTATGTGCACGATTCTCGAAGAACAAGCACTAGAAAATGAAATCGACAAGAAGTTGAATTCGCGAAATCATAGAAATGAAAATGGTGAAAGTACGCGCAACAGGTTACAGCGTATGAAAACAGTTATCGAAACCCTAGGAGAGAGGTTTTGACGAGACAGCAAATAGGAATATTTTTATTAAATTTTAAAATTTCATTAACTGTTTGGTAACATCTGATTCATTAAATGCGGAATAATTAAGATGTCTAAATTTTTAAGATAGTCTGAACCATTAAGTGCTGAAACAGTTAAAACAGTTTGGTTGAAAATCTGAACGAATATGCAATATAACTATTTTGCCCTTATAAAGTTTTTTTTTCAATAATAATATAAATAAGAAAAACATGGTAAAATCCGAAGATGCTAAAATTCAAACATCCAAATTACACATTAACAATAACACAAATTCGGTTTTCAGGTCGGTTTACGGTTCTAATATTTTTTGAATTCGGTTTATTCGTTTATTCGATTTAAACCAAATTAATATTATAATATTTATTTTTATTGAAAACCCCCACAGGCCACATCCATCGAATTCATTAATACTTCCATGTTATAGAAATAATTCACAAACAACGTTTATATTCAGATCGGGGCGGCTACTGGGTGGAGGAGACAGAGGCGATTGGGAGGAGGAGGTGACCATAAGTTGCAGATGGCGTTTATATTCAGATCAAAAGGGTCGTACGAGTAGGTGACCGGGAGGAGGCGGCGGTGACCGGGAGGAGGCGGTGGCCAGAAGGAGGAGACCGGAAGTTGCAGGTCGGTGGCCGGAGGAGCCGTTGGGAGCTTCAAATGTGCGGTTGTCTAGAGAAGATATTAGGGTTAAGAGGAGAAGGTGGGATGGGTAAAAACGTTGATCTCTTTCTTCCCCATTGAGACATGTCTCAACATCTGAACCATTCAGAGGTTCATTCAGACTTTTCATTTCATTCAGAGGTGTCTTTTTCTTTGAAACAAACGGTCTGAATCCGAACCATTCAGATTCAAACACATTCAGATTTAAACAAACAACCCCATAAATTTGTGTTTAAGTGGAGGGTTTACAGAGTTGCCGCAGTTATTCTATCACTGTATATTTCAAAACATAATATTTATTGTCAAACATAAAATTCTAAAATATATATGTTGTAAATATGTTTGCTATTCAGTCATAAACATAAGTTCGCATTGTTAAATTATAAACCCAAACCATTAAAAAAAAAACTTTATGTTTATTATTTGACTAGTTAGAAATATTTAAATATATATATTATTTAATTATTAGTATTATTTAAATATTATTATTAGGTAAATATTATTGTTAAATCTAAATAGTTTGTAAAGTAATTACGATCAAAATGATACAAATACTCGATGATATATGATTATGTTATATGTTTGTAAATAAGAGCAAAATTTATGTGATCATTTGAGTTTGAAATTTATATAAATGTTCGTGACGTAATTACGATCAAATTAACATAATTATGACAATCCTCCAATAACGTAAAAATGTGTTAAAAACATGAAAACGCCGAAAATATGTGAGTAAAATAGGGGCATTTAGAAATAAGAGATTAAAGTTTAGGATTCAAAGTGAAACTTTGAAATTAATTCAACTATTTTAGACTCTTTTGCATTGTCCTATTTTTCGAATGTTGCCTATCTTTTGAAGGGGTTGAATAGTTTTTGCAGTGGTTTTCTCAATCATTTTGTAGTGTTGTCTCCAACTTTTTATAGCAATTTTATTATGATAACGTCTTCCTTGACCGCTGACACTTCAATATATATATATATATATATAGGGACTTATTCTATTGAGAACCACTAAATATGAAAGAACTAAAAGAACTAATTTTAAACCATATGTTATTAGGGGTATAAAAGTAATTTAACCTTAAAGTATGAGAAGTTACTATTTTACCCTTTTAAATAACCACTCTATGTACAAAACTTAAAGCATAATGTACAAGTGTATTATGTAGTTCTCAAGTTCCTAGCATAATAATGGTTCTTAATAGAATACCTCCCTATATATATATATATATATATATATATAAAGATAAAATGAAAACCCTTTCTTAGTGTGAAAACATGAAAACCATGTAAAAATCATGTAAAAAAACATTTTTTTTCTTTGAACTTTTTTACAGGTTTGTAACATTATTTGACACATTTTTATAAATAAAAAATAAGAAAGTGCCTAATAAATATTTAAAAAAAATTATAAACTCACGTAAAACATATGTAACACTGCGCCCACAAGTTACGTATGTTTTACATGGTTTTACAAAAAAAAATTAAATTAATTACTCGGCATTTTTTTAATTTTTTTATAAAATTTTGCCAAATAATGTAACAAACCTACAAAAAAATTCAGAAAAAAGCATTTTTTACATGATGTTTACATGGTTTTCATAGTTTTCACTTTTCACACGAAGGAGGGATTTTCAAATTATCTATACCTTGTGTATATTAGTAAAAAGAAAAAATTAAAAAAGTTACGTTTATAAAATGACGCTATTGATTATCAATCACACAAAATTAACCATTCACTAGGTGTTCATTTTCGGATAGTGATTTGCAATATTCGAATCCGAAATTCGAACATCCAAAATTTCGGTTTGGGATTCGGATATCCGTAATCAGGGAAAAAATTAAAATTATAAAAAAATTTAGTACGGATATCCGAACATCTAAAAACTATCCGAAAAATTATCTGAATATCCGAAAAATTATCCAAACTATCCGAAAATTTTCAAAAAAGGCATCCAAATCTGAATTTCCGAATATCCGTTTTTTTGGATATTTCAGGTTCGAAATTTCGGATATTTCAGATTCAAATACGGATTTTTTTGAACATCTCTACCATTCACTAGGAGAGTGAGACAACCGGACCTTATAAAGTTCCTACGATAACCCAAGATGATACCATTTAAGATAGTTCAAGGATTGTTATATTTAGATACCTTACAATTTTAATTTAACATTTATAACTAATTATACGGGTCGTATAAGTCTATAAGGATTGCATAAGAGGAAGTTATACGACCTGTGCATTCCTATACGTCTCATATTGCCCCCTGAAATTCTTTCGTAATCTAATCCCACCTAGGAGCGTAACCCAAGGGGAAAGTATGGTAAGATGATACCATTTAAGATAGCTCAAGGACTGTTATATTTAGATACCTTACAATTTTAATTTAACATTTATACCTAATCATACGGGTCGTATAAGCCTATAAGTGTTACATAAGAGGAAACTATACGACCCGTGTAGTCCTATACGTCCCATATTGCCCCCTGAAATTCTCTCGTAATCTGATCTCACCTACCTAGGGCTGTAAATGAACCAAACTTTCTACGAACTGTTCGTGAACCTTTCGGCGGGAAGTTCGTTTATGTTTGTTCGTATAATAAATGAACAAACATGAACAGGAAATTATGTTCGTTTAGTTAAAGGAACAAACATGAACAGAGGTCATCTTCGTTCATTTGTGTTCGTGAACGTTCGGTAACATGTTCGTTTACGTTCGTTTATGTTCGATAAAGTTCCTGTATTATATTTATTCATTAAATTTGTTGTATATTTTTAATTTTTTATTTTTAGTTTAATGCCATAATATTTAAGTTATTTTTAGTTTAATACTATAATATTTTAATTTATATATTTATAAATGATTATCTCCAATGCTTGAGATAAAGAATGTTGATTTTTATTGTTTAAATAATATGTGTTTGTTAGCGTTCGTGAACAAGCTTAATTCCTTAATGAACAAACACGAACGAGAATTTTCGTTTTGTTAGAGTTCTTTAATTGTTCGTGAACAAGTTAAAAGTTAAACGAACGAAACGAGAAAGGCTCGTTCATGTATGTTCGGTTCGTTTACAACCCTACACCTACCATGTACAGTCGTACAGGCATGTACACCAGATGTATTGGTCGTATTGGGTGCGTTATATGGCACGTACAGGTTCTGTACGAGCTGTACGATGGTTGTTTAGTGGCGTAAGAATGTCAACACCCTAATTTAAACACTCGTGCATCCATCCATAAAAAAATTTTGAAAAAAAGTATTTTAGGAAATTTCTTGATTCTCCAAACAACTAAACTCAAATATGTACAACTTTAAACTCAAATATTTACAACTTTCAAGGGTACTTTAGACTATGCAGTGTGGTTGTTGTATCATCATCCAAAATGTTGATGGTAAGGGTGTGACTGGTTTGATATGGTTTTTAGGCTCCACTGAAACTGATAATTGAGCTTCGGTTTAGGTTTGGGATTTTTTTTCATCGATTTCAGTTAATTGTCTAACATAGGATTTTAGTCTTTTTTAGTTCGATTTTGGTTCTGTTTACACCTTATCATATGTCACACCTTCATTTTCCCACTGATGGAATCATACCGTTTAGGGCGTGATAAACTAGGATCTTAATCATTGGACATAACGGAAGACCTCTATAAGTTCTTCAAACATAATTCAGTCACAAATGTAATAAACAAAAGGTAGCGTTGCGGAAGCGTTATAAAATCCATGACAAAAATAACAATTGCAAAACATGAGGTACAATGTTTAATCAATCATTTCAAAACAATTAAACTTAAATGAGGCATGAGACTCAGTCACTCTAGTTCCTGCTTGCTTGTGCTTGTGTCTTAACGTCCTGAGAAAACATGTAAATATAGTCAACACAAGGTTGGTGTGTACACAGGTTTGTATAAATAATCATAAATGTTTGCACAAATTGTTTGTAAGTAAAGTTGTAGATCACATAATCACATATTGCATAGTTCATGATAGCTAGTCATATGCACTATTTCTACAAGTGGTCGACACCAAAGCTAACTGTTAACTGATGATTGCCTTTCCATTATTGTCTAACACAAACAATAGGAATGTTTGGTTTGGTCAGTTAAACACTTGTGTAGATCTACCATCTACCAAGTGAGGTTTGTCAAACCCAATAGATATATCTTCAACTACCACGCTTTGCACTAAAGCAAACTAAACGGTTCAATATGTAAGGACTTCTAGTGTTATGTTCGCACTTATACTAAATAGCTAGCTCATGCAAGTGATATGTATCTAAAATCGTTTGATTTGACACGTTTTCTCCCGCAAAACAGTAAAATGTAAAAAGGGGTCGTGAACGCACCTTAAGATGTGAATTGAATAATCAAATGCTCGTGCAATCGCATAGATAACCTTCTACGAGAAATATGTTGTTATTACAATAACGTTGTGTTATTTGAAATGTCAGTTCATGTTTGTATTTACATACGTGTCAACCCACGTATATTGGAATATTTCAAATACTTATAAATAAATAGTTTAAACTAGTTGAACTATATATTCGAGTCGTATACAAGTATATACCATTATAACAGCATACTTGTATATATACAAAATCGGGTTCATGTTCAAAATGTTAAGTTTTATATGTTTATTGTGTTCAGGGTTCCATTTCGGTTCCAACAAAACTGGAACGGATCAAATCGGAATTGATATGAAAAAGTTATGGCAAAAATACCAAAAATGGCTTTAAGTCCAAAAACCGACAGAGGCGTGGCTCGAACCCGCGACCTCCCACTCAGAACACACGCAAATTACCATCTCAGCCCGCTAGACAATCGCATTAGAACTCCCAGATTAATTGTTTTAACCTTTGAACATCTGGTTTCCCCTTGTTTACGTAACCGAACCCACTTGGTTCAAATTGTAACTCGATTCGAACCCGATTCTTCTTCGAATAATAGGGTTTCTGTTCCCAAGGCTCAGGCGCACCTACGAGCGAGTTTAATTCAACCATTGATTCAATTTTTATGCCCCAAATCAATCTCGAACAAAGTCGGCCACGAACGGCTCAACCCTCGACCCAATCGAACAGAATTCGAACTTGTCAAGCCTCGAATTCATGGGGCTTTTCATCCTTGGATCAAAACTAATCCATCGGTATAGAACTATAGATTAATTGAATTTTTATTTCATTTGTTTAGAAAACCACAAAACATTTTTCCATTGGAAACATGAAACCGGTTATCATCAAATTTGATTAAATTAGATGTTTAATTCATAGGGTTTTCATTAATATGGACCTTGCAAACCTGTGGGTATTGTTTAATTTGAATATCGACTTCGTTTTGATTGAAAACCCCACTCGTTCTACTCCGATGAACCCTAAGACCCAAAATCATGCAATTCATTTTGTTATATGAAATTAACATAGGGTTTTTGTTAAGTAAGGCATTACGAAACTAATGATATGGTTTAATTTGATTATGGAACTCGTTTGGGTAGAATCCCCCAATTCATTTTAACCAAAGAACCCTAATAGTTGAATTCATATAATTCGACATAAGAACTGTAAATCAACATTGGGCTTTCTTTGTTCATGATATAAGGATTGTGTAGGACTCGATCCTTAGGCGGATTGATGCCGGATTGAACCACTTCGATTAATTGCCACACTTTCAGTCGTGAAACTACAAAATCCTTTTCCCGACGTTCTTCGACTTGAATTGTGTGTGTAAAAGTTCCCCTGGGTGTCGATTGATGTATTTAGGAGTTCAATTCGAGATATTAAGATCGAATTATATGAGCTTGATGGTTACTAGCTACGGCAAAACTTTTGAGTTGTTATTTCATTTAATTCGATCATTGTGGGTCTAATAACTGATGATAAATGTTAATCATCATAAATGTGAGTTTCATGAGCGTTTAATTCGGTTAATAATAGTGTATTAATACGAATATCGAATTCCATTTGATGTGCAACTCAAATTTTGACTTTGAAAGTCAAAATTGAACATTTCATGTATTTACAAGTTTAATCCTTTTGATTTTGATATTTGTATGTTGATTTTGTTTAATTCCAGTCCTCTGGTTTGATATTGTGCAATTTCGTGCAAATTCTGTCAATTCCGGTTAACGAGTTTAACCTGAAATGTCAGAATGTCACATCATCCCCTTGTTGAAGGAATTTTCGTCCCGAAAATTGTTAAGTGTTAGGAATGGTTAGAATACTACTTAGAAGTTCAAAGTATTCATGTTAGTGTTTTGAAAGGTTCGATGTTTTATCATTCTTTGCAATTGTGTGTACTCACATGTAATAGTTCAATGTTGTTCAATGTTTGTAACATCACACATAAGTGTGATCGTTCTATTTAACTGTTTGTATGCACACCAGTTCGTGCACCTAAATGTAAATGTTCGTGATGTATCATACAGTACTGTGTAACCTTGCACATAGCAAAATGTTTGTAACTAATCATGTTTGTACTACCATGAAATGTTACACATAAAATGTAAGTGTTTGAAATGTAACACATCAATTGTAAGTGTTTAAAATTTACAATGTTTGTGTTCAGCGCAAATGTTTGTAACAATACCAAAGTGTTTGTACTTACGATTTGAAATCTGAAGGTGTTGAAGTGTGAGGTATCACATCATCCCCTTGTTGAAGTAAATTTCGGTGCTTTGTTAGTGTTTGTAGTTGTTGTTTTGAACAGTTGAGGATACTTGATCATCATTTGATCATCTCTCTCCCATGTGAACTCAGGTCCACGTTTTGAATTCCAATGGACTTGACTATTGGGATTTTGCTTTGTTTGAACTGTTTGACCTCTTAGTCCATGATTTCTGCTGGTTCCTCGATGAATCCTAATTGTTCGTCCACCTATATTTCTTCAAGTGGTACTATCAGTGTCTCATCAGAAAGACATTTCTTCAAGTTTGAAACATGAAAAACGTCATGAACTCTGCTGAGTTCATCAGGTAATTTAAGTTGATACGCTACCAGACCAATCCTTTTCAGAATTCCAAAAGGTCCAACGTAGCGTGGGCTAAGTTTTCCCCGTTTTCCAAATCGTATTACACCTTTCCAAGGTGATACTTTTAGAAGAACTCTATCTCCTACTTGAAATTCTAATGGTTTTCGCCGCTTGTCAGCGTAACTCTGTTGTCGATCCTGAGCCGCTACCATACGGTTCCAGATTTGAACAATTAGTTCGGGTCCTTTTAATTGACTGTCACCAATTTTAGCCAAGCATACTGGTGAACGACATTTACGACCGTATAAAGCCTCAAAAGGTGCCGTTTGAATGCTTGTATGATAACTTTTGTTGTAAGAGAATTCCACTAACGGTAAGTGGGTTTCATAGTTATCCCTAAAATCAATTACACAAGCTCTCAACATATCCTCGAGAGTTTGGATTTGTGCGTTCACTTTGACCGTTGGTGTAACACTCCGACTGATGGCGGAAACATTCGGACGACACGAAGTGTAGATCGTTCATAGCACAAGGTATATAGTTGTAAATAATTCAAAAGACATCTCATTAATTCCTCATTAAATTCAAACATTCAATACATTGCTTAAATATTCAAACTCTAGCTATTACATCTAGGGCTGTAAACGAACTGAACGTTCAGCGAACGGTTCGTGAACCGTTCGGCGGGAAGTTCGTTTATGTTCGTTCGTTTAATAAAGAAATGAACACGAACAAGAAATTCCGTTCGTTTAGTTAAATGAACGAACATGAACAAAGGTCGTGTTCGTTCATTTGTGTTCGTGAACGTTCGGTAACATGTTTGTTTATGTTCGGTTAAGTTTATTTATTATATTTATTCATTAAATATGTTGTATAATTTTAATTTTTAATTTTTAGTTTAATACCATAATATTTAATTTATTTTTAGTTTAATAATATAATATTTTAATTTATATATTTTTAAATGATTATCTACAATGCTTGAGATTTAGAATGTTGAATTTCATTGTTTAAATAATATGTGTTCATTAGCGTTCGTGAACAAGCTAAATTCCTTAATGAACGAACACGAACAAGAATTTTCGTTCGGTTAGCGTTCGTGAACCGTTCGTGAACAAGTTAAAAGTTAAATGAACGAACACGAACAAGGGCTCGTTCGTGTTCGTTCGGTTCGTTTACAGCCCTAATTACATCAAATTAATTCAAACATCAAACATAATTAAAATCCAATCCAAGCTCAATAATATAGCTAACTTGCATTTCCACCTGAAACATGTTTAAAATCAAGTGTCAACTACGAATAGTTGGTGAGTTTCATAGGTTTAAGCACACACACAAAAATAGTTTGATAAAAGATAAGTTGTAACAATGTGATAACAAGACAATATGAACTAAAACATGTAATTAAACCATACGTAGATCAAATAATGTTAACAAATGATGTTTGACCAAGCTGGCATTCCTAACAATGCTGAAGTGGTAAACGATCACTGCGAAGGACCAAAGTCAACTCAACCAACAGTGGGATGGTCGCTCCAATAGATCTATCATTGTTACTAAATAGTTATGTTGTGATCAATGCAAACTCAAGATAAGTTCACACTACAGTTTAGGTCACAAAGCTAAGTTCACATGTATATAAGTTAAAGATAAGTTCAAAGTTACATGTTTCACCCCAAAAGTTCAAAACAAGTTAAAAGAGGGGCTATGAAGACTTACCTTAATATGTGGTAGTATTTGATAATGTATGTCAAAGGATAGCTCAATGTATATCCAACAAGTTCAAAGTTCACCTAAATAGTTCATTAGGTATAATGTTAACATAACTATGTTCTTCTATGAATTTATCTAAGGTCCAAATGGGTCAATAGGTTAAATTTGTTTTGAATAACTAAAACGTAAATTTCGTTTATGATTTGCTAAATGGAAGTAGTAATAATGTTTAAGAATGTTTAGATCGTTTATGTTACGCAAAAATATAAATTACAAGTTTTGAAATTAAGTTCATTTTATGTTTAACCAAAATATTACAATACTTGATTTATCATTTAACAATTTCAAATGATATTTAATAAACTTTCAAAAGAATTTTATTAAAGAACATGTCATAATAAACATTCATTATAACATATTTCCCCTTTGTTATACAAAATAGTTGAATTGATAGGTTATAAATATTTTAAAAAATTAAAGTTTATTTAGATGTTATAAAATGCAAACATATACGTTTATGTTTAAAAATATTTTAGTTTATTAAAATATTTGTATAACATAGGTTATTAAAAAGCAATTTATAACATATTTGCTTAATTGATATAAGATTATAAAATAATCTCACTCTAAGATTAAACAAAGTTTAGTTTAAGTTAAACTTTTATTTCAATTTAATAAAATTATTATTAAAATATTTTGTAAGCAATTTATAAAATTTTTATCAACTAGAATCCTTTTAAGATTTAAATAAAATCATTATTCCAATTTAATTAACTTATTGTTAAAATGTTATAAAAGAAATTTATAAATTTTCATTTAATAAATGATATAATTTACTCAAACTTTGTTAAACAATAATGCTTTTAAAAAATAAAATTTTGTTGTTAAGTAAATTTTGATTTAATTTCACAGAATAAAAATATTAAGATTTTTATTAATTTAGGTGAAATCAGAATTAAAAATGGAATTTTAAATAAATAGTTATATAAAAAAATGGTTCAAAACAGATTAACCCGCCTTAATCGGGTTTCGAACCCACGACCTCAAACTACACACACAAGCACCTTACCAGTTGGACTAAAGGCATAAGCCTCGTTGTTAGCCCATTCGAAATGGTTTTAACATGAACTAATCTCGGTTCTCCAATTTCAGTTTATAGAAAACGAGCCCTAATCTGATCATTGATTAAAATCAATCAACTATGGATCCCGATTGTAATCAGAATGCTGGGCCTATGTTTCTAGGTCGAAAAACGAATCCAATGAAGTAAGAAACACTTACTTGTTGTTAAGAGTTGATGGAATTCTGGTATGTGACCACGACGACGAATGCGTGAGAGTTGTAGGTTCAAATTTGGAGGATTATGAGCTCGTGGCTGTTGTTTGTTCTCTCATAGTCTTTCGAAATGATCAGAATGAGATGTGTGCTCGTTTAATTTGGTTATATACTCGTTTTAGTCGCATGTGAATACCGCGTTTGTTTTGATTATTTTTAGTCACGATTTATATTGATTCGAATGTTAATACGATTAATTGTTGATTGGGATCGAATCACGCATTCAAATCCTTACCTAAACCATCTTGGATGGGCTGTAATGGGGTGGAATTGCATTGAAATCAAATATGGGTCAAACGAGTGGATTGGGTTGGGTTGGGTATGGTGTTGGAAACGGGTGAAGGAGAGTGGGAGTTAGAGGGTTTGGCAGTTTTTACCCCTGTAGTTTTTGTTTCATTGTTTACTTTTCATTTTGGCAGATAAGCCCCTCCACTTTATTTACCCAATTAAATTTGTTATAATATTTGTAAGATTTGTTTAAATTATATAAATACTAATATGATTAAAGTAATTATATACTTATGAATGTTTTATTGATATTTCAAAATATTATATTATTAAAACTAAATAATTTGCATAACTTATTTATACATTTTTTTATAAACAAACCCCAAAATTTTATAAAAACATATTATAAGTATAAACTTAATATGATCTTTTAAAACAAGTTTTATGTTTATTTCTTTAATTTGTGTAATTATATGTTAAATTGTGTTTAAAGTTGTTTTTATCATATATACTTATATGTGTCTATATATACACACACATAACTCTATCATTATTAGATCTATCCATATATACACACACATATTTTTAATATATAATTATGGGCGCATGAAATTCAAATGGCTTCATAAATTATTTAATAAATATAATTGTTTGATTCAAATTACAGGAATGTTATAGTCGGCTTGCGGCTGGTATGCGGTACTCATGTCTAATCGAGTTCCTAGAGACTTAAGGAGAGATTTTCAAAAGTTTAAAGTAAATCGGGCATCTCGATCTGATATGATGGATATTGGTGCTCCATGTCGCGGTACCACTTCCTTTATGTAAATACGAGTTAATTTCTCCATTTTGTCAGTTTCCTTAATAGCTAGGAAATGTGTAGATTTTGTTAATCGATCCACAATTATCCATATGGTTTCATAACCACTTGCTGTACGGGGTAACTTAGTAATGAAAACCATTGAATTTGTTCCCATTTCCACATAAGTATTTCTGGTTGTTGGAGTAAACCAGATGGTTTTTGATATTCTACTTTAACCTTAGAACAAGTCAAACATTTGCTAACGTACTTAGCAATGTCGGCTTTCATGTTAGGCCACCAATAAAGTGCCTTCAGGTTATGATACATTTTGTCTGACCCTGGATGGACTGAATATCTAGATTTGTGCGCTTCATCCATCACGAGTTCCCTCAGAACACCATGCAAAGGTATCCATAATCGTTTCATGAAATAATGAGTTCCATCAGCCATGACTTCAAATTGTTTTTCTATTCCTTGTAAGGATTAATTCCTGTTCCAGGTTGTCCTTATCTAAGGCTTCAAGTTGAGCACTACATACCTTATCAGGTAGATCGGTATGTATTTTTAACTGAAATGCGCAAACCCGTCTTGTTTGTGACGTCTCCTTCGTGCTTAAAGCATCAGCTACTACGTTAGCTTTGCCCGGATGATACTTGATTGCACATTCATAATCATTTATTAATTCGACCCATCTCCGTTGTCTCATATTGAGCTCTTTCTGATCAAAGATATGTTGCAAGCTCTTATGATCAGTGTAAATGGTGCACCTGGTACCATATAAATAGTGCCTCTCCAAGACAAATACTACTGCTCCTAACTCCAAGTCATGAGTAGTATAATTCTTTTCATGAGGTCTCAGTAGTCGTGAAGCGTAAGCAATCACTTTATCGTGTTGCATCAACACACATCCCAACCCTTGGGCAAATACATCACAATACACCACAAAATCTTCTGTTCCTTCTGGTAAAGACAGAATTAATGCACTGCAAAGTTTTTGTTTTAGTAGTTGGAATGCAGCTTCCTGTTTAGCCGTCCCATCATACTTCGTTCCCTTGTGAGTAAGAGCTGTAAGTGGTTGGGCGATTTTTGAGAAACATTCGATAAAACGTCGATAATAACCCGCTAAACCTAGGAATTGTCGTACCTCGTTAGGGGTCTTTGGTGCTTCCCAATTTTTAATTGCCTCTATCTTAGCTGGATCAGCATGTATGCATTTTTCATTGACTACATGACCCAAGAATTGAACTTTTCGTATCCAGAAGTCACATTTATAAAACTTGGCATATAGTTGCTCTTGCTTGAGTAGTTCTAACATCAGGCGAAGATGTTCTGCACGATCCTCTTCAGTTTTGGAATAGACGAGAATGCCATCAATTAAAACAATGACAAATTTATCAAGATAGGGTTTGCATACCCGAATCATGAGATCCATGAATACCGCTGGAGCATTGGTCAATCCAAATGGCATGTCCAAATTTTCATTATGGTCATAACGCGTTCGGAACGTTGTCTTTGGAATATCTGACTCTTGGACTCTAAGTTGGTGATAACCAGATCTGAGATCTATCTTGGAGTAGTAACTCGAACCTTTTAAGTGGTTGAACAGATCGTCAATTCGAGGTAATGGATACCGGTTTTTGATAGTAACTTTGTTAAGTTCTCGGTAATCAATACACATGCGGAAAGTCCCATCCTTTTTCTTAACAAACAAGACTGAGGCTCCCCATGGTGAGAAAGTAAGTCGCATAAAACCTTTATCCAACAGTTCTTGAAGTTGCGTGGATAAGTCTTGCATTTTAGATGGTGCAAGTCGGTAAGGCGCTCTAGCAATCGGTGTTGCATCTGCTGTAAGGTCGATTCGGAATTCCACTTGCCTGGTAGGGGGTAAGTGCTAGTAGCAATACATGACTACGGATAGGAAGTGGAGAATGAGTTGTTAGATGTGTCACATTTTAACCTTTAACCACCGTTTTCATGAGGAATCGAGCCTATGTTGAAAAACAAGTGTAACAATAATCCATGCTCATTTTCTTTGATGTGTGATGACTATAGTGAACATTTAAAGTAGAACTTGTACGGTTAATGCGATTTCAGACCACAACATAAGGTATGCATAGAAATGATAGAGGCATTAGGAAAACCCATTTTGTTAGCCTGTTTTGTTTGTTTTACCTACCCACAACCAAATCCCCTAGTCGCCCTGTTGAGCCAAATACCTATTCGTTTGTTAACCCGTTAATTCTGCCACAATTAGCCTTTTTAGCCGTTTAAAATTTTAACCTAATTGGTGAATCCAAGATTAGAAGGTTATGGATAACCCACGTTGAATAATCATTGTTGGATTGTGCACGAGACTTTGCTTGGGGCAAGCAAAGGGCAAATGTGGGGATGTGATGGTTTGGGTAATTTCATGTGATTTAGGTGCGTAATGATGCATTATTAGGAGTTAAATACATAGAATGTGGTGATTGTTTGTGTGTTTTTATGATTTGCAGGTTTTCGGGCGAAGAATATGAATATTTGATGTCCAAGGATCAAAGGGTGGCTGAGGAATGGTGCTTGGAAGGCCAAAATATCAGAAAATGAAGGTTTCCATGAAGTGGTGTATCAAAATGGCGTATTGGTGGCGTATCACAGAGGAAAAGCACCAAGGAAATCAAGGTTGGCGTATCATACGCCAGAGGGGGGCGTATCATACGCCGGGGCACCCTAAATTTCGGATTTTTCCCGTTTTGCCGCTTATTTAAGCCCAAGAACCTAGGGTTTCGACCTATCTTCGACTTTGACGACTTTTTGAGGTTCTAGGGGGTTTCTAAGTCTTGGGAAATCATCAATTAATCATTCCAAACACCTCGGAGATTCCCGAATTGATGTTAGACCATCCTCATTCACAATCCAATCCAACCCAATCTTTTAATAAAAAACTAATTTCTCTTTCTTCTACCTACACAACCCAATCAAACTTAATTTTTCACTCTCATTAACAACCCAACCTTACTACTTTTTATTAAACAAATATAATTTATGATTTTTAGTTTTTTTTATTAAAAGTTAGATAAAAAAATAATTATTTTATTTATAAAAATACAAATTTTAATTTAAAAAAAATAAAATATGAAAAAAAGTATTTATCAAACATACTTAATTAAATAGATAAACCAAATTACAATCATAGCATTAAATATAAAATTACACCATGCAAATAATTTAAACTACATAATTATTCATCATGGCCAAATTTTTGCCATATGTGCTCAATTAAATCGTTTCTTAAAGCGAGATGAGCTTCTCTATTGCGAAGTTGTTCCCTATTGGTCATGTAACTGGATAAGCTACCGATTCTTTGAGTAGAGTATTGAAAGGGTTGCTCATCATTCTGACTAGAGCTTCTTCGGTTTTGAGGAATGTCATTTAGAAATTCGGATGGATCATAATAGTTAAGATATGAGTCTCGTTCATCCTCAACGATCATATTATGAATGATAATGCATGCGATCATAATTTTACCCATCATATCTTTGTCCCACACATGACATGGGTGTCGTAGAAATGCAAACCAAGCCTGTAGAAATCCAAAAGCTCGTTCAACATCTTTTCTAGCGGCCTCTTGATGTTGAGCGAACAACTTATGTTTTCGTAACTGTGGAGAAGATATTGACTTGACAAAGGTAGCCCATGAAGGATATATACCATCAGTAAGATAGTATGCCCTATTATATTCCCGACCATTTAGGACGTAGCTCACATTTGGTGCTCGCCCTGATAACACATCATCAAAAAGAGGAGATCGATGGAGGACATTAATGTCATTGCACGTACCTGATGTTCCAAAAAATGCGTGCCATATCCATAAGTCATATGATGCAACGGCTTCCAAAATGATTGTTGGTTTGCCGCTTCTGCCTGCATATTGCCCGGCTCAAGCAGTTGGGCAATTTTTCCATTCCCAATGCATGCAGTCAATACTTCCTATCATACTTGGAAATCCACGCTCAGCCCCGACATGTAGTAGTCTTCCTAAGTCATCTTCGTTAGGCCTTCTAAGTTATTCTTGACTAAAACATGAAATGACACCTTCTACGAACCTTATTAGAGCATCCCTTGTTACAGTGTCACTCATTCTCAAGTATTCATCTTGTTCATCTATTGATGTTCCATACGCCAACACCTGCATAGCTCCGCTACATTTTTGCAATGATGAAAGGCCTTTTCTTCCAGTGGCGTCATGTCTTTGTTGAAAATAGATATCATTCGCTGTAACAGCAGCCACTATAGGAAGGAATATTGATTTTCGCATTCAAAATCTACATCGAAATATATGTTGATCATATGTTGGGTTGTCAACAAAGTAGTCGTTCATTAAACGTGCCTCACCCTGCTCGCGTTCGCGGTCACGATACCTTCTTCTTGCTCTAGGAGGATGATCTCTTATGATCATATTTGGCATGCTTACAAATATTTCACAAATGAGGTGATCAAGTTGTCGATTTTGCTCAGCAATCCTAGTTTCCCATTCATCAAATGCATTCATGTTTGATGAATTTGAATCTTCTGATAGGTTTTCATTATGAGACATTTTTTAATGAGGACGGAATTAAAGAGTTGGTTTTAGGTAAAGTATGTCAATGTTATGATCTTATTTATACAACAAAATAATGAAGATAATGTTAGATCTATTTATCTATTACAGAATCCAAGCGTCCAGTGAAATGTTGACATGTGGAAACGAAGATAATGATGGATATCCGGTTGATAATGTTAGATCTATTTATCTATTACAGAATCTAAGCGTCCAGTGAAATGTTGACATATGGAAACGAAGATAATGATGGATATCCGGCTGATAATGTTAAACTAAATGAAAACAAAAAACACACCAAATTTTATTAAAGCAACTAAAAATAAAATACACACCAAACATTATTTAACCAACTAAAAGAAAAACACACAATAAACTTGATTTCCTTAGATCGATCCATAAAACTTTAACATCAGATGACGCTTTATGTTTTCTTCTTCAGGTGTCAAGAACTGTTTTTGTAACAGTGTGTTCAAATGCATACTTTGCTCCCTTTCTCTTTCAAACTCAAGCCTTTGTTTCATGAGTTCAATTTCACCGTCTCTAGTAAGCCTCATTGCACAAAGCTCTTCAGCAAAGTTAGTAGAAACCTTGGATACATGTTTTCCTTTTGCTTTTTTTTAGCTGCATCTCTACCAATTGGACGTTGAGATGTTGAACCACCACTAGTTGGTGTTTCCGGGTTGGGATTGGCACAATACTCCCCTTCTTCAGTAGTCCTGCTTCTTTTTGAGCTACCACCACTCTCTTCATTACCCTCTTCAGGACGAGGACGACTTGTGTCTTGGTCTAGCTGTAAAGCCCACTTTTGGTGCTTACACATAACTTCATTAAAAACAACATAGTTAGTGAACTTGCTCCTCTTATCTTTCTCATAAAGTTTATGAGCTTCACTCTCAATATCTTTCTGGTTCATTCCACTTTTTCTCTGATGATATGCTTCCCTGTACGCTGCAACCCACTTCTGGCCATTTTCACTAAGTCGTTTAAAACGACCTTTCATTTGAGCTTCATTCCTCACACTAAGTTTTTCTGGATTTTCTGCTTGAGCTGCATCATACATTTTCTTTACCTGTGCCCACAAATTTGATATTTTTCGATTTTTGCCAACAATGCTATTTTCACTAGTAATACACCATGCTGACATTAAGGCAACATCTTCGGCAACATCCCATTTACTAGCTCCTCGTGAGTGATTTTCAGTATTTTGTGAGGTTGAAGATCTTCAGTAACAAGAACTTCACTTGCATTTTGAAAAAAAGAAGAGTTTTGATAGTACTGAGTATTGGGATAATCTTCAGAATCTCCAAGATTCAAACAAAAATTTGGAAAAGAAGGATTCATGACAGAAATTATGAAACTTAGAAATCAAATATTAGAATTGTATTGGATATAAAACTATGTTAATATGAAACTGTAATTTATAAGGAGAAATAATGAATTTTCACAATAAATAAATATTTTAAACAGATAATGTTTTAGATAATGAGTTTGATCTAGAAAATCCTCTGAACCAATAAAAAACCTCCAAATTGTAGATAGGATAAACCAATGATTATTTATATTTATTTTATATATAAAATACTTTTTTTTAAACGAACTCTATTTTTAACAAAATTTATACCGACATGTTCATAAAAAAAACTGATCAAAGCCGTGTTTTTGGTTTTTTTTAAATAATAATTATTTGAAGTTACTTAAAAAATACAAGATTATTACAAAAACTAATTAGGATGACTTAAAAAAGAAAAAAAATAAAATAAAAGGTCCAATGGGGTGTGGCCACATGGAAGGTTGTAAGATTGCAACCATGGTTGAAGGGGTGACCGGATTGTTGCCTTTTTACTATTTTTTTTTTGAACAGTGCCACAACCTTATGAAATATCACCAATGGGAATGTTCTTAGCACGTGACCGAATGAAGATACAAGGCTAATTCCATTGCAATCACGCCCGAGTGAATGGTTAGTTAGGTTTAGGGATTTCTATGATTCCAATTGTATTTGACTACAAACAATAGTGGGTTTCTATCTTTTTAATTGTTTGTATGTTGCTTTTCGTATTGACTCGAACGATTTGACTTTTCTGATTCGATTGAATGTTCATCATTTTTCAGTTTACAATTGTGAAACATTGAATATTAATTGGATTATCACTTTCAAATTGGTATTAGTAATTGACATCCTAGGTTAACATTAATTGGTTTTGAATCGGTTAATTTACAAATCAGGTTTCCAATTATAAGTATCCGTTCATACGAAAGGTTACAAGTTATGTCTATGTGATTGTCTTGACAATTGAATCATAAAGATTCCTACTTTCCTTCTAATTCAAATCCCGGGTGTGATTTGTTTACATAATTAAATTACAACTCATTTGCTTTCATTGTTAATTTGTTACAAGATCATTTTCTTACTAAAGTTCAAACAACCAACAATCGATTTTACAATTTCTCGTCTAGTTAAATTAGGTTAAATCAAGTAACGATACACCATCCACCTAAACTCTTCGTGGTTCGACACCCTATTAGTTAAGGTAGCTAGGAACACAATCATTAACTCTTATTTGATCGGTACTTCGACGTCGGTCAGTACTTGGCACATTGATTCCCAAAGTGATTGAATCCACATTTTTTTCATTTTGGGTACTTACCACTATACCCTCCCGATTACTGCTGGTTATTGTTTGAGTTGTGATGGGTTTTGGTTGACTCATGCTTGCGATTCTGTTAGAAGGGCTGTTGAGTGGAATTTTTAAAAACGATGTTCTCCCACTTCCTTTTGTGGTCTCCCACCTTATCTGCTGATGTTTGCTTGGGTAATGTTCCATGTTGCACCGCCTGGTCAGTCAATTGGTGCGCCAGTCGAACAGCCTGTTGAATGGTGGTGGGATTAGCAGATGTGACTAATCCTTGAATTTAAGGAACCATTCCTCCAATCTACCTTTCGATCCACTTGCTAGGCGGGGTTGCCATATGAGGCAGAAGTCTTGCTAGTTCATGGTATTTGGTAGTGAATTCCTCTATAACAGAACCTTCCATCTTGAGGTGCCAGTATTCATCCTCAAGTTTTTTCACTTCATTGCGGGGGAAATACTCTTCCTGCAATAGTGTTTTGAATCCATCCCAAGTGAGGGCATTGGCCACATCCAGGCCTAATGTCTATACATTAGAATTCCACCATGTTAATACTGGACCTTTCAATGTATCTGTAGCATACTTCACTTTGTTTTCCTTTGGGCAATTACAAATTGCAAACACCGACTCAGATTTTTCAATCCATCAAAGAAGTCCAATAGCTCCTTCCGATCCTTTGAAATTATGTGGTTTACAGTCAAGGAATGTCTTGAAGGTGCACACTGTTGGGTTCAACAGTCCTCACATTGGACCTTGTGGTCCTAATTGATGTGTCTGAGCATATGTTGCAATTGCCTCAGCAATTCGATTGTTGATGAGTGTATCAAGCTCTGCTGCGGTCATGTTAATGTTGCCTTCATCCATGATCTTCACATTCACCAATATACATAATGAGTTTACACGCATCACGTAATCACCATTCATGCATAAAGTAAACATAACACACACAACTATAGCCATTAAGGATAACGATTCTTAGATAATGTGGTAAAACAAGTTCTACAAGTGTTCCTCAAAAATACGCAAAACCATAAAACATGAAATTTAGTTGGTATGAGTAAAGCCCACTCATATAAGTTTACTAAATGAAAAGTAGATAGCAAATAACTAGATCCCACTATTTGATGAAGCAATAGTGGATGATGAGTCCTCCTACTCTGCCGGACCACCACCGGCACCATGATCGTTCTCTAAGTGACCACCACCTTGCCATATCACCTGCTACAGTGGCTCCAGACTCAGCTGCTTCAGCTCGTGCAATAGCCTCCTCGGCCCTTGCCTCAGCTGCAACTGCCCGTAACTCAGTACTCTCCAAACGTGCAGCGAGTTCAGCCACAGTCTCTTCCGATTCCCCGAAAGAATCAGCCAAGTTATTGTGCACCTCGTCAGTCTGTCCTAAATCGTCACCAAGGTTGTTCCACTTCTTCATCAACCAATTGTTTCCTTCTAGCAGTCTAGTGATATCTCCAGCTGTCTCTCGCATGTTGCGAATCTCCCGATCCATACGTGCAACAAAGGTTGCAAATGCTTGCTATGGTGGGTATCCCAAAGTACGTAATGTCCAACTACTAACAGCAGTGTCAAGAGTAGGTGGCGGAGGTACTCGCTCCTCACACACCCAGCTGCGAATAAGATAAGGGAACCACTGCCAGTACTGATTGTTCTCCCTCGGTCGTATGTGTATCTCTTCATTGTAGTGGATCGTGTCATCCACTTTCTTAAGTCGTCTCTTCTTGGATTCTGGTGATGGTACGATTTGTTGTTCCTCGTCACGAGTAGGTGTGGGTGGGGATGCCATATCTGTTTAATAATACTACGTGTAAATGCTATGCAAAATGATTTGTGTAAGCAAGTGTGTCTAATGTCCAACAGTTATAGTCTAAGTCTACCAATGCAAACCTAGTTCGCTATAACCAATGTCTCTAATACCAATCTGTCACACCCTCATTTTCCCACTGACGAAATTATACCGTTTAGGGTGTGACAAACCAGGATCTTAATCATTGAACATAACGGAAGACGTCTATATGCTTTCAAACATAATTCAGTCACAAATGTAATAAACGAAAAGTAGCATTGCGAAAGCGTTATAAAATCCATGACAAACATAATAGTTGGAAAACATGAGTTATAATGTTTAATTAATCATTTTAACACAATTAAACTTAAATGATGCATGAGACTCACTCACTCTAGTCCCTGCTTGCTTGTGCTTGTGTCTTAGCGTCCTGAGAAAACATGTAAATATAGTCAACACAAGGCTGGTGTGTACACATGTTTGTATAAATAATCATAAATGTTTGCACAAACTGTTTGTAAGTAAAGTTGCATATCACATAATCACAGATTGCATAGTTCATGATAGCTAATCATATGTACTATTTCTACAAGTGGTCGACACCGAAGCTAACTGTTAACTGATGATTGCCTTTCCACTATTGTCTAAAAAAACAATAGTAATATTTGGTTTGATCAGTTAAACATTTGTGTAGATCTATCATCTACCAAGTGAGGTTTGTCAAACCCAATAGATATATCTTCAACTACCACGCTTTGCACTAAAGCAAACTAAACGGTTCAATATGTAAGGACTTCTAGTGTTATGTTCGCACTTATACTAAATAGCTAGCTCATGCAAGTGATATGTATCTAAAATCGTTTGATTTGACACGTTTTCTCCCGCAAAACAGTAAAATGTAAAAAGGGGTCGTGAACGCACCTTAAGATGTGAATTGAATAATCAAATGCTCGTGCAATCGCATAGATAACCTTCTACGAGAAATATGTTGTTATTACAATAACGTTGTGTTATTTGAAATGTCAGTTCATGTTTGTATTTACATACGTGTCAACCCACATATATTGTAATAGTTCAAATACTTATACATAAGTAGTTTAAACTAGTTGTACTATACATTCGAGTCGTATACAAGTATATACCATTATAACCGTATACTTGTATATATACGAAATCGGGTTCAGGTTCAAAATGTTAGGTTTTATATGTTTAATGTGTTCGGGGTTCCATTTAAGTTCTAACAAAACTGGAACGGATCAAATGGGAGTTGATATGAGAAACTTATGGTAAAACTACCAAAAATGGCTTTAGGTCCAAAAAACGGCAGAGGCGCGGCTCGAATCCACGACCTCCCACTCAGAACACATGCAACTTACCATCTCATCCCGCTAGGGAATCACATTAGAACTCCCAGATTAATTGTTTTAACCTTTGAACCTCTGGTTTCCCCTTGTTTACCCAATCGAACCCACTTGGTTCAAATTGGACCTCGATTCAAACCCGATTGTTCCTCGAATCATAGGGTTTCTGTTCCCAGGGCTCAGACGCACCTACGGGTGAGTTTTATTCCACCATTGATTTAAATTTTATGCCCCAAATCAATCCTGAACAAAGTCGGCCATGAACGGCTCAAAGCTCGACCCAATCGAACTGGATTCGAACTTGTCAAGCCTCGAATTCATGAGGTTTTCATCCTTGGATCAAAACGAATCCATCTATATAGATTAATTGAATTTTGGATTTCATTTGTTTAGAAAACCACAAAACCTTTTTCAATTGGAAACATGGAACTGGTGATCATCAAATTTGATTAAATTAGATGTTTAATCCATAGGGTTTGCATTAATATGGACCTTGCAAACCTGTGGGTATTGTTTAATTTGAATATCGACTTCGTTTTGATTGAAAACCCCAGTCGTTCTACACCGATGAACCCTAAGACCCAAAATCATGCAATTCATTGTTGTTATATGAAATTAACATAGGTTTTTGTCAAGTACGGCATTGCGAAACTAATGATATGGTTTAATTTGATTATGGAACTCGTTTGGGTAGAATCCCCCAACTCGTTTTAACCGAAGAACCCTAATAGTCGAATTCATATAATTCGACATAAGAACTCGACACCAATATAGGGCTTTCTTTATTCATGATATTAGGATTGTGTAGGAGTCGATCCTAACCTAGATTGATGCATTGAACCACTACGATTAATTGCCTCACTTTCAATCGTGAAACTACAAAATCCTTCTCCCGACGTTCTTCTGCTTGAATTGTGTTGTGCAAAAGTTCCCCTGGGTTCCGATTGATGTATTTAGTAGGGGTGTTCATTTTTGGATAGTGATTTTCAATATCCGAATCCGAATCCGAAATATGGAAATAAAAATAAAAAATAAATATTTCGGATATCCTAATATATTAAAATTATCCGAAATATCCGAAAAATATTCGGATATCCGAAAAATTATCCCAAAAAAGTATTCGAATATCCGAAAAAAACTATTTCGGATATCGGATATCGGATATCCGAACTATCCGAACTTCAGGATATGCGATTTTTTCGTATATTTCGGATTCGGATTTTCGGATTTTTCGGATACGGATACGGATTTTTTTGAGCATCCCTAGTATTTAGGAGTTCAATTCGAGATATTAAGATCGAATTATATGAGTTCGATGGTTACTAGCTATGGTTTAGACTTTTGAGTTGTTATTTCGTTTAATTCGATCATTGTGGGTCTAATAAGTGATGATAACTTTTAATCATCATCAATGTGAGTTTCATGAGTGGTTAATTCGGTTAATAATAGTGTATTAATACGAATTCCATTTGATGTGCAACTCAAATTTTGACTTCTAAAGTCAAAATTGAACATTTCTTGTATTTACAAGTTTAATCCTTTTGATTTTGATATTTGTATGTTGATTTTGTTTAATTCCAATCCCTCTAGTTTGATATTGTGCAATTTCGTGCAAATTCTGTCTATTCCGGTTAACAGGTTTAACCTGAAATGTCATAATGTCACATCATATGTTAAAGGGTTGGTTATACGAGCAAGATTATAAAAATAATAAGAATATTAGTAATATAGTGGTCATATATGACTGTGTGTGTTTTCGTTAATATTCTTTTATCTAATTTAGATGATTAAAAAAACAGAGAACAAAATGACAACCAATTATAGAAAAAACGAAAATAACATATAAGAAATAAATATATAAAAGCTAAAACTACTTAAAAATAGTTGAAAATGTATGAAAAACAAATAGTTCGGTTCAGTTCTGGTTAATTCGGCTTTCGGTTAATATCAGATCGGTTAACGAGTTACATTTTTTTTTGTTTTGATTAACATTCTTTTATCTAATTTAGAAGGTTAAAAAACTATTCGACCAAATGATAATCAATTATAAAAAAAATTGAAAATAAAATATAAGAAATATATGTATAAAAGCTATAACTAAATAAAGTAGTTGAAAATAGTAAATTACATAAAAAATAGGTCGGTTTAGTTTCGGTTAACTTGGTTTTCGGTTAATTTAGATTCAGTTTATCAATTAACTGTTTGGTTTTAGTTAATGGTTTGGTTTTTGCTCACCCAAAGTTGAGGTGAAGGAAGGAGTCAACGGTGAACTGTTGATCGATTCCTATGATCAAAATATAAACATGTTTTGATGAAACATGTGAATGTAGTGAGTGCTGTGTTGATTCTGGACATGATTTTTCAAATTAATCGGACCGAGTTCTCATTTAGGGTGTATGATATATTCATCATTGTGTAATGTACTTATCTGTCACACCCCCAAATTCCCACTCGTGGCGTCAGTCCACATGGGTGTGACGTGGCCAGGATCACAGCTCATGGTCATATAGAACGACTCTATATGAGTTATACAATCACACAATCTTTGTAAAGTAAACAAGTTTTCAAGTAAAGCAGCGGAAATGTTTTAATATCATAAGTAAATAAAGTTTGCAGCGGAAACTAAATTGTATCAAACACTACATAAATCAAATTGTTTTCAAAATGAACACATCAACACAAAGCCTAGGAATCTAATATGCATGAGACTCTCTTGTACTCCTCCTTTGTGTCCTAGCGTGTGCTCCATTAGTTACCTGAGAATACATGCGAAAAGTGTCAACTAAAAAGTTGGTGAGTTCACAGGTTTAGACAGACTGAAAAGTAAACAGACATATACTGGGTATGTTAAGTTTTATTGTTGGATACTACGATCCGTGGAGGGTGTCAGCTCATCTTACCGAAACTAGACTGTTCCCGTTTGCCTCCGCAGGTCATCGCTGAACCCGCATTACCATCGAAATTACACTCGTTATGACCTCCAGTCAACATTGGTGCCGAGTGGGGTTAGTCAAACCCAGTAGTACTACGTAATTACGACTCGTTTGTGATACAACTAACGTTAAGGATAAGTGGGGACTTTAAGCGATAATAGTTACACTCGAAAATGGTTTTCACAACATACCAGTACTATATATAAAACAGTTGCATAGTATTCTCACCCCAAAGTTTAGTAAAACAGTATAAGAATAAAAGTGGGGCTGTAAAACTCACCTGAGTTTGTGAAATGCGTTTGCTCAACAGAATTAGTGTAGCTCGCCGGCTAGTAGTCACCTATATCACATAGGTACTATGAGTTTGTGTTTGCATACGTGTGGGCCTCATAGGACCGTGTTAGTGTTCAACAACTCCGAGTTGTTATGTGGGTTGAGTTGACCGTGTTTGACCTAACGACCCGTTGGTGACGGTTTTGGATCAAGTGCTCGTGTAACGTGCGGTTTAGTGTCGTGTGAAGTGTACGGATACCAAAATTCATTCCTATGAGGAAACTTACTATTTATAGTAAGTTCCTATTTTAGGAAAGTTTCCACACTAGGCAAGTCATGCATAAAATCACATTCTAACATGCGTGTTTATCCTAAGTGAGCATGTTATCACATAGCACATAGTTACACATAGCCGGTTTAGCATAGTTTGCACCTAAAAGTTACTATTTATGGAAAGTTGTACAATTAAGCACATTTCACCAAGTTTAACAACTAATATCATCTAACATCACTGTTTTAGTCCTAAATAACCATTTAGTCATAACTAGCATGCTCCTATTCCTGACTTTGCAAAATAAAGTTACTATTTATAGTAACTCTAGACAAATGCACATATCTCATTCAACTAAATTGTAAAATCACATATTATCATCATAACCACTTTAACTAAGCATATCAAACATACAATCCTTAACAAATTCATCATTTCTAGCAATTTCATAACAAAAAGTTACTATATTTAGTAACATTCCTAAATATCATACTTCTAGCAATTCTAACCATTACAATGCATCAAACAACATTATAAAATATACATTTATGCATAAATCAATGATTTAATCATATGCATTTAGCCATTACATCAAGAATGCACAATTTGCAACATTAAAGTTTCCATATTTAGTATTAATGCCCAAATAACCATATTTGACAAAAATCAATCATTCTAACCATATAGAACATCTCAAATATCATATCTAACAACATTTCAATATCAAAAGTTACATAGATCATCATGGATCACACATGCATGTACTCACAAGTACCCATTTTGTGATAAAATCAACAAATAACCATCTAATCTTAACAATATCATCATAGATCATAGCTAGATCATCAAATCAGTAAGTAACATCATCAAAAACAGATCTACAACATCAAAATTTCGTGGTTAGGTGTGTGATGGTGATGCATGTGGGTATTTCCCCTTGCATGTGTGATTTCAAGTGCCAAAAACACAAAATGGGGCTAGAACTACCTCAAGATAGCTCAAGAAGACTGAGATGAAGCTGGAACAGAGATGGAGGGCTTGGAATGGTCTTCACAGCAGCTCCAAGTCGTGTGTGATGGTGGTTGTTGTCTCCTAGTTCATCCCAAGCTTCCAACTCCTCACCAAAGCCTTGACTTCCTTCCAAAATGGATCTAAACTGATGAGAATGGCTTCAACAGAGGGTTTGGGGTCGAGATGGAGTATTTCTGTCGAGAGAAGTAGAGTAGGGGGTGCCAGAATGATTAATCTTGGATTTATAAAGATTTCTGCGATTTTAGACTCTTCGCGTACCGCGACGCCTGACAAAAAGCATCATCGCGTACCGCGATGATTAAAATAATCATTCGGTTCCCGAAACACGCCGCGTACCGCGGTGGTGGAAGTTGATCGGTCGTCGCGTACCGCGACTCTTTTCGGTGAAATTCAAATTCTCCCGCCCATGGGTCGCGTACCGCGAAGGCCCATTTGGGTGCCCATCGCGTACCGCGATGGGTCTCAGTTGAGCCCAATAAGCCCAATTTCATGGTTTTGAGCCGATTTTCGCGTTTCTAACGATTACGATCATCGTTTCTCGACATGTGGGCATTGTTATACTAACTTAGGTTTCCCCGGAACCTAATGTGCAGTGAAAGTGTACTGTGGTTCGATCCGTTCACCAACGTTCGTCATTCAAGACACGTGCGTGTGTTGTGCGATAATTCCTCGAATTATCGGTGTGTTTGGTCTGTTGTGCCACGTGTCACACTAAATACAATTTTTCTAGTGCCACGTATGAAATAATAATACACATTATTATTAAAATAAAATAAATGCTGACCTGGAAATTACGAGGTGTCACATTATCATTGTGTTTTAAGTTCAAGACATTGTGTAATATATTCACAAATAAAATGTCATTTAGAGGCACACGTTTTTAGTGGCATTAAACTTTTGTACCACTAATATAGATTTTAGTGACACTTTTTGTGAGTCACATTTGTTTGACTCATACTTTTAGTCGCACTTATTATTTATGCCTTTAAATTATAGTTTTAGTGACAACTAAGTGTGCCCTGCACTTTTAAAATCTAAAAGAGTTGACTACCCCCCCCCCCCGCCCCGCCCCGCCCCGCCCCGCCCCAATTTCCACAATGTTCTCAAAGTTTCCTCCTCTCAACAATAACCAGATTCACGAAATAATGCAGCTAAACATGATTTTCTCAAAACCCTACTGAAAAGACTGCTCATTTTATGATTTTATCTCTTAAAGTGTCAAAACAGGTCACTCAAATGAAAGTAACTAACAAAGTTCAATACTGTATCTTTTTATAGAAAACTCATAATTAACACACTAATTATTAGAGTAAATTACTAAGATGGTTTTTGTGGTGTGTTAGTATTTCACTATTGGTCCATAGGTTTCATAAATTACTTATATGCTCACAAACTTTAAACATTTGTAACACATATAGTCTTTATGTGAGGGTATTTTGGTTAATTATGTAAGGCTAATTTGGTGATCTAAGGACTATATGTGTTACAAATTTTAAAGTTTGAGACCTTATGTGTAATTTATGAAATCTAGGACTAAGAGTGATATATTAGCAAACCACATAACCTTATCAGTAATTTACTCCTAATTATTACTATATCTACCTATTCTAATAAAAGAGTATTTTTTTGGAGACACGTGTCACGTGTTGGTTAAATATGAAAATGTTTTTCCCGTCTCTCTCTCTCCTAATAAATATAATCAATTTTTAATAATTAAATATTAATAAATATAATGTTTTTATTCCAATAATTTACTAATTCAATAAAATTTAATAAACAATAAGAATAATTCAATTGTATCTCATATGATTTTATAATTATTAAATATTTATTATTATTATTTAATATTAATGATTATATTTTTTATTATTCAACATGTGTAATGCACGGGATTGTAGGCTAGTTTTTATTATATATTATTATTATTACTAGGTTAAATCTCGCGTGTTACACATGCTGATAAATAAATTTTAGAATTATTTATTCTAGATAACATACAATATATCTCTAAAAGACATTTTATAAAAATAGATGACTTATTATGTAATTATGTTATTTATCAAATTGAATAAAATTAATATTATTTAATATAAGAGAGACAAAATAAATCAAAATCTAATAAAAAAATATTGTCTATGAATAATTAATAAGAGAGATAGGCGGAAAAATCAAACTTTATATGGTATAAAAAACTGACAAGTGTCCTATAAAACTTTTATTTATTATATAATATAGATATAGATTTATTACCCTTTCTCTTAAACTTCGACTAATGAATTGAAACAGAAGGTTGCCTTGAGATTTGGTTCGTTTGATTTCCGTGGTATGATCCGTCTTATATGATACCCTCTATTCCCGAGTTCACTTGAGGGGGAGAAAAGAAGAGAACTGGAAGGAAAACAGAAACATGTTTGTGTTCACGAGTTTCATTTCATGAAGGGAAAGGGAAATAACAAATGATGTGTTCTCTAGTTTTATTTAACGAGAAAAAGGAAGGAAAATGAAAGGAAAACTAACCAAAATTATTTTACTTTTCTTTTCTTTCGATTTGAAAGGAAATGAAAGGATCCCTTCCTCTCATTTCCTATTTTCTCATTCATTTTCCTTTTTTTTCCTCTCATTTCTCTTTTTTAATTCCACTGTCTCGCAAGACATAACATTCTTCAATGGTGGACATGTTTCCCCTATTGCGGCTTCGGGTTCGAGCTGCGATCTCTTCTTGTCATTTGCCATCAATATGAACTTTGTATCTTCGTTTAGCGATTTAGGGTTTTACGTTTGCGTCTTTCCTCATGAATTTTCGATTGAGGGTACAATCTTAATCAAAATATGATTTTTTTAACTTTAAAATTTAATTTGATTCATTTGCGTAAAGGAAAATGGATTATATATGTAAGATTTGTTATTACTATTGAAGCTTTTTTTTGTTGGGAAAAAATTTCTTCCAGGTGCAAAATTTTGTTTTTATATGGTCGTTGTGGTTCTGTTTTTAAGGGTTTATTGTGTTTTCAATCGTAAATAACTGAGGTGATGTTCTAACTTCTAAGATGTAGCCATTACTTGCTTATTATGAGTCTTCAAGGAAAGCCTCTGCCATGGAAACATTAAGATTTACCCTTGAATCTCATGTTGTTCATATTCAAGACCTGTGTTCTTCACTACAAGTGTGCTTTTAAACAATTAATGGCATGATGTTTTCTCACATCTATTCTGTTAGTGTGACATGTAGGTTTTGGCTACCTTCATAACATGCATGTGTTTAAATGTTTTACCTATTGTTTTCTTACCAAATTCTCATAATCTAATGTCTCATGATGCATCACAGGGCTGTCCAAAATGCTCGTCGCTCGATGTTTGCTCGGAGCTCGCCTGAAAAACGCTCGGAAAAAGCTCGTTCGAATTTCGCTCGGTTTTAAACGAGCCGAGCACGCTCGGTTCGGTTTCAAGCCGAGCACGATCCAAGGTAAGCTCGCTCGTCGCTCGCTCGGATAGTCGCTCATTTGGCTCGCTCGGTTGGCTCACTCGTTTTGGCTCGTTTAAGTATACAACTTAATTACATATATACATATATATATATATATATTGAGTAATATTAAAAACAATTATTAACACTAAAATGTTACAAATTTGATGTTGTTAGATTTGAACTAATTAATAAAGATGTTGATAATTTATTCAGATATTTTGAAGTTTTTTATATTTTCGTTATTCGTACTATGACAATTTGTAATTTATGAAAATTATTTTTGTTTTGGATTTGTATATTAATAACTTATTGTTTTTTAATTATTAAGTTTAAAATTGATATAAATATTTTAAATTTGCATTAAGTTTTATTTTGAAACCAAGGCAAACCAAACCAAGCCGAGCCGCTCGGTTTTAAAACGAACCGGGCAACGAGCAGAACATTTGGCTCGATTTTACAAATCCAAACCAAGCCGAGCCACTCGGTTTGTAAACGAGCCGAGCGCGAGCATACCCTCGCTTGGTTCGGCTAGTGAACAGCCCTAATCACAGGTTGTTTGAATTGAAGACCTCAGGTTCTCCATCACAGGTATGTTTTTTAGCAAGCAACTTGTGTGACTTATTTTTCAAGAGTCAATTGGAGTAACATTTAGCTTCAATGTGTTTTGCTTCTTTCTGGTCTTTTAAGTTACTCATTTACTTGTGTCTTAGTATTTGATGGATTGTGCTTTCATATGTTTCATTTTGTTGTCTCCAATTGCATTGGACTTATGATCTTAAATTGTATAAACTCATATGTTGTTTGGTGTTACTTACAAAAAGAATTTAGCTAAATGATTGTGATTCTTGCAATCTGTTTTTAAAACTCTAGTCTTAAAACACTTTTATAGATCTTTTAAATGATCAATGGTTAAAGATGAAGATTATGCTTCCGAATGTTTAAGGCATAGAAAGTCATCCTAAGATGTTGGGATTCCTTACGGATGATTATTATCATGTTTTTTTGTATAGTTAATTTATATAAATGAAGTTGGATTAGAATAGTTATCTTTGATGATATTTATCTAATCTATTTAAGTGAACAAGCATACCGAAATATATAAATTAGGAAGAACCGTTTGATAAAAATTGATAAGCACATGAAACTTAGTTAAATACAACTACTCAAAGTAGAGAGCATATTGTTAACAAATTAAATAAAAATTTGTCACAAAAAGTCCATCTATCTCTTTTATGTGAAAAGGAAGAAGATAATTCACTTGTCAGATAAGGATACTATTAAAAGCAATCTCATGTTCATGTAGATATTAAGGTAACCTAATGATTTTGTTCACCTAATCCCCTATTTTGTTGGAATCGAAAGGCTACTTTTACAAATAATTCATTATCAACTTTATCAGTTTAGTGGTTAGCCATTCGAAAAGAGATGCTGGAAAATCTGAAAAGCTTCTTACAATTTCTAATGTTTGATTTAGTTTTTAGAACTAATTGCTTTTGCAAACAGATTTTACTAAATGCAGACAACCCAATTAGAGCCACGAAGAAGGTGCACTACCCAAATTAGATGCAAAATCACAGTTGGTGCACTACCCAGATTAGATGCAAAAAACACAATCTTTGCAACATTTGATCTAAAGGTTCAGATATAGCATGGTATATATGTGCTCCACATATCATTTAAGGGTGTATACCTTTCTGTCTATATTTCCTGTTTGATTTAACATTTGCTTAGCCTTGGTGACATTTTCCTGTTTTGTTTGATGCTTCTGTTGCAAACTGTCATCAAGGGTTTGAGGTTCAATTATGCATTTTTTTATGGTTTGAGGTTCTAGGGTAGTGTTTGATGTTTCCGACTAAATTTCCAGGAAGGAGACGAGTTACATGGTATCTTTGCTTATGCATGTTATCAACGAATTTGATTGTCAAGTTAGCCTTTCTAAAGGTTTTATGATTTTAGCAGCTATGGTGTTTGGTTTGGTAGTTATTGGAAACAAAGTTTGATTGTTCATAATTAAGTTCAATCTTATTAATGACTTTGAACATCATCATATATATGGCGTGAGATTTTGATTAGCAAAAATTGCTAATGCTTGTTTTTATTGTTGATGATGACGGGATGGATATCATGATAGAAGTTTCGGAGCTCAATTTTATGACTGTAAAGTTTTCATCAATGTTTAAATTACTTGTAAAGCGTAAACATTTGAAAAATTGGAAGATGTTACTTGTTATACAATTTTTTACATTGGTTTTTATGTATAACTATCATGTCAAACTTTTTAATGTTGTGATGTCTATGTTTACAATTTTATTTAACTTTAATTTTATATTGTAAATAATGTGTTTTTGTCACAATGTTTTATTAAAAGTAGTACATATAGAAAACTATAGAAAACGTTTACGGACACAAAATTTAAGGCTCAAATGGTTTTTTATATTGTGGAAAAATAAAAGTACCACTAAAACTAGTATGGATATGTAACTAAGATTGTTTTTTAGTGGCATAAAAAATTTGTCACAAAAGTCTTTTTCTATATTGTGGCAAAAAAAAAGTGACACTAAAAGCTCAAAAACTTTGTGCAGCACATTGAGAAAGTGTCACTAAAAGGCTCTAGCGTCATCACTTTTAGTGTCACTTTTTTGTGTGCCACACATTCTAGAAAGGGTTTTTTGTGGCATTTTTTTGATTTTTTGTGGCACTTTTTGTATGCCATTAAATGACACTTTTTTTTGTGTAATATACTCTTAATTTTGTTTTATGTTCATATTATTTGTGCAATATACTTATCATTGTGTTTTACGTTTAGGTCATTATGTAATATATTCTTTATTGTATTTTATGTTCATATTATTGTGTAATATAATTATCATTGTGTTTTACATTTGGGTCAATGCGTATACTCATCATTGTTTTTTACGCTCAGGTCATTGTGTAATATACTCGTCAATGTGTTTTACGTTCAGGTGATTGTGTTATATGTATTCATCATTATGTTATACATTTTAGCTTATTTCATGTTTTTTTTGTTATTGTTTTTATATATTAAATAATTTTTTTATTTTTTATGTTTTCTATATTGTAAGTACACAATTATATTATTTCAACAATTTACTTTTCAAAACTTCTGATTTTACTAACATATATTTCAGTTATTATGTTATATGCATTCATTATTGTGATTTTTGTTTTTGATTTCATGATTTTATCTTATCATTGTTTTATATGTATTAGATGAATTTGTTGTTTTATCATTATAACTTGTGTATAAAAAGTACATGACTGTGTTATTTCACCATTATTTTTCTAAAACTCGTAATTTTAGAAAACATAGTAAGACATAATAACGAACAAAAAGACACAATAACAAACAAAAAGATACAGTAACGGATAAAAAGACACAATGACAAATAAAAAAACACAATAATGAACAAAAAGATACAATGACGGATTACAAATATAAAAGGTGAAAGAAAACGGAAATTTTTTCATTTGTTATATAACAATATTATACACGTTTTAAAGATAAAAGACGACGTTTTTTGGTGTAATTTTTTTTAAAAAAAAATATTGTATATAAAAGTTATGTTTGTTTAAAAATTGGGAGGAACAATATAACATGTCAACAAAAGTTTCTTTGATTAATATATCATCCACTAACTTTTTAAAACAACTTTGATCTCAATCATTAAATTATAGATGTAATGTCTTACAATTCTTCTCATGTTTTTTTCCAATCTAAGCATTTTTACTATAAACTCACTCATAATAATAACATATTAATAATAATAATATAACATTATAATTACTATAGTAGGGTTAAATTAAACTAAATAAGGCTCTTTTGGCAAAGGCTTGTCTCTTATAATGGGAGGTCATGGGTTCAATCCCATGCAAGGGTGTAATTAAAGTGTAAAGTTGCAAGGGTGTAATTAAAGTGTAAAGTGATTTAGGTGGGAGTAAGCTTAGCCTTTCAAAAAAAATAAGGCTCTTAACCTAGAAAGCCTAAGAATGATCTTGAGCTATTAGATAATTAATTAATGGCTATGATTAAATCAAGTTGTTGGAGGTTATTTTAGTAATAACTAATTTTGTTGACTTTTATCAAGTTCCTCCACTTTCTTTAAACGTTCATAACTTTTACATACAAAATTATTTTTTGGAAAAAAAAAATATACCATAAAAACGACCATTTTTTTTTTCAAAGCTAGTAGTGTATTGCTAAAGAAAAAAATTTGTTTTTTTCATTCATAGTGTCTTTTGTACATGCCATTGTATCTTTTGTGCATGTCATTGTGTCTTTTTGTTTTTGCTCAATGTTGTGTTTTCCTGATCATTTTAAAACACAATGATGTCGCATAATACATGACCTTAAGCAAGGATGACATAATGAAGAGTATGAATAACATAATGATCTTTAAAAAGACACAATTACCTATAATAAAGACACAAAGATGAGTATGAACAATTTTGTACAGGTCATTGTGTCTTTTGTTTAGGTCATTGTGTCTTTTGTAAATGTTCATTGTGTCTTTTGTGTTACAGCTCAATGTTATGTTTTCCTGAACAATTTAAGACACAATGATGGTGCATAATACATAATGTTAAGCAAGGATAACACAATGACAAGTATTAATAACACAATAATTTTTTAAATAAAGACACAATTACCTGTAAAAAAGACGCAATGACTAGTCTAACAATTTTGTGCAGATCATTCTGTCTTTTGTATAGGTCATTGCGTCTTTTGTACAGATCATTGTATCTTTTATGTTTCTACTCAATGTTATATTTTCATGAACAATTTAAGACACAATAATGTTGCAGAATACATAATGTTAAGCAAGAATGACATAATGACGAGTATGAATAATACAATGATCTTTAAAAAAACACAATTATCTGTAAAAAAGACACAATTACCTGTAAGAAAAACACAAAAAGATAATTATATACAAACGTTTAAAAAAGACATAATGACGATAATTAGACACAATGAGCTGAAAAATTTCATTTTTTATAACAAAATTATACTCATTTTAAAGAGAAAAAAGTGTTCGTTTTTATGATATATTTTTAAAAAAGTAATATCGTATGTAAACGTTATGAATGTTTAAAAAATATGGGGGAAAAGTGGTTATGACTAAATTACTCTCTAACAACTTTTTTCTTTAAAATTTAAAATTTTCTATCTTAAATTTGATCTCATAATCTAATAGTTAATAATCTTTCTTAGCCTTTTTAGGATAAGGAGACTATTTAGTTGAACTCAATCCTACTATAGTATTAATATAATTATAATAATAATAATTTAATATTATTAGAATATAATATTAAAATATAACAGTAATAATAATGATGATAATAATATTATATTATTATAATAATAATATTAATATATAGTATTACTATAATAAAAAGAAAATATAACAATAATAATAATAATGTAATAATAATACAATATAATAATAATAATATATTATTATTATTATCTTGTTTTTAAAATTTTACTCGTTTATGTTCATGTTTTTTTTAAGATTTTACTACTCGTTGATGCTTATATATACAATTATACGATATAAGTTTAGGCAGTTTCATCTTTTATATAAGATAACGTTTTTATTCTGTTAAATGAGGGGTTACTACCGCAACACATAGATTAACCACTAGTTAAATACAAAGGGAATCGATTGCAAAAATTGAACCCGACCAAGTAGGGTCAATGAACGGTTGGTTCAAGGTTAATTGTATGAGCCACGTTACAATTTTTCATTGTTTTCCTTTAACTAGTTGTTTGGTAAACTCTTGTGCCATTTAATGAATAATAGATTTTTAGTGGTTAAAAAGTAATATTAAGTATGGCATTAAAAAGTAGCATATTAATCATTAACACTTAATGTTACCTCTTAACCATTTAAGATGTTGAACATTAAGAGAGAGATTTGTAATAATTATTAAGAGATGTGAGGACATGTAGTTAGTTTGATAAGAATTGAGTGACATTGTTTCTTCGACCCGAACCAAGGAATCCATTAGATATGATGCAAAAAGGATTAATCAAAGATTTCTCTATGAAAAAGACGAATCAAAGTTTGAAGAGGAGGAAGGAGAAGGAGCCCTTCGTAGGGGGTTCGCACGACAAGCTATTAGCTCAGTGGTACCTAATTTTTATACTCAATTAGTTGTCATTTCCTTTATTTGAAAAGTATTTTTACACTTTAAATGTATCCATATGGCTAGAGAAGCTCTGGATGATTTTATGCATTGTGTGAAACTTTGTAAGTTATGGTGTGGTAAAATGATTTGATTCTATTTTAAGTGTGACAAACTTGTTGCATGAATGATGGTATGCAGCAACTTATCAGATTTTGCCTTTTAAAAAGGTAACATGTTAAAAAAGTTTATAACTACAAAAGTAAAATATATAAATAACGTTAATAAACAAAACATATATTTGTAAAAATGGATAAATTTGATCACAACATTAAATAGCAAATTGTATAGTTTTATAAACTATATGATAATTGAAAGGTAAAAAAGTGGGTTGGCATGTGATTTCAGTATTTAATTTTTTTGATTTTCAATAGCTTCCCTTAAATCCGAAAAACATGTTATGGGATCCCCTAGCAAATGATTCATTCTTTGGCTTTGTAGAGCAATAATATGGTAACCCGACGTACCTTGCCTAGAATAAAACCCATGACTTAAAAGAAAACCCTTAACTTAACCCGGAGACGAGAGGACGAGACTCGAACGCAAAGTTATCTTCAATAAACAAGGATTATCAAGAGCAATGTCAAACCATCAATAACAACATATAATCAAGGGTTAATTACATATTTCTCTTTCCTAACTTGTAAAATCACATAATTCTCTAAGTTACAAATTTTTAATGCATAAAGTACAATGTTTTTTTAAATATGATTTGAAAAATATGTAATTTTGCAAGTTAAAAAAGAAAAATATATAAATGACAGCGTAATCAAATCTTAAAACTGTACATAGAACATGGTACCTTGAACATAACAAAGTTTGATGGAAAAACTCAAAATCAACGTCATACGACTTCATATTACCCAATTATAACATTTTTACGACCCTCATTTCAGCTCTCAGTGTGTGGCACGGAAGGGTTGAACACCTTAGCAATCCTTTCGGTCGGAACCAATGGCAGATATGAAGAAACCTTGTACCCTTTGTCTGCTGTTTGCTGCACGGTCTGGTTGTACTTCTCAGAATAGTAAGCCGCTGCAGGTACCACAACCTTAGCCACCTTAGGGAAGAGTGGGAGCTGGTTCAGAGTGTGCCAAGCTGAAACTGCATAGTGCTCAGCAACCGGCTCGAGCCTGGTGTACGCGGTTTTCGCAAGCCCAGAAGCGGTTTCGACCACACCACCACTCTTGACCTCTGTAGACAGGTTTTTGGTTTTGGTTGATACCTGCTTCACAAAAGGAGGCACTTGGCTGTCGAATTTATTTACAGATTCGTCAACCTGAAAATATATGTTACTATTTATGTATGGTTTCGTATGACTTGAATAAAGAATATAAGACACAAATATTCTAAAAACACTTATGAAGTCTATTTGCATGTATGATGTATGTATTGTTGGAAATTTTCGGATCGTATTCATGTATGAGTGAATATGAAGGGGCTAATTTTGACGTGCAGGTCAAAGTTTGATTTAGTTATTATCGTATTTATCTAGTTTCATGAACATGATATGTTTTGAAATTGTAGAGATAAATATGGGGAGAAATCGTAGATATAGTTAAATTGTATGTTTAGCTATATACGTATAAATATACCATTGACTATTGATATATGTATGTGATGTAATGGGTTTGGAATTGATTCTAACTGGATTAATTGAATGTTTTTATGTGATTTAACTTGTTTATCTATTCGGAATAGAAGCTATCGGTTGTCCTTGTATGGTTGTAGGTTGGATGAGGCAAGAAAGCATTTTTAGGAGGAAACCGAGCAAAGAGGAGCAAAACCGAGCACATCCGAACATCCGAGCATGCGAAATGGAAGCCATGAACTTTGAAGAGGCATATCTTGGGTTAGGAGAAGAGTTACGGGACGTATAATATATGAAAATCGCGTTTCTCGACGAGATAAAGCCAATGGTAACACCAGAGCAGGCGTAAGTTACGCCTAAGGGGCCGTAACTTACGCCGGGAAGCTGTTCCGTAAGTAGAACCGTAAGACAGAGCTGCTAGGGCGTAAGGGCATGCATGTAGGCGTAAGTTACGCCTAGGGGGGCGTAACTTACGCCGAGGAGCGACGGAAAACATCAAAACTCGCGTTTTTTGGGGTATTTAAGGCCCAAATCAATCCTAGTCGACTATCACACCTTGGGGGCAAGTTCTTGGGCGATTTTGGAGCATTTTGGAGCGTTCTAAAGCCCCGAAACATCAATCCAAACATCAAGATCAAGATTCCATCATGCAATTTCACATGAAGATTGAAGCTTCAAGTGTCGAGATGTCCGGCTAAGCTTCTCGTGATCGTCTCCGGGTGAATGGTTAGGTTAAATAATTAGGTTTTATTTGATTTGTTAAACATTGGTATTGAATTTGTTTTCATAGATTTACAAGTTCAATAGTGCTTGATTGTGAAACGATAAACGATTTCCGGTTTATTTTACAATTTTGAATTCAATCTCATTGCTTGCTTTTATCTATTGTCAAGTTTAATGTTATTGGTTTAATTTTAAAGTATTCTAGAAATCCTACATTTTGTGAAACAAGTAATTATCTGAGTCAACAACATCGGTCTAGTTATCGGTTGTCAATAAAGTCATTGACTTGGTTCCAAATCATAATTGTTTGATAATATAAGCATAAATCATGTCTATGTGATTTCCAATTAACAAATTAAGATATACCTAGCTGTTTTACTAACTTGAAATCCGGAGCGATCACCTTTCCAATTATTGTTTACAAATCTTTTAATTAAGTGTTTTATAAGTTTGTTTTGTTTGCAACTCAAAATCCAACAATTCAAAGTTTATTTTTTTTCATTGCAATTAGTTAAGTGACTTGTGTTGAAAGTGATTTCCACTTGACTTCTCGTGGATCGATACCCGACTTCCCTAGCTAAATTGGGTCGTAGGACTTGAGTGTAAACTCTTATTTTTGGTTGGTACTTCGACACCGATCAAATTTTGGCGCCGTTGCCGGGGAGTCGTGCGCAAATTACTTTCAATTTCAGTTTATTTTGTTATTTGTCAGATTTACACGGGTTGTGTTAGTGTGCAGGTAATTTCCAGATTGCATGCATACTAGGTATTCTGGAAGAGCTTCACCACTTAATTTTGATCCAGAAATTGAACGCACTGCTCGTAAGAATCGAGTACTCCACCGAACAGAGCTTGTATCTCCAAGTGTTCAGCTACGTTTGGCAATGGAGTACCCATTGAATGAACCACCGAGGTTTGAGGATTTTGAGAATCCGCAAGGTAACCCAAATCCTCCTCCACCACCACCTGCTCAACCCCAATTTCAACATGGACCTCTCCCTAACCGTCCTCTTTATGATGACCATCATACTAATACTACTGAGGAGAGAAATACTTTGAGAGGAGGTAGTCACAATGGCACAATAGGGACTAATGAGAACAATGTCAATGATTGGGATGATGGTTTGAATGGTGGTGATTACAACTCGCAAAACGTGAATGTTGTTTATGATGATCCTTACGGGTATCCACCACCACAACCACAAATGCATAACCCTTACCCACCAAATCCACAACCATTGAATCAAGGGGGCTATGGCTTCCATCATCAACAACCACAGTATGGGTATCCACCACAACAAGGGTTTAACAGGCCACCAAGACCGCAAAATCAGAACTATGGGCCGGGAATTCCTATGCCTCCTCCAAACATGGGAGTGCCCATGAACTACAATCAAGGCATGGCACATGCACAAGGTGCAACAACTCACTTTAGACCGGCATTGACTACCACTTCCTCACCGGTAGTGACACCTGTTAGGCAAGGTAGATCTTTTGAAGTGAGACCAGCGGTACTGTCATCCTTGCCCACATTCCATGGAAGAGCCACCGAGGAACCATATCAACACTTGCAAGAGTTCGAGCAATTCTGTCAAGTCACGGGTGGCCAAGGCTTTTCAGCAGATGAAGTTAAGTTAATCCTTTTCCCGTTTACTCTGAAAGATAGAGCTAAGGAGTGGTTTTCTACACTACCAGCATCAAGCATTTATACTTGGGAAGAAATGCAGCAACAGTTCTTAAGTGAATTCTACACAATGAAGAAGACAACAGAGGCTCGGGCTGCCATTAGAAACTTCAAGCAAAAAGGAGGGGAATTATTTCACGAGGCTTTCACCCGGTTTAAAGACATGTTGAGGAAATGCCCACACCATGGTATAAACATGTGGGAGCTCTTGGTTGCCTTTTATGATGGAATGTCATCTGAGGACATTCGAGATATCAATTCCCAAAGCAATGGTACATTCTTATACAACCATGTGCAAGTGGATTGGGATATGCTGGAACGCATGAGTACTACTTCAAAGAGGTTAGAGCAATCTAACAAAAGATCAAAGCATGAGACGGTAAATAGTGCATCTGCACAGTTAAGTGAGGAACAACTAGAAGTGGTGGCACAAAAGATGGCTAAGCTAGCTGGATTGGGAAAAGATAACACTACATCAGAAAAAGTTTTTAGTGTATGTGGTGGATGTGGAGAGCTTGGGCACAAAGCTAGTCAGTGTTCGGTGCAGTTTGGTCCAACTGAAGAAGTCAATCAAGTGCATGGAGACATGAATTCCAACACTTACCATCCAGGGTTGCGCAACCATCCTAACTTTAGGTATGGTAACACTACAAATCAAATGAATCCAAATTTCCAAGTTCCTGATAATCAAGGAGGTTACAAGAAACCATATCAAGGAAATCAACAACAAGGGTTTCAAAATAACTATAGGCACCAACCTCCACAGCAAGGTGGACCAACATCTAATTTTGAAGCTTCAAAGCTGGATGAAATATTTGAGATCTTGAAAGAGATGAAGAAAGAAAATGAGATACGGGACAAGGCGTTTAATGCTTTAAACAAGCAGGTCGGACAGATGGCAGAGGAGCTGGCGAGAAGGAATCCTGGAACGCTTCCAAGTGACACACATGTGAATCCAGCACATCAAGGCTCAGGCTCAAAGAACCTTCATGTCAATGTTGTAAGTACTCTTTCAACTGATGGTGTGAATGAGCTTAATTTGAAAAAACATGATCCATCTCGAGATGAGAGGTGGAAAATTTTTGAAAAAGTTTAAATTAATTTACCATTGCTTGATGATATAAAGAAAGTGCCTGCCCATGTTAAGTGTTTGAAACGGTTGTGCACTAAAAAACGACATCATAAGATACCAAGTCAAGTTCAGTTAACAATGAATATGGATGCCATTTTGTCTGGTGAATTGCCACCTAAACTTCCAGATCCTGGAATGCCTCTGATTGCTATACAAATTGGAAGTTTTCAAATTGATAAGGCATTGTTGGATTTGGGAGCATGTGTTAGCATTCTTCCGGGGAGTGTGTATGACCAATATGATTTTGGTCCTTTAAAGAAAGTTGATACTACTGTGGTGTTAGCTAATCATACATCTACACTTCCTAGGGGAATGTTATCTGATGTGATTGTTAAGGTGGGCAATTTTTACTACCCAGTTGATTTTTTGGTTTTAGACTGTGCTGAAAGTGCTAAAGACACACATCCTACAGTCATTCTGGGTAGACCTTTTCTGGCCACGGCACATGCTATGATTGATTGTGCCAACGGGACTGTGGGATTAAGGTTTGGTGGCCGAGAAAAACAGATTAACATGTTTGAGATTGCTACTAACCCTCTTGTCAAGGATGAATGTTTAAAAGCAAACATTGTTGACAGGTGTGACTTCCTTTCTAAGGAAGATAACACCAAAGAGGAGTGTTTTGTGTTGCACAGGTCTAAAGTAGCAAAAGAAGAACAACCTAAGGAAGATAAAGTTGTTGAGAAGAAAGGGGCATCAAAAGATAATGGGTGGATACCGAAATGGAGAAGGGTAAAGAATGAGAAGAAAGCTAAATCCCTGGAGTTTGATGAAGAGCAAGTAAGGTTAAAGATGTTTGGACCCAACTGGGAAACCTGGGAAGATCTACCTGAGTCACGAAAGCTTGACTTTGTGGGCTATGCATCAGGTGATAGCCTTTTCAAGCCACCTTGAGTGGTAGTGGGTATGGTCTGGCTGAAGACCACAAACAAAACTTAGCGCTGCGTAGGAGGCAACCTATGTGTTTTTATTGATTTTATTTAGTTTGTTTGTTTATTTTTAAGTCTTTTCACGTTTCATTTTTCTTGTTTTGGTGAGTTCCTGTCACAATCATTGCTGGAAATAAGTGTGGGGAAGACCCTGGAGATTCAAGGTCGCGATGACATCTATAGCTATTTACGTCACGAGGGCAACAAGACCAGGTTCATGTTTCTTTTCCTTCATCACTAATTGTGTTTTTGTTTAGTGTTTGAATCCAAGTCTAGGTTGATAGTTTTGAAGAGACGATTGCATGATTGGGGTTAAATTTTAAAATGCACCATACATTGGGGACAATGTATCTCAAGTGTGGGGATGGGGGATTAAAAAGGAAAATTTTCAAATTTTCAAAAATGTAGGTGAACTGGATTGAACACAGAAACTCGATTTGCAAGGCACTAATGGATATCTATTAAGGAAAGGATAAAGGTTTTCAAACATGGTTGTTCCTTTAAGTTTCATGAGAGTTTTGCTGACAAATGATTTTTGGAAAAATTTAAAGGATTGCCTAATTAAGAATATTATGTTTTGAGGTAATTGCATACGTTGCATGTCGGCAACCTTATTCCTCCATATATATGTGAGATTTTGAGCCCTAGAGTGTAATATTTGTGAGTTGAATTTCATTTGTTGAGAGTGACCGGTAGTTGGGGATTGTGATAGAACTTGTGTGTTTTGATACATGCTGAAACCTTAAGTGAATAAGTGCACTAAAATGAGAAGGCATTAGGATTACACCAAATTCCCTTTTGTTAACCCGTTATGAACATGTTCAACTCCCCTAGTTAGCCATTTTTGAGCCGTGTTGTTTACAAAAAGTCCCTTTTGTTTGTTAAGCCCAATAGCCGAGCATGAAAGCAAATCCTATGAAAAATGTAACGAGGATCCAACTATAAAAAAAAAAAGAAAAAAAAAACAGAAAAAAAATAATAAAAATAAAAATCTTGGTGAAAATAAAGACGATGGATCGTGGTAATACGATGTCATTGGTTTAAGTGTTTTAGTTGGATTTTTCCTCTTATCACCCACCAAATAGCCTATACCCTTCCCCTAACCAAAGCCAAAAACCCGAAAAGCCCTTTGATTGGTGCATTATTTAACTTTGTGGTAGAGGTGTGATTGACATACAAGCCTATGTTCACAAGAATCAATACCTGGTTGGGAGTGATAGAGTTCCTAGCACATTCTTTGCTAGTATTCAGAAACCGAGAGGAGTGACTCATTGTGAGGGGTATGCAACATATGTAAGAGTTTTAAAACAGGTATTTTTAGTTATGCAATTCTTGTTTTTGGTTAAAATGGCATCATATGTTTGTCAGCATGTCAACCTCGATTGTGTCAGTCTATGGGATGAGTATGTTTTGAAAACTTTAATCTATAACTTGGTAGATATTGCATGTGTGTGTTGTAGAGAAGGTGAGTAATGTTCAAGAAAGTTTGCTTGAGGACAAGCAAAAAGATAAGTGTGGGGATGTGATGTAATGGGTTTGGAATTGATTCTAACTGGATTAATTGAATGTTTTTATGTGATTTAACTTGTTTATCTATTCGGAATAGAAGCTATCGGTTGTCCTTGTATGGTTGTAGGTTGGATGAGGCAAGAAAGCATTTTTAGGAGGAAACCGAGCAAAGAGGAGCAAAACCGAGCACATCCGAACATCCGAGCATGCGAAATGGAAGCCATGAACTTTGAAGAGGCATATCTTGGGTTAGGAGAAGAGTTACGGGACGTATAATATATGAAAATCGCGTTTCTCGACGAGATAAAGCCAATGGTAACACCAGAGCAGGCGTAAGTTACGCCTAAGGGGCCGTAACTTACGCCGGGAAGCTGTTCCGTAAGTAGAACCGTAAGACAGAGCTGCTAGGGCGTAAGGGCATGCATGTAGGCGTAAGTTACGCCTAGGGGGGCGTAACTTACGCCGAGGAGCGACGGAAAACATCAAAACTCGCGTTTTTTGGGGTATTTAAGGCCCAAATCAATCCTAGTCGACTATCACACCTTGGGGGCAAGTTCTTGGGCGATTTTGGAGCATTTTGGAGCGTTCTAAAGCCCCGAAACATCAATCCAAACATCAAGATCAAGATTCCATCATGCAATTTCACATGAAGATTGAAGCTTCAAGTGTCGAGATGTCCGGCTAAGCTTCTCGTGATCGTCTCCGGGTGAATGGTTAGGTTAAATAATTAGGTTTTATTTGATTTGTTAAACATTGGTATTGAATTTGTTTTCATAGATTTACAAGTTCAATAGTGCTTGATTGTGAAACGATAAACGATTTCCGGTTTATTTTACAATTTTGAATTCAATCTCATTGCTTGCTTTTATCTATTGTCAAGTTTAATGTTATTGGTTTAATTTTAAAGTATTCTAGAAATCCTACATTTTGTGAAACAAGTAATTATCTGAGTCAACAACATCGGTCTAGTTATCGGTTGTCAATAAAGTCATTGACTTGGTTCCAAATCATAATTGTTTGATAATATAAGCATAAATCATGTCTATGTGATTTCCAATTAACAAATTAAGATATACCTAGTTGTTTTACTAACTTGAAATCCGGAGCGATCACCTTTTCAATTATTGTTTACAAATCTTTTAATTAAGTGTTTTATAAGTTTGTTTTGTTTGCAACTCAAAATCCAACAATTCAAAGTTTATTTTTTTTCATTGCAATTAGTTAAGTGACTTGTGTTGAAAGTGATTTCCACTTGACTTCTCGTGGATCGATACCCGACTTCCCTAGCTAAATTGGGTCGTAGGACTTGAGTGTAAACTCTTATTTTTGGTTGGTACTTCGACACCGATCAGTATGTTCAAGTTTTGAGATGTTTCTTGAATAATAAATTGGGTGTTTGCCAAAATCAAGTTGTTGCTTTTGTTTTGTTCTACTTTGATTACCGATTCTGGACCAGATGTATGTATGTCCATGTTGGTCAAATCAAAGACAATTAACCTTATTCACTTAGAAGTATCACCAGGCAAATGTAGATAGCATGTTATGGGACCAATAATATATTAAAAACCTATGAGAACTGCATAATGCATTGTACCTGATACTTTAAATGTGATGCAAAGAGTTATGTAACCGCATATGTTTCTCGCGCTGCTTCTAGTTACTTTTTAAGCGTCATGTACAAATGAACTATGCAATTCTCGCAGGATTCATTTGTTCCAAAAGAAACGTGCCCAATATGTTAAATATATCAATAGGACGACAGACTGACCTTACGATCAACAAACTTGAGGACCTCAACAGGGATATCATGAAGCTTATCATATGCAGGGCCAACAACAGTCTTTAGAGTATCCTCTATTGTCTCCACCCCTGGTTTGAGGGGACCAGAATTGTCCTTAGCATAACCATACACCTTTGATGCATAAACAACTGCATGGAGCACTGCCAATTGCACAAATTCCAGATACTTCAACCTCTCTTCTTCTATCTCAACCTTTTGGTAACAAAAATAAGAACCCAGTTCCAAATTAATACCCAACTTAACATATTAGTATTGTTACAAAGAAGCATGTTTCCATCACTCAAAACACAATTTCAGGCCAACCAACTAACCAATCATACCCAAAAAATCTCACTCATAGCATGACTATTTGTAGAGTCTGGGAGGGTGGAAAGCTGGCAGGCCTTACCTCAATAATTGGGGAAAGAGAGGCTGCCTTTAGAGAGACATTCGAATCAAATACAAACAAACATAATCAAGTAAAATACAGCCCTATGAAGATATAGAGCTACTAATTGAAGCGAAATCGTGACACAGTAAGTCACAGCATATGTACTAACATAATATCATAATATCACAAGTGACAAGACATAATATCATAGAGCACACACATGTCTATTAAATACCAAGTATCTATATGTGATGTACTAATTTATGGAGTCCCAAGATCATTAACTATTTTCTAGATTGCAGGACTGAACAAATTTGATGATCTGTAATACAAAACATGCTACTAATCATAGTGAATTAGCAGCAAAATATACTTTTCGTGAAGGCAAGTACCTACTATAATCTTAATCTTACGTGTTACATACTTGTACATAATATTAATGAACTAAAATTTGCATTGCATGCAATATAGAAGATTGAGAAATGTAAATATTTAGTCTATATATAAGTAGTTAGTGATTTCATGGTATCTTCTTCATCTCTAATCTCTGTAGGTGTTTTCATCAAGATTAAAACATATCTGGCTGTTGCATAAATTTTAAGCCGTGTATCTCATTTTTTTTTCAATTTTGTATAGGATCAATCTTACTATATTTGCAGTTTCTAACACAAATAATCATCTTCGAGAAATCATAGATCTCTAAAAACTTAAAACACATGATCCCGTATCTGTGTCAGTAGCTATGTCATCTAAACTGTTAAAAGAATTCATTGCAAAACGATACTAGATATACCTAGTTTTCAGCAAGCATGCGTGGATTAGTTTAGAAAATAAGAAACCGTCATTTCAGTAAGCAATATATTCCAAAATTCAAATCAGTGACTTGAATACTAATTTACTATCAATATTCAAAACTTTTTTGTCAGATTCAGAGATAAAATTTCACATCAGCAAAAGATCATATCGTCTTCACGAATTTCTAATTGATAATTAGGTTAATCCGATCGCAACTTTTTGCAACTACTAACACCGAAATTCATCAATCCATCTTCGCTTTCGCCCTAGGTTACGATACGATCAACCATCGACAAAATCAATCTTCTTACACAACACACCAATTAAAACCACAAATTAAGCATACAGATGAAATCAATTATTCGAAAACATATACACAAAATAACATCAAGCACAATCACGTATAAGAAATCACGAACCTCTGGTTGACTATTAACAGGAACAGCGTTTTCGGCCATGATCAAGATGTATGAACGAGAAACAAGAAATAATATGGTGTTACGAAAGTGATCTATGAGTGAATTTGAAGGTATTGTATCGGTCAATCGATGGATCCGTATTTATACACAGTTTGGGTTCCGAATAGTCGACCGTGTTAAGGCAACGTGTAGACTGCAGTTTCAACTTTCAAATCGAAACTCATGTTGCATTTTGGTCCATACGTTTAACAATGTTGCTAGAAGTAACCCCCGTACTTTTTAAACAGTTCAACCTATATCATATTAATATCATATCAATTGTTTCTTTTATGTACTATATTAAATATTAATGTCATTGCGCTGTTGATTTTATATTTTTTCTATTAGTTACATTTTTAAAATTCTTATACAACATGTGTCACATAATAGAATTTTTTATCTGCGTTTCATTTCTATAAGCAATCCGTCAACGTTTCTTATATTTCTTTAATCATACCGCCAGATCATAACGCACAAGTTTTAATCATATTGTCTTGCCGCATCGTATTTGCTTGTAATTACTTAGAAACGCCGTTATATATGTTTTTGTGCATCAAAACCGAATATATTAGTTGAATGTTAGATTATTTTAGCTGAATGTTAGGATTGATTATTTGATAGTAAAAGTTTGAAAATCAATTGTAAAGGTTGATTAATTTAGTTGAATGTTTAAGTTGATTACTTGAAATTTAAAAACTAATTAATTAGTCATCGAACGAAAATTGTTTGGATTGTTTAGGTTGGTTACTTGCTGGCTGATAGAGTTTGATCTTTTTACAAAAGATTCACATTGAAACTTAAATGTTGATGTTCATATAATGAACGAATTGAATTGGATAAACATTTAATAATAAATATTACTATTAGTGATAAAGCTTGAATAATTATAAAAGAGGGGTAATGAAGACACACCTTGCCCTAACCAACCTTCACCCATGACATGACGTGATCTTATTTTATTTATTTGGGGTAAATTTATATAAATTTAACCAACTTTCAGCTTTGTTCTAATTAGGTCACTCATACTTTTTTTTGTTCCGATTAAGTCACTCATACTTTTTTTCTGTTCCGATTAAGTCACTCATATTTTTTTTGTTCCGATTAGGTCACTTTACTTTTAATTTTGTTTCAATTAGGTCACTCGTATTGTAAGTAAAATGTTTGTGATTATAACACTATTTTAAAGTAAAGTGACATAATCGGAACCAAAAAAATATGAGTGACTTAATCGGAACAGAAAAAAGTATGAGTGACTTAATCAGAACAAAAAAATAAGTATGAGTGACCTAAGTGGAACAAAGCTGAAAGTTGGTTACATTTGTATGTAAATTTGGCATACTTCTTTTTTTTTACAAAAAAAAAAAGGGAAAACTTCACACAAATGTAATCAACTTTCTAAAATGTTTCAATTAAGTCACTCAAACTTTTTTTGTCTCAATTAGGTAACCCAACTTATAAAAACTGTTTTATTTATGTGTTTTTTACCTATTGAGGAGGTTATCTTGCTGACATGGCATTTAATATGGTGAAGTGGCATTTTTTTTTTTTGTTTTAATTCTCTTTTAGTGTTGATATGGAAAATCATGTGGTATATCTATTTTTTTTGTTTCGATTTTTGATTAAAAAACACAGTTCTTATTTTTTAAATTATATTAAAAAATGAATTGTATTTCAACTGAATCTTATTCTGACTTGACCCGACTCTTTTCGGGTGAGAAAATCAGGTCCAAATTACGAGCTTTTTTTCTCTGAGATTAACCATCTACAACACCATTACCAGCACATTTAAATGTTCTGCTGCTTCATCAACGTATCACACTGTAACACCCCAGTCCGGTTAGGGCTGACGTGTCACTTTTACATAAATCAGACATACTAATTAAGACAGAATTAAATATGAAAGATTCAGATTCTTACATACGTTCAAAAACCAACATCATTAATATCCCAATAATTCATTTAAAAGTCTTAATATAATTATTTAAAATCTAATAATTATTCATTCTTCAGAACTCTTGTCTTGTTGATTCACTCTTCACCCAGTCTTGTTATTTCCCTGCAAACCTACCGCGAAGAAACAATGCGGCTGAGCGAAGCTCAGTGGGATAAAACAAAAGAACTAATAGGAATATAGCAAATCAGAATTTATCTTAACATATCAGACTTAATATTTAAGATAACAGGTCATACCATTCATTATATCCCAGATGTTTAGATTGGTTATGAACATTAACATAATTCATAAATTAACAGATCAGAATGTTATAATACCTCAGATTATATCTCATAATAACAAATTTCAGACAGTTATATATCAGATTGTCTAAGTCATTAAACTTTAAAGGAAATACCCAATGAGCCAGATTCAGATATTAGAGAACAGTAGTAACCATGGTTGTACCAAGGGCTGCAGTCCCAAAGTACCAGATGTGTGATGGGGTGTTGGCATACACTTACCATCCACCAGAAACAGATATATATCCTAGGACCAGTCCATACGCCTCTTTACAGATATAGCTAAGTACTTCTACGAGTACATAGATATAAAAATAAAATGGAGACGCCGTGTCTAATCGCACCGTCACGGGTGGTGCCAAGTCATCGTTGCCGCAATGACAAGTCTATGGAACCTCCATAGATAGAGTTGCTCAGGTATCGGATTTCAGATTAGTTCATAGTAATATAATTAAAATTTAATAATTATAAATTCATCTATCTCTAACAAATACTTAACCAACAAGAATAATTACAATTACGCAAAATAATACTAAAATGAATACTAATTTCTAACATAGCCTATATAATCAATTTCAGAAACAAAGCAGACAATCCATAACTAAATCCAAATATATTCAGAGTATTCATCCCTGATCTATCGCATCAGGTTAAACACGAATTTATAATAGAAAGGGTTTTCAGATTTATCCGTACCTTAATAACGGTCCTTAAAGAAATATGCGAATAAAATTTTCTTCAAATGTCAACGAGTACCTATAATTTTGTCACGTTTTGAAGTATGTTAATTTCTTGATTTTATAGTTTTATTTAATCTAATTTGATGATAGGTTTCAGTAGTAATTATAACAGTACAATTCTTATGTCTATTACTCCTAATTTAAATCAATCCCACATGCACATATAATTGTTTAATAACCAACTATGCGATGATTCCATTTTACATATTTTTGTCATCATCATTTAAACAATATGTGTATGTGTAATCTATTAAGATTGTAAATATAGTATGTCTAACAAAACGCTTAGAGATTTTGAGTTTCTCAAACAACAGAAACAGAAAAATACATACCGGAGCATGTTTTAAACACTTGATTACTATTTGTAACCAATGCATGAACTAGTGAACTCAAGCCAGTTTTGTATAAAAACAAATTTAACTCATTAATCAATTGTTTTTCCTCACCAAACATTTAACTAGTTTCTTTCTATTATGATTCTAATACATATTCATTACCTTGGCAGCTGCTTGTTGATTTCCCAGCAACAGACGATTGTAGGCGGAATTAACCGAAGGCACTGCAGCAACGACAACTACCAAGGCGAACAGTAATGTCGTGCCGTGTTTATGGCTATATCCGCACTCCAAGGAAAGAAGAGAAGAAAAAAACACACGGTAGTTCGAATTTGGAACAATGACAGGTACAACAAGGGCTGATCGGAGTGGCCTATGGCGTTTATTCGAGCACCTTTGTGATTTTGGTGAGACCGGTTTTCGCATAGATGATGATCGTCTCAGAAGAAGATTACAACCCAGTAATCGATCGCTCAATGGTAATCTCTCCTCAATGGATATTAGTATACAAGAGCTGTGATTTCTTAAAAATGTAACTTAATGGCTAACGGTTAAGTTCCCAATTGATATAAATTTATGTGGGTCGGTTACAGTCATGTAGGTTACAATTCAAACAAGTTTAATAGCATATTTGTTGATATTTAATTAACTTATCTTTCATAATATACTAATTATCTCAACAATTTAAACGGCTAAAATATTAGGTTATTTCACACACCATTTATCAAAATCTAATTAACACTTATTCATGATATTAACCAACCATTTACCATAACTAAATCAAAAAAATTGAAAAAAAAAAAAACAGTACCCAAAACAGAGCGTGTTCATGGTGATTGAGATTGAGGAGCTGGACGATATCGGAACGAGCCACCGTGAGACAAGCCTGCCACTGGTTTTTGAGAACCGGGACTAGCGAGACTGCGACGTTAATCGTGGATTTGAACTTTCGGCGGAGAAGAACGTCAAGCTTACTTCCCAAGGCAATTTGTTTGATTAATCGTCTGCACAGAAGAAGTAGACGTTAAGTATGAAACTGAGAAAGTCTTCAAACATCGCTTTGAGATCTTTTGTGACGAAAGAGGTACAGGCCAAAGGTATTATATTTTTCATGTTATTTCCGACTGCAATTCCGGTTGCTAGGGCAAGTCTAAGTTATATTAAATGCCGGGTTGTTTGTTTACATGTGAATGACATTAAGAGGTTACCTCTAAATGGTTCATAACCTCTTAACCATTCAGACTTAGGGTTACCTCTTAACCATTCAGAGGTTATGAACCATTACCAACCTCTTAACCATTCAGACTTAATGATACTTTATAACGATTCACATGCTACGAACCATTAAGAGGTAGCCTCTGAATGAGATTAAGAGGCTACCAAACAGGGCCTAAATAAATATCATCACATTTTCCAACTAAGCATTCAAAAGAAAAGAAAACAAAAAGAAGATGCCATGGCAGCATGGCAACCTTCATAATACGTAAAAAAACATATAAATAGAACACTTCTTATAAGTTGGGTTACCAAATTAAGACAAAAAAAGTTTGAGTGACTTAATTAGAACACTTTATAAAGTTGATTACATTTTTGTAAAGTTTTCCCAAAAAAAAATAAAGGAAATTTACAAAACAAAAAAAATACAGGAAATTTTGTTTCTATAATAATTCTTTTTTTATTCTTCTTTTTCTCTCTTTTTTTTTGTGATTTTTGACAGTTTAATAATACTAAAAGTGCTAAAACCACATAGTCCTTTGTTTCTTGTAAAGTAATTAAGGGTTTTCCACGCGTTACGGCGGGAATTCTGTCACAATTTCGAATACAAAAATGTAAATATGGTCCCTTATATCTAAACACTGACATAAAAATACGTTACAATGGTTAGTAAACATGTCCGTCACACTAAAACAAAATAAAACATTGTGCTTATTCGCAAAATCTAACATCAACAAATACGAACATATAAAAAATAAAACAAACTTAAACTCGCATCGTATAATGTCACCCAAAAAAATTATACGTTAAAAAAATGACTCATAGCGTTCTACTGATATGAGTATTCGATAATGACGACGGTGACATCATGAATATTGAAACTCAGACTAAAAAACTAGTATAATAGTTTTCCATATGTATTAAAGCAATAAACCATAGTAAAAGTAGGCGTCACTCACAATAAATTCGAACGCAAACATAGGCACGATGACATGTGTTTGAATATTTCGTGTTTTATAATTTATGTAAAGATAAAAACATTAGTTTAATCGGTATTAAGAAAAAAAAACAATTTTTTTGCTACGGTTCCCCTGTTTTCCAAATCATTTTTTGGAGGGATTTGTGAAAACCTCAAAAAAAATCCCACTTTTAGAAGTTTGTTTTGTAGATGTTTCAAATAATTTTTTTGTTAACATATTTTATAATCATGGTTTTTTGGAGCGGTTACACAAACTGCTTTAAAAGATAAATTTTTGGAGCGGTCATAATTATTGTTTAGTTCTTTCAAACTATTTGTTTTGGAGCGGTTGTAAATTATCTTTTAAGCGTTTCCTAATAAATTGAAACAAATCAAATGCGAAAAACCGATCTAAAATATCATTTTTTTGGATCGGTTTCCATAATAAATTGAAAAATATCAAATACCAAAAACCGCTTTAAAACATCAATATTTACTTACTGTTACTACTGTTTACTCGCAATCATGACCTTTCGCAAATGTATATATAATAATTTTTTGTCATATAATATACAATCAAATACTCTAAATAAATATATTTATGTTACTTTAGAATTTTTATCAACATAGCATAATTAAAAGAAAATCGATTTTCATAATAACTGAAAAAAATATCTTTTACACTATAATTTTTTATTCATTTAAATCATGGTTGAAAAATCACTAGGCGTTGTCAGGTCGATCAACTGGAAAATTTTGAGTACTCGGATATGGTAAATGATAAAAAAAAATATATATATATATATATATATATATATATATATATATATATATCAAATATCATATGTTTACTAGTATATATAACATATAAAGTGAATATCAATAGAAACGAAATATATATTGGGAAAAATCAAATAATAATTGGTGAAAAACATTGAAATCCAATGAAAAACAGAATAAATCGGTAAAAAACAGCGAAAAACTGACATGTCCAAGTTGACCCGAGTTTGACCGAGTTTTTTGGCCGAGTTTGACCAATTTCGAGTTGGTTTGGCCGAGTTGGAGAAAATCGGTAGGGCCGACGGCGAGTACCGAGTACTCGGCCGCCTTGGCCGAGTTTTACAACACTGATTTAAATAAAGTAGAATACTAAATTATTTGTTGCTTACTAGTTGACTTCTTTGGAAGTTAATTCTACGTTGGTGGTTTGCGTGAACCCGTAATAGGTGGGAAAAAAAACCAGAAACCAGAATCGGAACCGCAAACCCATACCGGAACCAGAACCTGTCTTATCCGAACCGACGGGTACATGCTATTCTGGTTTCTCACAAAAATCATAACTATAACCAGAATTACCATAACAAGTTTCACCTTTACCCTACTAAAACAGGAACAGAAACCGGCCAAAACCCGATCAAAACACGAGTAAAACCCGACTTTAACCGAAACCAGTTCTTAATTTCGTTGGCCAAAACCTAAAACGGTTGGACCCGGACCCGTTTTAAACCCGATTTGTGCACCTCTAGGTATAAAGCCGGGTTGTACAAAATATAAAAAGCACAAGCTAAGGCATAGAGTGCAAATATTGAAGTTTGTCAACAAGGTTAAGTTTTCTTTTAGCAATCTTCCTAAGGAAATTTATGTCACATGAAAACAGCATATTATCATACTTTGGTTTTTCTTTAGACGCGTTTGCATTACATAGATTAAAACTTGTTGTTTTATATGCTTTATTATTTTTTAAACCAACTTATACTATAAAATAAAATAAATAATTTTATTATCTTTAATTTGAGTATATTATTGTTTGTATTTTTTTAACACTGCTATGTGTTTAAATACACATATGTAACATTTGATTTTCAAGATTTTGTTTAAATACATATGCATAAATATATGTTCATATATGTAAAATTATGTATAATTTACATATGTGCAAAATTATTGATTATTTGTTTAATTTTTTAAGTTCAATATGTGTTTCTAAGTGTGTGTGCTTATGCTCACATGTGAAATTATGTATAATAAACATATGCATAAACATTTTGTTCTTCTGCCTCTATAATAAAAATGTCAAATTAAATAAGAAGGTATAGATTTTAGGGTTTTATTGCATATTTACCCAATCATAAAACTAAATTACATATTTCCTCTTTCTAAACTAAATATATTACATATTTATCCATTTCATTAAAAAACAAACTATGTATTTCCTATTTTATTCTTAATGAACTAATTAAAAACAATTTACATATTTCTCATTACTAAGGGCAATCTTGAAACATGGGGATATTTGTAATTTTAGTTTAAAATTGGAGATATATGTAATTTTAATGATAAGAGGATATATGATATTATCACTAGATTTTATTAATCTCGATTAAATAAATTAAAATAAAAAAAAGTCACAACAATATTTAATAGAAAAGAAAAAATGTTATATTACCCTTCAAGTCTTTTTGATTAATCTATACCACAAATTTTTCTCAATATAAATTATAAAAGTTAGATTTAATCTACATCATACATTCTTTCTGATTGTTTTAATTTTTTAAACGATTTGGTACAACGGTATTAAAGACAGGATTTAAGCTGTCACATCGGATTTGACGCCAAGAGGCGCACGCCCGAACCCACCCCATGAGTAACTTCATAACTGGGTTAACCATCTAACCTTGCCTCAGCAAATATGTGTCAGCCTAAATTCGAATTTAGACCTCTCATACAAAAGTCAATAGGGTAACCATTAGGTTACAAGTCTTTTGATTTAATATATAAATTTAATATATGATCTAATGGTATAAACGGTTAACTTTGTAACTAAAGATGTTAGAGAATGCACTCTTTGTAGTTTTATTTGATGGTCTACAAGATGAGGTCGGGACCGTCTCAAGTTTTTCGGAGGCCTAAGACAAATACAAATATTGAGGCACTTTTCGTAAATAATTTTTTATATGATAATAAATTATGGTTCTCAAATTCGAAAAACATAAAAACATGTTAATTTGATAATCATAAATGACATAAAAAAGACTGCTATAAAGTCTAATACTTAGCGATGATATTTTATAACTTTGCTTCTCTTTACTAATAAGCTTGATTACTTTATTTACCATTAAAAAAATTGTCTAAATCTTTTACTCGTACCATTAATAGAAGATTTATTTCAATGTCAAGTATAGGTGAAATAAAAACATAAAAGATGTAATTATTTGGAAAGAGAGAACATTAAAGAAACTTTCTCTTTTGAAAATTTTAATAAACTCTCTAGTTTTTCAAATTCAAAATAACAAATAAATAACCTAGATGATAACCGAACATAACCATTGGAGCCCCAAAAATTTAAGGGTCCTAGCTTAGGTCTTGCCTATAAAATTACTAAATGAAGCCGGCCTTGGATGAGGCCCCAGTACTCACATCGCAAGGTGCTTTGGTCTCCTATATTTTACTATTATTTTATAAATTACATTTTTACCATTCAAATTAAAATTATGATAATTAATTTCATATTAGATTTATTAGATTTATAAAATAGAAGAGATAGACGAGAAAGTTAATAGTAGATGACCTAAAATCTTAACTAAGTGTTCCAAAATTATTTTTATATATTAGCATTAACATGACATATATATATATAGACAAGAATCAAATAAAAAGTCTATTTTGTCTAAAAAGAATAATTTTTTTTTAAAATCTCTAAAACCGACCCAAAGGAACTTCGATTGGACTCATTTCGATGGTATTGGAACCGTCTCCTCAAACCCTACAAGATTTGTTTTTTTGATTTTAGCTTTAACAGCTACTTTTAGTGTTTTGAATTTTAGGCCATGTTTTTTTACCTTTTAACTTTTATCTTTAGGTTTAGTGTTTGTTTTTTATAATTTTGGTTTTATTATTAGGGTTTATTGTTTATGATTTAAGGTTTAGGTTTTAGTGAATTACAAGCTGGTTCCAATGATGCAAAAATGAATTCAATCGTAGTTTGTTTGGGTTGGTTTTCAAGTTTTTAAAAATCCTTCTTAACCTTCTTAGGCAAAAAAGACTTTTTAGGGAATGATCAATTGTTAACCATTCCTTATTGTGTTAATTGAATAACTACATCTTATTACTTTAGGGCCCACATTAAAGTAAATCTAAAGGTGTATGTTTTTTCTTCTTTTTTAATTAATGTAATGCCTACTTACATTAATAAAAAAAAAGAAGAAAAAACTTACACCTTTAGATTTACTTTAATATGGGCCCCGAAGTTATAAGATATAGTTATTCGGTTAATACGATAAACATGGATTAACAAAGGAACCATATATATATAGGGGATGGTTCTATTGTTAACCCTTCCTTATAGCGTTAACCGCTTAACCCTGACGTTTTTTGCCCGAATCTTTGTTTTTTTTCATGGTTTTTATTATACATAAATAGGGGGTTTCTTTTTTGTGTTTTTGCTAATTCATCAACGTTTAAAAGTTATAGTAAGTGTAAGTCACTTACACTTACTTACATTTACTTACATCATATAGGGATTGTAAGTAAGTGTAAGTAACTTACACAACTATAACTTCTAAACGGTAATAAATTAGCAAAAACACAAAAAAGAAACCCCCTATTTATGTATAATAAAAAATCATGAAAAAAAACAAAGATTCGGGCAAAAAACGCTAGGGTTAAGCGGTTAACATCATCCAATAGTTAATTTAAAATGTAAGTGTTTAGGATCTTGCTATGTGTCATTTTCAGTTTTTTAATATGGAAGGACATTTTATAACCACCTAAAAAACTAGATTTAATATGGTGGTGGTCACCATTTAATATATTTTAATAAATTTAATTTTTTATATAAAGTTTACCCCTTTCTTTTTTTAAACATTCATAATTTTTTTATACTATATTATATAAAAAAATTGCACTATTATACTCGTTTCATTTTTCTTTTTAATTCCGTTATAGCCTTGACTATTTTTTTTTACTTTTTTTAGATGTCATATTATACTCGGTTTCAATTTCAATTTTTGCCATAAATTGGACCGATTCGAATCGAGCGCACTCATAGTTACAATGATGCAAATACGAATTATCTAAAAAATAATAAAAAAACTAGTCGAAGCTATAACGGAATTAAAGAAAAAAACGAGACGAATATTATGGTGCAATTTTTTTTAAAAAAAATAATATAATATAAAAAAGTTATGAATGTTTAAAAAAATAAGTGGTAAACTTTATATAAAAAATTAGATGTATTAAAATATATTAGATGCTAACATTTGTTACCATCATATTAAATCTTGCTTCTTAAATGGTTACAAAATGTCCAAAGTGCACTTCCATATTAAAAAATAGAAATTGACACATGACACAATCTTATTCACTTACATTTTAAATTAACTATTGGATGATGGTTAATAGGTTAGTTCATTTTTTGTGGGTTATATTTTTGTCATTTCCGCGCGCACACATGTATACAATTATAGATGAAAAATATAATAAAACAAAAGTTTTTAGAGTGAAATAGCTATAAACCACCACATGGCATGTCATTAGAAAGCCAACCGATGCACGCATATGAGTTTATAAGATGCATATGAGTTTATAAGAGTAAGTTGTCGAGATGTTTGTTATTTTTTTATTGTTTTATAGATTTCATAAATTATCCATATGGACTTAAACTTTAAAACATTTGTAACGCATATAATTCTTAAATTACCAAACTACTCTCACATGTGTGACCAAATTAGCCTAACCTAAAGACTATATGTGTTAACAAACGTTTAAAATTCGAGACCACGAGTGAGATACTATCAAACCACGAGAAGCATCTCGGCAATTTACTCTTAAAAGAATGAAAAAAAATAACTTTCAGCTTTTCATTTATGCATGAACAACTGAACAAGTGGTGTCATGACAAAATGTTTAAAAATATATTAGTTTTCTAGACATGACCCTATGCGGTTAGCTCTCATTGACGGTGTGAGTGTCTTATTTGCGAAAATTACTCATTATTTGGAAAACAAGCATATGGTATTAGGTAACACCCTAACCCGGTGCAATTATCCAAAACATATTTGTAATTTGTGAGCACATCGATTATGATTTCCTTTGTCCTTAGGTAAGACGGTAACATCCATTCCCTTACTTTTTAATTTTTATATTTCTAATTTCCATGGTAATGCAATTATATAAAAATTAAAATATTTAAAATAGCAAAGGATGCCTTTTTAACAAACCAACAATCATACCTAATACTTAGAGGTGACAATTTTTACCCATGTCAAAGGAAATGATTTTGTTTTGGATTGTAGTATAATAAGATGAAATGTGTAACATCATAATATTGAATAGGTTGAGATTGGTAGCACTTAAATAGAATGTGGGTCAAGACAGGTAACTAAAAAAGTGTGTAAATACAATGGATTCACACATTTAATAATGATTAATGACATATTTGATGACAGAATCATTAAAATTTATCTAATTGGACTATTTGCTTACTTATAACACATCTAAAATTAAATTAAATTGATATTTTATAAGAACAATCCATTTAAACCCGAACTGAGTTTGCTTAAAACCCATTCTGACCCGCACCCATCCTGACATGAACCCGTTCTAACCCGTTACCCAACCCGACCCATTTTGCCAAGCATACTAATACTTGACAAGTATAAAATCATAGCTAATACTTACAATTGTTACACGTCCAAAACCCATCACATTTCCATTCCCACATGCTCTTAATCTGCGTTTTGTTTTTCTCTGTGTTTCAACTTTAAATCTTTAAGTTGGAATAAATATTCAAATTGAACCATGCTGATACTTAACAACCTCTTTTAATAAATTTTGTTTTGATGAAAACACATGGACAAGAGTATAGCACCCGCTAAGATTGAATGTTAAGATTTAAGTTTGAAATATGACAAATGGTTATACCATTCAGTTGGAGGGTTTAAACAAGTCAAGCAGACTCACAAGCTACTTGGAAAAGGCTCCAATCAAGCTAAAGCTTAAACAAGCTCGAGTAACAAACATGTGTGTAGCTACCACAAACACAAATCATCCAAAGCAACACAAATGACATACCCAATGCTTGACTTAAATCTCGCTTTACGCAGGGTTCACGAAGGAGCCGGATTACTTTGTGATCTGATACATGTAGTCTTCACCACACATTTGTTCAAGAAGCCATTTCCCACTCCAAAGCAACACATATACAAACATGAAAATGATGTTTGTCTATTCAAAACACAAATCAAGGGGCCAAAAGAAAGTTTTATCATTTTCTTTTTCCATGCACATTAATCATCATCAATCATACGATGCGAAAATTAACTTGTAACAGATCTCACGACAGAAAGTTGAAGTTAGAGTCAGGTCAGATATCACAAGATCATATATATGTGACACCATCTGGAAATACCACTTTGGGAAAGAACCTCAAGCAGTTCTTAGTGGAGGTGAAACCAAAATGACACCATCTCCTCTAACGAAAAGAAATGGAACCGTTCGCCGTGTGCTCTGCAAACAGAACCCAACAAAGATTTTCAATAAAATTAACCCACAAATTATTAAATATAAACAAATGAACAGATATGAAAAACAAAACAAGATACAACTTCCTAAAAATAGTTGTTTTATCATTCAAAAAATATGCAAGGATACTGCTTGTTTTTCTTGATGTCTCCCTATAAAGCACCACTAAAACATTGGTGTGAGGAAAATCACTATGCATGACAGATATTCAAAAGTTCAAAAGGTCACACCAATTGGATATGTTAGCTAAAAAGACCTACAACAGAGGCTAATATAGAGAAAACAAAGGAGACTTTGAAATGAAAATTAATATGAGAACATACCCGGACAATCTCTTCATATGTTTCATCATCAATCTCAACAGTTGTTACAATCTCCTCAACATCCCCAAGAATCATGTTCAAATGTTGATCATAAGCCTGAAAAACCCGAATCATCAGCCAAAGGATAGATAAGTACTAAAAAAACTAACAGCAAAGCTTTACAAGTTGAGAAATTTTTACTGCAATATAATCTTAGCCAAAGTGATCTTATCTTATAAACCCATGTGAATGGTGCGACTCATCATTCATGGTTCTCTTAATTAGAGTAGTAATCACTTTCAGTACTAACAAGGTATTGAGCTAAGACACTCTGTTTGTTAAATTTGCATGTAGTTATAATCATTATCGGAAATGCGTGTTTAACAGTAATCTTCATAACAAATTTTACTATTTCCTTACTCTATTTTCTGTTCGTTTATCATCTCAGTTTTTCAATGCCCAAGCTATGGGTCAAATTAGTACCTTGATTTTAAAAAAAACAAGGCGTTTAAGCCTCAAAAGCAGAGGCACGAGGCATGAGAGGCAAGACCCTCACATATGTGAGGCATTGCTCCATATACAACATAATCTTTGCCTACAACCAAAAGCTGCATTTGTCTCATGTTTTTTACATATCGGCCTATTTCATGTAAACCATTCATAATCTCTTAATCCCATTGATTGTTCCTACATATCACCATCCTACATACCCTGACCTTGACCAATTTGAACAATTTTGACCGAGATGTGCAAGGCCCTGAGGCGTTTTCCTACATGTGCCTTACGCCTCAATGCCTCATGTCTCACACACCTGATGGCCCTATTGTTAATACCAAGTTTAGTACATTACACCTGTTTATCTAAATGCACAATAAAGTTTTATCTTTTTTCACCTATGTGCATTCACCTTTCCTCATGCCCTCAATTTTTATGCACCTAGGCTCTGAGCGAGGCCTTGGCGCCATGAGTGTGCCTGTCGCCTTTGACAACATAGCCATTTATATGTTCTTTAAATCTTTTTCTATCCATTTATCAACTATATTTTGTCAGTTTGTCCAAGACCAAGCAATGGGTCAAATTAGGTTTATATATGGGTACACCTATTCATCTCAGCTATACAACACTCAACAGGCATGGGTAAAAAATACCCATAAAATTAGAATTAACAATCACGACCCGAACAGATATAGATTCCCATACCCATGTATCAATGTAAACAAGTTTTAATTGTCAAACACAACAGCCTACAAGCAGAAGACAACAAGCATTGTTATCACAAGGTTAAGGCAACTTAAACATAATACAACAGAGCATGCTTTTAACTCCAAGTTTTAAAATGTGAACTTCAAAAACATGCACACACTGAGACACATACACATGGTCTGCGCGTGTAACAAGCCCATGCGCACATGGCACGGGCATGCGCAACACCGACGTGCAAACGCAACACACAGCTACACCACAAGCACACTCTCTCACTCCCACGCACGCACGCACATGCATACATACAAAGTCTATACTCCATAGTGGTACTCTTTTTTATTCGAGTTTCAAAGAACTAATAATGATATCATAATAACGTTTGAAACAACACAGAACAGGTGTGGGCAACAGGAATCAAGACCATCAAAGCAGGCGAATTTCACCAGATCTAAGACTTTCTCATTCAGCCAGCACATGATACACTATAACACATCTGAATCTTAGATTTTTACATATGCACAACAAGTAAGTTACGATGACTGAGAAACTAGGGTTTAATAAGCAACTAATTTGAAATGAATATACCAAAAGAAACACAGCAGGAAAATGATTGGGGTTGAAAGAATTACCACAAATACATGTAACAGTGACAAATTGAAAGCCCTAATTTATGCAAAAAGTAAACCTAAGCAAGCAAGAAGTTAGAAATCGGAGGTTGAAAGATGCATACATGGAGCTTGCCACGGAGCTCACGATCAGAACGAAGCTTTACGTAGATACGCTCGTCGAGACTGAGCCGAATCAGATCCAGAGGCTCCTTCACCGCGCTCTCCTCTTCGGTCGCCATTTCCTATTTTTGTGTTTCTGGTTGGGGGAATCTCACTGATCATAAACCTTAGGGCTTAGGTTTCACATTCAGCTGCGTTTATATGGATAAAAATAAAGCCAAGGGTTTATTAATTAATTAATTTATTTATTTATTGCTGGTTTAAAAATAAAAATTACTTAATTTTATGATATTATATTAAATTTATGAAAATAATTAAAATAATTGTATTACATAAAACAATATAAAATAAAAGTATAATGATAATTTAAATCTTTAAAAATTTATGGCACGTCCTATTTGTTGTTTGTGTTTAAGCTTATATTATGAATTCAAAAATTAAAAAAGTTGTTGTAAATTGATAAATTTTGTAATAAATTGTTAATAGAATTAATATTTGAAAAATAACAAACTTTGTAACAATTTGATAAAAAACAATAACATGGTTGAATATTTTTATTATAAATAATATTAATAGGATTTAACACTATACTAAATTAAGTAGAAAAAAAAATTTAATCAAAAATTCCTTAAATATTATTCATAAATAAAAGAAACTTTAAGTTTGATTATCATTTAAATAAGAAAAATAATGTCATGTGACATTTATTTGTAATCATTTATTAGTAGTAGGATTTACCGGACGACTAGAATACCATGAATTACACATATTAAATAAAAAATATTATATACTTAATAAAGAATAAGTCATGTTTTTTAAAACATGTTTTTTTTTTATAAAAGAAAAAGAAATAAATATTATATATTTAAGAAATATTATATTACACAATAATCTTTTTCCTAAAAGATAAGATAAGAAAACTCTTTAAAAAAACAAAAAGAAGAAAAGAGAGGGAGAGAGATATTCTAATATAGAGAAAAATTCAAATGTTAAAATAATTAACAATATGATTCTGATAATTACTTTACCTTCAAAATTTGTATCAATTTTTATCAAAATAATCATTTGAAAAAAAAAAGATAAAATAAAATAACTAAATAACTTGCTTGAGAACTAAAAGAATAAAGTATAACAAGTAAAAATAACGTTAAGTAGATACGCAGACTACGCTTAATAACACCTTTTTGAAATTGAAATATTTACTAATGAAATTAATGTTTCTATTTACAAATGATAGAATTAGAATTGAGATTTAAACAATTAAACTTACTTCCATGCTATGACATGAGTAAAACATGTGTTAAGGCATGACATTACAGCTAATGGAACATGTTAAATCATGGGTGGATCGGTTATACGGATTGAAACATAAAATGAAAACGTTATTATGCATTATATGTTGCAATAAAAGAAACGTAAAAAATGACATGACATCGCATATGTTTTCGAACTTTATTACACGTGTTGCGTTAGTAACATTAAATTGTTCGTACACAAAATAAAGAATGAAGTTATGATGGATCACTTATGAAGGCCGAAATATAGATGAAAATCAATTATATAATGATATTAATATTCTTCGATCAGTGTTGATCTTATTTTTCATGATACCCGCATGTTACGGTAAATTGATAAAACCCACGACTATTATTTTTTTTTATAAATTAACAAACAAAAGTTATTAAGGAAAAATCAAATTATACACTACATGAAATAAATTCTAAATTTTAAAAACCTAAATGAAATAATGTGATATTGTATAAATTTAAGAGGTGAGTTTTGTGAGTTTTAGAGGTTGAGGGTTAATTAGTTTGGTTATTGAGATAGACCTATAATTGCAACCGAACATATGAGAAAAATAAATTCTTATAACTTTTAAGTTTTAAGGGCTACTATTATTCTATTCTGATACTTAAAACGTTCTCTTAAAATTCTATTCTTAAATTTTTTTTTTGTGGAAGCGGTTAAGCAAAATTTAAACTTTAAATGCACACCAAGGTTGAGGAAGCATATTTGATATTCTTTTAATGATTTTATTAAGAGGATGTCTCTAAATAGATAAAAAAAATGGTAAACGCCATCATTAGGCTCCTCTCACCGACCGTTTCCACGGCTAACATGGGGGAGATAAATCGCGTGACCTAGGGAAAATTGGGTGATTTCGGGCTTTGAATCCTAGACCTCTATTATCGATTCTCACTCCCTTACTACTAGGCCACCATCACGGGGGCCTAAATCGATCAAGGTTGAATTGTTTGATAGCTTCTTAATGACATCTCTCAATCAATGGCAACTTTTTAATGACATCTTTCAATCGATCAACAAGTTTTTAATAATTCAGCTAAAAACATATGATAAATCATGAAGATATCTTACTTAATAAAAGATTGTTTGTCAAACAACCCCTTAAACTCATGTACCCAGTCAATAGGATACTACCCTTTATCATGAACCCTACAACCCTAAATTTATTATATATTAATAATGTAAAATATATTTTTTTTGTATAGCAAACGTTTGGTCACCCAGGTCACTCTTCTGTCCGAAAAATAGAACATGATAATCCGGCCTACTTGCCCATAAGGAAACCTATAAGGCTATAACTATAAAAACCCTAAGGCTCAACCAACACGAATAGAAAATGAACATTTTTCCTACGAAAATTTGCGACCCAAATTTTTCTGTCGCAAATTACGATACAATTGCAACAAAAATACCGATGAAAAAAAGACTAAAAAAAGCCAGTGTATTGTCATAATTGCGTCGCAAACAGCTACAAATTTCTGACAAAAACGATTAATAAAATTAATAAAATATTTCGTATCAAATGTGTCGTAAATTACTACAAATTTACGACAAAAAATATATTAATAAATTATTTCGTCGCAAATAGCGAGAAATTTCCGACAAAAATACTCAATTTAATTAAAAAAATTTCGTCGCAAGTGTTTACTACAATTTTCCGACAAAAAATAAAGTAGTTTAATTATTAAATTATTTTGTGGCAAATGCATCGCAATTTGCTACAAATTTCAGACAAACAAATTATTTTAATTAATAATATAGTTCGTCGCAAATGTGTCATTCTTTGTTACAAATTTCTGACAAAAAAAAAAGTTAGATTAATAAATTTTGCGTCGCAAATGTGTCGCAGTTTGCTACGAATTTCTGACAAAAAAACTTATTTTAATTAATAAAATATTTTCATAGCGAATGCGTCAGAATTTGCTACAAATTTCTGACAAAACATTTATTTCAATTAGCAGTATATTTCGTCGCAAATGTGTCACTTCTTGCTACAAAAATGTTTTGTCGGATTTTCGTCGCAAATTACAGAAATGGTTTGTCGGATTTTCGTCAATACTATGAAGGTTTTGTTGGACATGGGTCGCAAATTGTTTAGTCGGAAATGGGTCGCAAATAATGTTGTCGGAATTGGGTGGCAATATATCTTGTTGGAATTGGGTCGAAAATCAGGTTGTTGGAATTGGGTTCAAATTAGTTTGTCGAAATTGGGTCGCATCGATATCTGTTGGAAATAGGTCGCAACTTCGTTTTCGTCGTAAAGTTGTCGCATTTTTCGTCGGAATTGCATTTCCGACCATGGTTTTTCCTATATCCTGTTTTTGTCGCAAATTGGTCGGAAATCGTTTGTGACCCATTTCCGACGAAAATTTGTGTCGGAAAATTAATTTTTTTCTAGTAGTGCTGCAAGGGCAAAATTTGTTGTAGTCGAGGCTCTAACACATAACTTCCAATTAAAAGTGGCGGATGTGTAAGATTAAATTATACTTATTATGTGGTCTTTATAATTATTTATCTAGTTGATCAATTAATTAAATACCCACTAAGATAGGTAATTCGGTGAAGAACATAATTACCCTTACTATTCTAATTAGGGTTTTCCTTTGTGTGTATATAAGAAGATAAATGCTCTCATTTATTGACTAATGATAACATCACAACCGAATTCCTTATTATTAGAATTCGTAATCTCTCTCTAGCCTCTCCCCTCAATTCCATCTTCACCGTACACCCTAAACGGGAACTCAGTCGATCAGGTGTTGTCAAGGACTATATTAGGAACCAACACCGTGTTTACTGAATTCACAAGTTTCATTTAATACATATTATTATTATTATTATTATTATTATTATTATTATTATTATTATTATTATTATTATTATGATGTTTTCGTATATGTATATATGTATATATTCATGTTTTACAAATAGGAATCGATCAACAGGATGTACGTATGTAGAACCTTAGTCTTAGGACAAAAATGATTTTTTTAGCTTATATGGACATTTAAGAATGATATTTAAGTGAAAACATGGTTTTTAAATTAGAGACAACATTGATTATCAAATATATATTTATAAGTCATTAACCAAGTAAATACTTATAAGTTATAACCAAATACCATTAGGTAACTCATTTTAATTAAATATAACAAGCTCACTTCTACTATTTAGCTCATTAACAATTAAATACCATATGTCCATATACCAAAGCCAAATTCCAAATACCACTTCTAGTCCAACAAAAATAGAGGAGCTAGGTTGAAGATGTAATGCAACGTTTTCAAAAAATGAAAACCCATAGAAAACAACTCTAACTAGTTTTTTAATTTGTAAAGACGATTGAATTTTATGTTGTGATTTTCTAGTTTCTATTAATGATTTTTATTGTATCCTTTTTTTATATGTGATGAGTATTACCCCATCCGAACAGTAAAACTGACCTAAAAAATTTATGTCTGGTACTATGAAACTATAACATATACATATGATGACATCATTAGAAAATAAAATTCTTGGATTCGCCACTACCCATAAGAAAAGTCATGAAGATACCGCTAAACCAGTTAGTTGATGAAACTAGAAGTCAACTAGCGATTTTAAGTTACTTTGGCTTCACATACGGGTTGTTGAACCGAAACAAAGCCGTTATCCGAGTCCGTGATTGTGACGAAGACCCCACGAAAACCACCCGAACACAGGTGTGATTGAGTTGTACGCCTCGTCTGCCCTAAGGTTTGTTCAAGAGTGGGGTTTAAGTGTTTGTAAAATAACACGTGTAAATATGCAATGATCCATTACATGACATATGTTTATCTTCAATCACTAACCAGAAGGACACAACCATCCATACAAATTACCTTACTCCAAAATGTTCATCTTTATTGCATTAGCAAAAGCCAAGTGAGCACATAAAATTAAACACAATTTTTTTGTATGTAAAAGTCTATATTTAAAATGAATTTAAGATAAAAACCAGCGTTCCAAAGCGCCTAATGACTCTTGATTGTTTTACGGACAAGTTAATTGCCGTTTTATCATCATCTTTTTGAACCATTCGGTCGAAAAGTTCATTCATACTCGTTTGTTTAATAAATTAACGAACATGAACGAGCATGAACAAACATGCATGATATATGTTCATTTGTGTTCGTGAAATTCGGATTTTTAAAACAATAATTTAAAGATAATTTCAGTTACCATTATCATTTCTAACATTTGTTTTGTTTTAAGATAATTATATTTTTATATAAGTGTTTAACTTTAGATTTATATAAGATAATTATGTCTAATGTTTAAGATTAAGAATTTTTATTAATATTTTTTTTTCTCAATCTTGATTATATTAATTGATACTAGACATAGTGTTCAATCATATATCACCGTAACATTAAGTAATGATGTTAGAGTTTGGATCTCTCCCTCCCCCTCAGTTTTTTACATTTAATCATGTTGATTGATAGTGAGAGATTTTGCATCTCATTATTTCATGTTTATATCGTTTTGTTGTCGATCGAAAGGTGTTATAAGACGCACAAGTGGTCAACACATTCAATACCATTCCATTTTAATATGGACAAGGTGTGCATGTTTTCTTGTTAAAAAGAGTTATTTACACGAATGCTCGCATAAATTTCACTTTTAGTCTATAATTTTGAGAAAGAACTATAAATAAGACATGTATTATGCATTGAACGTTGATGGTCCTCTACATGTATACAATTAACTTTTTTAGTTGAGTGAGTCTGAAATAACTAAAATTTCCTCAACATAAAAAAAACATAAACTTAAATACAAATACAACAAACCCCTGCCCAACCACCACCAATGTTCTTCACCATTCTAACCTGCAACTCCAAACCACCACCAACTCTTCTCCAAAGACAACATCAAGAAGAGCATGACTTTGATAATAGTGGGTCAGAAACTGCAAGAACCACCATATCTGTGACACCTCGCAAATTCCAGGTCAGCATTTGTTTTATTTTAATAATAATGTGTATTATTATTTCATACGTGGCACTAGAATAATTGTATTTAGTGTGACACGTGGCACAACGGACCAAACACACCGATAATTCGAGGAATTATCGCACGAAACTCGCACGTGTCTTGAATGACGAACGTTGGTGAACGGATCGAACCACAGTACACTTACACTGCACAATTAGGTTCCGGAGAACCTAAGTTAGTAGAACAACACTTATGTGTCGAGAAACGATGATCGTATTCAAGAAATACGTAAGATTCGGTTCAAAACAATGAAATTGAGCCTATTGGGCTTAACCGAGACCCATCGCGGTACGCGATGGGCACCTAAATGGGCCTTCGCGGTACGCGAAGCCTGGGCGGGGGAATTTGAATTCTCCGAAAACCATCGCGGTACGCGACGACCGATCATCTGCCACCATCGCGGTACGCGGCGTGTTTCGGGAACAGAATGATTATTTTAATCACCGCGGTACGCGGAGATGCTTTTTGGCTGGTGTCGCGGTACGCGACAGGCCTATAATCGCAGAAATCTTTATAAAACCAAGTTTAATCATTCTGCTCATCCCTTCACACAATCTTGCGACTGAAACACTCTTTCTCGACCATCAACTCCCTGTTTCAACCATTTTGCATCAGTGGAATCCATTTCAAAGTCGTAGGAGGCCATTGGAGGAGATTGAAGCTTTGTAGAACCCACAAGAACACACCACCTTCTTGCTCCTTGCATTCTAGTCGATCTCAGCCTCCCTAGAGTTATTCCAGAAGCTGCTCAAGCATCATTTCGTGGATTTGAAGCCTTGTAAGGTAGTTTTCCTATCCAATCTAGTCACAAAATCGCTAGAAATCACACATGCAAGCCCTTTAGGCTACATGCATCACCACCACCACTTTGATCTCGAATTTTTGATCTTGAGAATATGTTATTAGGTGTTAATGTTACTGATTTAAAGTATTGATGATGATTCATGATGATTCTTATTGATTTGAACGGGTATTTGTTGATTTTGTTATGAAATAGTTACTTTAATCAACATGCATGAATGATCCATAATGTTTTAGGTGATTTTCAATATTGAAATGTTATTGATAGTGTTATTGATGATGTTCCATGTGATTAGAATGTTCGATTATGGTCAAGAAATGTCAAAGATGTGGTCATTACTAAAAATAGTAACTTTAAAGTTACTAAGTATGTGTTTTTGATGAAATGACCATATGGGTATGTTTAGATCTAAAATATATGCTTCAAATGATGTTTAAGAGTTAATATGATAGTTATTTGATGCATAGAAATGTTTAGAATGGTCAAAGTCATGATTTTTATAAATGTTACTATAAATAGTAACTTTTTATCACAAGATTGCAAATGGATGATATGTATGGTGATGTCTTGAGTCTAACATGCTTATTTAGTGATTACATGATGATATTGTAAGGATTATGTTGTAGGGAGACTTGATTTTGGTTATTTTCATAAGTTACTAAATATAGTAACTTTATTTTGCTAAGTCGATGATTTGTCACAGGTTAATCGTAACGATCATGATTAAAGGGTTATTTAGGGCTAAGATAATAATATTAGATAATATTGGTTGTTAAACTTGATGAAATATGCTTATTGTGCCAACTTTCTAATTTTAGAAACTTTTACGCGCAAACTATGCTAAACCGGCTATGTGTAACGATGTGCTATGTGATAACATACTCATTTAGGATAAATACGTATGCTAGAATAACCGGAATATGATTTATCGCTTGACTTGCCTAAATTGGAAACTTTCCTAAAATAGAAACTTACTATAAATAGTAAGTTTCCTCATAGGAATGATTTTTGGTATCCGTACACTTCACACGACACTAAATCGCACATTACACGAGCACTTGATCCCAAAATCGTCACCAACGGGTCGTTAGGTCAAACACGGTCAACACGGTCAAACATGGTCAACACGACCCACTTAACAACCTGGTGTTGTTGAACACGAACACGGTCCTGTGAGGCCCACATGTACGCAAACACGAACTCATAGTACCTATGTGATATAGGTGACTACTAGCCGGCGAGCTACACGAACTCTTTTGAGCAAACGCATTACACAAACTCAGGTGAGTTTACAGCCCCACTTTTACTCTTTAACTGTTTTGCTAAACTATTGGGGTGAGATTACTATGCAACTGTTTTAGGTATATGACTGGTATGTTGTGAAACTATTTTCGAGTGTAACTTTTATCGCATAAAGTCCTCACTTATCCTTACCGTCAATTGTATGACAAACGAGTCGTTATTACGTAGTACTACTGGGTTTGACTAGCCCCACTCGGCAACAACGTTGACTGGAGGTCATAACGAGTGTAATATCGATGTTGATGTCGGGTTCTGCGATGACCCGCGGAGGCAAACGGAAACAGTCGAGTTTCGGTAAGATGACATGACACACTCCACGGATCGTAGTATCCACAACTAAACTTAACATACCCAGTATATATCTGTTTACTATTTGTGTCTGTCTAAACCTGTGAACTCACCAACTTTTTAGTTGACACTTTTCGCATGTATTCTCAGGTAATTGATGGAGTACACGCAAGGACACGCACAAGGACACGCTAAGGAGTCTGGCACTCATATAGACTCATGTCCTAGGCTTGCGTGCATTTGATGTATTTGAAAATAAGTTTAACTATGTAGTGTCTGTTTCAAACAATTTACTTTCCGCTGCAACTTATTTATCTTATGGTGTTAAAACACTTTCCGCTGCATATTGAATGAAACTATGTTATTTTACATACCTGTGTGATTGTGTAACTCATATAGAGTCGTTCTATATGACCATGAGCTGTGATCCTGGCCACGTCACACCCACGTGGACTGACACCACGAGTGGGAATTTGGGGGTGTGACAATATCCTCCTTTAAAAACTATTACAACCACCACCACCTCCCCCTTTAACATTTCATCAAGCATAGAAACCACCCCTGACAATGATTTTTTGACAACCTACAATCTCAATGGCAAAATGTCGACATGGGAACCACCACTGACCACCGCATCGTCTTGTTCCACTACCACCTATGCCACCATCATGCAACACCATGTTTTGGTCGGTTTTGATTACGATTGTCGTTGGTAGAACTAGTGTTGGTGTGGTGAGTTTCAATGGTCAATAGTATTAAACTAGTGGTTTCAATCACTTCCGCTAAAATGAACAAAAATTAAATCAAAGAAACCTACGATCGAAGGGGTGGGGGTGGATGATGACCAGAGTCCCAGACCAGTAGTGACGCTCGAATTTCTCGGTTGAATGTACTAGTGAAGGTGGTGATGCCTGCAATGGTGGTTCAAGGTGAATAAACGAAACACAGTGGTGCATTATTGGTCATAGGAGAGACGATAGAAGGTCACTGGTCTGTCATGATATTCCATGTGATGTCGGAGCTCAGGCAGGCGGGAATGGTGTGTAGTATGTTTTATTTATTACATACTCACTTAACCCCAAAACTTAACGCACATCCATGTTAAGACTGTCATGATATGTATTTTTTAAAAATTAACTTCAAACGACAACTACGAGCCGGGAACTCCTTCGGAGTAGCCTTTTTATCTCAACTGAGATAGAAGTAAGGTTTGTGTCCATCATTCCCCCAGACCCTACTGAAAAGTGGGAATATACTGGGTAAGTTTGTTTTTTTCTAGTACCTCAAAAGGTAAGAAAGTGAGCGTTACATGCAAACCAACAAGAATACTAAGCACAAAACAAGAGGCATAAACATTTTTTTTCAAAATTTTAGGCTAAACTCAAGTTCTGATCGACAGTTTGACAAGCCTTCATGATAAAGGTTCAAACTTAAGTACTCAAAAACATTTATGAAAAATGTATTTTTTTTATTTAATTCATAACATTAAATCATCTTCAGACGTGTTAATGTTGGTTAGATTCAGTATGTCCCAACACAATTAAGGTTATTATATATCTCCAAGCCAAAATCCATTACACAAACCAATTAACAAAGCAGCAAATGGACTCATTTCAAGGCCATTTAACAGTATCAAGCCTGAAACCAACTGTTAAAACTTACATTCTTAAAAACACTTTCACCAAATAAGTTCTCATCATATTTGTTGGTTCATGATATGAAAAGCAGCCGAATAGAACCTTTTAACTTATGACCGATAATGACCTTGAGAAGGAGTCCTCTCTGAACCATGTCTGGATCGAAAGATGGCACCAGAGCCACCTGAGCCACCACCCTGGTGAAAACCCCACCCGAGCCCTAGGTGGTGTTCTCTTTCCCATATATGGTGAAACGGATTTGGCATTGAGCTTTCGGCTTCCTGAAAGCCGGTTCTAGTAGTTGATGGCCCCGATGTTGGGAGGTAATAGATTCCGCCTCCATGAATCTGGTCTGAAGACGAGCCCACCTGACCCATTTGGGCCTGGCTGTTGGACCTCCGTGATCCAGATACCATAGGTGTGCGTAAGCCCGGTAAACTGCTGGGCTGCTGAAAATAAGCCTGAAGAGCCTGGGCTCGCTCACGGGCCCGTGCAGCACTCCCAGGATGAGGATGAATCATTGAAGACCCAACCGAGTTAGGAGATCTAGCAGCAGAACTGCACAAAGTATGCAAAACATCACAATACATCAGGTAAAAAGCATCATTCAGAATTATAAAAAATAAATAAAAATAATGATAATGAAAGATCTTGGAAAATTCTCCTCATAAGAGGAGGCGACACAATGAGTCAAAACAGGTCCAGGTAGAAATGAATAACTTTACGGGTTAAAACAACCCAGATTGGTTTCGGTTTAACCACGTCCATTTTTTATATTCTTTTAAAAAGCACAAATGTTTTATTCTAGAGTTAAGTGCATGAATAACACATGTGGTTTGAGAATTTTTGGATTTGGTCCTTGCAAACAAAAAAAGTATACCGATCGTCCAAAAGTATGCATAAACGTAACATGTGTGATGTGGGTTTGGATCAGAAAGAAGAAAGAGAGAGGAGATGGTGAGTGGGTTGAGTTCCATAATCAGTCACCAGAGTTGATGCATTTTAACCGGAATGTGCTTTAACCGGAGTTGATACGAGGGGATTCGAATTGTGGGAGGCTGGGGTTAAATTTTTGTTTTTTTATTTAGGGGTATTTTGGTCATTTTCAATTATTTAACATAAAAGTTAACCTTCATCTATGTCTAGACTATTAGGCAGTTGGTGCTTTCGTAATTTAGCTCTTCTTTAGATTATTATGAGGGTTAAGCTTTTAGCTATAAATAGGCTTAATCATACTTACTATTCTTTGTACATTTTTTCTTAATAATTTGAAGTATCAAAGACTAATTAATTTCATCTTCTGTTCTATGTTCGAGTATGAGTTTCGGTTATTTTTTATCCAATTGGCTTTTCAATTGGGTAACAGAACTTAGTTTAAACCAATGCTCAATTACCAAGGAAGGTTCGATTGAACAAGGGTTCACAATTCTTGAAGATTTGAGATGCAATCGACTTTTTATTGTTGGAAATTAAAGCACTAATTATCCATGTGAAGACAGAAGACTTTTCTTAAAAGTCTTATGGCAGCAGTACTGACAAATCAAGTTGTTCCTCATAGGAAGAACACCAATTTGACTCTATAGTATATTATTTGACTGCACTAATTACACATAATGGAGTTGGAACTTGAAACAAGATTAAAGAATTTGAGGATGGATAATGGAGGAGAGTTCACCTTGCATGCTTTTGAAGACTTCTGATCATGAAGGGATTATACATCAATTTTTGGCTCCATATCATCCTCAACAAAAACAAAATGAAATTATGGAACGAAGGAATCTGTCTATGTAGGGAATGACTCAAAGTATTCTGAAGGCTATGGGTTTTCCACAAAGTTTATGGTGTGAAGACACAAGATAATCTATATATTTGTTGAACTGGACGTTAAAAAAAAACTCTAAAAGAAAAGACACCATACGAAGTTTTAAAGGGTCGAAAACCAAACTTAGAGTCTTGGACCATTTACTGGTTTTTGAATGTGTGTGCCATGTCAAAGTTCCCTCCAATCATTTGAAAAACCTGGATAATAGAAGTAAAGATTAGTGCATATTGGTGTTCAACCTAACACCAAATCTTATCGTTTATTTGACCCCATAAACAAGATAATTGTGGTAAGCAGGGACATTATTTTCTAAGAAAATACAAAGTTACCATTGGAAAATTATCTGGATGAGTTTGACACTCGAAAGTCCAGGTTGGAAGAACTTTATTGTGTCGGTAACCCTGTTTATCAGAAGGTAACAAGTAACTGCTTAGTACTTGTGAGTATTTATGTTCATGATATGATTGCAGCAGGAGATATAACAGCTCTCAAAAGGTAACCGAGTTTAGAAGGCTAATCGGTAGCCTTTGCTACCTGACTCATTCTCAACCAGATTTGACTTTGCATTTGCATATGTGAGTCAACTAATGCAATCACCAAAACAGGCTCATGCAAGCTGTTAAGCAAATTTTGAGGTATTTGAAAGGCTTGTTTGACTTGGGAAAATACTACTGAAGGAATGGAACTAAGTCACCTTATGGGTTATTGACAGCTTCCAAATGGTTGATTCGGATGATGACAAGAGAACAACTGCCCTTGTTTTTTACTTCAACAATGCACCTATTGCACTGAGCTCTTAAAAACAGAATATAGTGGCTTTGTCTTCTGTGAAGCTAAATTTATGACAGCTACAACTGCCCCTTGTCAAGCGCTATGTTTGAGAGGTTTATTGTCTGAGATAGCGTGCTGTAAGGTGGAAATTGTGACACTTCGAGTTGATAATCAGTCAGCTATGACTCCAATGAAAAACTCGGTGTTTCATGGGAGGAGTAAGCACATTAACGTTGCCACTTCATAAGAGTGTATTAAAAATAGAGAGATCAAAGTTGAACACATAAGTGGAAAGTTTACAGAAAGCAAATATTCTAACCAAGGTTTTATGATTAAGGAAATGATTATTAGGTTACTCTTACAATTATTAGCTAGGTTAGTATTGCTTATAATAAAATGTTGTAGAATCTGATTTAAAGTTGGTGCTTTTATGTTTTTCTTTCTGTTTTACAGCTAGTAAAAGCTGTTGCTTTCCTGGTGTAGCTTATGTTTTCCTTGCTTAGATTATCTTGAGGGTTAAACTTTTAGCTATACATAGGCTTAATCATACCTACTATTATTTGTACCTTTTTTTCCTAATAATTAGAAGTATCAAAGAGCCAAGCAGGCCGACTCATTCATTTCGTCTTCTGTTTTTGTTCGATTCTAAGTTTTGGCTGTTATATTTGATCCAATTGACTTCAAGGACCCAACATGTTATGTTTATGCATAGTTTTGGACAAACCGTGTACTTTTTGATAGTTAAGGACCAGATCTAAACTTTTGCCAAACCACGGGAACCATTCGTGTAATTGAATCTTAATTCTAATTACAGAAATATCAATGCAGCAGTAATTTAAACACCTAAATAAAATAATTTACAAATCGGATGCATAAATAGCACTCTTTGTGTAATTTTCAACCCCTTTGACATAATATAATTGTTTCTATTTTTTAGCTAACTAGTGGGTACCCACGCCCAGCGATGGATGTGGGCCCATTTTTAATAAAACTTGTACGTGACACAACGGTAAAAAAACATCAATAAAAAAACCTAAAACTAAAATATAACAAAAAAAAAGAAAAAGAAAAAACACAAAATGAACCCCCAGAACCGGCCAAAGTACCGCCAAACCACCCAGGGTGGACCGACTGCAACATTTGCAATACTAGAAATGATATAGAACCCAAACCAATTCATTCATGAAAAACAAAGTCAGAATCATCAATCATGCATGCATATCTTACCGACTGCAACATGATGTATTAAAAAAAAAGGATCTAAAGAAACCTAAGTGTGTTTTACCTTTGGCCAACAAGAAAGGGATGCACATAAGAGGTTGGTCTTGGCATATCACTATTAGTCCTAACGGGCCTTCGTGGCATGACAGACGGCATGGTTGGTTGATCCACACCACCAACACCTACACGGTTATTTGACGGAGAAAAGAGGGTGGAGTGATACCGGACATCCATGATAGGCAAAGCATAAGAATTTGGCATCTCACTGGATGCTGATTGGCTGCTGTTCCACTGATTATTATTACTATTGTTGTTATTATTGTAGGTAGTAGGGGTAGGACCGTCTGCAACACTTGCACTGGAAGTTGATGATGCTGAAGACGGGTGAACCGGTTGAACATACGCAAAATAAGGACATAGATGAGTTGCAGATGATACAGTTGCTGCATGTTCGGTAAAGATTGCATGTTGTCCAAGAAGATCATGATCTGGAACAAGGGAGAATAATAATTAAATATATCACACTGAACTGTTTAAAGTGAATTTTGGGTAAAATGGAGGTTTGAATCATATCAGAAGCAATAAATCTTACATGCATTTGCCGGGAATTCCCCTTCACTGCAAAATAAAAAGAAGACGAAAGAAAATAAGCAGTCAGTATGCACAATTTAATTTATATACAAAAATGAACCTCAAATTTATATACAAAAATGAACCTCATAAGTTCAAGATTCGGGAATGTGGATGTGTCTAGTTTAAAAGAAACATAATCCAATGAAGATTTCTTCAATACCAAAATAAGAGACAGAGCATCATATTAAATGGCCAAAAGGAAGCAAAACAAAAAAAAATTGAAAATAAAAGCAAAATAACAAGACGAAGTATACGTACTAGTTGAGGACATTCTAATGAATGATTTCCACACAAAAACAAAAACAAAAAACAAAAAAAAGAAAATGAATGACAGTCGAAGAAACAACAATTTCATTTGAGAAGGGGCTTTTATGCTTTGTTTATTAATTTCTTTAGTTACTGGCAGATGTAAAAATAACTTTAATATTAATCATTAAAACAAACTTGATTCTAAGATGTCAAGTTATAAACAAGAACTCCAGCAGCCACATTGGGTAACACCTCTATTTGCTACTATCATGCCTGCATTTTTTTATCTATTAAATCACAAAATAAATGGTGTGTGGCTAGAATATGTTTCCAGAAAACAAAAACAGAATTACTCTTCTTGTACATAGTAGCTTTAAACTGCAAACTTGATATGATGTAATCAGAGTTCACAAAACTAGTTTGAATAACAAGCATTCACTATTTGAGTATTTGACTTTAAGATGTTGAAATTTTAAACCTTGCAAAATGCAATTTCTTTATATATATATATATATATATATATATATAGATATAGATATTGATAGGGTTTAGATGATAGATCGATGATGATGAAATGAAAATATTGATTATATTGCAATATAAAGAAAAATACAAAAGATAACAACCACAAGTGGTCCCAGGGCTATGCCCTTCTCATGCAAATGCAATGAGCCTAATCACTTAACAATATTTCTCCTCTCCCCTCTCAAAAGACTAATACCTCTATTTATAGAAATAGCAATTACACTTACCCTCTTCCACAAATATAAAAGACAAGTAAGTACTAATTAGACTAGGATCTCTATCAATACTGCCCCCATAACATAAGACTTGTCCTCAAGGCTTGGTAGAAAATTCCCCATCCGAATGTGAAGGATCCATATGTGCCAACTGAAAATGCAGCCCCTCGTGTCCATCAGACTCATCATCCCCAAGCAACAACACATGAAGTTTTCCCTCCGGGCATTTATGAGATGGGCCATAGAGTTGCCCACACTTGTAACATAAACCTTTCTTCCTGCGTTCCTCCCACTCGGTGCGAGATAAAGAACGAACCCCGCGATCACGATAGCTAACTTGACCATTGGTAGGTCCAAATTTCCCAACAGATTTGGAAACCATAGTGTGCAACGGTCGCTGCCCAGCCCCAGAATCCAACAAAGACATCCCTGTATGTGCAGTATAACGATAACGAGACAGCAGCGTGCTGGAATCTGATGGCCGAAGCATGAACTCAACATCCTTAGCCAAAGACATCGCATCAATGCAAGATGTAGGACGATGTAAACGGACCTGCTGTTTGACATCAGTCTTCAACCCCGCGATAAAATAGCCAAGAGATTGGGATTCCGGTAACCGAGGAACAAGAGATAGTATATACTCGAAATCATCGATGTAATCATAAATGAAATCTGACTGTTTAAGGGTAGCCAATTGTTCATATGGGTTTTGGATCTCCATTCCACTAAATCGTTGAAGTAGTTCTGACTGGAAATCAGTCCAAGAGATGGAATCATGTACCTGAGTGATGATTGTGAACCAGTGTTGAGCGACCCCAACCATGCTCAATTGAGCCAATCGAATACACAATTCATCAGGGGTGTTGTTGATGTCAAAATAGAGAGTCGCCTTTTGAATCCACCCCTGAGGATCGAAGCCACTAAATTCTGGCAGTTTCACCTTCTTGACAGCCCAAGGAAGTCCCGTCGATGGCTCTGTTGGATCTGGTCCTCCGCCCATACCCAAGAAAACCCCTCCAGAAGAGCCTGATGTATCTACCGGTTGCTTCCCCTGAGATTTCATCCACGCCAAAACCACTTTGCGGAACTCAATTGCTTCATTGCGATCGTCAGTGAGAAGTGAAAGTGACGATCGAATGTCTGCAACATCCTGTTGAAGCTGATTGATCTGTTGCTCATGAAGATCTAATCGAGAAGTTTGATTCACCATGGTCGAAGGACTTAATCGGAAAAAAATGAGCGTGCGTTGAAATAGGTTAATTGAAACAAAGCAAAAACAGAAAGATGAAATTGAAATTGAAGGAAGATGAAAACGATGGCTAATCGGGCGACCAGAGAGGAAAATCAAGGTGCAATCGTCTGACGTTGGTGAACGACGGCGACGAGAAAACCCAGTGGAGATGAAATCAGAAGTGAGAAGATGAATTTGAAATCAAAAAAACCTGAAATCGGCGGCTAATTGAACGATTGAACAGGAGAATCGATCGACGATTGCTTGAAATTGGAGAGCTACGGCGACGGCTGAAATCGAAATTGATTATGGTGAAGAACGGCAGGTGATGACGATGATGATGAAAGCGGTGAGATGAAATGGGAATCGATTAGGAAGGTGACGAAGGGCTGGTGTCCGGCAGGTCGGACCAATGATAGGGTTTAGATGATAGATCGATGATGATGAAATGAAAATATTGATTATATTGCAATATAAAGAAAAATACAAAAGATAACAACCACAAGTGGTCCCAGGGCTATGCTCTTCTCATGCAAATGCAATGAGCCTAATCACTTAACAATATTTCTCCTCTCCCCTCTCAAAAGACTAATACCTCTATTTATAGAAATAACAATTACACTTACCCCCTTCCACAAATATAAAAGACAAGTAAGTACTAATTAGACTAGGATCTCTATCAGATATCCATCCTATATTTTTGAAATTAAACAATACTGTAACACTAAAAAAAGATTATTAAAAGAGATTATGCAAGTGTCACTAAACAAGGCTGGTATCATCAAACATTTTGGAATGGAATCCTTGTTGATGTTCATAATATTCTGTAACTCAATTATGTTAGCAAACCAACACTGATGCACATTCAGGGCTTGTTCAATCTGGTTGCTAACAATGCATATTATGTACTAATTTTACATAGAAGATAATGAGTCTGTAAATTTGCAGGCCTAATTTAAAAGGCACAAACAGTTATCAACTTAAACAAGAATAAAGCATTTAAACACATTAAACTGAGGTTTCTTTACAATTTAACAGGTGGCAGCAAAAGCTAAAGCAATCACTAGTTATGAGACATAATAGTCAAAGAACAAGAATGTATTGCAATTGAACCTGAGGTTTATAAGACAGATAGAGGTGATAAATAGTAAAATATAGGAGGGTCATGTGCTTACTCAAAAGAAGCTGCAAAGCGAGTAAATCCACCAAAGGGGCACCACATCGACTGCAAATAAGAAAAGAATGCATGAAGATAAATTTGTATGGAGATACAAAGAATCAAAGATTAGAGGTTATACAGCAGTATTAAACCACGCATGCAAATAATCCACACAATTTATGTTACATAAAATGTCCACCTGCATAGCTAATCCCTTATCATGTTCCCCACATTTACACCTCAAGTTCACAATACATACACAAAGTATGTGTCATACCGCACGAATTATCATTCAAATTTCTCAACTAACTTTCTTTACACCCTCCGTCCAAGAGTCCCAAAACATGGAAAAATGCATCTTACTTAAATCAATCCTAGTTCATTTACCTTTAAGTCTTGTTAGCACAGAAAAGAGTAAAAATCACTACCTGTTATTAACCTTTTATAATAGTAAATGGAAAAGAGTGTAGTAAGATGTTTTATTTAAGATGAAAATAAATAAATTGGATCGTGCACACCAATAATCACCGACTTTTTTTCTGAAACCAATCACAAAGACACAAAAGCAACATACTGTCATTGTTCACACCAATAAGTAAAGAGTCATCATCAATGTACAAAACTCGATCAAGGCAAGGAAAATATAGAACATTTGGGGAAAAAACATGAAATCATTCTCTTATTTACCAAAAATCAAATTAACTTATTTTCACTAAGAATTGTACATCCTTTAAACACCTCCAACCCTCCTGATAGCTTAACCATATTCAAGTTGCTACATTTCCTTATTAGGAAAATTATAACATTGTTCTAAACCATAGTTACGCCCCATTTGCGGTGCACACATATAATGTATATATGTATGGGCCCTTAAGGGGCAAAAGTAAAAGTGCACTAATTTGAACGTTATTTTAGTTATTTGTGAAAATAACGTTAAAATCATTGGGATGATCAACTTCAAACGATAACTTTGAGCCGGGGACTCTTTCGGAGCAGCCTCTCAATCCCAATTAGGATAGGGGTAAGGTTTGTATCTATCCTTCCCCCCAGACCCTACTGAAAAGTGGGAATATACTGGGTAAGGTTGTTGTTGTTTCTAAACCATAGTTGTCAAAAGCCCTCAGGCACTCGTCTAGGCCCCAAAAAAAAAGCCAGGCTCATTAATGCGCCTGGTGGCAGCCTAGGCGCACCCCGGTGGCTTTCCGGCTAGATTCCGGCAAAATTTTGGAATATCCGGCAAAGTTCAAAAAAATCCAACCAAAAACCAGTCTAAAACAACCATAAAAAGGCTTTATATTTTAAAAAATCTATATAACTAGATTATTAATTGTTTTATAGTTAGACTTTATATATTTTTTAAAAATTTTTAAGCTTAAAACATGTCAAACCTCTAAAAATGGTAACTTAATACTATGCGCCTAGTTTAAAAACGCCCTCGCTTTTTTTGCGCCTCAAGCCTAGGCTCCGGGCGCGGCTTATGCGCCTTGAGCGCACCTTGTGCCTTTGACAACTATGTTCTAAACAAGCTAGGATTATGCACCACCCTGACATTTCAATAACATAATGCAATCAGGTGCCAATATGTTAAGCATCCCATGCTTCAATTAACAATCTAAATACATGTTTTCTTAAAGTTTCTTGATGCTGTTGAGGGGTGGTAATTTACAGATATCAATGAATCATACCAAACAAAAATACACTAAGAATGTATAAAGTAACTGTATCGTAATTAATAGCAGTACTAAAAATGTGAGAGGGGGCTATAAAACTATAAAAGAGATGCATCTCACGGTGGTTTCAGTATAGCTTAGATCATAGAGATCTTCATCATGGGCCCAGTCATCCATGCTGAATTCAGGATACGATCGACAACCATTCGCATAAAGCCACTGGCCTTTCTCAATTTTCCTGCAGTTAGGGCATTGCATCACTCCCTTCACATTAAATGCAGAACCAATGCAATCTGCAACCACATAGAAGAAAGAAATCATACATGACACTATAATAGAGATACAATTTGACTTTTTGAGTTAAATTCAGCAACCAAATATCTAATACAATATCTATTCATCTAATCAAGAATTGCAATACAAATTTCACAAATCATGAATCATCTTTGATCTTGATTCACTTCAATTTTTAAAAACGTGCATAAGTGTATAAGACAAACTTACGAATTCGGTCGTATATAAACCAAAACGTATGTACCTTAACTACAAAATGATGTCTTGTTCCAATAGTTATTGGTTAAAAGTTAACCAAGTCACCAACAAACAAACTTTCTTTTCATGTGGCTATGGCCACAGGTTCATGTTTCTATTGGTGGCAATGTAAAACCTTTTGGGGCCATGAAACTATGTAGGCTTTTAGTAATCAAAACCGTATTTGTGATCCTATGTTAATGCTTTGAACCATGATGTACATTCAATAATAACCCTGATTATATGATACAATTGATGGCTCATGTGCATGACAAATAAGCATATTAAAACCCACCCTTAACCTAACTTGCATAAGAATATCTCCTTATATAACTTAAAGTCTTTCATATACCACATACTATCCTAGACAAGTCTTTATTAAAAAATTAGATAATTCATTCATAAATAATAATGCTAGTTTAGTAATTTCCATATACTATGCATCACCTGCATGTAACAATAAAATATTTTATCCCTATCATCAAATTTGGTTTCACAAACTTCCTTATATAGAAAATATAAGACAACTAGTGATCATTTTTTTCTAGGTAGAAATATTTGCTACCACAAATTAACAGGATAATATCCCTAGCTTCTCTGATCAACCCTACATGAATACTAGCTAAGTTTACACCAAAATTCTATGCAAAAATTAACTCTATACTTTCACACGCATTTATGCTTAAATTTCTGATTTTAAACCCGGAACTTGACGTCAATCAAAGTACATTTTCAATTGCTGTTATTCAAATTCACAGCACGCTCATGGAAAATTATATTTTTATGCTTCTATATATAAGCCTTCTAACCTACATATGCAAGCTTGATGAAATATCAGTAACATCATTAAGCTTTAGCAAAAGGAACTTTACTTTTTGTTGTTTAATTTTTAAAGATGGACTACATAAAAGAACATACTTTTCCCATTTTTGGTTGTTTAAATTCTCCATTCCTCCCCATAAATCACGTTCAGTAAAAAAAGTATGAACCAAAGATCTTCACTTTCAAGTTTAACCACTGACATTAAACATTTTTTGGTAGTAAACACAACATACTGTGATCTCACACGTGCAAAGAACAAGTGATCTCAACCACCACCAAATTTTCCACGAAGCAAGTCAACAAGCAACAAGACCTTACACACACCTGATAGTTTGTATGCTTGCAAACCAACTGAGGCTAGCCTTTTAGTTGTTTTAAGTGTTAGATATCATCCACCAAAGGATGTGAAGTTTCATATATTGAGACTCTGCACCCAAGGCACAGGACACCATTAAAATTAAAGGGAAAACACAAGGGTTTAGTGTATACAGATGTATGACTTAATGTCAAAACAAAAAGTAATCCCACAAATACTTGTAGATCACAGGATTTCCATGTATTCCAGACAAATAGAACATATATTCAGAAACACCTTCAACTGTTCAATTGAAAATAATCATCCTTTTTATAAAAAACCAAAGCAACCAATAACAATTACGCCTCAAAAATTCATGTTCTATATCATATTACAATCAATTGAATTTACTGATTAATTAGTTCATAGATAAGGAGATGGTTTGCAATTCCCAAGATTCACGTCCAACAAATTACCAAAACGAATTGAATTTTCAAACAGGCAACTGATTCCTCAACAAAAGATTACAATTCAAAGAAGCAACTGACCTAGATGAAATTGATGACCGCATTGGAGCTTCGCCCACGAACGATCGCCGGTATCGGAAACAACCTCGAGGCAAATCGAACATGAAACCGAAACAGCAGCCTTGCCTCCTCCGGCAGCATCCCCGTCATCGACGAGATCTGCATCCTCCAGCCCCATAAATTCTCAACCGCACAAATCCCTAACCCCAATCTACGTGATGATGCCGATTACAGCTAAGAAAATCTCCTTAAATTCGTTACTTGCCCGACAACACCTTCGGGAAATCAAGAATCCCCTTTTTGGGGGTCTGGCTAGCTTAAATTAATGGATAAAATAGAAAAAAGCATAACCGATTACAGGTCTGGAATCCTAGGGTTTGAGAGTTGAAGGTGAAATTCAACAATCACATGCGCCGATGAGAGAGAAATGAAAAGAAGGAAGAGATCATCAGCATTGTATTTGTATGAAATGAAACTCATCCTCAGCGCGTTTTCTCTCTCCTCGTCGCTGGTTTCACGGCCGTTGGATTTGATCCGTACAGATAATTTGACCGCTGTAATATGTTTACTCTGGACGGTAATGGATGACATAGATAGATTAGATTTAGGTGAGATGACACAACACGTCAAGTATAACTCCCAACCCCTAACATTAAACTAGGGTTAATTTTTTTTTTTTATTATTATTTTTTTATATATGTGTAGTAAAAAATTATCAAATTATTATGTGTTAGGATTTTGATTATTTTAATTCTTTAAAGTCGTATGTTAGATTAAAGTCAATGCCATCTTATGAGTAAACCTCATAGTTATGTCAAGGTCAAAAATACTATCTTATTAAAGAAATAAAACATTTATTTATTATTATTATAGGTCTCATTTTTGTCTCTCATCTTTTATTAAAGAAATGTAAAATTCTAAAACCATCTTAGACTATGTGTAATTATCATATCTTTTTCACTTCATATATAACTTAAACAACTATTTTCATCACGCACTCTTCACACACATATCTGTAACTTTCACCCTCTAATCAGTTCATCACCCCTTTCTTATTTTATATTTATCTTCCTCTCACGTCTGTGAGCATGCCCATATTGGGGTTGTTACGGTGGCAGATGCATGACAGTCCACACACAGGTTCTCACACCTCATTACACAATCTTTTTATTGTTGTTCTCATTCATGGGGTGATCATGAGCAGCCTAAAAATTCGGTGACATTTTGGCCACCACAATCATCAAATCGCCATGGAGTTGAAGCTCAAAGGGCTCGCGCCATGATGGGGGATGCTAATCCAAGAAACAAAACAAAAACCAAACTTACACCACCCTAGTTTCCTTTATCGTAAGCAATCGAGACTGGCTAGAAACTAGCGACTTAAACCCTCTTATCTTTGTTGTCAAGTTTCAACAAAGATGAACAACCACATCACCACCACTGTCAGGAGTGGTTTCCTTCAGCACTAGAGAACAAGCAATCTGTGACAATTGCGTTCGAAGAACTACGTCATCAACGAAATAATCACATTTGATCGTGCTTGAAATCTACGTTGAGTTGTCAATTGAAATAATTACAGGATGATAGTATGCGAAAAATGATGAACGTGGGCGAAAACCCTGCGTGAAACGGAGTTACGGATTGTCCGGAATCGCGAAACGAAGAAAATCCGAAAATTCGAGAAAAATGACCCCAGGCGGTACGCCTAGAGTCAGACTTCGAATCTAGGCGGTACGTGTAACATCAGTGCCGGAAACGTCACCGGAACAGTGATCAGTACAGTAAAATGAACAGTGATTAAAGTACATAACTCAGTTGATGTTCATATATCAGTATCATTTCATGTTATCATAGAACAGACTCAAACTTGTTTCGAAAACGAAACTCAGAATCATGGTTCATCAGTCAGATAATTACCTGGCAATACAGAACCATCAGGTGATTATTTGTTAGGATTTTATTATGTATAAACGTATGTGAGGCTTTACAGAACAAAACAAAACGGATATCGTTATAAATCGACGGATTATTCGTATAGGTGACGATCTGTATGAATAAATCTGAAAGTTTTACGTTCTGAATGATGTCCAATAATTAGAAAACCATATTGAAAAGTGTAGTTATCGTCGTATTTGATCGGGTGACGATTCGAACAAATACGCGCGATGACCGCGCGATTCGATTTAAACGTAAATTAAATATTTTCGAAAATTTAAAATAAATAAAAGATATTTAGTTAATTTATTAGGAATCACAACCTAAAATAAAATTTTAGTCTTTACTTTAAAACCGAGACGTTTCGTTATGAGGACGAAACGAAACCAACGTCTTTCGCGAAACCGAGCAACCGAAACGAACCCGAACTCACCCGGAGTATAAATACCCTAATTGAATCTTCTTCCTCATTCACCCTCTTCACTCTCTCTCTCTAAAAACAAAAACCCGGAACTCTCTCTCTCTAGAATTTCTCACTCTCTCTCTAAGATTTCTCCCTCATATCTTGATGAAATCATGTGTTTTTGGTGCCAAAACAACCATCACGGCTTGTAGATCATGAAAGTACAACCGATCTAAGCTTTCCTCCATCATATTTGAGGTAAAATCGAATTTTATGTCACGGTTTTTAGGGTTTTCAAACCCTAGTTCGAACCTCACTTAGAAACCGGTTCCAACCCCTTAAAACCTTAGGAAATCACACCCACACCACCTGAAATAAGTTAGCAGCATGATGAGCATCAGGTCTTGTTCATATCCGTCGAAGATGGTGTTCCATCTGGATGAACCTCGAACCTCCGAATGGCTGAACCATCAGCTCAGCGAATGGCCACCTTCGGACCACATTCGGCCGAATGTCTAGGCCTAGTCGGCCAGCCTTCCTTCGCCCGAACTAGGGATCATTCGACCTTAGTCAGTCGCCCCTTTCCTTTCGGACCCAGCCCCATTCGTCAAGACAGACATTCATTCGGCCTATCTTAGGCTCATTTAGCCACTTCTCCTCCGAATCAGTCCTCATTCGTCCGGCACTCATATGGCCTGGGTCATTCGACTGCCCCATCCATTCGGCCAGGGCTTCAGTCGTCGTGACTCATTCGACCAGACCCTGGTTCGGCCTAAAACTATTCGCACTAACCCATGCGGCCGAGCCACCTTCGAATGAACTCTTTCGACCAATTCTTCATTCGGCAAACCTACATACGGCCCAACAGCCCTCAGTCGGCCCAGGACTCCCTTTTGGCCCAACATCACATTCGGACTCATGCTGGTCAGAACAAGTAGATTCGGATCAGGGTGTTAGGCTTGGGATCGAATGCATGGGAGTCGAATGTGTGTGTGTGCATGGGAATCACGTGAGTATGCATGAAAAGGGGAAACATTAGGGTTTAATGGCATGTTTAAACTTTAGTATTTTCAAAGGATCAAACATTAAGTTAAAACAAAGGCATAGATTAGAGTTCCTTTAAATAACAAGAGTATTCTCAAAAAGAAACCTTACTAACACTCAAGTAAGGTGGTGAATAGCATTTTGAACTTAACACAAGGGAAAAATTCATAAGAGGAATAATACTACAGTTTAAGTAAAGGGATGTTTAACATCCAATACATAGACAAATTCATGGAGATGTCAACCACATTAGGTTGTTCTTTTGAACTACCTAGAATGGATTTGCTCACATAAGCGATTAGAGAGTCATGGAACAATCAAAAAACATTAATGGGCCAAGGTTAATTAAATGATATTGATTCAAGCCCATTTTGAGTAAATTTTACTTACCTTAAATCATTATGTGTGACACCTCGCAAATTCCAGGTCAGCACTTATATTATTTTAATAATAATGTTTATTATTATTTCATACTAGAATAATTGTAATTAGTGTGACACGTGGCAGAACAGACCAAACACACCGATGGTTCGAGGAACTATCGCACAACTCTCGCACGTGTCTTGAATAACGAACGTTGGTGAACGGATCAAACCACGGAACACTTTCACTGCACATTAGGTTCCGGGGAAACCTAAGTTAATAGAACGATGTTCATATGTCGAGAAACGATGCTTGAAATCGAGAAATACGCGAAAAATGGGCCAAAACATGAAAATGGGTCAAATTGGGCCGGATCCAGGGTCCAGGCGGTACGCCTGACCCGATGCTTCTTCCCTGGCGATACGCGCGGATGGGAAAAGGGTGCCTATCGACTGGTTGACCCGCGCGGTACGCCTGGTTCTCAACGAACTCGACAGGCGATACGCCTGGATACTCTGACACTTAAAAATCTTGTAAATCTCATGATTACCACACCATACTTCTTTTACCCAATCCTACACGTAAATTCTTCTATTTAATGCCTCAAAAACGTCTGATTTCACTACTACAACACCATATCACACTCATTTGAAGTCTTGGAAGCCATGGTTGGGAGATTTGAAGCTTGTTCTTGAAGGTCTTGAAGGTTTGAAGCACAAAGGAGCTCCAAGAACACCACACTTCATCCTTTCTCGTGATTAAAGCTAGCTTAGCCACATTTTGAAGCTTTGGAAGGTAAATCTTGAGACTATGTAGCATAAAACACACATGTAACACACACCAACCCACATGCAAGGTTCAAAGCTTGCATACACACACTAGATCTACACATACACGAATTTTCTTTTGTTTGAATGTGGGTTTGATGATGCTCCTATGTTTATTAGTGATCTATGATGATAGACTGAATTTTTATGATGAAACATGATAATGTCAATATGCATGATAACGATTTGGTCACAAATGGATGTTCTAGCAACATGTGTGTATGATCTAGGTGGAGTTACATGAAATTTGATATAGAAATGTTATGGGATGTGATTTAGAAGTGTTATGAATAGCAAGATATGTCAAAATGTGATTTTTACAAATTGTGGTAACTTTAATATCATGAAAGGTTGATTTATGATGAAATGGCTTAATGCATGTGATTATATCTATAAGTTATGTTCAAAATGATGTTTAGAAACAAAAAGGATGATTATTGATGTGTAAAATTGTTAAAATCACCAAATATATGATTATTATGAATAGTACCATGAATAGTGACTTTATTTCACAAAGTCTATAAATGATGACATATTTGTTGTAATGAATATGATTTAACGGTTATTTTGAACTAGGATGACGATATTATGATGAGATTGTTAGCTAGACCTAGCGACACATGCTTATTTTTTTAACCTTCTATTTATAGAAACTTTTATGCGCAAACCATGCTAAACCGGCTATGTGTAACTATGTGCTATGTGATAACATGCTCACTTAGGATAAATATGTATAATAGAATAATCGGATTATGATTTATTGCTTGAATTGCCAAATGTGGAAACTTTCCTAAAGTAGGAACTTACTATAAATAGTAAGTTTCCTCACGAAAGTGATTTTGGTATCCGTACACATCACACGACACTAAACCGCACGTTACACACACACTTGATCCAAAGCTGTCACCAACGGGTCGTTAGGTCAAACACGGTCAACACGGTCAAACACGGTCAACGCGACCCACAAAACAACTTGGAGTTGTTGAACTCAAACACGGTCCCGTGAGACCCACATGTATGCAAACACAAACTTATGGTACCTATGTGATATAGGTAACCACTAGCCGGCGAGCTACACTGTTCTCGTGAAGAACACGCACTACTTAACTCAGGTGAGTTTACGGCCCCACTTTTACTCTTTAACTGTTTTGCTAAACTATTGGGGTGAGAATACAATGCAACTGTTTTAGATATATGACTGGTATGTTGTGAAAACCATTTTCGAGTGTAACTATTATCGCTTAAAGTCCTCACTTATCCTTACCGTTAGTTGTGTAAACAAACGAGTCGTAATTACGTAGTACTACTGGGTTTGACTAGCCCCACTCGGCACCAATGTTGACTGGAGGTCATAACGAGTGTAATTTCGATGTGAATTGTGAGTTCAGCGATGACTCGCGGAGGCAAACAGAAACAGTCTAGTTTCGGTAAGATGAACTGACACACTCCACGGATCGTAGTATCCAACAAACAATTTAACATACCCAGTATATGTCTGTTTACTATTTCTGTCTGTCTAAACCTGTGAACTCACCAACTTTTTAGTTGACACTTTTCGCATGTATTCTCAGGTAATTAATGGAGCACACGCTAGGATGCGCACAAGGAAGCTTTAAGGAGTCTGGCTTGCATATAGACTCTTGTCCTAGGCATTGTGTGCATTGGATGTATTTTAAAACAATTTAAACTATGTAGTGTCTGTTAAACAGTTTACTTTCCGCTGCAAACTTATTTACTTATGATGTTGAAACATTTTCCGCTGCTTATTAATGAAACTATGTTATTTTACAAATCTGTGTGATTGTGTAACTCATATAGAGTCGTTCTATATGACCATGAGCTGTGATCCTGGCCACGTCAAACCCACGTGGACTGACACCACGAGTGGGAATTTGGGGGTGTGACAGACTGGTATCAGAGCCTTGGTTATAGGGAACTAGGTTTGCATATAGTAAACTTAGACTATAGCCACTGTTCTACATTAGACACTACACTTAGAACTTTCACACTTATATTATTGTTACCACTGTAAACTAATACTGACTGACTTAGAACTTACAGGATGGACAATAACAAAGATCTGAAAGGGAAGGACACGGGGAAACGCTCGTATGAGTATGAGCTTACTGAGGAGGACAAGCAGAAGATTCAGGAGATAGTGGAGCAGGTATATTCTCAAGAGTCCAAGAGACTTCGACCCTCGACCAGCAGGGGACCATGGGACTGGTACCCTACCACCCTTGCTGTTTGGGCAAGGGAAGAGAGAGTACCTAAGTTACCTTTGTTAGGTGACGCATCTACTGGACCATAACTACCACCTATTGGAATGCATATGGAGCGGGCATTCGCTGCATTGATCTCGCGTTATAGGCGTGAGTCCTGCCAGCTACGCGTGATGACTGATGGGTTTAGGGATCTGTTGGAGCATAGTCAGCGTCTCTAGAAACGCGTGGATAACTTGGAGGAGAGACTCGCACGCGTCGAAGGGACGCAGGATGACTTGGTCGCTAGGACTCAGGATGTGATCCAGCGACAGGAGGAGGTCACAGCTGCGGTTACAGACATCCATGATAGGACTAATTTGCTCGAGGAGCAACAGGATTTCTTAGCCGGAGTGACACAAGGACACGCTGGGCGATTGGCAGCTGTGGAGGACGCCAACGAGGAGAACCTTGCCATGATCCAGGCAAGCGACGCCATGCTGAATGCATGGGTCGAACAGTTTATTGTGGAGCCACAGCCTGAGCCAGAACCTCAATTCGAGCCGGTGGATCTCGATGAGGAAGATTTTGATGAGGATCCAGACGAGGATCCTGATGAGGATGACGATGATGGCCCTGCTGATAGTGGAGATTCACACTCCACGATTGTCTAGTTAGGATTTCTATTTCAGTATCCTACTTTTGTATCACTTAGCCGAGCGGGATGTGCTCGTGCAAATTTTGTAGCATCTCTTTTGGAAAATATTGTACACAAACTTATTATCATTAATGGAAAGATGCTTTACTTTGTTGCTTATATATATCATGGCTATGACTATTGTTAACATGACATCTGACCTAACAATTGACTAACACTCTAACTTATGCTAACTAACATCCTAACCTTTCCATATAGAAACATGTCCGGAAGAGGAACCCATGCCCTTCGACTCAAACGTAAGGCAGAAAAGGCACGAATCGACATGATGGTCGAACGCAAATTCAACAAGGTACTCGCGGAGTACGAGGCCAACCGTCACGCCAGCGAGACGAGTGGTACTAACAACGGTATTAACTCTTGCCTAACATGACTAACATAGTATAGACAGTCTAGACACTAACACGTTGCATTGAACCCCGACGCACAGGATCCCACGGGGGAGCGACTAAGGGATGCTCGTTTAAGGCGTTCCTGAGCTGCCACCCTCACAAGTTTCAAGGTACTGAAGGAGCCGTGGGACTGCTTCGTTGGATAGAGAAGCTGGAGTCAGTTTTCTCTATAGCTGAATGCTCGGATGAGAACCGGGTAAAATACGCCACGGGAACACTGGAGGGACCGGCTCTCACCTGGTGGAACATTCATGTCCAAACCCTTGGACTGGACACCGCAAACTCAATTCCGTGGGACAACTTCACCAGGATGCTCCACGAAGAATACTGTCCTCGGGATGAAATTAGGAAACTGGAGGAAGAGTTCTGGGTGCACAAGATGGTAGGATCAGAGATCGAGAAGTACTGTACTCGGTTTCATGAACTGTGCAAGCTGTGCCCGGCGATGGTGACGCCGGAGTACAAGAAGATTGAGCAATTTATCAGTGGATTGCCGGAACAAATCCAGAGCACGGTCACTGCTTCCGACCACTCTACTATCCAACCACTGATACGCTTGGCACACAAACTGACTGATGAGGCAGTAGCCCAGGGAAAGCTACCTAAAAGGGGTGAACATCTGAAACCCCAAGAACCCAAGCGAAAGTGGGAGCCCAGCAACAACCGCACCTTCTCACCTCAGCAACCGACCCAACACCGGCCTGCACCTGCCAAGGTTTTCACTGCCACCCAACCGAACACTCAGGGTAAGGGAGGATATCAGGGCAACAGCCCAAAATGCAACATCTGCAACTATCATCATTTTGGCCCATGCAAAAAGGGCAAGTGCACCAACTGTGGCAGAAATGGACATCTGGCTAAAGAATGTCGATCAAACCCCAATCCAAATCTCAACAAAAATGACACTTTAAAGGGATGTTTCACTTGCGGGAAGCCAGGGCATATGCGCCGAGATTGTCCACAAAACAAGAACACTGGAGGCAACCTGGCAAGGGGAAGGGCATTCGTAATTGGATCAGGTGAAGCTAAAGATGACCCCAATGTCGTCACCGGTACGTTTCTTTTAAATAATGTCTATGCTAGTATATTATTTGATACCGGTGCCGATAGGAGTTTTATCTCTAGCGACTTTAGCAGATTACTTAATATGACACCAACACCACTAGACTATAAGTACACCGTAGAGTTAGCGGACGGCAAGCTGATCGAAACACAACATATCATCAAGGGATGTGTTCTAACACTAGCAGACCATCAACTGGTGATTGACCTGATGCCGGTAACTCTTGGGAGCTTCGACGTGGTGATTGGAATGGAGTGGTTATCTGCAAACCACGCTGAGATTGTTTGCAATGAGAAGATTGTGCGAATTACATTGCCAAGTGGAGAGCAGATCTCAATCCAAGGAGAACGGCGTGGGATACCGTTAAACATTATGTCCTGCATGAAGGCGAACAAATATCTGAAGAAAGGATATACGGCTATCCTAGCCCTTATTACTGAACAATCAAAGAAGGAACGGAAGATCGAGGACATCGCTATTGTTCGCGATTATCCGGAAGTCTTTCCTGACGATCTTCCGGGACTACCACCAGCACGACAAGTGGAGTTTCAGATAGATCTGACACCAGGAGCAGCACCAATAGCCAAGGCACCATACCGATTGGCTCCTACTGAAATGCAGGAATTATCTAATCAACTACAAGAGTTGTTAGATAAAGGGTTCATCCGACCGAGTTTCTCACCTTGGGGAGCACCGGTCTTGTTTGTGAAGAAGAAAGACGGTTCATTCCGTATGTGTATAGACTACCGAGAACTGAACAAGGTGACGATCAAGAATCGATACCCTCTACCTCGAATAGACGACCTGTTTGATCAGTTGCAAGGGTCAAGCTACTATTCAAAAATCGATTTAAGATCTGGTTACCATCAACTCAGAGTACAAGAAGGAGATATACCGAAGACAGCCTTCAGAAAACGGTACGGACATTACGGATTTCTGGTAATGCCTTTTGGACTGACTAACGCACCGGCCGTATTCATGGATCTCATGAATCGGGTGTGTAAACCATATCTCGACAAGTTCGTAATCGTATTCATTGATGACATCCTGATCTATTCTAAGACTCGAGAAGAACATGCCGAACACTTGAGACGTGTCTTAGAACTACTGAAGAAGGAACAATTGTACGCGAAATTCTCCAAATGTGATTTCTGGATTCGCGAAGTTCAGTTCCTTGGACACGTAGTAAACGCGAAAGGGATACATGTAGACCCAACTAAGATTGCGGCAATCAAGAACTGGACTGCACCTAAGACTCCAACAGAAGTACGACAGTTCTTGGGATTGGCCGGGTACTACAGGCGGTTTATCGAGGGATTCTCGAAGATCGCACAATCATTGACTTCCCTTACGCATAAAGACAAGAAGTTCGAATGGGGAGAAAAACAAGAAACTGCTTTCGACTTATTAAAGCAGAAGTTGTGCAGCGCACCTATCTTATCATTACCAGACGGGTGCGAAGACTTTGTAGTCTACTGCGACGCATCGAAGCAAGGACTCGGTTGTGTACTGATGCAACGCGAGAAGGTCATAGCTTATGCGTCACGACAATTGAAAGTGCACGAGAAAAATTACACCACCCATGATCTGAAATTGGGAGCCGTAGTGTTCGCATTAAAGATCTGGCGGCACTATCTGTACGGCACCAAGTGCACCATATTCACCGATCATAAGAGTCTGCAGCACATTTTCGATCAGAAGGAACTGAACATGAGACAACGCAGATGGGTTGAACTGATAGGTGATTATGAGTGTGCAATCAAGTATCATCCCGGTAAGGCTAATGTAGTGGCTGACGCACTGAGTAGGAAAGAGACAACTAAACGCGTACGTGCACTACAACTTACCATTCATTCGGAGTTACCTAATCAAATCCGGAATGCACAGCAAGAAGCTTTGAAAACTGAAAACCTCACTCTCGAGGCCATGCGAGGAATGGATAAGCAGATGAAACCGAAAGACGATGGAGCTTACTACCTGATGGATCGTATTTGGATCCCACGCTACGGGGGATTGAGAGAAGTAGTGATGGATGAAGCTCACAAGAGTCGATACTCGGTACATCCAGGTTCTGACAAGATGTACCACGACCTAAAGACAACTTACTGGTGGCCGAACATGAAATCTGAAATCGCGAACTATGTGAGTAAGTGTCTGACTTGCTCAAAGGTCAAGGTCGAATATCAGAAACCGTCAGGGTTACTCCAACAACCGGAAATTCCAGTCTGGAAATGGGAGCAGATTTCTATGGATTTTATCACCAAGCTGCCAAAGACAACAAGTGGTTGCGATACCATCTGGGTTATCGTAGACCGACTCACGAAATCGGCACACTTTTTTCCGATTAAGGAAACCGACAAGTTGGAAAAGTTAACCCGAATCTATTTAAAGGAAATCGTATCCAGACATGGAGTTCCAATCTCTATAATATCCGACCGAGACAGTCGTTTCACGGCACATTTTTGGAAATCCTTGCACAAGGCACTCGGGACGAGATTGGATATGAGCACTGCTTATCATCCACAGACGGATGGTCAGAGTGAACGAACCATCCAAACCCTAGAAGACATGCTTCGGGCCTGTGTGATTGACTTCGGTAACAGCTGGGAGACTCACCTACCTTTGGTGGAATTCTCTTACAATAACAGTTATCACACCAGCATCGGAGCTACACCTTTTGAGGCACTTTATGGACGTAAATGCAGATCACCACTTTGTTGGGCAGAAGTTGGTGAAAGCCAACTGACCGGACCTGAGCTCGTGCATGAAACAACTGAAAAGATCGTGCAGATACGTAACCGAATGGCAGCAGCTCGGGATCGACAGAAAAGCTACGCCGACAAAAGGCGCAAGCCTTTGGAATTCCAAGTGGGAGATCGAGTACTTCTTAAAGTCTCGCCTTGGAAGGGAGTGATTCGATTTGGAAAACGGGGAAAGCTAAACCCTCGCTATATCAGACCATTCGAGATCACTAAACGGATAGGCCCTGTGGCCTACGAACTACAGCTACCACATGAATTGAGTAGCGTACACAATGTGTTTCATGTTTCGAACCTCAAGAAATGCTTATCGGACGAGACGCTCGCAATCCCTTTGGAGGAAATCCAGATTGATGAACAACTTCACTTCGTTGAGGAACCGGTGGAAATCATGGATCGGGAAATCAAAAAGTTGAAACTCAGTAAAATACCAATTGTAAAAGTTCGTTGGAACTCACGGCGAGGACCGGAATACACCTGGGAGCGAGAGGACCAGATGAAACAGAAATACCCTCACCTATTCTCCAACCAGACTAACACCAGCAACACGAACTGAATTTCGGACGAAATTCCTATTAACTGGGGGATGATGTGACACCTCGCAAATTCCAGGTCAGCACTTATATTATTTTAATAATAATGTTTATTATTATTTCATACTAGAATAATTGTAATTAGTGTGACACGTGGCAGAACAGACCAAACACACCGATGGTTCGAGGAACTATCGCACAACTCTCGCACGTGTCTTGAATAACGAACGTTGGTGAACGGATCAAACCACGGAACACTTTCACTGCACATTAGGTTCCGGGGAAACCTAAGTTAATAGAACGATGTTCATATGTCGAGAAACGATGCTTGAAATCGAGAAATACGCGAAAAATGGGCCAAAACATGAAAATGGGTCAAATTGGGCCGGATCCAGGGTCCAGGCGGTACGCCTGACCCGATGCTTCTTCCCTGGCGATACGCGCGGATGGGAAAAGGGTTCCTATCGACTGGTTGACCCGCGCGGTACGCCTGGTTCTCAACGAACTCGACAGGCGATACGCCTGGATACTCTGACACTTAAAAATCTTGTAAATCTCATGATTACCACACCATACTTCTTTTACCCAATCCTACACGTAAATTCTTCTATTTAATGCCTCAAAAACGTCTGATTTCACTACTACAACACCATATCACACTCATTTGAAGTCTTGGAAGCCATGGTTGGGAGATTTGAAGCTTGTTCTTGAAGGTCTTGAAGGTTTGAAGCACAAAGGAGCTCCAAGAACACCACACTTCATCCTTTCTCGTGATTAAAGCTAGCTTAGCCACATTTTGAAGCTTTGGAAGGTAAATCTTGAGACTATGTAGCATAAAACACACATGTAACACACACCAACCCACATGCAAGGTTCAAAGCTTGCATACACACACTAGATCTACACATACACGAATTTTCTTTTGTTTGAATGTGGGTTTGATGATGCTCCTATGTTTATTAGTGATCTATGATGATAGACTGAATTTTTATGATGAAACATGATAATGTCAATATGCATGATAACGATTTGGTCACAAATGGATGTTCTAGCAACATGTGTGTATGATCTAGGTGGAGTTACATGAAATTTGATATAGAAATGTTATGGGATGTGATTTAGAAGTGTTATGAATAGCAAGATATGTCAAAATGTGATTTTTACAAATTGTGGTAACTTTAATATCATGAAAGGTTGATTTATGATGAAATGGCTTAATGCATGTGATTATATCTATAAGTTATGTTCAAAATGATGTTTAGAAACAAAAAGGATGATTATTGATGTGTAAAATTGTTAAAATCACCAAATATATGATTATTATGAATAGTACCATGAATAGTGACTTTATTTCACAAAGTCTATAAATGATGACATATTTGTTGTAATGAATATGATTTAACGGTTATTTTGAACTAGGATGACGATATTATGATGAGATTGTTAGCTAGACCTAGCGACACATGCTTATTTTTTTTAACCTTCTATTTATAGAAACTTTTATGCGCAAACCATGCTAAACCGGCTATGTGTAACTATGTGCTATGTGATAACATGCTCACTTAGGATAAATATGTATAATAGAATAATCGGATTATGATTTATTGCTTGAATTGCCAAATGTGGAAACTTTCCTAAAGTAGGAACTTACTATAAATAGTAAGTTTCCTCACGAAAGTGATTTTGGTATCCGTACACATCACACGACACTAAACCGCACGTTACACACACACTTGATCCAAAGCTGTCACCAACGGGTCGTTAGGTCAAACACGGTCAACACGGTCAAACACGGTCAACGCGACCCACAAAACAACTTGGAGTTGTTGAACTCAAACACGGTCCCGTGAGACCCACATGTATGCAAACACAAACTTATGGTACCTATGTGATATAGGTAACCACTAGCCGGCGAGCTACACTGTTCTCGTGAAGAACACGCACTACTTAACTCAGGTGAGTTTACGGCCCCACTTTTACTCTTTAACTGTTTTGCTAAACTATTGGGGTGAGAATACAATGCAACTGTTTTAGATATATGACTGGTATGTTGTGAAAACCATTTTCGAGTGTAACTATTATCGCTTAAAGTCCTCACTTATCCTTACCGTTAGTTGTGTAAACAAACGAGTCGTAATTACGTAGTACTACTGGGTTTGACTAGCCCCACTCGGCACCAATGTTGACTGGAGGTCATAACGAGTGTAATTTCGATGTGAATTGTGAGTTCAGCGATGACTCGCGGAGGCAAACAGAAACAGTCTAGTTTCGGTAAGATGAACTGACACACTCCACGGATCGTAGTATCCAACAAACAATTTAACATACCCAGTATATGTCTGTTTACTATTTCTGTCTGTCTAAACCTGTGAACTCACCAACTTTTTAGTTGACACTTTTCGCATGTATTCTCAGGTAATTAATGGAGCACACGCTAGGATGCGCACAAGGAAGCTTTAAGGAGTCTGGCTTGCATATAGACTCTTGTCCTAGGCATTGTGTGCATTGGATGTATTTTAAAACAATTTAAACTATGTAGTGTCTGCTAAACAGTTTACTTTCCGCTGCAAACTTATTTACTTATGATGTTGAAACATTTTCCGCTGCTTATTAATGAAACTATGTTATTTTACAAATCTGTGTGATTGTGTAACTCATATAGAGTCGTTCTATATGACCATGAGCTGTGATCCTGGCCACGTCACACCCACGTGGACTGACACCACGAGTGGGAATTTGGGGGTGTGACATTATGTCTTTAATAAAAGAAATTGTATTGTAAACTCTTTCGAATTAAAATAAATGATTTTCTAAATTAAAGTTTAACTTAAATTGAATTACTTTAAAAACAAGTTAATTAAAAACAGGTTAAAATTAATCATGGGACATGGGTCTATTACGGGTAATACAATTAGACTAGTTAGGTTAAATCCTAGAAACACTTTAGTAATGTAGGACACTTAGTTGCACCCCGAGACCAAACCCTAGTTACGACAACTATCGTATGTACTCATCGTATTCTAATTCATTTAAACAACTCAGGGGCTAAAGATACATAGGCAACAATCAAAGAGCGCACATATTCTTTGTGATTCAAAAGCACGGCAACACAGGTGAGTTCATTGCCCCATTTCTAAACATTTTTGTTTTAAAAAAACGCGGGCTGAGAAGCATGCGTAAACTGTTTTTATTTAAACTGTTTATTTAAATGCTTTTATTTATTATATGTTTTACATATATATGTTTGTTGATACCCTAGACTCCTGTCTAGGTAATTATTAAACAGATCAAATATCCAAATTAATTAAAGTACTCTTATGAGTAATTCTTTAAATTTAAACTCTAAATCAACCCTTAGTCCATCAAGCTCAAATTCAAGAATCTAAATTCAAAGTGAAATCAAATGAACAAAATCAAAGGATCAAATTCAAAGGAAATCCAATTCAGTGTGGAATCTGAGAACAAAGAATCATAATCAAATCAATTATCATTGTGAATCATGGGAATTCTAAAGATCAAGATCAAGAGACTCAAGGAATCAGAAATCATAAATGTGTGTGAATCATGAAAATAATGAAATCATTATGATCTAATGAAATCATTAATACTCAAGTTAAGGTGGATGTCAGTTGTATAGGGAATCAAGACCACGTGTAACACACATATAAAATCCCCTTCAGGTATAGAAGACTCTTGTAGTCAGGCTATATGGGCAATAACATGAACTATCAAAGGAAATCATTATCAATGTCATATCAAGAGGATCAAGAGATCAAGAATCAAAGGATATCCTTAAAGTCCCACTCAGATGCAGAAGACCATTGGGTCAGGCTGTAACGGGCAAAACATTAAAATCCCGCTCAGTTCAGGTGTACTCCTTGTGAGTTATGCCTGACATGGGTCACGTGTGAGAGGTTACAACTTGGACAACCACCAACAACTAAGTCTAATTGATTGAGTCAAATAAGGCCAAGTCATCATGTCTTAGTTGTATTTAAATGTTTTATTTAATTATTTAATTAAATATTCAACATTTTATTTCTATCATTGACTTTTAGGAAATCATATATCTATGAGGAACTCAAGAGGATCAAAGGAATATCAACTTTTGGAAAAACATAATTCAAATCAGAGGTGTGTAGGGTAAAAAATGCTTAATTATCATTAACAACAGTGTCATATGCGTATTAGTATGTGGTGGGATGGCGTCTGGGCGAGTTTGTTGGCTCGACCCAGGGGTATGCCCTATATATAAGCATACCGATATGGATATTACATGTGAAGTTAATGAGGTTAGGGTCTTTACCGAAGGAGGTTTTCAAATCATTTCCAAACACTAAACTATATGAACTCACCAACCATGTGTTGACTTTATTCTTGCATGACTTTTCAGGTGACGAGCAGGTCAACTGAAGAGTTGTTTCTTTTGGACTAGGTTACAGATAGAGGACCTAGCTTTTTGGACCTGCATATTTTTGGACATCATATACCATTATTTTGTATATCTTGTGCAGATACAAGATTGAAGATTTATGATGTTATAGTAGATTTACATTGTTAAATTATAAACTTAACTGATGTAATTTAACTTTGTAATTCTATTTTATTTAGCAAGTTTCTCATTTATATATCATGTGCAATGTAAACAATCTGATCATTTCGATTATCACTCACGATATCGCGCCCCGGGAACCTTCCGCCCGTCGGGGAAACCCGATCCTACCCCGCCGGCTCGGGGTGTGACAGTACGCACGGAAGACATTCAAAATATCTGAACCCCTTCATCCGCGAGGTACGCCCCAGCTCGAGGCTTGGCTTGGGGCGACGCGCCTGACGTCAGCAAATCGGCAGATTGGCTTAAAAAGTCAGATTTCATCCAGAAACTTGATCCATATTCTTCCACTCGACGTTTCCTTCATCTCAGACGAAAAACCACTCTTTCAAACCATAAAACCTTCATTTTGAAGCCTTTTGATCGCGTGGATAGCACTAGGGAACGTTTCTGCAAGTCTTGATCGTCTTTTTACACTCAGAACTCTGTCTGAATAGGTAACGGTTCATTTTAACCTTCTAGTTAGATAATGATTGATTAAATCTTGTCTTTGAACGTAATGATATAGTTAGGGTTATTGATTATTGCTTAGATGATGGCTAGAATTGATTATAAACGAAGAACTCGAACTGTTAACGGGTAAATCCTTGTTTTGATCCGTTGTAATGCCCGGTTTGCATGGAATCATAACAATGGTTATAATGGTTTAAACCATTTGATTGTGACAATGTAGGTGATTAGTTTGATTAATCTTTGACATGCAACGTGAAATCCAAGTGTTTCAAACTAATCACAATCATTAACATACTCATTGGAACGATTACCTGATGTTTATGATAACAGTCAGATTAGTATGTTAAACATGGTTATTAAACCTATTCTAATACTACATTGTGATATTTCATGATGTTTGGGTAATCAATAACAAGGATTAATCATTCATAAGCCATTAATCTATCTAGGAACTGTTTCATCATCATAATCAATAACATTAACTATTTGTTTAATCTGAGATTATTCGGATTAATTAAACATCTCATCAACTGTGTATTAGGAACCAAAATCGGTATAGGTTCCTACATTATCATACATTATATGATATAACATTAATTTAACTAATTAATTATTTAACATCAGTTTGATGACTATTAAGACAATGTTTTTGACATTGGACGTTCAGGAAGATCTAATCATTTAGTTAAACTATAAATAACTAATTAAATATAAATAAATGCAGAATCATCATATTATTACCAGTTTGTGTGATATTATGCTATCAGTAAGATATCAGGTGAGTTTCGTACAACCCCTTTTCTTTTTAAATTTTTTATAAACATCGGGGTAGCACTGTGAAACTTCTCTTGAACATATGATATGTGTCACTGTGATCTGTGTGATTTCATGTGACTGTTGAGAACTTGTGGATTTCATGGGATTTTGCCTGAGAATAGAACTTTATCATAGAACTTGAAAGTCCTCATTCCTGAACTGTATCTAGTGAACCCATGTGGGACCGAACAGAAAACAATGATAGTACTATCGGCTGACAACCCATTTGCCGGGAGCTTGCAACTCCCTTTGATGTAAATGTTTGTTATCTGTTTCCAGAACTTCTTAATGTAGTGATAGACATTAAGATAAAGAGACACTAAGATATATACCGATGGGTAGTATCTTTATAGAACAAGAACAAGAACGTCCGAAAGGAACTAGATACGGGTCCCATGGTTATCTTGAACAGAACATTTTGAGAACTTGTATAACATATCATATTGTGGAACATGAACTGTATGAACTCACCAGCTTTGTGCTGACGTCTTAAACTTAAATCTTTTGCAGGGAGATAGTGACACACGGCAAGGCAGCACGTTTAAACACTTGTAATTTAATCATTAGGGTTATGTAAGAAGTTGTTTATAAATTGTGATTATGGTTATAATAATGGAATCCGTGTAATATCTATTTTAAGTTAATCTGTGTGCTGTGATATCGGTTCAAGAAGTCACGCCTCATCTCTAAGACATCACCACTATGCTTCCGCGACCATATTAGAGTGACGACTGACATCATCTCAGGTGACGAGAGGTGGGGGTGTGACACAATCACCAACTTTGTCATGAATACAACCATTGGTTCATGAGTTCATCAACGTGAAGCTAGCACCTTAGAATCATTGCAGTGTTTTTGTTATTTGTCTGAGAAGTTGGAACTAGGTTGTAAACAAGCCAAGTTGAACTCGAACCCATCCCGTTTTGACGTAAAAGAACTTGAACTCAAGATTAGTTGTTTAGAGCTTTATCTCAAAAGTTTGAGATTGACTCATGATAAAACTTTCAAATTCGAGTTTGTCACGTCTAATCTCATTATTATTTAATTATTCAATTTATTTGTTAATTTTATATGTGATTATAAATATTTTTTATATATAACATAATATATATGTTTTTTTTGTATTTATCATAATTTTATACACAAATATCATTATTTATATAAATATACTTTTATTTATTTAGATACAAATTATATACATTAAAAAACTTGTTTAGGTTTGCAAGTCAGCCCCCTCGAGCTCGATAACTAAATAAACCATATGTCAGCGCTCAGGATCAGGCTCGAATTGTTTAGGCTCTGTTCATCGAGTTTTTTTATCAATCCGATCATAAATAGCTTACAAGATAACGTGACACGTTTACACCCTAGTTAGAACGACCAAGAGACCATCCAAACACATAATCCTTATCTCCAAATGTATAGAAAATTTTCACAATTGTGGACCACCCGTGTGAATTCAAAAGTTAGAGAATCAAACATTAATATTAACAAACCACATGAACGAATCATTTAATAAACTATAATTTTAAAACTTTAGCCATTACAAGCAACAGTTTTGTGTATAAAACTATTGCAGGGTCGGCCCAATGGGCCTAAATTTTAAGCCATTGCCTAGGGCCTCTAATTTAATAAGCCCCCATTTTAAAAATCAAGCTTTTATGTTTGGGCTTGTTATATGTATATTTTTAACTGAAAAATGGGCATTGGGCTTAAATTTTACCTGATGTTGGTCTCAATTATTTGGAGACCGGAGAAAACTCATATTGCCATACACAATGCGCATCATGAGTCTACTGTGTTGCCTATGTCTGTTGGGAAATTGGAATTTAGGTTTCATTTCTCAAAAGATTCCAACCAACGAATATTAATTCACGAAGAGGACGAGAAGGCAAAAGCATGCGAGGACTCTTCGATTCTTCCTCTATCTCGTAGGACTAGGATCCATCTTCTTCATCTATATCTCTCATCTCTGTCATAGACAGTGGCACGGTGTCACACCCTCAATTTCCCACCAACAGAATCAAACCGTTTAGGGCGAGACAAACCAGGATCTTAGTTATTGGACATAACGGAAGACCTCTATATCCATTTCAAACATAATCCATTCCCAATTAATAAAATCAAAATGTAGCGTTTGCGAAAGCGTTGGAAAATCCATACCAAAACATACAAATTGCAAAACATGAATCACTATGTTTAAATAATCAATTCAAAACAATTAAACTCAAATGATGCATGAGACTCAACATCCTAGTCGCTGCTTGCTCGTGCTTGTGTCTTAGCGTCCTGAGAAAACATTGTAACACCCAACTTTTTATAAAGTTTTATTTAATATAAGCGGAAATATGGTCCTAGATTTTTCAAAATTTTGGCATGCCCCATTTTAAAACATCTATTTCCTTACGAAATAGACCTGTTCAAACCAACAATTTACACAATAACAAACTATTACCACCATTACTAATTCATGTCATAGTAACCAGTACTATTTGACAACAACCATATATAAAATTCCGACTCATTATAACTATTTACCGAAAACCATTTAACCACAGGTCATGCGAAACATTAGATAATCAATCCGAGACTCATTCCATTCCTTATTGCCTTGGAGCTTTACCTACAAATTACACCTAACGATTTAAATTAGCAAAACGTTAAGTAAGTAATCCGAGCCACCATATTTGTACAAAAGAATAGTTATCATCACCCATGTTAATTAATATTTGCCACCATTTTGTTTAAACTGACATTAGTCAGAGTCCACCATCTACCATATAATAAGAGAAATCATCCCTTACATATACACCATCTATAATATAATAAGTGAGAATATTCCTTACATAGCCACCATAAATATAATATATAAAGATATATTTTACCACCATAATCATATACCGCCATATGTAAGGTATAAACCTTACATTTTTACCACCATAATCATATACCACCATAAGTAAGGTATAAACCTTACATTTTTACCATCATAAGTAAGGTATAACCTTACATTTTATCACCCTACGTATATACCGCCATCTGTAAGGTATAACCTTACAGTTTACCACCATATGTATATACCACCATATTAGGGGTTTATTCATTATTCAATCACTATATTTACATTTCCACATGTATTCTACTATATTATTACACCATTATCGATTAACCCCCAATGTCAACACCACCATAACATAACATGAATTATAAAGCAAATCATGTTTATATTATTCCTCATATATTTTAGTCAGGTTAGACTACTTACCTCGACTAGAAGATGATCTTGCTCGATTATCTTCCTGATTAAAATTTTGATATCCTGTTAAAATTTCATGGGTCAATATATATATATTTAAATATATATCCATTCGACTTTTATATATATATATTATACACGTACATAAATACACACACACAGATATATATACATATATTCCACATATTATTATTATCCGACCCATTTATACTTGTTTAACAATTTTATCATTTTTCTCAGCCACTCTCATGAACCCTAAATTGGGTTTCTTAGCATATCTTGACCCTAGACATCAACTAATGTTTAAAACACTGCGAAACAACCCAACAAAAGTTTAGGGTATTATAACTACTCATAACTCAACCCAATTTCATGTTTCATAAAACATGGTTCATCACCCACCTCTAAGGATACAACTATGGTGATTCAAAGAAAACTAAGAAAACGTGATTACCTCGAGTGGTTCACGACCTAGACTCCCGATCTAAGCTCTATGTTACGAATTGTTGTTCGGATCTTCCCCCTTATCTCCTTTTCTTCTTCCTTCTTCCTCCATCTTCTTTTCTTCTTTTTTTTCTTTCTGCTTCTGTCAAATGACCCCAAACCTTCCCCCCTTTTGTTTTCTCTTTGGGCGCCTCACTCACACACACACCCAGATTTTCTTTTTGTTGATTTCTACTTCCACGTAACAACACCTATATTTATTATTATTATTTTTTGAAATGTGTTTTAACATCCTCCACATATTTATATATATATATTAATTAATTTTTTATTATTTTATTATTATTATTATAATTATTTTTTTATTTTAAATCCACCAATTATTATTATATAATACATATATATAATTAAGATTTAACAAATCTACCCTCCATATTTAAGGTTTCGTCCCCGAAACCGCTACATTAAGCAAAAAGGTAAGGGTAAAATTTCTTCATCTCATCCGCCGATTCCCAACTATATTCTGACCCTTTTCCAATGCTTCCACCTTACTTTTACTTGATCAATGGTTTTGTTACGAAGCAGTTTCACTTTATGATCAAGAATTTCAACCGGCTTTTCTACATAATTAAGTTTCTCATCCACCTCAATATCCTCTAATGGAACGTATGTAGATTCGTCAACTAAAAACTTTCGTAAATATGAAACATGAGTGTTATGGATTAGCTTCAACTCCTGTGGTAGCTCTAAACGATAAGCAACATTCCCCACACGAGCTATGATTTTAAAGGGTCCAATAAATTGTGGACTCAACTTTCCTCGTTTACGAAAACGTATAACACCCTTCTACGGTGAAACTTTTAGTAACACCATGTCCCCAACGTGAAATTCAATAGGCCTCTACGTTTATCAGCATATGATTTCTGACGGTCTTGTGCCGCCTTTAAATGAGCACGAATTTTATCTATTTGATCATTGGTAGCTTTAACTGTCTTTTTATGTGCTAGTTCTCATTGTCCCACTTCTCCCCAACAAACAGGAGTCCGACATTTCCTCCCATAAAGCATTTTATAAGGAGGCATTCCAATACTGGAATGATAGCTATTGTTATACGAGAACTCTGCTAAAGGTAGATAATCATCCCAACTACCACCAAAATCAATTATACACGCTTGTAACATATCCTCAAGAGTCTGGATGGTTCTTTCACTTTGGCCATCAGTTTGAGGACGATACGTCGTGCTCAACAATATTTTTGTACCTAATTCTTCCTGAAAGTTCTTCCAAAAACGAGAAGTAAATCGAGTATCTCGATCAGAAATAACAGTCACCGGCACCCCATGCCGAGATACTATTTCTTTTACATATATCTCCGCCATTTTATCGGAAGAATAGTATTCACGGATGGGCAAGAAATGAGCACTCTTAGTTAATCTATCAACGATGACCCAAATAGCATCAAATCCCTTCCTATTTTTAGGAAGCTTAGTAATTAGGTCCATCGTGATATGTTCCCACTTCCACAATCGAATTTCCAATGGTTGCAGTTTACCATATGGCTTTTGGTGTTCTGCTTTCACTTGCATGTAAGTCAAACACTTTTGAACATATTTAACGATATCTCGTTTCATACCAGGCCACCAGTAATTAACCCGTAGGTCATGATACATTTTAGTAGCTCCGGGATGAATTGAGTATAAGTGAACAAGTGTGAGGTATCCACACTCGACCCCACCTAGTCTTTAATCCATTATTGTCTTTGTCAAGATTATGTGCTTGCCCCTTTATTCTGTCTCGTTTCCAGTTTTCTTCTTTTAAGGCCTCCGTCTGAGCCTCTTTAATCCGCTCAATAAACCCTGAAGTAATTACAAGCTTCATAACTTTTACCTTAATGGGTGAACATTCATCTTTTCTACTCAAGGCATCAGCTACCACGTTTGCTTTCACCAGATGATAGAGAATCTCGCAATCGTAGTCCTTGATTAATTCCAACCATTTTCTTTGCCTCATATTCAGTTCCTTCTGAGTGAAAAATATTTCAGGTTTTTATGATCTGTGAAAATCATAAATTTGGATCCATAAAGATAATGTCGCCATATTTATTAATGCAAACACTACTGCTGCAAGTTCAAGATCGTGAGTTGGGTAAGTTATTTCATGCGGCTTCAACTATCGAGAGGCATAGGCTAACACCTTTCCTCATTGCATTAAAACGCACCCAAGACCCATGTTTGAAGCATCAGAATACACTACAAGATCTTCGGTGCCTTTAGGTAATGCAAGAACTCGAGCATTAGTTAATTTCTCCTTTAATAATTGAAAAGAATTATCTTGCTCAGGACCCCAAAAATATTTCACGTCTTTTCGGGTTAGCTTAGTGAGTGGGGAAGCTAATTTGGAGAAATCTTGGATAAAAGGTCTGTAATATCCAGCTAGACCCAAGAAACTGCTAATTTCAGTTGGTGTTCTAGGTGGAGACCACTTCATTACTGTCTCAACCTTGAAAGGATTAACATATATACTACTTGAGTTAACCACGTGGCCGAGAAATTGGACTTCTCGTAACTAGAAGGCACACTTATAAAATTTAGCATATAAAGATGCTGAGAATGATCATTTTCCGTACGTGAGAAAATCAAAATATCATCTATGAAAATAATTACTGATTTATCCAACATGGGTCTACACACCCGGTTCATAAGATCCATAAATGATGCAGGAGCATTCGTAAGTCCGAAAGGCATGACTATGAATTCATAGTGCCCATAACGAGTACGAAAAAAGGTTTTTGGCACATCTTCATCCTTTACCTTTAACTGATGATAACCCGATCTTAGATGAATTTTAGAAAACCAACTGGCTCCTTGCAATTGATCGAAAAGATCATCGATTCTGGGTAAGGGATATTTATTCTTGATGATAACTTTATTTAACTCCCGATAATCAATACACATCCGAAAACTACCATCCTTCTTCTTCACAAATAAAACTGGAGCACCCCACGGTGACACACTAGGACGGATAAATCCTTTATCAAGGAGGTCCTGCAGTTGTGTCATTAATTCTTGCATTTCGGAAAGTGCTAACCGATAAGGAGCTTTTGCAACCGGTTTTACTTCTGGTTTCAAGTCAATTCGAAATTCCATTTCTTTGTCTGGAGGAACGCCCGCTAACTCTGTTGGGAAAACATCGATAAATTCATTCACCACCGGCACCTTCTCCAATTTAAGGTCTTCTTTATTAGTGTCGGTAACATATGCCATATAGGCTTTGCACCCATGACTTATATATTTCCTTGCTTTTGCATATGAACAAACTACAACGTTCCTTTTCTTTCACCATATATCGAAATTGGTTTCCCACTTGGTGTTGTTAATTGTATAACCTTTCGGTTACATATAATGTTTGCATAATATTGTGTGACACCCCGTAATTTCCAGGTCAGCTTGTTATTTATTTAAATGTTTATATAAATGTTTTATGTACACGTGGCACGACAGTACAAACACTAGCACATGGCTAGATAATTCGATGATTATCGACAAACTGCACACACGTGTCAAACACACGCGAACGTTGGTGAACGTCTAGCACATTGTGTAGCATAACACTCGAAACTTCACGAAACACTCACACATTGAACTTGGAAGTTCAAACGAGTCCAAACGATGCTCGAACCATGTTCTACAGTCGAGAAACGGGCGAGAATGGGCCCAGAACAACAAAACAAGCTTATTGGGCTTGACAATTGGGCCAGGCGGTACGCCTGACCCGAGACCACGATCTTAGGCGTTACGCGCGGAGGGTCTAAAAGGCGCCTCATCCGGTGCACCCGCGCGTAACGACTGGCGCTCACTCACACTCGTCAGGCGATACGCCTGACACCTGGATTCGCAGATTTTCTTTTTAAACTTCCAAGATCATCATCACACCTATCCTCATCATTTTAGACGACTCTACACTTCACCATTCGGCCACTCTTCTCCCCAAACGACTGAAACACCTTGATTAGACCCATTGGAAGCCATTGAAGCCACCTTGGAGCTTTGAGAGCTTGAGATGAGGAGTTGGATCTCACACCACCACCATCACCATCATTTCTCTGCAAAACCCCACGATCCAGGAGCCTTAGAAGCTGTTGAAAGCATCATCCTAGAGATTTTGAAGCAATAGAAGGTAGTTCTATCACTATAGTAGCTTAAAACCATCATATTTCGCACATGCACGCTCACAAACACACATGCAAGCCCCATGGACTTGCATGCACGAATTTTCTTGATATTGAATCTGGGTTTGATGATTAAACCACTGTTAATGATGATCTATGATGCTAGTATTGAGTTTTGTGATGATCTAAAGTGATGGGTATGAACCTCTATGCTTGAAATGATGATTTATGACATTATAATGCCATGCATGTATGATCCATGATGGTTAGAATGATTTTTAGTATATAGATATGTTTCTTGATGGTATTGGAAGATGATTTCATGATTAGATGATGTTAAAATGGTTTATTGATGACTAATTCTATTTTTAGTAACTTTTATTTTACAAAATGGTGATTTGGTTAAGATGATGAGCATGCATGTATCTAGATATGTTGTTTTAATGTATTTAGAATGATATTGATGATTAGAATATGATTTAGATGTTGGTTAAAGTCATTTTCAACATGGTTACTATATTTAGTAACTTTTCGGGTCAAAATATTGTTAGATGACGTTTTGGACCATGTTTGTATGTTTAAATGATGCTAGATGACTTAATATGATGATTTGTGTTATAAAAATTGGTTTAGAAATGTTAGAATGGTTGTTTTTATGAAAAACCACAAAGTTACTATTTATGGTAACTTTATTTTTACAAAAACCGATTCGTAAACATGTTGCATGATTTGAGCATGCTAAATGACTTATTATGTTATACCATGATGATTAGATGCTAATTTAGATGGTTTCCGATGTCACGTATGCTATAAATGGAAACTTTCCATTTTAGGAAACTTTTATGTGCTAGCATGTTATAAACGACTTATGTGAATCCGTATGATGATGTGCTATGTGTTAACATGATCACGTAGGACAAACGAGCATGCTAGAACTCTAAAACCGTTATGCTTTGTGAACTTTCCATAAATGGAAACTTACTATAAATAGTAAGTTGTCCATAGACGCGACTTGCGCGATTTGCACACGATGAGCACTTACACATTTGCTACACGATTCACAACCGTCACACGGTTCACCAACGGGTCGTTGACTTGACACGGTCAACTTTGGTCAACTCTAGTCAAACACGGTCATTGTGGACCAACACGGTCAAACACGGTCAATGTGGACCAACACGAGCAAACACAATCATTGTGGACCGACACGGGCAAACATGAACAACCAAGGGTTGTTGGACACAAACACGAACACTAACACAAACACTAGCACGGTCACTTACACGAACTCACGTACGGTGTACGATATAGGTTGCCGGTGACCGACGCGCTATTTCTCGAGGAGCTTACGCTTACTTACTACTTTCATCACTAAGGTGAGTTTACGGCCCCTCTTTACTCTTTTTCAAACGCTTTTAAATAGAGGGAGAATACTAGTTACATCGAGTCAAACATTTATTACTGTACAAACATTTTTGGTGTATGCTGGTTTATTGGACAAACATTAAGTGTTGAACTCGTAACAAGCCCTCACAAAGTCTTACCGTTAATGTACGAACAACGTGGTAGGTTTGAATGGATCCATTAGGGAATGACTAACCCCACGGGGCACTATGTTGACTGGATGTCATAACCCGTGCAAACTTTGACCTAACTGGCTATGTATATGAGACATAGTGGAGGCAAGGACAAACAAGTCTAGTTCGGTAGTGACGCACTGACACTTGGAGCCTAGGGCTCGGTACTAACATATGATAAACAGCTTGACACACTTTCTTACTATATCTGTATATCAAAACCTGTGAACTCACCAACCATTGTGTTGACACTTTTTCTAACTGGTATTCTCAGGTAACTAGCTGCGCGTGGAACAGGATGCACATTTAAGGGATGAGCTTTAGGAACCGCATGCATTCTGTTGTGTCTTTTGAAAACAATATTCATTTGTTATGTAACTTCTAAACAATGTGATGTCTAACATTTTCAACTTTCCGCTGCATGTTTCGATAACTATATTTTTCCGCTGCAATACGATTTACAATTCCGCTGCAAACAATTTTGTTATGTGTATGTGTCAAACATTGGATTTGTAAACGCATATAGAAGTGTTCTATATGACCTTGAGCTGTGATTCTGGCCACGTCACACCCACGTGGACTGACACCACGAGGGGGAATTCGGGGGTGTGACATATTGGGACAACCAATCCATGCCTACTATAGCATCAAATTCCTTTATAACCATCGAAATTAAATCAACATTAAAATCCTCCCCATCTATGTTTAGTAGACAATTCTTATAGACATTGAATACTAGAAAACTCTCGTGGTTAGCGACATCAATTTCTAATGGTTTAGGCAATTTATCAACTATGAACGATGGATGCTAGCAAATTCAACACAAATAAAAGATCTACTAGCCCCCGAGTCAATCAAGATATGTGCAGGTATAGAATTTATTAAGAATATACCGGTTACTACATCATGGGTAGTCTTAGCCTCCTCTGCTGTTATTTGAAATGCTCTACCTTCTGGCTTTGGAGCTTCAGGCTTCTTTGCCTCCTTATTGTTTCTCACTATTTCACCTCCTTTCCTGATTCCCAGATTCAGTTTTGGGCATTCACTCCTTACATGTCCAGGTTGATATCAATTGTAGAACAAGTTAACTGAGCTAGGACATTGCAAGGATGTGTGACCTGCCTTTCCACACTTAAAACATACAATATGAGAAGCTCTACACTCTCCTAAGTGCCCTTTCCCACAAATTTTACAACGATAGGGTTCAGTTTTGAATTTTTCTTTCTTAAGAGGGGTAACAAATTTAGTTTTCTTTGCTAGGGTTGTTGTTACCTCAACCTTTCGTTTTTCACATCTTTCAACAGATCTCAGAAGTTCCATCTCCCGTTCGCAAGCCCAGTTTATCAACGATTGAAGAGTCTCACATTTGGAAGGAGTTATATACTCCCTATATTCTACTTTTAGCATATAATGATATCTAATTATCCAGTCTCTCTCTGTTCGTAAAAGATCAGCGTAGAACTTAGCCCTATCAAAGAACATTCCAGTGATTTGATCAATAGATTCATCTTTTTGCCTTATGGTAAGAAATTCTTCCTTTATTTTGTCGATTGCTAACTGTGGGAAAAAGTGTTGCAGGAACATTGCTTTGAAATCCTGCCACATCATTATCTTAACACCTTCCTTACCCTTTTCTTGCTTACGAGTATCCCACCAGTTGTCACACCCCAACCAATGGCGGAATACATTGGGGCGCGAGTTTGATTGTTTAAAAACTCATGGGCTACTATTAAAGTTTAAATATTTAGACAACCACATTCAACATTTAAATATAGATATCAAATCCAACATTACAAAAGCAAAGTTTAACATAACATAAACTGTTTTAAGTTATTAAACTAGGTCCTCTAAGCCTAGCTTATGTCTTCCCATCTTCAATTACCTGTCACATATGTAAAATACAACTTGTCAACTATTTGCATAGTTGGTGAGCACTCATACAAGTTGTAATATGTATATATAAATAAAGAGATGCAATACAAAGTCCAAGTGGTAATAAGCCTAAGTCTATGTTCTTACGAGTATTCTAGAAACATGCTAAGCCTAAGAATTCATAACAAGTCATCACAAGTATTTGTCATTCAATCATGTATAAGTAATCAAGTTCTTCCCAATGTCATTTGTCCTTTACAATTGTCCTCAAACATTAGACATAAAATAATTTGTAAATCAAGGTTAGCAAGACCTTAATTAAATTAGTTAGTCTACAAGTTTGCAAATGTACACATTTCACCTTTTTAACATAAAGACCAAAGTCTAAGCAAAGAAGGTATCTAACCATTCTTAGGCTACTTTGTGTATAATGAATATGCATACAAGAATTCTAAGTCATCACATGTTCTATTATCCAAGTAATTCACATAACACTTAAAGCCAATATACCATACTAAGCAATTGCATCATTTTTTTGACTCTAAGAGTACATTGAGTTGAAATAAGACATATGTGACATTCCCAAAACTTATAAAAGTAAAAAGGGAAGTATGAGAATACCTCACTTGTCTAGCTTTGATCCCAAGAAGTTATTGAATAGAATGAGAACTTGTGAAGTCACAATTCACCCTATATTGTGATATGATTTTTGTATAAGTACTAGAGTTCACATGAACCTATACAGTCTATGTCATTCCTAATGTATCTTCCTAAAAGGCAAAACTCTAAGTTGGATTTTATAAATCCCTCTTTTATAACTTTTACATAATTATAAAAGAAAGATTTTATTGATATGTTTTGTGTATCCAAATGTTTGTATAGATGTTAATTTATTTGTATAAAACAAACAAAATATTTCTATAAGTTTTTGAAATTCCAATCTTTGTTAAATTTTTTTTTCATGTTTTAACAACTTGAATACTAATCTAGATAATATTTTATTAAAATACTCAATAAAATATCATTCTATATTATTATGATATAATTTAGAATATTAAATTAAAAATATTCAAAATATATGTATAGGTATTTTCTTTAAATTCTTTATATGTTTAAACTTTATTTAAATAATTTAAATATTAATTTTATAAAAATAAAGTCCATTAATTCTTTAAAATTTTCCATAATGTTTATAAACATCAAAAAATAACTTCTGTAATTTTTTTATAATTTTTAAAAATATTTAGATATTCTTTTTATATTTAAAACTATTTAAATAACATTTAAATATCAAAATAATAAAAATAAATTCTGAAAAATTCTAATATCTTTACATAATGTCTATAATGATTATTTATAATTTCTATAAAATTTTCAGAATTTTTAAAGTTGATTTTCTATTTTTAGTATATTTTAAATCATTTAAATATAATTTAAATTGTCAAATAATAGAAATAAAATTTGAAAAATTCTGATGTTTTAACAGAATGTATAAAACATTAATTTTGAGTTTTGTGAATTTTTTTAGAGTTTTTAGGATTGATTTGGATAGTGAAATAAAAGAAATAATAAAAAAATGGGGTTTAAAGTCAAACCGGTTCTACCGGATTCGAACCTGAGACCATGGGTCTCAAACACTCCAATCTAACCAGTGAGCTATATTGTTTGCACTGGTCTAGATCCTTTTCAAAGATACATGAACACATGTTACTGAAATCCCAAATTTACTACGAACCCTAGATCGAAACCGTTCCAAATCCGAGTAACATGATGATTGTGAGAGTCCAAAACCATAGGGCTTTTGATCTACAACATAAACCAATTCTAAAGACCCTAAGATTACCTACATTGGTGGAACATTGAGCGTGTTCGAGTAAAGCTCAGTCGCGGAGTTTCTTGAGCCTAATCCGAGAGTTCCAATCGATTATAGAGATATTTTCTTATGGGGTTTCGTTCGTAACACCAATATGTGTAAAAGCCCTATGATGTTGAGTACTAATTCGTTCTAAACGTACACGTTTAATTGTGAAGTTAATGCTACCGTTTGGACTAATCAAACGGTGAATTAAACGATGTTATTATTGCGTTTTAATGTTTTAGAAACGTTAGAAATCACGTTTCGGTCATGGAGCATCGAAAACCCGATCGTTTTGGGGTCTGATTGGGTTGTTTTGGGTGTGAAATGATGTCTCCGACGATTTCCGGAATTCGGCTAGAAATGGTGCCGGAAATACGGCTGTTAAGGGGGGTGGGGCTGGGAATTGAATTCAACTTCTAGCCAAATTACCATTTTAACCCCCTTTATATCCTTTAATTAATTTATACTATAATTATTTATATAATGGTTTTTATTTGTAAAACACTTTTATATATTTTACCTCAACTTTATAAAGTAAATTGATAAAAATTTTATAAATGTTAACTAAGTTTAATTAATTATTTAAATTGTTTATATACTACATTTTTATAATTAATCGTTTTTCAGCTCTTTTATTTATATTATATATTTGGTTATGATTTAAATACCACAAAATTTTGTTATGTGTATTTAATTATATATATATATATATATATATATATATATATATAAAACTACCATTTTATTTTATCAAAGGCTATATATACACATACATTTGTATTTTAACATATATCTCATTTTTTTTTATTGTTAATTAGTTCAAGTCTTATAAGTAAAATATCAAATATTATTCAACGAACTTTATTTATTAAAATTTTGACACGATGCTTTTTTTTGAAAACCCTAAATATTACACCAATCTTTAGCACGTCCTCCAAGTAGAGTGGCTGCATAAACTACTTCATCTGTGGGGTCACAGTGACTTGTTTCAAACACAGTATCTGTTTCCGAGATCCATTGGTGACTCTCCAATGGGTTAACCTCACCCTGAAACTCATCAGGTTTACATACCATGAAATCTTTGTAACTTGCCCTCTTTGTCTCATTTTCCTTTATTTGTTTTGCTTGATCCGTTTCTTTCTCATTCGTCTCCTCATTCAAACTTGAGTTACCCTTGGATAACTCTTGTTGAATTATTGTTCTCATCTTCTCGAGAAATTGTGGAATCGTAACTTTAAACGCTTTTGCTACTTCTTCCGAAATCTGCTTCCTGGTTTCCTCCTTTAATATTCCAGCTACACCTTCACCATTATGTGAAGACTCATTATCTTCACTTTCGTATCCTTCCACAATTTTTGGTATTTCTCCACCTTCAGCTGAAATTTTCCCATATTAGGGTCTACATATTTTATACATGCATATATTTTTATCACCACATTCTTGCTATATTAATTTAACACCATTCATTAATATTTAACATTCATTTAGTCACCACTATGTTAACGCCACAATATATGCATTATCATAATGCTTTCATAAATTTAATCTTATTCACCTCAACGTAATAACGCTTAATACTTTAGAACGATGATCATAAATTACCTGAGCGACATATATAAATTATAACACTGGCCAGGTGTGGGATTAATATACTTCATTCACGTAATTATATTCACATTATTCCAACGTATCAAATGTCATACTAAGATGAAATCAACATACCTGTAAGCTCGTGCAATATCTTTGGAAAGTCTCGGATCCAAGTTTCACCCTTCCGATTTACGAGAGCAAAATGTTTGAGTTTTAAGTATCTTTAGACCTAGTACTTAAGTCTCTCAAACCAGTGCTCTGATACCAAACTTGTAACACCCAACTTTTTATAAAGTTTTATTTAATATAAGCGGAAATACGGTCCCAGATTTTTCAAAATTTCGGCATGCCCCATTTTAAAACATCTATTTCCTTACGAAATAGACATGTTCAAACCAACAATTTACACAATAACAAACTATTACCACCATTACTAATTCATGTCATAGTAACTAGTATTATTTGACAACAACCATATATAAAATTCCGACTCATTATAACTATTTACCAAAAACCATTTAACCACAGGTCATGCGAAACATTAGATAACCGATCCGAGACTCGTTCCATTACTTATTGCATTGGAGCTTTACCTACAAATTACACCCAACGATTTAAATTAGCAAAACATTAAGTAAGTAATCCGAGCCACCATATTTGTACAAAAGAATAGTTATTATCACCCATGTTAATTAATATTTGCCACCATTTTGTTTAAACTGACATTAGTCAGAGTCCATCATCTACCATACAGTAAGAGAAATCATCCCTTACATATACACCATCTATAATATAATAAGGGAGAATATTCCTTACATAGCCACCATAAATATAATATATAAAGATATATTTTACCACCATAAGTAAGGCATAAATCTTACCTTTTTACCACCATAATCATATACCGCCATAAGTAAGGGAGTAATAATTAACTCACTTGGTTGTCTAGTCTAGACGGACGGAGCCCCTAGCCCACCAGTCACCAATTCCCGGGAATTGAACATGTAAGTATGATATAGGAATCAATAGTGAAGGTGGTAGTGGTACCAAAAGATTTGGAAAAGATATTTTGGTAGCGGATAACCCATCAGGACAAGGTAAGTCACCCAACCCTTCTACTTAATGTAAGTGAAAGACCCAAAACTTGTTAGTTATTAAATTGCATTCATTTTTTAGGGTGAGTTGCCTATGATGGAAGCTTAGGGTTTCCAATGGATATTAAGATCCATTTTGTGGCTGCAGAATCAGAATAGTGACTTAAGGCAGAAGATTGATGAGCTGAAAGTTCAAGATTCTCAAGCTGAAGCTTCGGGTGATGAGAAAGTGTATGTGAATGTGGATGATGATGATGAAGAAGAAGAAGAGGAAGAGGAGAAGTTAAGTTTCTATATTTGGAAAGTTTCTATTTTTGGAAAGTATAGTTATGAAATCACATTTCATAAAACTAATAACTCTAGTATAAACCTTACATTTTTACCACCATAAGTAAGGTATAACCTTACATTTTATCACCCTACGTATATACCGCCATATGTAAGTTATAACCTTACAGTTTACCACCATATGTATATACCACCATATTAGGGGTTTATTCACTATTCAATCACTATATTTACATTTCCACATGTATTCTACTATATTATTACACCATTATCGATTAACCCCCAATGTCAACACCACCATAACATAACATGAATTCTAAAGCAAATCATGTTTATATTATTCCTCATATATTATAGTCGGGTTAGACTACTTACCTCGACTAGAAGATAATCTTGCTCGATTATCTTCCTGATTAAAATTTTGATATCCTGTTAACTTTCATGGGTCAATATATATATATATATATATATTATATACACATACATAAATACACACACATATATATACATATTTATACACACATACACACACACACAGATATATATATATTACACATATTATTATTATCCGACCCATTTATACTTGTTTAACAATTTGATCATTTTTCTCAGCCACTCTCATGAACCCTAAATTGGGTTTCTTACCATATCTTGACCCTAGACATCAACTAATGTTTAAAACATCGCGAAACAACCCAACAAAAGTTTAGGGTCGTATAACTACTCGTAACTCAACCCAATTTCATGTTTCATAAAACACAGTTCATCACCCACCTCTAAGGATAAAACTATGGTGAATCAAAGAAAACTAAGAAAACGTGATTACCTCGAGTGGTTCACGACCTAGACTCCCGATCTAAGCTCTATGTTACGGATCGTTGTTCGGATCTTCCCCCCTTATCTCCTTTTCTTCTTCCTTCTTCTCCTCCTTCTTCTTTTCTTCTTTTTTCTTTCTTTTCTGCTTCTGTCGAATGACCCCAAACCTATCCCCCCTTTTGTTTTCTTTGGTTGCCTCACTCGCGCACACACATAGATTTTTTTTATTGATTTCTACTTCCACGTAACAACACATATAATTATTATTATTATTTTTTTGAAATGTGTTTTAACATCCATCACACACACACATATATATATTAATTTGTTTTTTTATTATTTTATTTACTTATTATTTTATTATTATTATACTTATTTTTTTATATTTTAAATCCACCAATTATTATTATATAATATATATATATATAATTAAGATGTTACAAACATGCAAGTATAGTCAACACAAAGTTGGTGTGTACACATGTTTGTATAAACAATCACACATGTTTGAACAAAACTGTTTGTAAGTAATGTTTGCAGATCACATAATCACACATTGCACAGTTAATGATAGCTAGTCATATGTACTATTTCTACAAGTGGTCGACATTGAAGCTGATTGTTTGAATAATGTTTGTCTTTCCACTATTGTCTAACACAAACAATATTATGTTCGGTTTGGTTAGTTAAACACTTGCGTAGATCTACCATCTATCAAATGAGGTTTGTCAAACCCAATAGATCTATCTTCAACTACCACGCTTTGCACTAGGACAAACTAAACTGTTCGATATGTAAGGACTTCTAGTGTTATGTTCGCACTTATAGTAAACAGTTAACTCATACAAGTGATATGTATCTAAAATCGTTTGATTGAACATGTTTTCTCCCCCAAAACAGTAAAAGTAAAAAAGGGATCGTGCACTCACCTTAGAATGCGGATCGAATGATCAAATGCTCGTGAATTTGCGTAGATAACCTTCTACAAGGAATCTGTGTTATTACAATAACGTTGTGTTATTTGAAATGTTAGATCGTGTTTGTGATTTACGTGTCAACCCATGTATGTTGGATTGTTTGAAACATATATACAAAAGTATGCGCGGCTTTGATTTCGTTTATTTAGATCGTATAAGTATATACGATTTCATTTAAACACGCGTAATTATATGCGATTATGTTTCGGGTAAAAATATAAATTTTACTGTTTCATTTTATTCGAGATTCCATGTTCGTTTGGATCAAAATCCCCAAATCATTTTTGACTAAAAATCTCGTAACTGGTTTATGCTCGATTTGATGTTGTTTAATGAAATTCTCGTAACTGGATTATAAACCCCCAAATCGTTTAATGAACCCTAGAACTTGAAATCCTAAAATTTGTTGTTATTTAAAATTAATAGAGGGTTTTCGTTAAATGGAACATCACGAAACTAGTGATGCCATTTAATTTGATTTCTAAACTCGTTTGAGTGGAAACCCTTAAATCGTTTCAATTGAAGAACCCTAGAACTCGAAATCAACCAATTCGTTGTTCATAGGTTCAATTAGGTTAGGGCTTTGGTTAAACATGTTAAAAAGAATGTGTACGTACCAATGTTGCAGAACTCGCTAGGCGCTCCCAGGTCGGTCGACGAGGGAGTTGCGAGTACTCGGCCTAGGCGGGGAGTACTCGCCGAGTACTCGGATACACAAAATATAAAGAAATTAATTATTGGCGATTATATATATGTAAAAATATGTTAATTCCAAAAGAATACTAGTTCAAACTTCAAATACTAAAGCATTTCAAAATAACTAAATAAACATAATCCATTACAAAATATTTAAACATTAAATATTTAGGTCTCTTCTTCCATGACATCTCCACATTGTTTGTTTATGTTAACCCTGTTTGATTCATATTCAACCTCATTATTAAATTCCTCTTCATCCTCAGACACAAATTCTTCCTCATCAAGTTCTCTCAATCTAGATCTTCTTCGGTTTTCTAAAGATTCATTGTCACCCATAACTTCAGACTCAAATTCTTCTATATCACTTTCAACAATCCAATCTTGAGCCTCACTTGCTTCATTAGCCAATAATACTTCCATATCTTTAGTCTTTCTTTTTTTGTTCTTTTCCATCAAATTTGCATTAAACTGAACAAAAACCAGATTGTTCAATTTGCTTGCCTCTAGTCTATTTCTTTTCGTTGTATGTACCTATAAAATTAAAATTAAGAGACAACGAGTTTAGTAAATAATAATCAGGTGTATACTAAATAGCTAAAAACTTAAAATATAAAAACAACAAAAGAGCAAAACAATCAAATTCATAAACCCTAGGAGGCTAGGGTTCAAAGCTTTGATCGAAAAAGCCAAAAATACAAAAAAAAATTAAGTGAGGAAGATAATAAGATATACATACTCAAAGAATTTTTGCGGCCTTGAAGAAATGTTGCAGCCTTTGAGCAAAAGTTTGAATAAAAGTTGCAGCCTTGAAGAGTTGTAGGTTCATCGAGGAGAAGGGGAGAACACTTTTGGGTATTTTTTGCCTTCAAAGGGAAGGAACCAGGGTTTTTTGAGCTAGGAAATGAATTACAAGTTTGAGCATATTATGTAATTACAAGTTTAATCCTAGTAATTTTAATTTTTTAAACTTGTTTTGTTCAATTTTAATCCCTTTAGTTTGATTTTGTATGATTTCGTACAATTTATGTTAACTAGGATAACCCGAAATGCCGGAATGTCACATCATCCCCTTGTTGAAGGAATTTTTGTCCAGAAAATTGTTAAATGTTAAGAGTACTTAGAATACTACTTGTGAGTTGAAAATATACGTGTTAGTGTGATGTTTGATCATTCTCTGTACTTGTGTGTACTCACACACAAAAGTTCAATGTTTGTAACATCACACATAAATGTGATCCTTCTATGTAATTGTTTGCTTGCACACCAGTTCGTGCACTTAAATGTAACTGTTCATGCTGTATCATACTGTACTATGTAACCTTACACAGAGCAAAATGTTCGTAACTAATCACGTATGTACTACCACTAATGTAACACATCAAATGTAAGTGTTTGAAATGTAGCACATCAATTGTAAGTGTCTGAATTCAACAATGTTTGTGTTCAGCACAAATGTTTGTAATAATACCAAATGTATAAGATGTTTGTGCTTACAATTTGAAATTTGAAGGTGTTGAAGTGTGAGATATCACACACGGTGCCTCCCTTGTCCACTACTCCGCTAGTTGCAACTCACCATTGAATACTCACTCGATCGCTCGTCCTGGCTAACTCACTAGTTGCTATGTTGCCGTAGCAGCACAATCTCACTGTCTCATGTTTAATTTTACTCGTTCCGTACTTCTGTGCACCGGTTAAAGGTTAGTATTTTTTCTTAATACTTTGATAATTGATAGTTTTTATAGTATGATACTTTTATTAATTTGGGACTCTCATTGAGTCATTGGCTCCGAGTAGTTAGTTTAATTAATTTGATTTTTTGGTCTTTGTTTGATTAATTGAATTTAGAACATATAGTACATTTTGATTTAGAACATGTTCGTATTTTTATACTTTAATACATCTCTTATTCTCTTTATAATTTGAAACATTTGATTTAGAACAAGTTAAATAGTTTCCAGTTTGATTGGTATGCAGTTTGAACATGTTTGGTTTTACTTATTAGTTAGATTCTGTTGTTAGTTATCTAGTTTGATTCACTATCAACTAGAAATAGAAAATACGAATCTGGATCATCAAAAAGGAAGAAATAATTAAATTAGATGCTATTGTTGAAAAAGAAATATGATCTTTTTTAAAATATGTAACAATCACAAAAAAATAATTCTAATAATGACGGAAAAAGGAGGGTTTTTAACATTAACTATTTGGTGTGAGACAATGACCCCGTATTTGAATTTCGCCTAGGCCCTGGAAATGCTTGAGACGGCCCTGAACTATTTAGTATGTTTATGTTTATATTATGTATACAAAAATGTTGAATTATATATTTTCTAGAAATGAGCACCATACTAAAAAATTATGACCAGGAGGCAGTTCACAAATGAGCTTGTCATTACTCTAAATGACAACCTCTTGCAACAAACAAAGCTTGTTATGTGCAGTTTCAAAGTAGACATTTTCATTCGTGGTACTAGTGATGACCTCTTATGATATTATAACTTGATATGAAAACATCTTAAGATCTTGTTAATGGTGATGTCTTAGGTTACCACCACAAAAGGCAGGAAAAAAACACAAGATATCATCATTAGTATTGGTGATGTCTCGAGATATATTGAACATACCTTAGTTTAACTTATAAGGTTAGGTCGGAGGGCAAGAGGTCCCCATTTTTTATGACAACAACCCTATTTATGAAACATCTCCAATGTATATGCTATGTTTGTAGAAACTCTCTCCGTACACCAGGCGAAAAAAAAGAAAAAGAAAAGGGAAACGGTCACTGACAACCAGCGCACCACCGCCGGCCGGGTAACTCTCTCCTCTCTCTACGCTGCTCTCTCTCCTCTCTTCTCCCCCTCTTCAGTCTTGTCTATTTCTCTTTCTTTCTTCCGAACTTCAAGCCCTAGCCCTCTCCCCCTCGGCCGGTCGGAAATCCTTTTATCGCTGCTCTTTCTCCTCAATACTCATCGTCTACCCTAGTACACCCTAATACACCACTCCGACCGGTAAACAACAACACTTGCATTTTTCGATTTTCTGATTCCTGCCCCCTTCCTAGCTCTGTTTAACCTGAAAACCCATAAAAACCACAAACCCCTCCGGTAGCCTACCCAGCCACCACGCAGCCACCAGACAAGGAGCAACCGTCAAGAACATCACTGCCAACTGCCAATTTCCTTATCTTTTGCTATTTTTGAGTTTTGCAGGTGAACGAGAAAACACGGGAAGACAGACACAGAAGTTTAGCCGTCACGCCATGCATACCTTGGGGAAACCCGCTGTGAGATTGTTCTCTTTTCTTTTTCCTTTGCCATTACAATCTAGCCTATTTTTCTGATTGTTGCCGGTGCCATCTAGGGTATTGGTGTATTGTTTGTTTGTTGTTGCTGGATTATTTTAAATTAAATTTTGGGATATAATTGTGTGACCTTGAGATACAGTCTATGTGCGCCTGTTTATTATTAGCTTTTTTGTGAGCATTATTGGTTCTTGTGGAGTCTTGTATCTTTGATTTGCCAGCATAGACGGGAGTGTGCATTATGATACTTTGAGGTCATGTCCAGGGAGGAGCGGTGCGGGTAGAGGGAAAAATAGGTTGGGGGAGATTCTGCGCATAGGGTCATGGAACATCGGAACCCTTACTGGAAGAGTTTTGGAGCTCGTGGATGTACTTAGAAGACGCAAAGTTAGAGTTGCATGTCTGCAAGAGACAAGATGGAAGGGAACCAAAGGAGCTGAATATAACGGATATAAGTTGTGGCACTCAGGATCCAATGGATTAAAGAATTGAGTGGGATTCTTAGTTAGTAGAGAACTTCAGAACCAGGTGGTGGAAGTGAGAAGATACAATGACCGGATCATGGTTCTAAGGATGGTGATAGGGGAGGAGGCGATAGCGGTAGTGAGTGCCTATGCACCACATGTCGGGTTGGGAGAGAATGAAAGGAGGGAGTTTTGGGATTGCATGGATGAAGTCATAAGAAACATCCTAAGATATGAGAAAGTTTGCATAGGAGGAGACTTCAATGGCCACATTGGAAAGAAGGAAGACGGGTTCCCAAGGATCCATGGGGGTTGCGGTTTCGGATCACGGAACGAGAGTGGGGCCACACTTTTGGAGTTTGCGGTGGCTCATGATCTAGGCATCATAAACTCCTTTTTTAAGAAGAGAGATTCACATTTGATCACGTTCAGCAGTGGAGGACGGGACACTCAGATTGACTACCTCATGATGAGACGATCAGATCGTGGCAGGTGGTGGGACTGTAAGGTATTCCCTGGAGAGACAGTGGTGACGCAACATAAACTCTTGGCAGTGGATATTATTATGCGTAAGAGGCTTGTAGATGGGAAAAAGAAGAACCCTCATATTAAGTGGGGCGCCCTAAAGGGAGAAAAGATAACGTTGTTTAGCAACAAGGTACTCGAAGGGAGACAGACCAGTATATGCGAGGACGCAAATCTATTGTGGGATGAGATGGCCGAAAAGGTGACCAAGGCAGCAAAGGAGACACTTGGGATGACAACAGGTAACAAAAGTGAACAGAGGGAGTCCTGGTGTGGAACGACGAGGTGCAAATAAAGGTTAGAGAAAAGCAATAGAAGTTCAGAGAGTTTGCCATATGTACAGAAAGCGTCGAGAGGGCACGACTGAAGACGAGGTACAAAGAAGCGAAACGGGAGGCAAAGAAGATAGTTTTAGAAGCTAAAACCAAGGCTTACATAGAGATGTATAAACGCCTTGAAACTAAAGAGGGGGAGCACGCAATGTTCAAGATTGCAAAGGTTAGGGAACGAAAGAGGCAGGACCTTGGAGTAGTGAAGTTTATAAAGGGAGAGGATGGACGCGTGTTGGTAAAGGAAGGTGAAATTAAAGACAGGTGGCAGACATACTTCCATGATCTTTTCAACAAGAGCAACTACCAAGAAGAAGAGGGAGAGAACACCACGAACACAGGAACATTTCGGAACAACTGCTATTGTAGACGTGTCACCAAAGAAGAGGTTCTTACAGCTCTCAAGAGGATGGGAAGGAGGAAAGCGGTGGGACCCGATGATATTCCCATTGAGGTATGGAAATGCTTGGGGGATGAAGGTCTGAAGTGGTTGACAATGTTGTTCAACACTATACTCAAAACAGGTACCATGCCAAACCAGTGGAGAACGAGTATTCTAATCCCTATATATGTGACAATCCGACTTTTCACACTAACCTTGTTAACGGGAGTTGGTGCTATCACAGGCCCAACAAGGCCAATCAAGGCCCAATAAGGCCAATAAAGGCCTAACAAAAATCAAAGAAGGCCCGGTAAGACTTAATGGAGCCTATGAAGGCCCAACAAAGTCTAGTAGGCCTAATAAGATTAAATTAGGCCCAAGGAAAACAATGAAGACCCAATTAGATCAAACAAGGTCAAAGTAGGCCCATTAAGGCCCAAGGTAAACAAAGTAGGCCCATGGAAGGCCAAGGCAGGCCCAGGAAGGCCCAGTGAGGCCCAATTATATTTGAGAATTTTAATTAGTGTAATTTAATCCTATGATGTTCTAATTGGCCATCTAGTGTTAATTAGGGATTTTAAAGTAGCTTTGTAAATCGAAACAATATGTTATTGATCCAGATTATCATATAGGAGTTATGAATTAAGCAAAGTGGGTCTAGAAACACTAAAATATAAGTATTACAAGTGTAGTTACATCAAATTTGAGAATTTGACTTTGGAAGTCAAAGTTTCGGCCAAATTGGATTGTAAAGATCGAATTTCACATTTATATTAGTTTGTAACTGAAATTTATTAGTGGTATGTATCACTTTAATGATTGGCAACAGTTACTATCGGTTAATTTCACCATGATGGTCGAATTAATGTGATTGAAACTTTACAATGCTAAAACCGTTCCATTAGCTATCAATTCCACTTCAATCGATCAAATCGTTTACAATTGAACTCTCAGAACTTCTATTCGGTATCTTTAGGGTCTACATCATTCACCAATTTGAATCAAAAAGCATCGGGAAGGATACTTTGATCTAGAGTCGGCCGAACACCCACACACAGAGGAAACTATATCAATTCTACATCAAAACAGGTTGGTAAATCATCCTACACCTTCTAAAAGGGCCGAATAAGGTTTATCCTAAATCAATTTCAGCTTATAACATCGTTTTCATAGAATTCAATAATTAGGGTTCTTGAAGGGGAATGAATTGGGGGATTTCGAAGGAATGCGATTAAGAACTGAATTAAACTATATGGTTAGTTTCAGAAAAGGCCGAACAAGGTTATTCTTATAACAATTTCGATTTATGATAGCGAATTGATAGAACCCGATTGCTAGGGTTCTTAGTAAAGTCGGTTTTGGGGGTTTTCTATCAAATGAGTTTAGAAACGAAATTAAATGGTTCTATTAGTTTCAGAAGGATCCGATTGAGGTTAATCCTATGTTAATTGTATCAAAGTTCAACGAATAAGGAGGTTTCGATTCTAGGGTTCATAAGAGGAAAATGAATTTGGGATTTTTACTTATAATGGTTATAAAAATCGAATTAATTGTGTAGGCAGGGTAGAAATGGTTATGTTAATGAAAACCAAATGGTTTTAGACTGGATCGAATTCGAATTCATGCCCAATTGAGTGGAGGATGCTTCGGCTATAATGTGAAAGAGGAACTAGACTGAATTAGTGTTTAAAACAATTTTGAATTGAAACTTGTAGCAAATGTGTCATCAGATGAGATGGTTAGATGCGTGGGTTTGGAGTTGAGGGTCGCGGGTTCGAGTCCCGGCCCAACCAATTTTTGGAGTTTTAATATTATTTTTACTATTTAGCTCATAACTTATTCGTTTTAAATCCGTTTCGATCCGTTCAAATTGCGTTGGAACCGTAACGGGAATACGAACGCATTAGAATGATAAAATTTATATTTTAGTCCGAACACGAAATCGCGTATAATTACGGTTAATTGAATAAAATCAAATATGATTTTATTTAATCGATTTCAGTGACACGCGTACTTCCGTATGCCTAATTCTCACACTTTAACATACGTGTGTTGACACGTATGTGATTTCAAGCACAAAACGATTATTCGAATAACCATAGGTTATTGTTTAAATCACAGATTCTTCGTAGAGGATTTCTACGCGAGTTTACACATATTCGATCATTCTGCTAAAAACAAAGGTGCGTACACGGCCCCTTTCTTATTTTAAACTGTTTTGGGGGAGAAAACATGTGCAACAAACTGATTTTTAGATACATAACACTTGCATGAGTTATCTGTTTACATTATGTGAAAACATATCAACTTGAAAGTCCTTACACACCTCGAACCGTTTAGTTTGCTGTAATGCAAAGCGTGGTAGTTGGAAATAGATCTATTAGGTTTGACAAACCTCACCTGGTAGATGGGATCTACGCAGGTGTTTGACTGACCAAACACACATTTACTATTGTTGTGATAGACAATAGTGGCAAGGCGAAAACATGCTATAGCATGGCAACTAGTCAGCTTCGGTGTCGAACACGTATGTAAATAGTTATATGACTAGCTATCATGACTGTGCAATTGTGATTATGTTATCTACAACTTGTTATTCAAACTGATGTTTTGAACACTATGATTACTTAAAACCTGTGTTATGCACCAACCTTTGTGTTGACTTGATTTGCATGTTTTCTCAGGACGCTAAGGCGCGCGTAACAGCTGGCATGGACTAGGAAGATAGAGTCTCATGCATTTCTTTTACTTTGATTATTTAAATCTGAATATTTAAGTACTTTGAATTGTAATGTTTGATTTACAACTGTTTATGGTTTTTAAACGCTTCCGCACTTTTTGTAAACTCTGGTTATTATGTTTGTTTTAAAGACCAACATATGTTTTTGAAATTCATATAGAGGTCTTCGCTATGTCTAATGATCTGAGATCCTGGTTTGTCACGTTCCCAAACGGTATGATTCCGTTAGTTGAAATTGGGGGTGTGACAATATACAAGAACAAGGGAGACGCCCAAGGTTGCGAAAACTATAGGGGGATAAAGCTGTTGAGCCACACTATGAAACTCTGGGAAAGGGTAATCGGGACAAGATTTCTAAGAGAAACCCAAGTTACGGTAAATCAATTTGGATTTATGCCAGGAAGATCGACAACGGAGGAAATTCACATTCTACGGAGACTGATGGAAAAATACAGAGAGAAGAGGAAGGACTTGCATATGGTATTTATCGATCTTGAGAAGGCGTATGACAGCGTACCACGGAAGGTGATGTGGGATGCCTTGGAGAGTAGAGGTATCCCTCAGAGGTACATACACGCAATCAAAGATACCTATGCAAATGCAAAAACCAATGTGAGAGCACCGGTGGGAGATACAGACTTCTTCCTAGTGGAGGTGGGACTACATCAAGGATCGGCATTAAGCCCCTTCTATTTTGCGATTATCCTGGATGAGCTGTCGAGGTCTATACAGGCTCATATTCCATGGTGCATGCTTTTCGCGGATGATATTGCCTTAGTGGCAGAAACGAAAGAGGAGCTAAATGTCCGTTTAGAAGAGTGGCGAACAGCTTTAGAGCAGAGAGGCTTACGTATAAGTCGGTCAAAAACTGAGTACCTACATTGCCATTTTAGCGGCATAGACGAGGAGGGCGAAGATGATCAACTAACTATTGGAGGCCAGGAGGTGCCAAGGACGACAAGGTTCAAATACCTAGGATCGTTTATACAAGAGGATGGTGACATTGACAGTGACGTAGTCCATCGGGTCCAGGCAGGTTGGAAAAAGTGGAGAGCAGCTACGAGCATCATATGCGACAAAAAGTTTCCAGAAAAACTTAAAGGTAAATTTTACAGAGTGGCGATCAGGCCAGCCATGATGTACGGCACTGAGTGTTGGCCGATTAAGAAAAACCAAACCAGGAGACTGGAGACAGCTGAGATGAGGATGCTGAGATGGATGTGCGGAAATACAAGGCTTGATCGGATAAGGAACGAGGTGTTCCGGGAAAGACTACAGGTGGCAAACATCTCAGATAAAGTAAGAGAAGGAAGATTGAGGTGGTTTGGACATGTGAGACGAAAAAGCCAAGCGGCGCCTGTCCGTAAAGTAGAGTTTCTCACCGTGGAGGGGAAGGGGGAGACCGAAGCTGACTTGGGACGACCAGATCAGACACGATTTCACAGAGCTACACCTCTCTGAGGACATGATCTATGATAGGAGTATGTGGAGACGTAGAATAAAGGTTAAGGATACATAGAGCCTTTCCTAGGTTTCTCCACAAAGGGGTAGTGAGTTGTTGTGATGTCTTACGGTGTCTCTAGGATTTATGGTATGAGGTTATATATGTTATGCTTGTTTGCGGGATGGGGGTTGGGTTGTTTGTGATATATCTTTTGGTGGTCCTGGGTTCATGATGGGAGTTTACATGTGTTTTTATGATTCATTGCGGGATGGGCGGTTTATAAGCGGTATCTGTATATGCTTTCTTGTTTGTTTGGTTTGTGGGTCAGGATACCGCATGGTTGGTGGTGTGCTTTGTCTGTTGAATTATTTGAGTGTTGATTACCTGGACTTGCTTACCTGTTCCCGTTTAGTTCTTTGGTGCCCCTGTTTATATTGTATGCTACTGGATGTGGTCTTATGTGGTAATGTGGTGGTGTTTCATGAAAAAAAATTGATATGTGTAGGTGTGCGTGTGTAAAAAAAAAACTTTTGAGCCGGGGGACTCGAGCGAAGCAGCCTCTCTATTCTACTTTGTAGATAGGGGTAAGGTATGTCTTTATCTTTCCCTCCCCAGACCCCACTCTAAGTGGGATTTCTCTTACTGGGTATGAATGTTGTTGTTGTAACCCTATTTGTGAAACAAACTAAATTTACACCTGCTTGTTATGTTTGGTTTGTTATGGGTATTATTGCTAGACAAAATTTAATTACATTAGAATAACTTATACGTTAAACCAAATTTGTTTTTTCATTACGTTGCGCAAGGGAGAAAACACAAGTCAGATGATGTTGTGCTTGTTGGATTGGGTAGAACCAAGTATGTAGCATATCCACCTTGAGCTTAACTAGATAGAATGAAGGGTGTTTGATATTTGGTTTCAAACCGATTAAACTGATAACCAAATCGAATCAAATCCGTTTAAAACCGAACCGAGTTACAAATTTAGTTTTTGGCTCCAATTTTTTCTATTTGGTTCAAACCTAAAAACCCGTATTCACTATATACCTCATATTTTAATCATTGGGCTTATAGCCTAGTGGTACTCCTTGACCACCAGCAATGGGAGGTCTTGGGTTCGAGTCTCGCCTAGAGCAAAAAATATTCTGGGTGAGCTAGGGGGTTTTCTCAGTGTGAGTTTCCTCCTATATGGTGTGGCGGTTCCTCGATTCGGCACTCGCCAATGCCCGGCTTTAAATGTTTCTCAGGGCTGGTAGCGGTCTGTGATCGCAGCACGTTGGTTGTTAGCTCCGAGGACTCGTTTAGCTATTCAAAAAAAATATATATATATACCTCATATTTTAACTAGCCCAATTATTATATATGCAAGTCTATATTTCATCTTTTCAGCCCAATCTATACCAAAGCCCACCTTTCATCTTTGTAAATTGAATTGGTTCTTGACTTCTTGGTCATATGCCAGAATTCACCCCCCAATTTCAAACCCTAAAATCCTGATTGTTCTTATTGAGCCTTGGCATCCTGATTCTCGACTCAAGTAAGTCCCTTTTTTTTCCCTCCCCCTGATGTTTGAAAATGAAGTATGTAATTTGTTGTTGAATTCATATTTTGTTCGTGTTTCTGCCTTTCTTTTTTAACAAGATCCAGTAATCAGGTCTGTCAATCAGCAATATGTTTAAAACTTTGTGAAATATTTTCTTACTGGTGTTTCTAAACGATAAAATATTCCGTATATTGATTGGTTGTTTGAAATCTAACAATTCTGTAAAAATCGTTTTTTTTTTTGGTTGAAACTGAACCGAATTCAACGCAGGTTTTTAGTTTGATTTTGAACAAATTGGATTCCTTAAACGAATTGTAGATTGAAAGCCCATTACAAGATGGAGGTATGATTGTAAAATTAGATTATTATTTAATTTACGTAATTTTTTTAAATTCAAATTTGACGATAAATTATTTATATAAAGATGAATCGAGATTAATTGGGATGATTTGGATTGGATTTTTATATGTATATATAACCAAATTTTCTATATAATAATTTATAAAAATGTTTAGTTATATATGTGTACACATATATACAAGTTTTAAGGGAATTTCCAAAGTCACTGAAAAATCCCATCAGAATTCTCACCGGAATTTCAAAAGTCATCAGAATTTCGGCTGAATCCAACTAATTTTTGGCCAATTTGACAAGTTCCATTTATAGGGAGGCCGATTGTTTGGCCAATTAGGGTAAATCGAAACATTAGACGACTAGTGATTAATCTCGTTAATCGTCTCCTAGGGTCGATTTTTACAACACTAGGTATGATTATTTTTGCATTCATATTTAACGACAGACTATTTATAAAATCACAATATTTATGGTGTTGAGCAGATATGGTGATTCCTCCACCTGTAAAGGCTCAAAGGATCACAAATTTTCTGAAACCATATCTGTTGAAGATGCACTTCTCAAACAAGTATGTAAGCGCGCAGGTGATACACTCACCAACAGCAACCGTTGCTTCTGCTGCAAGCTCGCAGGAGAAGGCTCTACGGGAAGCCTGGACCAAAACACAACAAAGCACTAGAGACGTTGCTGCTGCTGCTAAGATCGGGAAGCTTTTAGGTGAGAGGTTGCTGCTTAAAGACATCCCTGCGGTATCTGTTGTCTACAAAAAAAATCAAAGATATCATGGTAAGGTGAGAGCAGTCATTGATTCTTTAAGGGAAGCAGGTGTCACTTTGCTTTAAGTTTCTTTTAAAATGATAATAAAATGTGGAAAAGAGCGAACCATGTATCGCGTGTTGATGTATGCGTGATAACATAGTGTTTTACATTGTGCTGTAGGATGAGTCGGGTCGGGTTAGGTTATGATGAATTCTGTTAGAACTTTTTATAAAAATGCATTTTGTAAGTTGTTAATGGTTATGTCTCGTTTTTATATCATTGTAGGCCAGTTTATGTTGTAATAGCTAAAAGTGTAATGGGTTTCATATATATAGGTAAAAAGCATATGTTTACGTCCAAAAGCAGTTGCTCTAACTGTAGGCAAGTTTTTTTTTTTTTTTTTTTTTTTTTTTTTTTTTGTCTGAAACATAACCAAAAAACGTGTTGTTAGTTTTTTCTTTTTTAGTAGGTTTCAGATTTCACACTTGGTATGCATATATTTTTTCAAAGGTTTTTATGTATATTTTCAACTAGTGTTTTTTTGTTCCCTAAATTGATCTCAACGGCAAATCATTGCGTGCTATGTGTTGTCTGGTTTTTTACATTACTCAACCGGGGAAGTTTTAATTCTGTAACTAAAGAAGCCAAAATCTAACTCGTGAACTGTAATGAACTTGGGCTGTATCATGAAGCGTGGGTAACCATCCGGTGCAACATCTTAGGCAAAGCCAACATTGGCTGTGAACATGAGAGATTTTTGTCTCATAAGTAACGATCTGCCTCTTAGATCACTAACGCGTTTTGGACTTAGCTGGCTGTGGAACACATAAAAACTCCACAGTAAAACGTGTTCGGGTTGCAGCAATCCATGGATGGGTGACCTCCTTGGAAAGTTTTTGCCCGGGCAACTAAAGGCAAACCGTGAGTTCCGAGAGGGCAAAGCGGACAATATTGGTGGTAGAGAAGGCCGGATGTTACATATGGCTTAGATCCATGTTTTTTCATTGCTATCATGGTTTCTCATGATTGTGTATGTATGCAGTGCAAAGTGTTTTTTTTTTCTTTCTCTCTCTTTTGTGAGAATGTTTAGAAACATGTTATTCATTTAATTCTCATTTTTCAAGGCATCATCATGAAAAAACAGCAAAATTAAACAATAATCGGTGAAGAACAATGAAAACTAGTTAAAAACAATGAAAATCGTTTAAAAAAAATGATAAAATCTAACTTGGCTGAAATCAAGTTGCTCTAAGTTGGATTGAATTGGTTCAAGTTTGTTTGATCTCTAACATGTTGATCGAGTTGAAGAAAATTGCCTCGTCTTAGTATTAGGTGTCGAATACTCGTCGAGTACTCAAACACTTAGACCGAGTTTTACAACACTGATTATGCTATGTAATAGTTACTCATCAAATTTTGAAAAAAGGCATGATGGCTTGTTTGAGCTTTAGGTCAATAATGGCAAGATCTTTGATTAGGGCTTTTGTTCTTATCGAAAGGACAATGACACATTATAAGTGCAAAGGGAAAACAACATACACCTAACTATTAATTAACATATGGGGAACAATGATGACCCTTCAATTCACAAAAGTATAGATTTTAAAGATTATAATTTCAGAAAAAAAAAAGTATGTTATCATGATGCTTTCAATTTGAAGAAAACAAAGATAGATAGCCAATTTGATTAATAAAAGTTTAAATTAAAATTGTAAACCACATTGTCCCCATGTCATATATTATTATTATTATTATTATTATTATTATTATTATTATTATTATTATTATTATTATTATTATTATTATTATTATTATTATTATTATTATTATTATTATTATTATTATTATTATTATTATTATTATTATTATTATTATTATTATTATTATTATTATTATTATTATTATTATTATTATTATTATTATTATTATTATTATTATTATTATTATTATTATTATTATTATTATTATTATTATTATTATTATTATTATTATTATTACTATCATTATTATTATTATTATTATTATTTTTATTTTTTGTAGTCGTGTACATGTCTTCTACCTTGCTTGTAAATGATATGCCTTTTCACTATAGATTGTGTTGATATACACACTTCTTTAAACTCCAAAAATAAAATAAATAATAAATAAAAATAATAAATAACATAAAATAAAAGTTTAGCTTAAAGTCTTTCACTTAATTTCTCCCCATTAATTGGAGCTCCCTAAGATATGAACAAAATTTTTACTTTGATTCTTACCTAAGGAATCAAAGAGTCCTCTATACCTGTCCAAGGAGACACAAGTGCAAAGGGTTTTTATAATCTCTCTCAAGACATGTTATTACACATAGATCATTTTCTTTACATATATTCTTTCACGAACTTCTAGTCTAATTCCAAAACTCGATCTCTCATAAACCCTGATTTGTTCGGTCCAACTTATTATTTGTGACTTCGTCAAGTCAATACATATATTTTCAATTGAAATTAGTTGTTATGATATGTTCTTAACTCTCGAGTTGTCATAAAGAACTAAAAAGCAAAATGCTAAAAAGAAACCCATAGAAGAAAATAAATAAATAATAAAATGTGAACCGGAACCGGCTCAACCAGCTGACCCTCTAGAATTATGGTTAAAAACCAGAGAATATATGTGGCAAAAATAGGAAAGTAAATAACTAGAATTGTGGTCAGAATAAGGTGTAGTTTGTTTTTTTGGAAAAAGATCTGCGCAGGCTCTTCTGTCTGCACCGCGCAGACATTGGCTTCCGCATACTGTTTGTTTTCTCGAAGATGTTTCATTAAAAAACATATGTTTGTGCTTTTCTTGGTGCAGATGTGACCCAGTCACTTCTAGAATCTTCTAAAGTCTGCAAAGAGCACCCATCACCACCATCCCCACCACCACTACCACCACGACAGACCACCCACCACCGTCAGCCACCACCACCGTCGACCACACCACCACCACCACCATCGTCGGCCACCCCCACCTCCACCAAAGTCGGACACTACCAACACCACCGCCCGCCACCCCACCACCACCACCGTCGGCCACCCCCACCTCCACCAAAGTTGGACACTTACAACACCACCGTCCGCCACCACCACAGTCTGCCACACCCACCACCACTACCACCATCGGCCACCCGCATTACCCACCACCAGCACCACCACCAATTTATTTTAACAATCACAGACGTTAAAAAACAAACACTCATCTTCTTACAGACTGCAGACATTTGGTCCACCTCTTCTTTTAAAGATTTCTGCACATGTGGTACGCACATTGCAGACATTTTACCTCTTAAAAAACAAACAGCACCTAACAGACTCATAAAATTTTCTAACTCCTTTCTTTTGTTTTAATATATATACTAATAATGCTAGGCTATTATCACATGTGTTATATGGATTTAATATAAATTATTAAATAATTAGTATTTAAAATTTAAGAATTATAAAACAAATATTTTGATATAAAATGATTAAATAATGTGTTAATAATTACATTAAGTTAATTTTATGTCAAAATTAATTGTCTTAAACTAAGAAGATAACGTAATATTTTATAATTATTAAAAGTTAAATCAGTTAATAAGAAGTTTTCATTAAACATACAAAACCGAAAATGTAAATTTCTTATCATTTCTATAACTTTCGGTTTTTAAAATAATTATATTTTAAATATTTTGTTTTAAAAAACTTTATTTTTTTATAAAAATCATTTTTAAAAACTCTCTTTATATTATAAAACTTTTATTTTCTAAAGTAACGATTTAAAATATTTCTTAATTTCAAAAAAAAAAATTAATTTTTAGGAAAAAATTATATTTTATAAACTCTTTTTAAAATATGTTTTCTATTCAATGATTTTGTTTTCAGTTTATTAAAAAACTATTGTTTAATTTTTAAAAAAGATAAATAATATTGTTAGTTATTATTATTATAATTATTGGGTTGTATCAATTAAAAGAGATTTTTGCCTAATAAAAGTATGAACCAATACGAGTTTAACATGTTACATGCTAAAAATATAAAAACCAAAATCTAGTACAAAATACAAAATCCTAGACAGAAAAAAAGAAGAAAAAAATCTAGTAAAAAATCAAAATCAACACAAAAATTCAAAATTCTAATACAAAAAAAAAAATCCATTCTTTGCTCATATATGTTTTTTCTATACTAGTTTTTGAACTCACACAAATGTGGATGTATTTTTTTAACTTGTGCTTGTTGTGTGTGTTTTTTTATTACTACACATGTGCAGTTTTCAAATTTTACAGTTGTTTCTTCATTCTTGGATTATATATGTGTAACATGCTTCGTTTTTTAATCTTATCTTTATTTTTTTATATACAAATTCGTAATATTGGTGAAAATTACTGACATATATCACCTAATCACCTGATATTACACAGATACAAAGAGTGTTCCTCATAGATATGGATATATAAAAATATTACACAGGGATGGACGACTATGATAATGGTGCGTTTAGCCGACAACGGTGGTGGTGGGTTCAGTTTAAAAGTCACCACCAATGGCAGGTGGTTGTGTTGCGAGATTTGCGTGTGGAGGTCAATGAAGAGAAAAGGACGAAAAATAGGTGTGCCTGGTAGGGATCTTGGGTGACGAACATGCTATGAAGGATAAATGTATAGAAGTGGTGGGGCGGCAGAGACGGAGCAACAACGGTCGGCTCCAGTGACAACATGTTACAGTAGCAGCATCAGCTAGGGTTTTCTTTCCCTTTTGCACGTTTTTTTTTTAACTTTTTGGTAAAGGATTTTGATGGTTTTTGAATTGGTAGCTTACATTATGAACCCTATTTTTAGGGTTTGAATTGATTATATGCATCTAATTTTTTTATTATTATTACACAGATGTACCATTGGCGATGTTGATGAAAAAGCTCCCGTCTATTTTTTCTCTTTTTTACACATGTGTATATCAATGACAATTGCTTTACTTATGTGTAGTTTTTGTGAAAAGTTTATTTTCTATGTCGAAGACCAGGTTATTTTAGGTTTTATCATGTTTACAAGATTACGTCACATGTGTATTTTTTTTTAATTTTTACACACATGTGTATGTTTTAACTTTATAGTTCTTCCTCGCTAAGGTTTGAATTTCTTCTGGAATTTGCATTTAAAAATGTGGAATATATCAAAAATTGATTGTGTATTTTCTTTTATATTTTTACACATATGTAGTTTTTCGAATTTTATATGTGTTTTTTTTGCTCAAACATGGTTTCAATGTGTATAAATTTGTATGATATACTGCACATGTGTATGGTTGTACTTCTTGTATTAAAACTAGTACGTTTTAGTTGCACATATGTGTAGTTTTTCCCATCATATAGTTGTTTTTTGCTCTTATCTATTTCTTATATACTAGTTTTTAACTTATACAAATATGGGTGTACTTTTTTCAAGTTGTACTTATTGTGTATATTTTATGTTTATTATGTGTAGTTTTTCAATTCTTATATTTTTTTCACAGATTAGATCTATTACAGATGTTTTTTTTAATATTATCTTTGTTTTCATAAAGAATTTTGCATATACAAATCTTTAATGTTGGTGAAAATTACTTACACATGACACCTAATGGCCTAATATTACACACATACAAAGCCTGCTTCTCATAGATGTGGATATATATAAATATGACACATGTTTAATATCAGTGTAATTTGAAAAACATACTCTATACGCATATGTTTAATTCATTAGGCGTTTTTGAATAAGTATATATGTTTTAACTCTAGTTTTCGAACTACGTAACAACTAATGAATATATGTTTTAATTCATTAGATGTTTTACTTGCAATTATACTCGAAATATCAAGAGTTGTTCAATGCACAGAGGGAGAAGAAACTTATCATTCATTTAATCAACCTTGTGTAGGAGCTCTCTTATGTCTGTTGTACAATTTAGTTTTACAAATGTGCAATTTTTTTAATCTTATAATTACATATTTATTTTTCTATGTTATGGTTAGAATATTTAGTTTTACAAATGTGTAATTTTTTGAATCTTATAGTTCTTTGCTTAATTCGTTCATTTTTTTTTACAAATGTGTGAGTGCATTTTTTTTTTTCATGTTGTATTTATTAGTTGTGTTTTTTTATTACACATGTGTTGTTTTTTAATATTATTATGTTTTTGTTACACATGTATAGTTTTTCACATATGTAGTTTTTTTACATGTGTTTCTGCACCTGGCAATTTTGGCCCAAGTTTAAAAAATAGGTTGAGCCGGGTAGTTTTATAATGTTTCTGGATTGATATAGGTGCCTTTTTATGATGCAATGGGTCAGACTCGGTTAATATAAAGAGCTCTTCTTATAAAACGGGTTAGACTGGGTATTATGTTCTTTGTGCATGATGAAAATGGTGTTTTCTTTCCACCCAAATAATGAAAAAGAAGCAACAGGAAATATAAAACTAAGATGATAACCACATATTTAACACTTTCAAAGTCACAACAACCACCTTCCAGTTGCTGCTAAACATCCGATCACCGAAGGAACTTCCGGCACCGCTAAACTTCTGGCCACCGATGCTACCCCACCAACATCGTGCTTGTGCCCTTAATCCATTGTACCAAAATGGTCAACACCTTCATCTACCTTCAAAATCCTTCATTACAAGTTATAGTCGACCCTCACATTCAGTGGCGTACCCACATTAAGCCGTGGAGGGCAGACGCCTACCTTGAAATTTTTTTTTATTAGTATATATATGTTAAAATTCTGATCGTCCCCCGTAAAATTTTGCAATCGCCCCCATTAAACTTTTGATTTCTAAGTGTTAATTAATAAAACTAAGTTGAAAAATGCCCAATTAATAATTTAAACCCAATGTAAAATCAAGTTTAGTATAACTTATAATAAGTTAAACCACCACTAAACCAGTTAAAACCGATTAAACCGAATTCAATCGAATATAACAACTAAAAATGAATAAACCGATCCAAATAAACCGAATTCAACCTTATATATTATAAAGAAAACAAATTTAAATCTGAATTCTTAATCTGTTAGCCAAACAAACTAAATTAAAAAAAAAATTGAAACCGATAACCGTATCGAAAATTGACTTCGAAATTCGGATACAGTTAGGAACCAAACCGAAAACCGAATTCAGAATTCAGTTCTTTTTATTCGGTTACGAATACGGCTCAGTTTTCTATATTAACAATTTTCTGCTTTTTTGAACACCCATAGTTTAATATTCGAATTCACTAAGGGGCCTTTTTTCGACTCGTTCTGGGCACCTCCAATTCTCAGGGCCGCCCCTGACTAGCCCATTATAAAAAAATATTATTAATTTAAATAACATATTAACATCATACTTAAAGTTAGATTTACGTAATCGAATTGCTTATGAGAATTTAAGCGATAGTTGTATTTGTTTTATACAGAAAGAGTTACTTAAGAACGTCTCCTTATACGTTGTTTTGAATATATATATATAATAAAACCACGTAGTAAACAACTTTAGATGTATTGTATTTTCATTATGTCTTTATATATAACAATTTGGTTCGATTGTCCAACCCAACTTGACCACCAACGAACCTAAAAAAATTTCCACCCCCATAGAAAAAATTTCTGGGTCCACCACTGCTCACATTAATTAGCCATTTGTTTTTTTAGAATATAGAGCTTGTGGTAGTAAAGTCTTTAACATATATACGTGTATTCAAATGAAAGTTTTGTAAAGTGTTACGAGGTTTCTCAACTCAATGGTTGCGGCTCTCACCTTTATAGTGGAGCTCAGAAGTTCGAAACCATTTGGAGGCAAGTTTGAAGGACACAAGGTGAATGCTTAGCTTTAAGTTTATCCTGGGTTCGATCCCAATGAGAGGCGAGGGTTTACTTATTCTATGGGGTCCCCGCACATCTAGGGGTGTATGTCTTACCTCTGTCCGATGAGCCCGGTTAAGACATCACACATGGTATGTAAAATCATCGCCGGTCAAAAAAAAAATTAAAAATGATTGTCTACTAACTTTTTTTAATATTTTTAATCAAAATCATAATTTAGTATATAAATTATCCTGTTTTACATCAGTAAAATTAATCGTATGTATGTGTGTGTATATATGGATGTTCAAATGAGAATTATTGTAACTTGAGAATTAACGGAACAATTCTAGTCACAAGTTTAAAGGGTAAAATAGTAACTTCTCCTACTTTAAAGAAAAGATTTTTTTATACCCTTTAAATCATGTGGCTATAAATATGGTTTCTTTGGTTCTTTACAACTTGTTGGTTTTTAATAGAATGGATCACTACACACACATATATATAAATATATAAAGTCTTATTAAATAGTATTCTTCCTTTTTTAAAACATATAACCCGTTTCAACGTGTATTATTTTTTGTCAAAACGCATTCTAACCTGAACCAAAATGAATATTTTTTACATGACCCGCCATCCTACCCAACAAAACTTGTCCGTTTTGCTGGGTATAGTCTGAAACTGTTCTGACCCGGGTCAAATTGACCATTTTTAGATGGTCCGTTCTGATCCGAATTCATTTTTGTCAAATCATGTTCTAACCTGGACCAAAATGACCATCTTTTATAATAACCCGTCCTAACTCGAACCCTTGCTACCTGCTACACGCCCCACCCCGCCCCTCCGGGCCCATTTTGTCACCCATACCTAATGCGTTCCAGAATTATAAACCAACATCAACTGAATGGCCAATGAAGTAACATATCAGAAAGTTGAGATCAGGAAACAATTGATTCAAAAAAAAATAAAAAAATAAAAAAATAAAAATTCATTCGTTCATTAAACTACAAGCATTACATTGATTGTTGGGTTTAGTTGTTGACACTGTTATGGTGGATGAGTGAAGGTTGTGACTGTGGGGTCACTATCATATGATGGTCTGTGAATAGAACACAACTTGACTGATTACCATAAGCCCATGTGTTATGCATCACACCCCTCACTACAAGTAAACGTCACGTAAGCGTCACATAATCAACCAACACCATCATCTTCTTATCACTCCACATCATCTTTACCTATGTTATCCATCACTCCTCCATCACTACCCCATCATTTTCCTATCACTCCACGTCATCACCACATTTTTCCCCCTTTCTTCTCCCATTTCTTCTCCTTCACCTCGTAACAGCCCTCACGGCTGAACCACCACTTGGTGGTCACGCCCAGTGTGTCATGGCGATGGGGGTGTGAGGGGGCGTGACCCAGAAATATCACGCCTGAGTCACGGTGGATAACACATAGCCTAATGCCTCAAATCATGTCTAAATTCTTGTATCATATATATCGTCTAAATTTAACTGCTGGTACTCTTACGTGTCGAACATTCTAGAGACGGTTAAACCACCATCCTATCTTTGTAATATCCGCCAAATTCAAGGGCACATATATAAATCCTACATAATTATTTTTATTTCCATTAAAATTCAAGCGCTCGTGACTTCTAACCTCTAGTAATAGACCCATCACGTGTCATTCTCATCTAATGTTTTACTCCGATCTTATCTTTACGTGCAACAAGAGATCAAAAATAAACGGCTACGATTAAAAGCCATCATGGCAGCTTTAATTCCCCATTCGTCAATAAATACCTCCATGAACAGCCTCAGAAATCACTCGTCGAGAAATTACAAGCAAATATGAGCTTACTTGACCAGCTATGGGACGACACAATCGCCGGACCTCAGCCGGAAAAAGGCCTTGGAAAGCTTAGAAAACAGTCTACTTTCGGTTTCCGGTCATCGGATTCCGGCAAGGGTACGCTGTTATCTGCCGCTTTTCAACTTTAAATTTTGTCAAAAAATTGATGTTATACTGATCGTGCCTCCGTTAGTTACTGTAAATTTGTGATCTTCATGTTTTGGCGCGAATTTTACAGTATTTTAGTTAAACTCGATCGATTCATCTAATCATCTTTATTTAATTTCGGAAAAAAGTTCAGATCCTAAACCTAGAATTCATGACAGAAGAAGTTGAGCATTTGTACTTGAAACTGAACTTATTCTTGTACTATCTGATGCAGAAACACAGACGATGGCGAATACGTCAGTGGAGGATCCTGCTATGAGAGTAACACGGAGCATAATGATCGTGAAACCTGTAAGAACTGAGAGCGAAACACCGCCGGCTTCTCCTGCCGGAACTACACCTCCGGTGTCTCCTTTCCCCGGTAAGCTTTATTTTTATAAGTTTTAGCTGAAATGATCCGTGTGAGTGCAGTGATCTAGAATGGTCCAAGGTTATAGGGACGAGGGTAACAAGCATACAATTTTGTCTATTTGTTTGTAATTGATGATATATCTATGCCACTTGTGTTACGAAGGTGGTTGTTTTGTGATCTTGAACGCATGTGTTTGAGACATGGGTTCAAAACGATCCAACTGCTTTGTATAGCGGATCTAAGTCAAACGTAAAGTACTTGTTTTGTGATCTTGAACGAATGGGTTTTAACCCATGGCCCATGGGTTCAGAGCGATCCAACTCCCTTGTATAACGGAGTTAAGTCTAGCATAAAGTAATTGTTTTGTGATCTTGAACGAATGGGTTTTAAAGCATGGGTTCAAAGCCACCCAACTCCCTTGTATAACGGAGTTAAGTCAAGCAGCATAAAGTACTTGCTTTGAGATCTTGACGAATGGGTTCAAAGCGATCCAACTCCCTTGTATAAAGTGTAGAGAATTTCCAGAAAAAACACGAACAACGGATGAATCGAAGGTCGTGGAACACACTTTCAGATCAAACTATTTGCGGTTCACCCAAATATTTGGTCGGATAAAGTTCGATTTCGCTCAAGAACAAGTATGAAATTCGCTGTGTAAAAATTGAATGAACCAGAGTCTCACGAATTCGATCATTTCTGGGCGCAAAACATTTGGAAACTGCCTCCAGGCAGTTTTTCCAAACTTTCGTTTTTCACGATTTTGCCACAAAAGTTGTAAACCAAATTTTCATGTAAAATTCGTAAAATCAAATTTCTATTGATTTTTTAATATAACAACTTAGGCTAGAAAAAAATTTTCTAAGCTGACCTGGCAGCTCGACCCCAGCCGCCGCCCCTTGGACCCCGCTAACCGGGGGCGCTGCCCCCGGACCCCCGCCAAGGGGGCGTTGCCTCCTTGGAACCCCCATTGAATTTATAAAATATTAAACAAGCGTGCACCCCACACCCAACCTGTTTAATGATTTCATAATTCATATTGATCGATCAAATTAACCCCAATTACACTAAAATATCTAACATAAAGTACGGAGTTAAGTCAAGCATAAAGTACAACGTAGTTAGGAAAACTGAATCTATATGGTGATGAGGATTTTTTTAACCCTTGAAACCGCGTCAAGGTGAAAGTGACATGAAGTAGAACTAACTTATTATAAGTAGGTGATCTTTGAAAGGTTAAAAGCATAAAAACAATGAAAATTTGATATCAACATGGTCCCTCTGCTACAGGGTTTCATTTCCTGTTTCAGAGGGACTCATGCACGTATTACCTTGCTACTTCTTAAAGTTTATATCTATATATCGTTAATTACGTATTAATGTTATTGATGCTTATGGTGAATGGTCAGGAGGCAGATCAGAGTCATTTAGGTTTCGTAGGAAGTCTACATCGGACGCTTTCGAGAAGGCAAGCGGGATCAGAACGTGGAGCCCTCGTGCTCCTTACGACCTGTGAGATGTAATCTCGATCTCGATCATCAAGCATCGCAAGTTTGGTTTTGGTCATGAGATGTTATATGTTTGTCATTGTAAATACATGTATGTATAATATATGGTATGGAGTTTGATGGAGTAGTTTTAGGTTTTTGTTAATTACTTTTGTACGCTTGTATGGGTTGCTTCTTACTTTGCCTTGTTAAGAAACTTCATAATTCGTTCGTTTTAAACCAGTTTCTTGTCATTGTTAAAGTGCGATATTTATTTTCAATTTTTGGGTGCTTAGAGGACAAAAATTTTAATCCATTTGGTTTGTGGAGGGCAAACAACACTAACCAAAAGTACATATCTACGACATTTAAAATTTAATATATGCATGCATTAAATGCTATAAGTCGTTAATGTTATAACCATGGGAGGCCCTGGGGATGGGCAAACCCGACATCCGTCCAGAACCCATGCATTTATCGCAAGGGCATTAAAATTTTAAAAATCGTTTTAAATTATATATATTTACTTATATCTCCAAATAAAAAAAAACACAAATTTATAATTCACTAGGGGCCTTTTTCTGAGTACGTCAGGGACACTAAAATTCTCGGGGCCGTCCCTGGTTATAACTTATAAGTCGGTTTGACATGATTAGGTATTTTTGTTGAATTTAAAACAGATGCATGATAAACTACCTCAAACTAAAGCATGTCATTGTATAAAATTGAACCTATGACTATTCATTTTAAGAGACAAAACCTTTATTAAATGAGCTACTCCTACGTTTACCAGCCAAAGAGGTTTTTAAATTTTAATGCATCTTATTGTTGCAACAAGATATTATTATGGGATGTGTGGTAGACACTATCAATAAAACGGTTTGGAATTGGAATCTAGGATTTTAACCCTTTTTAAATTTAATTTATATCTTCTAACTTATTATAAATAAATATGGCCGGGATGATTTGGTTGAGTTCCAACTTGAAAATGTAAAATGATTCGTTTTACTCTCTTGATCTCTTTTAGAATTCTACATTTTCTAGTTTCGATCTATTATTAATAATAATAGCGACTCTTTCACAATCATTTTTGTCAAGTTTTAACATTCAGCCAACCGTTGTTTGCGTATAGTAAAAACATGGCAATTTGATGCAACTGGAATTTGGTTGATATGAGTAACGGGTCTCAAAAACTCGTTGCAGCTTTTGTGTCGCTCTTTTAGCAAAGGAATCGAACTTGTGTTTGAACAAGCATGCCAATAAACTATTTTGCAAGGCATTGAAAAATGTCTGGGGAATCCAACAAACACAAATGAGTAGTGATAGTGGAATATTTTATTGCAATGTTGATATGGTTTGGAATAGAATGATGAAGTTCGTGATTCAAGAAGCATTATCGTTTGGTCACTTCAAAAACCAACTATTGACAAACATAATTCAAGAGACGCTTTAACCTTGTTAGACCCATGCAAGTCGTACTATGCTAACACATTATAGTTTAAAAATGTGAAAAAATAGCAAAAAATGAATTATATTTTTTCTAAAAATTTAAATACCTGTTTGAATATGATTAATGATGGTCGGTCGGCTCTACCTGTTTTACCTTAATCATACATTTGCGTCATTGCTTAAAGGGATATCATTTAGTTACAAATGATAAAACATACAATTGTGTTTATACATAACTCGTATACACATATGGGAGATTATTTGTTTCATTACATTTAGTTTACAAAATAAAATCTTTTCAATGACATTCGATAATACCTCACAACACCGTTGCATTTGAAAATTTAAAAATCAATTATCAATCACTTGCAACGGCGCAATTTTCACTCTCTATATGTGTTGTACACATTACTAATTTTTTGTGCAATACATATAGGGTTTGATTGGTATGAAAGGAACAAAATGAAAAGTGGAATGAAATGGACGGAGGAATGGAATTGGCAAGGGAAAGAATTGGATCATTGCAATTCCATTGTCCTATTTAGTTACCTATGTTAATAAAATAATGCATTACTAATTCATGTTGTTTGATGTACATGAGAAGATGAATGAATGAAATACAATTTATGGGTTAAATTGTGATCTAATCATTGTTTGAATAATGGTTCGGGTCGTGGGTCATTGATCGAGCCATGGTTCGGACCATCGGTCGGTGATTGTCTAGCTCATGGTTCAATCATGGGTCGTATCATGGGGCAGTTCATGGATCAGGTCATGGTTTGGTTTGTAGATTATGTCATGGTTTGGGTTGTGGTTTGGTTCATGCAACAGATCATAGTTCGGATCATGGGTCGGTAAATTGTTTGAGTCATGGATCGGGTCATGGTTCGAGTCATGGTTTGGGTCATGGTTCGGTTCATGGTTTGGGCCATGGGTTTGGTTATAGGTCGGGCCATAGTTCAAATCATGGTTCGCGTCGTGGTCAAGTCGTGGGTCGAGTCATGGTTCGGGTCATAGATCATGTTAAGGGTAGGGTCATAGTTTTGGTCATGAGTCGGGTCATGGTTTTGGACATGGTTCGGGTCTTTGGTCGGATCATTCATTCAAGAGACGGAATGAAAAAAAACACCCATGCTCCAAAAATGAAAATCATCAAAAGTGAAGAAATTACATTCCTTATATAATAGTACATTTCATTCATATGCCGTAACCAAACATGTTTATTTTCATTCCTATGCATACCAAACACTACAATAGAGAGTGAAAAATACGTTGTTGCAAGTGGTTTATAATTTGCAAATTTTGTGTTGTACACGTTACTAATTTTTGTGTGCAAGATGGACTTGCCACTCAATACGTTGATGTGTTCAAAACCAATTTTATATGTACGCTACATGATGTTTAAAAAAAATTAGAAAAAAAACACCAAGCAATATATATATATATATATATATATATATATATATATAGGGGAAGGTTTCATTGTTAACCCATTGTAATTGTGGTAACCCAAATAACCCTGTAAAAAATGCCCGAATCTTTGATTTTTTCATGGTCTTTATTATACATATTTAGGGGGTTTCTTTTTTGTGTTTTGGCTAATTCGCAAGGCAAATCAAATTTGGGTCGGTGTAAATTCGATTTGCATTTCGCAACATTTAGAAAAGTGCAAAAACTTTACACCGATGCAAATTCGATTTGCATTGCGAATTAGCCAAAACACAAAAAAGAAACCCCCCCTAAATATGTATAATAAAGACCATGAAAAAAATCAAAGATTCTGGCATTTTTTACAGGGTTATTTTGGGTTACCATAATTAAGCAGGGTTCTTATTTGAACAAAATCCTATATATATATATATATATATATATATATATATTGTAACAGCCGAAGATTTAGCACATTGGATGGCGCTTGAGATCCACGTCGATTTGACAATCGAAATTGTTACAGGGTGGTAGTATGCGAGAAATGGGGAACGTGGGCGAAAACCATGCGCGAAACGGAGTTATGGATTGTCCGGAATCGCGAAACGAAGAAAAAAAAATCGAAAAACGGACGAAGTTGACCTGGGGCGGTACGCCCCAAGCCAAACCTCGAGCCTAGGCGGTACGCCCGGAAGCCATGAAAGAGGTCAGCCGCCTCTTCACCCGCGCGGTACGCCCCATGTCACCTTCTGGCTTGGGGCGATGCGCCTGGCTTCTGTTTCGTCGGCAAGTTGCTTAAAAAGTCAAGATTTCATCCGGAAACTTATTTTTTTTCTTACCTTCGACGTTTCCAACCACCACACATGAAAAATCACCCTTTAGTCCATCTAAACTCCATCTTGAAGGCGTTTAAACGTCCAGATCGCACCAGGGAACGTTTCTGCAAGTCTGGATCATCTTTTTACCCGCAGAACTCCGCCTGAATAGGTAACGGTTCACTTTAACCTTCTAGATTGGTAATGATTGATTATATGTTGTTTTTGAACGTGATGATATAGTTAGGGTTGTTGATTAGTGCCTAGATGATGGCTAGAATTGATTATAAATGACAAACTCGAATTGTTAATGGGTAAATCCTTGTTTTGAGCCGTTGTAATGCCCGTTTTGTATGAAATCATAACAATGGTTATAGTGGTTTAAACCATTTGGGTATGACAAGGTAGGTGATTAGTTTGATTAATTTTGATATGCAAGGTTAATTCTAAGTGTGTTAAACTAATCACAATCATTAACATACTCACTGGAACGAGTATCTGATGTTTATAATAACAGGCAGATCAGTATGTTAAACAGGGTTATTAAACCTATTCTAATACTACCTTGTGATATTTCATGATGTTTGGGTAATCAATAACAAGGATTTATCATTTTTAAGCCATTAATCTGTCTAGGAACCTGTCTAGTGAGATGATCAACAACATTAACTATTTGATGACTATCAAGGCAATGTCTTTGACATTGAACGTTCAGAAAGATTCAATCAGTAAGTTAGCAACGCCTAAGACGAATTAAGTAAATAAGAGAATACGATAATTTAAGCCGAGCGAATAAGCAATCTTTAAGCATAACAAGATTGTAGAGATAAGAATGATCAAAATGAGTGTAAACGGAATTTTGAAATAAAATTCCGAATGAAAGTTACGATATGCCGAAGTTTTGAGCGGTAATCGTAAATTGGGAACCTTCATGATAAGGTTATAATCATGATGATATGTTCATATTAATAGGATATCATTGTGAAGTGAGAAAGTAAGGAAAGGAAGAGGAGCTAGCAAATTGTGTTTTAGCTCAGGTGAGTTATATGAGCCCTCTTTTGCTATTTTAACGTTTTAGGGCTGATGTGCATGCATGATAAATATCTTTGAAATGATTGTGAGTTCTTTGTAGCCCTATTTTAAATGTTTTACCATTTTGGGCTGATATGCATGTTATAAAGTTATTTTATGTAAATGATTGTTTTATCTGGCTACGGTCAGATAAGAGAATATGTTAAAGTAAAAAATGTTTCAAGTTGTAAAATTATTGTATGAAAGTGACGCTAACCTGATTAAGGTCAAGTAAAGAATGTTTTTAAGTAAAGAATGTTTTAAAGTAAATAATGCTTTAAGTCTCAACTACGGTTGAGAAGTAAAGGATTGTAAGAGTCTCAGCTGAGATGTCAGGGATGTTTTAAAGACTCAACTACGGTTGAGAAATGAATGATTTTAAAAGTCTCAACTACGGTTAAGAAGTAAATGATTTTTTAAGAATCTCAGTTGAGATGTCAGGAATGTTTCAAAGTCTCAACTGCGGTTGAGAGTATAAAGAATGTTTTAAGTCTCAACTGCGGTTGAGAGTATAAAGAATGTTTGAATTCTCAACCGAGGTTGAGAAGGAAATGATTAGTTTTGAAAGACATCGACCGAGGTCGAGCAGGAAATGTGTTATGAAAGTCTCGGCTGCGGTTGGGCAAAACATGCTCACTGCGGTGAAAGGAGCCGCTTATGCGTATGATGGTTTAAATGATTTAAACCAGGCTATGATGTATGTTAAGAAGTCTCGTACCGGTATGAGCCGTCAATTTCGGTTGATGGTTTAAGAAGTCATGTGAAAGAACAGGCAGAAGTCCTGTGAAAGAACAGGCCTGCGGACTGTGTGTCGCCAGTTCAGTTAAAGAAATCTTAGGCATGCTTGAGTTATCAGCTGCGCGTTGATAGTGTTAAAGAAATCTTATACATGTATAAGTTATCAGCTACAGGTTGATAGTTATAGAGTCTTGTGCTGCACCAGCCCGTTGACTCCGGGCGGCGACAAAGGCTAAGGTTTTATGTATAGTATGAAATGTATTTATGTTGTGATGACATGTATGTTATACATGTATATTATGTTATGTTCTATGAAGTTTTGAGACTGTTGACTTCGGTCAACAGTTGACGGCGAAGTTCCTTCACCGAATGAATGATGTTATGATGATATGTATGCTATGCAAGTATGTTATGAAGAAAGCTATGCCATGTATGTGAATTATGTCACGTGATGACATGTATGTTATGTTATGAAATATTTTATGATATTTAAAGATCTGAATGAGTAAAGATTTTTATGAAAAATTAACTTAGAACTTACCAGCGAAAGCTGACTTGTTTTAGCATGCATGTCAGGTTGAGCAGGTTATGATAACGATATGATGGCTCGTGGCAAGACATGAGGACAACCTACTCAATAACTGGCATTCCTAAAGAGACTAAATATTACGTAATGAATTCCGCTGCCATAGTCTTTGATTATTCTACGGTTTAAGACCTATGCTTTCGATATTTAAACAACCGAGGGACTCCCGTGAACAGGGCGTCTCATATATAGGGTATGGTTATTTTAAAAACCACATCTCAATGAAAAAACCGCGAAAACTATTCAAAAATCACGTAAAAACAGCGTTTTTTTTGAATTTTTTTACAGGTTTGTAAAACTATTGGGCACATTTTTATAAAAAAATCAAAAAAGCGCCGAACAAAGATTTAAAAAAAAAATTTATAAACCCACGTAAAACCTACGTAACAAAACGTAATTTTTTTTATTTTTACGTTTTGTTACATAAATTTTTTTTTAAAAATATTTGGTCGGCGCTTTTTTTATTTTTTTTATAAAAATGTGTCCAATAGTGTTACAAACCTGTAAAAAAATTAAAAAAAAAACGTGTTTTTACGTGATTTTTGCATGGTTTTTGCGGTTTTCTCATTGAGATGTGGTTTTCATTTTATCTTTTCCCTATATATATATATATATATATATATATATGGATTGAATCCTATGAAAACACAACCTTAGAAAGAAAACCCTTAAACTCTATGTGAGCCACTCATTTGAAATCTTGAAAATAAATATGTGATCCAAATTAAATCTGAATAAAAAAATTAGATTTTAAATAAACAAATCATTTTTAATGTGGGTTAATGTGGACCACATATTTATTTTCAAGATTTCAAATGAGTGGCTCACATAACGTTTAAGAGTTTTCTCTCTAAGGTTGGGTTTTCGTAGGATTCAATATATATATATATATATATATATATATATATATATATATATATATATATATATATATATATAAAGATACGAGTCTCTGTTAATCACAATGTGTTTAGGTTTCATTGTCATCTCTAATTTATCTGTAGAGATTCTATGCAATGTAAGTATAAAATATGAGATATCAATATCCGTCACTAATTCCGTCGGCAAGTAAACATTTAACGTAACTATATATTCAAATCCATCCATAAATAGTTCATAGGTACATTCTGTCGGTGATTCGTCATAAATACGATTTCCCACGGCCATACCTCTTAACGAAATATCACGAATGGAATCTTGTTGAATATCACATTCATCGTGTGTGTTTTGACAGAGCACCAGTTAGATTTGACAATCTTGACTGAAAGCAAGATAAATGAATTGGTTTAGCTGAACATTTATTGTATTTTAGGTTGAAACGAATAACATTATAATATTTATGAGTTACATCTTAACAATATAGGTCAAGATGGGTAACCTAAACACTATAAAAATATAATAGATTCAAATAAGTAAGAATTATAAAGTTACTAAAGATTATGCAAATAAACTATTTATTTACTTACAACCTATTTTAACTTGAACTAAATGATGTTTTTTAAAAATGAATCATTTATATTCAAACTGATTTTTCTTAAAACCCAACCTAACCCGAATCCATTTTAACTCGAACCTGTTCTAACCTGTTACTCTATCCAACCAAACTTGCTCATTTTGCTAGGCTTTGTTGGTGATAGTCAGGTACGTCTATGAGAGATTAGATGCCATGTGTGAAAAGTAAAAATGGGTCTCTATGTGTGTGTAACACTCGTCAAATTTTAGTAAACGAGTCGTTGTCGATCGAGCTAAATGGGCTAGGCCCAGTTAAGCCAATAAGGCCTAATAATAATTAAGGCCCAACTACAACCTAACCTATGAATTTAAAACATTTAATCTTACAAACTTTTCTTAACAAATTGTTACATAATCATTTGACATGTGCGAGAAAGAAATGGGCAAACAACTGATTAACGTTTAGTGATCGGTCGACTACAAAAATATGATAATTGGAATCCTAGCATGAGATATTACTAATATTATTATTATGATTATTATTTAAAAAATTCAATTAAAGGGGATGTATAAAAAAAGAAGTTAAACAGTTAGACAGACAATGTTAACAGTCTAAACTCGTTTGCTTATCCGGTTATTTCTCAACGGACAAATTAAATATTACGAGATGACATGAGAAGGTATAGACACACATGTAAACACATAATACGACATAATATTGATTGTATAATGCGAAATATTTTGACAAGTTTATAGAACTGGAATAAGAGGTTACACTACCCATTTTATTATATATATGTGTGTGTGTGTGCGCATACATTTTCGTCACAGTTTATTGATTCATTTCGTACACATTAAATTGAAAGATTTATCATTCAACTTATGTTCATGTTTTATAAAATAAATCAATAAGCTTAAAATAAAAACAAAGTTAAAACATATGTATATATGTCTTATAAAAATTGATTTTTGTGAAGACATATATATTTAGATAAAGATACACATGAGAATAGTGTTGAACAAATTACATTTACTCATATAAACCCATTTTTTTTTCAAATTAAACCTTCTTAATATATAAGCACCTGTACATACTCATTTCGATTAAATTAAGCAAGTGAAGGCTTTATTATATATTTATATTGAGTTGAATAATTTTATAAATTCAACCAAATAATTATAATTATGTGTTTGTATGTTACAACTAATAATAATTAAAATCCAGTAACCATATTTATTTTTACATGATAGATGAGACAACTGATAAATATGGACATAAAGTTATATATTATCTATCAACAAAGATGCAAGACATAATAATGACAACGCAGTTTACAATGAACATCTTGTTGTCAGATATTACGTATATGAGTTGGAGATATTATTAACCTTCCATCTATAAGTACCAACTTGACTATTTGACAAGATTAATGTTTAATAATAACTATAATTATCAAGTTTGATAATTAATATTATGTATGCACATTTAAGCGTATCAATTAAAAATACATCCGATCAACTAAATAATCGAGTATTAAAGGATGGACATTATTAACCGAAAGTAACATATGTAAACAAAAGCCTTTGGTTAATCAAATTTAACATATGTGAGGACGCGTTAGAACACATGCGACCATTGTGTCAAGTAGGCACATGAAACAAGATTGTGGATATTGATTATTGATATACATTTGATTTACAAACAGGAACTTATATTTCATTTTATTGGGAGACACTATACTTTGTCAAACACACATAGTTGACTAGAACTGGTGTGCTGACTATGTTTACTATGACTTCGGTTATAACAACACATGGACATGGGTTCCATGGCTATACACACTGTGAGTATTCATAGCCCCCTTTACTTTTTACGTATTTTGGGGGAAATACATGCTACCATACTTTGCTTTTATACTATGATGCTTAAAAGGTTTTCATTACTATGCTAAATGTGTTCATGTTGGAACATAAGTTAGCCGGATGTAGATTGCATGAGAGTTTGTTATTCTATTGTAAGTCCCTTTTTTTATGTCTAGACACAACCATTAACTCATGGGTATGAGCCAGGGGATATATTGAATAGTACTATCTTGGTTGACAGCCCATTCACCTACCGGATGGTCTTGTTAGCTACAGTCACCCAATGATGCCTATACGGTGGATGAATATGTCTAACTCTATTGTATACTTTGAACTCGTAATGAGTTTGGTGATCATGCGATCATAACACAAGGGCAATCAGTCATAGGTTTAGTTGTGGACTCATGTAGATTGCATCCATTCACACTTATGGCTTAACATATTATATGATATCATAGCATTATGGGATTGATGATCCTACTGGATTTTTATTGAAACATTATGGGATTATGATCCTACTATATTTTTATTGAAACATTTCAGGCTTGATGATTCTACTGGATTTCTATTGAAACATTTTACTCGTGCCTGGAATGGCCAACAAATCATGGGATTTATGATCCTACTGAGTTTGATTTAAACTTATAACTCGTGCCTGGATGGCAAACACAATTACTTAAACTGTTTGACTAAACATAAAACTAACGAACTCACCAACTTTTTAGTTGACATTTGTTTTTGCATGTATTTCAGGTACTAATCTAAGGCTGGATATGGACCTTACACTTAAGTAGAAGGATTAGAATTCTCTCATACTCAATGAGTTCTTGATATACAGTTTCGTCGCATCTCCCGTGTTTCCACCGATGGTGGGGGTGTGACAGTGTGCGTGTGTGTTAACTAGTGTAACTAAATTTGAAGTGAGTTACTTTGTTTTTTGACCTGAATTATAAATTGTAATGAGTTATTAGATCAAATGTTTAAGGAAATAATTTTTTTTGGCTTTTATAAAATTCATAACTATGTTAAATGTATTTAAAAAATTGGAATGTAAATTATATGTTTTTGTTGTAAAATAAATTAATATATATAATATATACAAATTTTTTTTTTAAAAAATAGGCCCCCCTAAAAAAATGGGCCATGTACAGTCACACCTCCCGCACTTGCTCTAAGTCCCCTGGTGATAGTCCTTTGTTTCATAGCAAGAGATACGATAATAATAAATGACACTATTAGTTTGGTCCTACTCTTGATTCATTTTGTTACTAAAAATAGGTGTCGATTTAGATTTCCCGTCTTAAGCCTCTCCTTGGTAGCTCAGCGGTAGAGCGGCCCCTTTTATAGTTCAACAGGTACTCGGACGTGGGTTCAAATCCCTCGAGCAGTATTAACAATAGAATCCTGATAAGTAGTAACGTCTTACCTCAATAATTTATTCACATTAAGGAATAACAATTTGAAAAAAAATATATATATAAAAATTCATGTTTGGGTATTATGACCCATTTATATACTTCATGACTTCCGCAACATAGCCTTGCGGTAAGAGATCATGGGTTCTCTAGTTGAATTCTCACGATGTTCATCTTGTAGGAGGCCATACCACCAACAATAACCGAGTGTCCACATCAAGGGACACCTTAACGCGACCATGTGTTTCCGCAATGGAGGTCTAGGGTTCAAAACCTGACACCACCCAATTTTCTCTGGATCATACGATTTACCTCCTCATGTTGGTTGTATAATTGGTCAGTTAGAGTCGCTTAATGATGACGTCCATCAATTTTTTTTAACGCGACCATGTGTCCAAAGGCTTTTGTAACATCCCAAATTTTCTAAATACAAGTCATCCGAACTTACGAATGAGTAACGGATAATTAATTTGTTGGAAAATGGGCGAAAAATAACCAAGTAAAGTTTAGAGATCGTGTACTCGAAATTGTAAGATTTCGAGTACACCAGATTTCGTGTACACAAGATTTCGAGTACACCTGTTCTCGAAATATTGTCCCAGTTTTCGAGTACAAGGACACTGCCAATAAATAGGAGTGCCTTGGGAAATGAGCCAACCTTTGGCTGGAAGCTCATTCTCTCCCTCGAGTACACGAAGTAGAACTTCAAGAATCGAGTTTTTAATCGATCAAACGAAGGAGGAAACACACAAGGATCTACAGTAGTGATCATCTAGTATCAAGTAAGTGTTCTGAACCAAAAAGCTAGGATTTTTATGCAAAAGTTAGGATGGTTATACAAAAAATGAACCTATGCATAAAGCTCACACCTTTATGCATAAAGTTCGTAACTTTGGGGTTCCAGTGTGTGGGTAACAACCTAAGGAACCTAGAACTAGCTCCCCAAAGACTTAGATAGATCTCTGAGATGTTTAATGACGAAATTGATGAGTACACGAAATCATGCACAAAGGGTACTCGAAATCATACATCTTATTTCGAGTACATTGACATTTCGAGTACATAGTGATTTCGAGTACACCATTAGGTTCGAGTACACATGGATGTTCGTGTACACCCGGGGGTTCGTGTACCTTGGGTATTTCGTGTACTAGTATTTCGAATACTCATGGATTTCGTGTACATGAGGACTTAATGAATTTCAAGGGTTTCGAACACTTAGCTAAGTGTCGAGGACTTGGATTCAGTAGGGGGGAACTAGTAGGCTATGGGGACTTAGAATATTTTCTAGGTCCAAGAACGTAACGTAACGTAATGAGAAGATGTAACGGATGTAGGTTTTTAAGGCCTAGCTAAGGAGTTCGGCTAAGGAAACAAGAGTCTACTATCATGTGAGTTCTAGACGCCCTATTTACACTTACTGTTTTGGGCTGGCATACATGCTTATTGTTATGTTATGTGATTATGTTATGATGATTAATGAATGATGTTATGCCTTGATGATGTATGTATGAATATGTATTTCACATGATGAAATGTGTCTGGGAATATGCTAAGGTATGATACGTGCATGGTAAATGAATTATGATGACATAACATGTTAATGAGAGCATGCATTATGATGTTAACTAAGACAATAGTTAATAGATGCTTTGACGAGGTCCTAGAATACTAGGATGCACGAATGTTGAATGATGATTATATGCTAGCATGATATGAAAATATGATGCCATGATGTATGAATGAGGAAATGATGCTAGCACTACATGATGCCATGATGTATGATAATATGCTATGATGCTTGCATGCTATGTATGTGATGATAGAATGTTATGATGAATTCCTATACATGTTATAGGATATGTATGTATGATGTACTAGTACCAGTACTAGTAAGTATGGACGATGACCTGAACATATCAGGATATGAACAGCCGATCGGGCTCTAAACACAGAGTCGACCGGACTATAAAGATGAGAGTCGATCGGACTATAAACATGGTAAGAGCCGATCGGGCTATAAACACGGAGCCGATCGGGCTATAAACATGGTAAGAGCCGATCGGGCTATAAACATGGTAAGAGCCGATCGAGCTATAAACATGGTAAGAGTCGATCGGACTATAAACATGGAGCCTTGTGCCGGCATAAGCCCACTGCTCATGTTGAAGACAGTGGTTTGATGATGACGATGGTTATATGGCTACGATGACGAAGATGGTTATATGGCTACGATGATGACATGGTTATGTGTTATGGTTTATGTGTATGATATGACGCTTTCATGTTAAAATGTTTAACTCACTAAACGATTATGATGTTTTATGAAAAACTAGAACTCACCAGCGTAAATTGGCTTGATTTAGCATGTATGTAAGGTTAAAGCTAAGATAAGAGAAAGCATGGAGCTCGGGCATCAATCCAGACGATCCGTTGGTTGTGGCAATTCGATATGATTTTGATACAGACACTTTATTGAATTCTGTTTATCAAACTATGTTTACATTTCCGCTGCATGATTATGAAAGTTTTTGGTTTAAGAGCTATGTGTTATGATGAGAACCAACCTCTGTGAGGTGCCCTGTTTCGGGGCCTCACAAGTTGGTATCAGAGCCATAGTTTGAGAGATCTTAGCATCCCAAATGCCAAGACTTAAACTGAGAATGGGATTAAATGATGCGGATTGCCAACCACGGATGAACGGATGCCACGAGCTGAATGTTAAGTATGAGTTAAGATGTAGATCTAAAGTTAGAAAGGTAGTTAGTGACATGCACATTGAGGAGATGGGATGGGAAATGTTTAGAGCCTATGAGTTGGGTGAATGGTTAATAACACCTGATCAACGTCATTAACGATTTACAAAGCTTATTCCGTGCTAAACTGATCCTATACTGACTCATCAATTGTTGCATTATGTAGAAATTTTAGATGGCTGGACAAAAGGGTAGACCACGTAAGCAACCACAGAAACCCGAAGAACCATGTGTCGAGGATGAAGAACCCGTCAATGAGGACGACCACGAGCACAACGAGCAACCAGAGAATGAAGAAGAGGTCACTCTTGAGCTTGTTGTAGTGAAGGCTATTTCTGATGAGGTCTACAAGATCATGGATGAGAAGCTACCAGCCTTGATTGCTAAGGCACTGAAGGATACTTTGAAGGAAAAGTCCGAGGGAACCAAGGAAAGCTCTAAGGAAGATGAGGATGTTGTGATCGTCGAGACAAAGAGCAGTGATTCTATGTTTGGGAAACTGAAGGGTTGTGATTACAAGTCCTCAAGGGATGTAACCCACCGATCTTTGATAGAAAGAAGGATGTTGTGGCCACCTGCCACTGGATTTCTGCGATGGAGGCTGTTATTTCCATCAGTGAGTGCCGAATTGATCAAGCTGTCAAGTTTGCAGCTCACTCCTTTGTTGAGGAGGCACTTCACTGGTGGAACACCATTAAGCAGTCCAAGGCTGCAGCTGATGTGGAGAAGATGACTTGGGACGATCTAAAGGAACTGGTCACTAAGCAGTTCTATCCCAAGAATGAGCTGGATAAGGTTGAAAGGGAATTTCTGGTTCTGAAAGCTGGAAGTCTGAACCATCGTCAGTACACGTCGAGGTTTAATGAGATGGCCAGACTCGTTTCTCATCTGGTCTCCACTGAGGAACGTAGGGTGAAATTGTACATGGAGGGCTTGCCTCCAAAGGTCAGGATTCATGTTAAAGCGAACGCCCCAAAGACTTTTGATTCTACTGTTGAACTCAGTGGTATTGTATGGGATGATGTAATGGCTGATGAGCCGGTGAAAGAGGAAGTCAAGGTGAAGGAGTCCTCCGGGACAAAAAGGGGTTGAACAGACCAACGAAAGTTTTCAGGCAAGAAGGTGAAACGGGAAGATACTAGGCTATGCAGCAAGTGTGGTAAGGGCCATTCTGGGCCGTGCCGTGTGGGCACCAACTTATGTTTCAGATGTGGAAAAGTGGGGCACTTTTCAGCCAACTGTCCCGGTACGATTCGATGCTATAACTGTAATGGGGTTGGACATCTGTCCAAGGATTGCAGGCAACCACGGACCGATGTTTCGGGTTCGGGTAAGAAAGAAGAAAAAGGAAAGGAGAAGCAGAAGGATAAAGCACGAGCTTTCTCGATGACGAAGGATGATGCTATTGAGGACCCGGACGTGGTCACAGGTACCTTTTCTATCAACAATATTCCTGCTTCTGTATTGTTTGATTCTGGTGCCAGTATGAGTTTTGTGTCTTCTACTTTCTGTGATGGGTTATCTGGGAAGGTTAAGAAGATAGATCGGGTATTTGATGTAGAGACGGCTATTGGTAAGATGACCAGGGTGACTGAGGCTATTGATGATTGTTATGTTGAGATAGAAGGTCATAGCTTCCCTGTCTGATTGTTTCTGATAACCTTAGGAGGCTTCGATGTAGTTTTGGGTATGGACTGGTTAGCCAAATATGAGGCTAACATTGTCTGTCGACGAAAGATGATATGTTTACGTGCGATGGATGGGAGTTCCGTAACGGTTTATGGTGATAGAACGATGTATGTGCCGAAAATCATTTCGATGATCAAGGCTGATGATATGATGAGGCAGGGGTGCGGTGCCTACTTGGCCTATGTGATTGAGGAACGTAGTGATACGAGGACGATCGATGATGTTCCTGTGGTGCGTAATTTCCCCGATGTATTCCCTGAGGAATTGCCTGGATTACCACCTGAGCGGGAAATTGAGTTCCAGATCGACTTAGTGCCAGGGGCACAACCCGTTGCCAAAACACCTTACCGTTTAGCTCCAACCGAGATGAAGGAAATGATGACCCAGCTACACGAACTCCTTGATAAAGGTTTTATACGACCGAGTGTCTCTCCGTGGGGAGCACCGGTGCTGTTCGTTAAGAAGAAAGATGGAAGTATGCATATGTGTATCGATTACAGGGAACTGAATAAGTTAACCGTAAAGAACAGGTATCCTCTACCTAGAATTGATGACTTGTTCGATCAATTGCAAGGTGCAAGCTGGTTCTCAAAGATAGATCTTCGATCCGGTTACCATCAGTTGAAAGTTCGAGAGCAGGATATTCCTAAGACTGCTTTCCGTACGCGTTATGGACATTACGAGTTTCTCGTTATGTCGTTTGGATTGACGAATGCTCCTGCAGCATTTATGGATTTGATGAACAGGGTATGTCGACCGATGCTGGACCAATCGGTGATAGTATTTATATATGATATTTTGATTTATTCAAAGAACGAGGGAGACCATGCTTGCCACGTACGTGAGGTATTGGAGATCCTGAGGAAGGAGAAACTTTATGCTAAATTCTCCAAATGCGCTTTCTGGTTACGAGAGGTACAGTTTCTGGGTCACGTGGTGAACCCAGAAGGCATTATGGTAGATCCAGCTAAAGTTGAAACGATTTTGAAATGGAGCCCTCTGAAGTCACCTACGGAAGTACGCAGTTTTCTTGGTTTGGCCGGTTACTATCGGAGATTTATTCAAGACTTCTCCAAGCTAGCGACGCCATTGACAAAGCTCACGAGGAAAGATGTAAAGTACGAATGGGGCCCTAACCAAGAACAAGCGTTTTCAGTGCTAAAGGAGAAACTTACCCAAGCTCCTGTTCTAGCACTGCCGGATGGAAATGATGATCTTGTGGTGTATGCCGATGCGTCACGACAAGGGTTGGGATGCGTACTGATGCAAAGGGGAAGGGTGATAGCTTATGCTTCGCGCCAGCTAAAGATTCATGAGGCTAACTACCCGACCCACGATCTTGAACTCGCTGCAGTGGTGTTTGCATTGAAAATATGGAGGCACTACTTGTATGGAGTAAGGAGTACCATCTATACTGACCACAAGAGCTTGAAGTACTTCTTCGAGCAAAAGGATTTGAACATGAGGCAGAGACGATGGCTTGAGCTACTAAAGGATTATGATTGTGATATTCTATATCACCCGGGAAAGGCCAATGTAGTGGCGGATGCTCTGAGTCGCAAGACTGATCATCCTGCCATACGAGTAAAATTGTATGGTTTGGTGATAACGCCAGACTTTCTGAACGAGCTCAAGCAGGCGCAACAGGAAGGATTGAAAGAAGAGAATGTTGGTTTTGAACGTGTCTTCGGGCAAGTCAAGAACTTGGAAGACAATGATCACGGTGTGAAAGTACGATTCGGTCGTATGTGGGTGCCTAGAAATGGGGACATTTGAGCGAGAATTTTAGATGAAGCCCACAAATCACGTTATTCTGTGCATCCCGGTGCGACGAAGATGTATCAAGATCTTCGAAAGGATTATTGGTGGCCGGGCATGAAATTTAACGTGATGCAGTACGTGAATAGGTGCCTTACTTGTGCGCAAGTGAAGGCTGAACATCAGAAGCCATACGGATATGTGCAACCTCTTGAGATACCGGAATGGAAATGGGAACACATCACCATGGATTTCATCACCAAGCTACCGAGGACAGCTAAACGACATGATACCATATGGGTGATTGTGGACCGACTGACGAAGAGTGCACACTTTCTTCCTATCAGGGGAAACGTATACATCCGAAAGGTAGTCTGATTTGTTCGTGAAAGAGATCGTGACTCGACATGGAGTTCCTGTCTCCATTATGTCAGATCAAGATACGAGGCTTACTTCCAGATTTTGGAAGCATTTTCATGATGCTATGGGAACGAGACTAAACATCAGTACCGCCTATCACCCCCAAACGGATGGACAGTCGGAAAGGACTATTCAAACGTTGGAGGATATGCTCAGGGCGTGCATTATCGAATTTGGAGGGAGCTGAGATGACCACTTGCCATTGGTGGAGTTTTCTTATAATAACAGCTACCACTCTAGTATCGGAATGCCCCCGTACGAGGCGTTGTACGGAAGACGATGCAGAACCCCGGTATGCTGGGGTGAAGTTGGACAGAAAGAAATGGGAAACAAGGCTGCCGTGATTGATATGGCAGAAAAGCTACGGGTGATAAAAGCACTAATGAAAGCTGCACAAGATCGCCAAAAGTCTTACGCTGACAAGTGCCGAAGACCTATCGAGTTTGATGTTGGCGATCGAGTGTTGCTGAAAGTATCACCATAGAAGGGAATCATTCGATTCAGAAAGAAAGGAAAGTTGAGTCCAAGGTACATCGGACCGTTTCGGATAAAGGTAAAGGTATGGAAAGTTGCGTATCGACTGGACTTACCAGAGGAGCAAAACGGGATTCATCCTACCTTCCACGTGTCACATCTTAGGAAGTGTTTGGCAGACGAGCTAGCACATGTTCCTTTGGATGACATTGAGGTAGATAACCGACTGAACTACATTGAAGAACCAGTTGCCATTGTGGATACAAAAGAAAAGCAGCTACGGAATAAAATGGTTCGTCAAGTAAGAGTTCAGTGGAAGCATCGGAAGGGTTCGGACACGACGTGGGAATTGGAAGACGAGATGAGGAAGTTGTATCCTCATTTGTTCTATATGTAACGAGGCAGGTTTCGGGACGAAACCTATTGTAAGGAGGGGAGACTTGTAACATCCCAAATTTTCTAAATACAAGTCATCCGAACTTACGAATGAGTAACGGATAATTATTTGTTGGAAAATGGGCGAAAAATAACCAAGTAAAGTTTAGAGATCGTGTACTCGAAATTGTGAGATTTCGAGTACACAAGATTTCGAGTACACCTGTTCTCGAAATATTGTCCCAGTTTTCGAGTAGAAGGACACTGCCTATAAATAGGAGTGCCTTGGGAAATGAGCCAACCTTTGGCTGGAAGCTCATTCTCTCCCTCGAGTACACGAAGCAGAACTTCAAGAATCGAGTTTTTAATAGATCAAACGAAGGAGGAAACGCACAAGGATCTACAGTAGTGATCATCTAGTATCAAGTAAGTGTTCTGAACCAAAAAGCTAGGATTTTTATGCAAAAGTTAGGATGGTTATACAAAAAATGAACCTATGCATAAAGCTCACACCTTTATGCATAAAGTTCGTAACTTTGGGGTTCCAGTGTGTGGGTAACAACCTAAGGAACCTAGAACTAGCTCCCCAAAGCCTTAGATAGATCTCTGAGATGTTTAATGACGAAATTGATGAGTACAGGAAATCATGCACAAAGGGTACTCGAAATCATACATCTTATTTCGAGTACATTGACATTTCGAGTACATGGTGATTTCGAGTACACCATTAGGTTCGAGTACACATGGATGTTCGTGTACCCCCGGGGGTTCGTGTACCTTGGGTATTTCGTGTACTAGTATTTCGAATACTCATGGATTTCGTGTACATGAGGACTTAATGAATTTCAAGGGTTTCGAACACTTAGATAAGTGTCGAGGACTTGGATTCAGTAGGGGGGAACTAGTAGGCTATGGGGACTTAGAATATTTTCTAGGTCCAAGAACGTAACGTAACGTAATGAGAAGATGTAACGGATGTAGGTTTTTAAGGCCTAGCTAAGGAGTTCGGCTAAGGAAACAAGAGTGTACTATCAGGTGAGTTCTAGACGCCCTATTTACACTTATTGTTTTGGGCTGGCATACATGCTTATTGTTATGTTATGTGATTATGTTATGATGATTAATGAATGATGTTATGCCTTGATGATGTATGTATGAATATGTATTTCACATGATGAAATGTGTCTGGGAATATGCTAAGGTATGATACGTGCATGGTAAATGAATTATGATGACATAACATGTTAATGAGAGCATGCATTATGATGTTAACTAAGACAATAGTTAATAGATGCTTTGACGAGGTCCTAGAATACTAGGATGCACAAATGTTGAATGATGATTATATTCTAGCATGATATGAAAATATGATGCCATGATGTATGAATGAGGAAATGATGCTAGTACTACATGATGCCATGATGTATGATAATATGCTATGATGCTTGCATGCTATGTATGTGATGATAGAATGTTATGATGAATTCCTATACATGTTATAGGATATGTATGTATGATGTACTAGTACCAGTACTAGTAAGTATGGACGATGACCTGAACATATCAGGATATGAACAGCCGATCGGGCTATAAACACAGAGTCGACCGGACTATAAACAAGGTAAGAGCCGATCGGGCTATAAACACAGAGTCGACCGGACTATAAAGATGAGAGTCGATCGGACTATAAACATGGTAAGAGCCGATCGGGCTATAAACACGGAGCCGATCGGGCTATAAACATGGTAAGAGCCGATTGGGCTATAAACATGGTAAGAGCCGATCGGGCTATAAACATGGTAAGAGCCGATCGGGCTATAAACATGGTAAGAGTCGATCGGACTATAAACATGGAGCCTTGTGCCGGCATAAGCCCACTGCTCATGTTGAAGACAGTGGTTTGATGATGACGATGGTTATATGGCTACGATGACGACGATGGTTATATGGCTACGATGATGACATGGTTATGTGTTATGGTTTATGTGTATGATATGATGCTTTCATGTTAAAATGTTTAACTCACTAAACGATTATGATGTTTTATGAAAAACTAGAACTCACCAGCGTAAGCTGACTTGATTTAGCATGTATGTCAGGTTAAAGCTAAGATAAGAGAAAGCATGGAGCTCGGGCATCAATCCAGACGATCCGTTGGTTGTGGCAATTCGATATGATTTTGATACAGACACTTTATTGAATTCTGTTTATCAAACTATGTTTACATTTCCGCTGTATGGTTATGAAAGTTTTTGGTTTAAGAGATATGTGTTATGATGAGAACCAACCTCTGCGAGGTGTCCGGTTTCGGGGCCTCACATCTTTGACCTTGGTGTTGATGTCCCTATGAGGCTATGATATAATTGTTTCGTGTATCTTACCTTGTGGTATGATGTCATAGTGAATTTTATTTATTATTATTTTTTTAATTATTTAGATGCATGATGTCATCTATAAACTTGTAGACACTATTTATTTGTTTTTCTTAAGCCCATCTTATGTTACGTTACGTATATTTAGCAAAACTGTATTAGTTATTTATTTTGTATGTTTTAATAAACATGCTATTTTTTTTGTTTAATCAACTCGTTTTCTGTGGTATGATAGTAATTTATATGATGTTTAAAATGGAAATAAGGACATAAAAGAAATTTATTAATCTAATTTGCTGACATCACTCTCCATTTAAATAGGAGAGAACCAGTTACGAAAATGGTGGCTGTTTATTTTGCTATGTGCTGATATGTGTTACTAGTACATTTTAGCATATATTAGCACATACACATAATCATATACCTGTTAATAAACGTTTTTGTATGTTCTCCTATGTGCTAATACGTGTTATTAGTACATGTTAGCATATATCAACACATATACATAATTATATTTCTTAAACAATCTTTTTTGTTTGTTTTGATGTGTGAATATTTGTTATTAGCACATGATAGAATATCTTCAGTCGGTTCGTCCATTTGTACTTCATCCATCGAATTTTGCAAATGCAATTCAAAAACTCAATGCCTGCTATTTTTTTTTGATTTGTATCTGAGATTACGAATTCGTTTTTTTATGATAATACGTGATATAATGTTAATTTTTGGAATAGGTTGAATCATTAAACTGATTACCCCACTTTCCTATTTTAATGCAAAATTTCAAAATCATTTAAATACAAATTGCCTATACTACCCTTTTATATTAATTAATTAAAATGTCACATGTCAACACTTTATTGGTTCCTACCATTTTTACAAAAAACTCTATTTGTATGTGAACCTACTCCTATATATATATATATATATATAATTTGGTGAAGGATCGAGAGCATGAAGATTTAAATATTGAATAATATTGCAGAATGGCAGAAACATAAATTAAACAACTCATATTTAAAGAATACCTTGATTATTTTCTTCAAAATTACAATTGATTTCCTTACAATCTGGTGGAGCAATAATAATTTGAAAATCTAAAGATCTTGAACATTGGGTAGTTGACAATACAAGTTTTTTGGGGGAAGGATTTTTCATACATTTATTTCTAAGTGTTTTTTCGAATGCTTAACTAATTTATAGAGCTCTCTATTTATAGAGTCTTGAGATAGTCTTCTAATCTTGAAAATAATTGAGCCTTGTCTGTCATCAATAAAAGTTGACATAAAGTTGATGGAGAATTTTGAATAATTGGTCTTCTTTATTAAAGTTGTCTGCCATGAAATAAAGTTGACAGAAAGTTGTTGGAAAATCTTGAAAATAATTGAGATTAGTAGCCTCTTGACAATATTTAAGCTTCTTAAGATTTCGTTTTCTTTTTCTTTTTTTTCTTTTTTTCTTTTTCTTTATTGAGATTAACCCATAATAGAATCGGATCAACCCATGGGTAACTTATATGGGTCCAATATCTTCATACGGGTCTTGAGAATCTTGAAAATTTTCATCATTAGTAGAACGCTTTGACCTTGTAGGAGATTGTTTAATTTCGTTGATAATTCTTTGCATTTCTTCAAGGGTTGAACAAGACTGCAGTCTGATTATATAGTCTTGATCTTGAAAGGAATTTAGATTTTGAGTAATAGGAGATTTTACTGATCTCTCATTCTGACTGGTTATAGACATATAATAGTTTTGAACTGAAGCAACATTGGCCTTTTCAATTGAAAATTTATTCCACCATTTGCTTCTATAATGTCTTAATAGAAGAGGAGGAGATATATATTGTTTTACTTGATAATGGTATGTCCAAGAAAAGATCCAGGGAATTCTAAATACAGTCATAAACTGAAGAGTGTATTCAAAGTCTGGAATTCCCTCTTGCTTAAAATAGTCTATAAACTTATTATATGACTCAGAAATTTGTTTAGGAAAAGCTTTTGGAATAATTCCAATATACTTAAACCATTTAACAAACCATCTTGGATAATTGTTTGAGAATTGATCATCATAGTATATAAACCAAGAATGATTAAAATTTCTGAACAAAAGAGCTTTTTCCCAAGCTTCTTGATAATCGTAATAATTGTATTGAGAATATGAATTAAAATTTGAAAGAGTTTTTTGAACGAATGGTTTAGACTTCCATTCTTCAGGGGTTATAACCTTTTTAATTTTAATCTTAGAATAATCAATTTTTGATGCATTTTGAGAATTGAGAATATGTTGAATATCTACAGATCTAGTATCTACTAAAATAGCTTGATAATAGTATGTATTCTTTTGGTCAGAATCATAGAAATGACAATTTCTAGGGTATAGATAATCTATGAGGCTTAAAAAGCTTTGAGAAACTTTTTCTTCTTCAATAGGTTCTAAGATTTTGATAATCTTATAATTAGGGTTTATAGAATATAAACTAGAATCTGTTGATGAAGAGATAGGAGATGTTGATATATTGGGACGAACAATAGATTGTGGTAGTATTCTAGTAGTTTGAATAATAGAAGAATATGGTGGTCTAGATGCTATAGGAGAAGGTGAAGATATAGGAGCAGGTGAAGAAGCTCTAATTCTTGGAAATGGAGATAATGGAGTAAAGCTATTATGAATTGGTAATGGAGAGCTTGAAGAAGAAGAAGAACTTGCTGCTAATTGAGATGACTTTGATAATTGTTTTGTTAAAAAAATCTTTTTTGTATCCTTGTTCATATTCCCTGTAAAAATTCTCTTGATAAAAAGTCAGGTAAAGAATTATTTTCTCCTTTTATAAATTCAATTTGAAAATCAAAGTTACTTAATAATGCTTGCCATCTTGCAAATATTTGTTTAGAAATTAAATTTTTTATATCTTTTTCTAAAATATGTTTTGCAGATAAACAATCAATTCTTAATAAAAAAGGTTTCATATATAAATCATCTTCAAATTTTTTAATACATAATACAATGCTTAAAATTTCCTTTTTTATAGTTGAATAGTTCTTTTGAGTATTATTTCAAGATCCTGAATGATATCTAACTAATTGTTCTTTATTATTATTTAAAGATTGCTTTAATATTCCTCCGAATCCTAAATCACTTGCATCAGTTTCAACAATTAACTTAGCATTAGGATGTGGAATATTTAAACATGGTAATTGTTTTATTTTAGTTTTGATATGTTTTATAATATTTGTATGTTCCTGTGTCCATGGCTCAGGATTCTTTTTTAATCTTTTGTATAAAGGTTTACATATAATTCTTAAATCTTTAAAGAAATCATGTATATAGTTTAGACATCCTAAACATCTCTGCAATTGTTTCTTATCTTTAATTTCATCCGGGAACTTATTAGTAAATTCTAGACTTCTATTTATGGGTATAATAGTTCCTTGTTTAATATCATGACCTAAGAATCTCACTTCTGTTTTAAATAAATTTATCTTAGTAGGAGATACTACTAGTCCATTCTTATGAATTATATCATAAAATATATTTAAATGCTTAAAATGTTGCTCTAAAGAATTAGAATAAATTAGAACATCATCAATTTATACTGTAGAAAAATTTCCTATGGGAATAATTATATCATTCATAATATTTTGAAATTCGGAAAGAACATTTTTTAATCCGAAGGGCATTACATTCCATTTGTAATGTCCAAATGGAACATTAAATCCTGTTTTATATTTATCTTCTTCTGAAATTTGGATTTGCCAGAATCCTGATTTCATATCAAACTTAGAGAATACATTTGCTTCATATATCTTTTTTAATAAATCTCTCTTATTTGGTATAGGATATCTTATCCATTCTAATACTTTATTTAAGGGTTTATAATTTATTACTAATCTTGGAGCACCTCTTTCTATCTCAGCGCTATTATTAGCATAAAATGCAGAGCATGACCAAGGAGACTTAGAAGGTCTAATCAATTTTTTATCTAATAAATCCTTTATTTCTTTCTTACAATGTTCTTCTAACTCTTGATTCATATGTATAGATTTAGATTTTTTTGGTATATTCTTTTCATTAAAATCTTTTATATATGGTAAATTTACAATATGTTGTTTTCTTTGCCAAAAAGTGTTAGGTATATTAGATCATACATTTTTTATGAATTTTTCTTCAATACTCTTAATTTTAATTATATTAGGTTTATCTTTTAATTGTTCTTTTATCCTTTCATTTTTTATTTCATTTACTAAAAATTCTTTTTGTCTTTCTTTTATTTTTATAATATTTATTTGTTTGGATAATACTGGTTCAGCAAATTCAAATATAATTTCTTTATTTAAAACCTTAGTACTAATCCCAGTACTATTTATAGTTATTGGGTATAATTGAGTAATAAAAGGTGTTCCTAATATGATTTGTGATGTTAAATTTTTGACTAATATTAATTGAGTTTTATAGCAATAACTATCTTTACATATATGTACATCTGATAATTTGTAATTTATTAATAACCTTGATCCACTAGCCGTAGATAATCTATATGAAGTTTTTTCATAATATTGAGTAGTTACAATTCCTTCTTGAATACAATTCATATCAGCTCCACTATCAATTAAAGCTGTTAAAGTTATTCTAAATTTATTATTGATAATTATATTTACTTTAGTATACCATTTCTGATAGTCTAATTCTTTTAATATATTTATTTTATTAACATTACTATTAGTTCCACTATTAGTTTCAATTGTTTTAATTTTTCCTTTTTCAATATATTTGATTTGTAATTTAATTATATTAATATCTTCTTTTATATTTTTCAGTTCTTCTTGTAATTCATGAATAGTAATTGATTTTTCTTTTTTCTTAAATTTTTTATAAATATCTTCCAAATTATATATTTCTGTATCTTCTTCTGTTGTTGATTTTTTATTTAAATTTTCTTTTAATTTTTCTAGATATAATTGTTTTAAGTTTAAATCTTCAGTTTCCTCTAATAATTTTAATAATATTAAATTTTCTTCATTATTTATCATATTTATAGATCCAATATTACATAAACATGGTCCTATACATTCACATTCATTACTTTCATCATTACTAATACTATTATTATCACTATCAGAAATATAATTTATATCATTACTATCATAATCTGAAAAATCTTCATCACTAATTTTAGTATCTAATATTTTTTATTTGTTCTTTTAACTCATCTGATAAATTTAATTCATTTATTTTTCTTTTTGAATAACAATTTTTTGAGGTATGTCCTCTTTTGCCACAAGTATAACAAGTTATTTTTTTTAATTATAGACCTTTCGCCTTTTATCTTTTTTATAATATTTTTGTTCTTCAATTTTAGGTTTTCTATATTTCTTTTTAAAATGTTTTTTTATATAATTATTTTTTCTTTTAGAAGTATTTGGTAATTTTATTTTCTCAAAACCATATTGTTCACAAAAATTACCTAATTCATTTCTGCTACTAATACCATCTCTTTTCATTTTTTGTTTTAATTTTAAATCATTACATAATTTTAAACCTTCTTGATTTATATGATTTATTATTTGTCCATATGTTAAATCCTCATATGGTATATTATTATTATTTTCTCTTTTAATTTTTTCTCTAATTCTTTCAGCAAATAATTTTGGTAATCCTAAATAAATCTTTCTTTCCAATAAGATAGTCTACAATCATTTCTTGTCATAACTTTAGCTATAAAAACATCTTTATACCATCTAAAATCTTGTAATTTTCTACATGTAAGATTTAATAGTATTAAAGAATTCCTTTCTTGATAATCTGTAGGATCTCCTATAAATTTTTTTATAATAGCAAATATAAGTGTATTTATTATATATGTTTATTCAGTTTGAACTGGTATACCATTTTCTATTTTTACTTTTCTTGCATTTATAATAATATTCTTTTCAAAATCTGTTATATAATTATCCCACCATCCTTTTAAATTACCAGAAAAACCGGAAACAATCATCTTTAAAATCTGTGTTTCATTATTTCCTACTTGTTTATAAGCATTAGATGCCATAGTCATTTCTTGCAATATATTTAAAATTTGAGCTTCAGCTTGACCATCAATATTCCATTCATATAAAGATTTGCCATTATATCCGGTGTAAATTCTATTACTTCCTTCTTCAAATTGTAAATCAGGAGAAGTTGGTTTAGGATACCAATTCCTATTATCTGGTTTTATATTAAAATCTTTTAATTTATTTATTATGTCTGATTTATTATTAAATTGAGATTCTAAATTTTCATAAGAGGAGTCTGTATTGTCAGATTCTTCTCTGTCTCTAATAGTATTTAAACTTAAATTTTTAAATTTTTTTAACATTTCTAAATGATCTTTCATTAAATTTAACGTTTTTTTCTTTTTTATCAAGGATTATAGGAGTATCTATTGTAAAAGGTTTAAATATAGAATTTTTTATTTTTATTTCTTTACCTTTGTTTTTTATTTCTAATTCAGTTTTTTCATTTTCAATTCTTTCTAATTGTTCTCCTATAGTATTTAATTTTTCATTTGTATAATTATTTTGAAAAATAATTGTGTTTAAATTTTTTGAATCTTCTTCATTAATTTTGGATAATGGTATTCCTATATATTCGTGTTTATCTTTTATAATTTTTATATTTTCATGGGGATGATGAATACTAATTAATTCTTCATCATTTTTTATTATCTTATAAGTTTTTGTAATTTTATTATTAACAGATATATGTTTAATAGTAGGATATTTAATATTGTTATTTTTACAATATATAGGTAACCAAGTAAAAAATGTAATATTTTCATTATTATTAATAATATAATCTTCCCATTCTTTTGTATGTAATTCTCTAGAATTTTGATTAAAAGTCTTGTGATACCATAATAAATTATCAATATTATATTTATTTAATATTTCACATCTTAAAAAATTCATCATTTCTTTGTTCATTTTAACAAGTGAATTTTGATATTTCAGTAAAAATTATTCTTATTTTTCTAAACTGGTATTCGATTTCTTCTGCTAAATGAAATTGAAGATTTGTATAATAATATAATTTATTTACTTGATCTTCTATATCATTTTCGAATTCATCCTTATTAAAATAGTTATCTATTTTTTGTAATTTATCTTGAGAAGTATTTAATTTTTCATAACATTCTTTTAATAAAACCTTTAAGAATTTCATTTGAGGATTTCTACACTAAATCTTTGTATCACTCATATTAACAAGTATATTGTGTTATTTTTGTAGAACAAATTTTTATAAGTTCTCTTGTAATTTTTATCTTATCTTATAAAAAATATTTAAAATTCATATGATGATATTTTTGTATTTTATCATTATATTTATTTTTATTTAAATAATCTTTTACTTTTTCTAACTCTTTATTATATATCTCTAATTTTTTATAAAATTCTTTTAATGCAGATATATAAAATTGTACTTGAGGATTTTTTCTTTGAATTCTTGTGTCACTCATAATTCTTTATAGAATTCCATATCAGATTTACTAGGATTATATGATTTATTAGATCTATTATCTAATTCTTGTTCATAAAAAGCCTTAGGTATGGAGTTAGAATAATCTATTCCTGCTATTTTCATTGATTGTGATCTTCTTAAAATATTTCTTTGTAAACTATTTATACTATTTATACTACTACTTGATGTTGAATATCTGGCCGAACTATTATTATTAAAATTTATTTCTATTGAACCATTAGATTTTTCTATTATATTTGACGTTTGATTTTCTATGTCTATAGGTTTTGGTGGGTTTATATCTTGTAAATTCCATGATAAAGATTGTGTAATCTCGTTCCATTTCAATCTTTTTGGTGTTATAACTTTTGCATGCATAGTATTTGCTTCAAATAATATAGTTTCATCTCTTGGAGATGATAATTTAGTTTTTGGTTCTATAGTTGTAGTCATAGTTTTATAATAAATTCTATATATTATTACTACAGCATTTGTTTTTTCTTTAAATTCTAAATTTCTTGTTTTTATTGTTAAAGTTAAAGTATCAAGAATATTTGGATCAAATAATCCTATTGAAAAATTAGGATAACAATTAAAATATATTGGACCATTAGCTATATTTGATTCAGCCATAGCTAATAGTGAATTATTAAAATTAGTATGCCTAGCATCTCTTAATATAAGCAATACAGGAGCGTTTATTCCTAATCTAAACATAGGTTTTATAGCTACCTGAACTAATCCTATATGTAAAAATTTATAATTTTTTCTATGTTTTAATATAGCTTCTTTAGTTAATAATTGTAAATTTTGATGATCTTTATTTATAGGAATAGTTTGTTCAGTCATTTTGATTGAATAATCTTGTAAGAAATCAAAAGTTCCTATTTTATATATAGTTTTTACATCTTGTTTTGGTATATTCCAATTTAATAAATTGTTTTCAATTTGGGAAATACTTATTTCTAAAGAATTCATGTTATTATTTAAATCTTCCTCTTGAGCTATGATCTCTTCGTGATAAAAATCTAGATATCTGATTCATTATTTGTATTTCTTTTAATGATAAAATTTTTTGAATTAACTTGATCAATATTTTGAAATATTCAGATTATACTGAGGGAACATCCCCAAAGCCCAAGACGTGGTCCGGCTGCTCTCTATCTTGGAGCCTTACGCTAATCCAACCGTCTAGCCGACAGGACTTGCCAACACAACATAGTTCTAAATATTCAAAATATGATTTTGTTTTGTCAATAAATTTTTCCATTATAACTTTTACAAATAATTAATTAGAGTATTTAGATATAATATCACTTGAGTAATCATGGCTCTAATATATATATATATATATATATATATATATATATATATATATATATATAGGGGAAGGTTCCATTGTTAACCCTCCCTTATAGCGTTAACCGCTTAACCCTAGCGTTTTTTGGCCGAATCTTAGTTTTTTTTTCATGGTTTTTATTATACATAAATAGGGGGGTTTCTTTTTTGTGGTTTTGCTAATTCATCACCGTTTGTAGGTTATAGTAAGTGTAAGTTACTTACACTTACTATAACCTACAAACGGTGATGAATTAGCAAAAACACAAAAAAGAAACCCCCTATTTATGTATAATAAAAACCATGAAAAAAAAACTAAGATTCGGGCAAAAAACGCTAGGGTTAAGCGGTTAACGCTATAAGGGAGGGTTAACATTTGAACCTCTCCCTATATATATATGATTGGGATCAAAATAATAACTCACTCTTAAAGCAATAACCCAGATAACTTTGACAAGATGAAGCCAAATCTAGGATTTTTTTTGAACATCATTATAACACATTTAGAACAACATGTTCTTTTATAAGTTTGCGAAAATTCATCACCATCTGAACATCACCATTTGAGCTGCCTGACTACAAAGGTATGGGGGTGTTCCCTCAATATATCTGAAACATTTTAAAATAAGATTAAGTTGATTCAATATTAATTTAACGTTAAGTTGTTATAATGAATTAGTTATCTATATTTTTAACACGAAAAGATCATAGCTCAAATACTTCTAATGATCAAGATGAAGATTTAAACGTGAATTATTTAGAAATTAGTATTTCTCAAATTGAAAATAATTTACTAAATTGGAATATACCAAAACAAGATGTTAAAACTATATATAAAATAGGAACTTTTGATTTTTTTACAAGATTATTCTTGTAACACCCCAAAATTTCTATAACAAATTATTTGAACTTACGAATGTGTAACGAATAATTAACTTGAAGGGAAATGAACGAAAAATAAACCCGATCAGTTCACGAAACTGATGAACTCGAAATGGATTTCGAGAACACTAGTTCCCAAACATCTGTACTCGAAATTGACCCAACTTCGAGTACCAGAATTTCGGGTACACTGCCTATATATATGAGTTCCTTGAGAAATGTGCTAACCTTTGGCTGGAAGCACGCTCTCTCTTAAGAACACGAAGCAGATTTCGAGAACTTCAAGAATCGAGCATTTGATCCACCAAACTGAAGAGGAATGCACGAGAATCCACAGGAGTGATCATTTATCATCAAGTAAGTGATCTAAACTAAAAAGTTAGAATTTTTAGACAAAAGTGAACTTATGCATAAAGCTCACACCTTTATGCATAAAGTTTGGAACTTTGAGGCTCGAGTGTGTTGGTAACAACCTAAGGAACCTAGAACTAGCTCCCCAAAGCCTTAGATGAATTTCTGAGATGTTTTATGACGAAATGATGAGTACACGAAATTATACATGAAAGGGGTGCTTGAAAACATACTTGAAAGTAAAAGCCAGTTTCAAGTACAAAGTTCAAGTACAAAGGATAGTTCGAGTACAAAGGTTATTTCGAGTACAAAGGATATTTCGAGAACATGGATTTCGTGTAGTCCATGGTTTTGAGTACTCAGGTCCTTCGGGAACTTATATGGTATTTCGTGTACCACCCATGGAACTTCAAGAGTTTCGAATATTTTGCTAAGTATTCGAGAACTTGAACTATAAGGGGAACTAGTAGCTATAGGGACTTAGAATAAATTCTAAGTCTAAGAATAGTATGTTACGATGTGCTGGTGTAGGTTCTTAAGGCCTAGTTAAGGAGTTCGGCTAAGGAAAACAAGAAGCTACTATCAGGTGAGTTCTAGACGCCCTATTTCATGTTTAATGTTTTGGGCTAGCATACATGCTTGTTGTTATGTTATGATGTTATGTGCTTACGATATGATGATGAATGAATGATGATACCTTATGTATGATGCATGCTATTATATGTGATATGTATGATGAAATGTGCATGCGAATGTGCTAAGTATGATGAATGCATGACAATGAAACATGATAATGAAATCCTAGATGTCTAGGATGGAAGCATGAAGTTGTGATGTATTAATGATGAATAAATGTTAACATGATACGAAAACATGATGTATAATTGACAAAAAGATGCTAGCATTACGTATATATGATGCCATGACGTAAGCTTAGATGATATGCTGCTTGCATGCTATGTATGTGATGATCGAATGATTTGATGAATTCCTAAACTATTAGGATAATATGAATGGTGTTATGATGATAGCATGGTATGATGAAGTCCTACGTGTAGGATAATGATAGATGCTAGCATGTTATGATGTGATGATTTTTGTTACGATGATGAGACTTTATTAGTCTGAAATGTTATGAATTACTGCTAGCATAACATGAGTATGATGTAGGGGTGTTCATCGGGTCGGATAACGGTTTATTTGGGTTATTCGGATCGGGTTGTTCGGATTTGAAAATTTTAAGACCCTATCCGAAATCCGACCCGATCCGAATTCGAAAATTTTCAATCCGATCCGAATCTATCCGAATAACTCGAAAAACCCGAATAAACTTATTTTTTCATCCGAATAATCCGAACAACCCGAATAAACCGGGTTTATTCGGGTTATACGGATTGAATTCGGATATCCGATCCGAATAATCCATATTTTGCGTATCCGATATCCGATTCGATCCGAATTCGGAAAACGGATATCCGATCCGAATCTATCCGAATATCCAAATTTCTAATTCGGATCGGTTTTTTCGGGTTTCGGATACGGTTGGGATTTCGGATTTTTTCGGTTTTCGGATTTTTTGAACACCCCTAGTATGATGGATGATGATATACGGATAGTATATTCTGTATAATGAATGAATGAGGTTCCTATACGTGTTATAGGATATGTATGTATGATAAACTAGTACTTGTGCGGGTAAGTATGAAAGATGACCTGAACATATCAGGATATGAACAGCCGATCGGGCTATAAACACAGAGTCGACCGGACTATAAACACGGAGTTGAACGGGCTATAAACATGGTAAAAGCCGAACGACTATAAACACAGAGTCGACCGGGCTATAAATACGGAGTTGACCGAACTATAAACATGAGAGTCGATTGGACTATAAACATGGTAAGTGTCGATCAGGCTATAAACACGGAGCCGATCGGGCTATAAACATGGTAAGAGTCGATCGTACTATAAACATGGAGCCTTGTGTCGGCATAAGCCCACTATTAGAGATAGTGGTTATGATGATGATGACGGTTATGATAAGGACGATGGTTATGATGATGTATATAACTATGTGCTTTTGTTATGTGCATGCAACAATATTTTCCTGAAAATGATGTTTTATTTACTAATGATTATGATGATTTGTAAAACTAGAACTCACCAGTGTAAGCTGACTTGATTTAGCATGTATGTCAGGTTAAAGCTATGGTACGAGGATGCATGGAGCTCGGGCATCAAGATAGAACATCTGATGGTGTTGGTAATCCTAAATGTTTTGATACAATTTATTTTGTATTTGACTATGTTTTAAATTCCGCTGCATATTTATAAAGTTTTAAGTTTAAGAGCTAAGTGTTATGATGAAAACCAACCTCTGTGGGGTCGCCCGGTTTCGGGGCCTCGCAATTCTATTAAAACAACTGAACAAACTATACTCATAAATAAAGAACATCAGAATTTACAATTATTAACTGAAGAAGCTATAAAAAGACATAGAAAAAATTACAAGTTTTTAAATATAGGATTAGTCCAAGTAGCTATAAAACCCATGTTTAGATTAGGTATAGATGCTCCTGTATTACTAATTTTAAGAGACGCTAGGCATACCAATTTTAATAATTCGCTTCTAGCTATTGCTGAATCAAATATAGCAAATGGGCCAATCTATTTTAATTGTTATCCTAATTTTTCTATAGGATTATTTGACCCAAATATTTTAGATACTTTAACTTTAACTATTAAAACAAAAAACCTAGAATTTAAAGAAAAAACAAATGCTACAGTAGTGATATATACAGTTTATTATAAAACTATGACTACTACTATATAACCAATTAAAAACTAAGTTAATATTCCCTAGAGATTAAACTATATTATTTGAAGTAAATACTATGCATGCAAAAATAAGAACACCAAAAAGATTAAAATGAAATAAAATTACGCAATCATTATCATGGAATTTACAATAAATGAATCCCCCAAAACCTATAAAAACAGAAAATCAGAAGTCAAATATAATTGAAAATTCTGATGGATCTGTAGAGATAACGTTTAGTAATAATTTTCCTAAACATTCTATATCCAGTAACAATACAAATTTTTTAAAAGAAAATACTATTAGAAGAACGCAATCTATGAAAATATCAGGAATAGATTTTTCAAACTCTATACCCAAACCTTTATATGAGAAAGTTTAAATGATACTTATGTACCAACTAGATCAGATATGAGAATTTATGAAGAATTACAATAAGTGATACAAAATTTCAAATAAGAAATAATTGGATGAAATTTAATATGTCAATATTAAAATATTGTTTTAATAAAATAAAAAATTTACAAAAGGAATTAATAGAAGTAATTAAAAATTACTTTAATAAAGAAGAAATTAATAATGATATAGAAGAAGAAGTAAATAAGTTATATTATTTTACAAATCTTCAAATATATTTAAAAGAAAAGATAGAAGAACAATGGAAACTTATAAAAATAATTTCAAAAGAAATATCAAAATTCACTTGTTAATATGAATAAAGAAATGTTAAACTATCTAAAATGTGAAATATTAAATGATTATAATAAAGAGAATTTAAAATGGTATTATAATAATTTTGATGAAAATTCTAGATTTATTCATAATATATAATAGCAATCATATATTTTAGAAAATAAAGAAAATATAACCTTCTTTACATGGTTTCCAATATACTGTACAAAAAATAATATTAAATACCCCAAAATTGAACAAATATCTGTTAATACTAAAATTACTAAAAATTATATAAAAATAAGCAATAATGAAGAACTAATAAGTATTCATCCACCTCATGAAGATATAAAAATTCTAAAAGATATGAAGAATACATAGGTAAACCATTAGCAAGAATTAAAGAAGATATAGTTAAATCACTAAATACAGTTATTTTTCAAAACAATTATACAAATGAAAAGTTAAATACAATAGGAGAACAATTAGAAAGAATAGAAATTAATTCTAAGAATAATGATAAAGCAAGTACATCAAAATTAGAAATAGAAAATCATATATTTAAACCTTATAATATAAATACCCCTATAAATCTTAATAATAAAGAGAAAACACTAAAACTTTTGGAAGAACAATTAAAAAAATTAAATATAAATACAATAAATGATGGATCAGATGAAACAGAATTCGCTGATGATGATTTAGAAGCTCAATTTAATAATATTAATTTTGGAGTAATAAATAAATTAAGAAGAAATAGTTTTAATACATATACTCCAAGACCAGAAACAAGGAATTGGTGTTATAGACCAACTCCTCCAGATTTGCAATATGATGAAAATAATAGAACTTATAATCAATATGATGGAAAATATTTATATGAATGGAATATAGATGGACAATCTGAATATCAAATTTTAAATATATTACAAGAAATGACTATGGCAGCTAATGCTTATAAATCAATAGGAAATGATGAATTTCAAATTCTTACTATGATTATTTTCGGTTTCACTGGAACCCTTAAAGGATGGTGGGATCATTATATTATAGAAGAAGAAAAACAAATTATAATTAATGCAAATAAAACTATAATAAAAGTAGAAAACAATACACAAATCCCAACTCAAGAAACAGAGATAATAAACACTCTTATTTTTGCTATTATAAAAAATTTTATAGAAAATCCTTCAGATTATTAAGAAAGAAATTCATTAATATAATTAAATCTAACATGTAGAAAATTACAGGATTTTAGATGGTCTAAAGATGTATTTATATCAAAAGTAATGACAAGAATTGATTGTAGAGAAGCTTATTGAAAAGAGAGATTTATTGCAGGATTACCAAAATTATTTGCAGAAAAAATAAGAGAAAATATTAAAAAAGATAATAATAATAAAATACCGTATAAAGATTTAACATATGGGCAAATTATAAATTATATAAACCAAGAAGGATTAAAAATATGTAATGATTTAAAATTAAAACAAAAAATGAAAAAGGATGGAATAAATGGAAGAAATGAATTAGGAAACTTTTGTCAATAATATGGTTTTGAAAATATAAAATTACCAAAAAGTTTTAAGAGAAAAAATAATTTTTAAAAAGAAAAAATTTTAGAAAAAAATATAATAAAAATAAGAAAGAAAACGAAGAAGATAAACAAAAGTTTTATAAGAAAGGTATAAAACAAAATTTCTATAAAAAACGAAATATAATTATTTGTTATACTTGTGGAAAAAGGGTCATGCATCAAAAAATTGTTACACAAATAGAGAAATCAATGAATTAAATATTTTTGAAGAACTAAAAGAACGAATTAATAAAATATTAGAAACTTATGCTAGTGAAGAAGATATATCTGATTATAGTGACAATGATTTGAATTATATTGATAGCAGTAATAATAATTCTCAAGAAGAAGAATGTGAATGTATTGGTCCTTGTATATGTAATATAATTACTACTGATACTATAAACATGATAAATGATGAAACTAGAATATTATTAAAATTATTAGAAGAAACTAATGATATAATACTAAAACAACTATATGTAGATAAATTAAAAGAAAATTATAATGATACATTGATATAAGGTAAAGAAACTAAGATATATAATTTGGGAGATATTTTTAAGAAATTTAATACGAAAGAAAAACCAACAACTGTCCAAGAATTACAAAAAGAACTAAAAATTATAAAACAAGATATTAATATAATTAAGTTGCAAATCAAAAATATTGAGAAAGGAAAAGTAATGATTATAAGTAAAGAATCAAAAAATGGTGAAGAAGGAACAAGTAACATTAATATCTTGAAGGAATTAAATTATCAAAAGTGGTATACTAAATTAAATATAATAATTAATAATGAATTTCGAATTACATTAACAACTTTAATAGATAGTGGGCTGATATGAATTGTATTGAAGAAGGAATAATACCTGCTAAGTATTATGAAAATGCTTCTTATAGATTATCCACTGCTAGTGGATCAAGACTTATAATAAATTATAAGTTATCTAATTTACATATATGTAAAGAATACTATTGCTATAAAACTCAATTAATATTAGTAAAAAATTTAACATCTCAAATAATTTTAGGAACACCTTTTATTACACAATTATATCTATTTACTATTAATAGTAAAGGAATTAGTATAAAAATTTTAAATAAAGAAATTTTTTTTAATTTATTGAACCAATACTAACTAAGCAAATAAATATGATAAGTTTGAAAGAAAAACAAAAAGAATTGTTAATTAATGAAATAAAAAATGAAAGAATAAAAAATAAATTAAATAATAATAATATTATAATAAAAATAAAAAATATTGAAAAGAAATTTATAAAAAATATATGTTCTGATATACCTAATGTTTTTTGGCAAAGAAAACAACACATAGTGACTTTGCCCTATATAAAAAATTTTAATGAGAAAGAAATACCTACAAAATTTAAATTAATTCATATGAATCAAGAATTACAGGAACATTGTAAGAAAGAAATAACATAATTATTAAATAAAAAATTAATTACACCTTCTAAATCCCCATGGTCATGTTCTGCATTTTATGTCAATAATAGTGCTGAGATAGAAAGAGGGTCTCCTAGATTAGTAATAAATTATAAACCCTTAAACATAGTTTTAGAATGAATAAGATATCTTATACCAAATAAAGGGGATTTATTAAAAAAGATATATGATGCAAATATATTTTCAAAATTTGATATGAAATTAGAATTTTGACAAATACAAATTGCTGAAAAGGACAAATATAAAACTGGTTTTAATGTTCCATTTGGACATTTTGAATGGAACGTAATGCCTTTTGGTTTAAAAAAATTCTCCATCTGAATTCCAAAATATTATGAATGATATTATTATTCCTATAGGAAATTTTGCAATAGTATATATAAATGATGTTTTAATATTTTCCAATTCTTTAGAACAACATTTTAAACATTTAAATATATTATATGATATAATTCATAAAAATGGGTTATTAGTTTCTTCTAATAAAATGAATTTATTTAAAACAGAAATAAGATTTTTAGGACATACTATTAATGAAGAAACTATTATACCAATTAACAGGGGTTTAGAATTCTCTAATAAATTTTCTGACGAAATAAAAGATAAAAACAATTACAAAGATTTTTAGGATGTCTTAACTATATACATGATTTTTTCAAAGACTTAGGAATAATATGTAAACCATTATATGATATATTAAAAAAAAATCCTGAACCATGGTCAACAGAGCACACTAAAATAGTAAAACATATTAAAAGTTAAATAAAACAACTATCATGTTTAAATATTCCACATCCTAATGCTAAATTAATAGTAGAAACAGATGCTAGTAATTTAGGATTTGGTGGAATTTTAAAACAATCATTAAATAATAATAAAGAGCAATTAGTTAGATATTACCCTGGATCATGGAAAGAAACCCAAAGGAATTATTCTACTATAAAAAATGAAATATTAAGTTTTGTTTTATGTATTAAAAAAATTTGAAGATGATTTATATATGAAACATTTTTATTAAGAATTGATTGTTTATCTGCAAAACATATCTTAGAAAAGGATATAAAAAATTTAATTTCTAAACAAATTTTGCAAGATGGCAAGCATTATTAAGCAATTTTGATATTCAAATTGAATTTATAAAAGGAGAAAACAATTCTTTACCCGATTTTTTATCAAGGGAATTTTTACAAGGAACATAAGCTCATATTCTAAGAAGATTATTTTTGACAAATCAACGATTACCAAAGTCTTCTCGATTCTCAAGTTCATCCCAAACCTCACCATCACCATTACCAATTATAAATAGATTTACTCCTTTATCTCCAGCACCAAAACCTAGACCACCCTATGCTTCTGTTATTCAGACAAGGATTTTACCAAAGTCAATTATCCATCCAAATTCTTCAAAATCATCCGTAATCAATTCCTCACCCAACAAATCTAAATTTATTCCATATTCTATAAACCCTCATTATAAAATTATAAAAATATTAGAATCTTTAGAAGAAGAAAAGGTTTCTCAAAGCTTTCTGAGCCTTATAGATTACTTATATCCAAGAAATTGTCATTTTTATGATTCTGATAAAAAAACTAGAGAATATTATCAAGTTATACTTATTGATACAAGATCTGTCGATATTCAACATATTTTGAATTCTCAAGAACCATCAAAAATTGATTATTCTAAGATAAAAATTAGAAGAGTATTGACTTCTGAAGAATGTAAATCTAAACCATTTGTTCAGAAAACTCTTTCCAATTTTGATTCTTATCCTCAATACAATTATTACGATTATCAAGAAGCATGGGATAAAGTATTTTTAATAAGAAATTTCAATCATTCTTGGTTTATCCATTTTGATGTTCAATTCTCAAACAATTATCCAAGATGGTTTATTAAATGGTTTAGATATACGGGAATCATACCAGCAGCTTTTCCCAAGGAAATTTCTATAGCATTTAATAATTTTATAGATTATTTCAAGCAATAAGGAACTCCAGATTTTGAGTATACTCTACAGTTTATGACTAGATTTTGAATCCCTTGTATTTCTTCTTGGACATATCATTATCAACCACAACAAGAATTGTCTCTCCTTCTTTTAATGAGACATTATAGAAGTAAATGGTGGAGTAAATTTTCAATAGATAAAGCAAATATTACAGCAGTTCAGGATTATTGTAGATCTATTACAAATCAGCATGAAGGATCTCTAAAGTCTCCAGTTAATCAATCTCTTAATTTATATGAAGATCAAGATTATATTATTATACTACAATCATGTTCAACCCCAGAAGAAATGCAACGTATTATAAGTGAAATCTGACATTCTCCTTCTCCCTCAAAGATATCAATAACCGAAGGCAATATTCTCGAAGATTCTCAAGATCCATACGATGATATAGAAATATATAAAAAAATTATTTTTACAATTTTGATTTTAAAAAATTTTCTGTCAAGATTTTTTTTATACGATCAATTATTAAGCAAAATTACAATCAACTTTTCTGCAAAGGATATCAATTATTCAACATGAAGACAACCAACTTTTCTGCAAAGGATATCAATTATTCAACATGAAGACAACCAACTTTTCTCAATGGCAGACAACTCTTAATTATCAAGCCCATTCTAGAAATTTTCTCAAGGATTTTTCTACTATAAATAGAAGACTAAAATGTTTCAAGATTCATTTAAAAAAAATTTAGAAAAACCCTCATATGTATGAAAAAACCCTCTCAACCAAAACTTGTATTATCTACCACTCAATGCTCAAAAACTCTAGATTATCAAATTATTATAGCTCCATCCGATTGTAAGGAAATCATTTACACTTCCGATATTCAAGAAATAAAAGAAGGTACTTTTTAAAATATTATTGTTGTTTAATTAATGCTTATGCCATAATGCTATATTATTTTAAAAGATTACTTAATATATATGTTCCTATTATACACTTTAAATCTTCATGCTCTCGATCCTTAATATATGGTATCAGAGCCATGATGGAAGTAATGTTATTATGTCTAGAAAAAAATATTTTTACAATTTTGATTTTAAAAAATTTTCTGTCAAGATTTTTTTAGATGATCAATTATTCAGCAAAATTACAACCAACTTTCTGCAAAGGATATCAATTATTCAACATGACGACAACCAACTTTTCTGCAAAAGATATCAATTATTCAACATGAAGACAACCAACTTCCAACTTTTCTGCAAAGGATATCAATTATTCAGCATGATATATATAGGGTAAGGATCAATTGGTAACCTATACTAATTGAGATAACTTAATAACTCAATTTGATTGGTTGTTTAATAAAATGAATTTGAAATGTATGGTACATAATAGTTTTGGGAAAAATGAGTAAAAGAGATTTGTTTAAGGGTATTTTGGGTATTTGATGGGTGTACTTGATTTCATTTAAAAAAAGTTTACCCCCAATTATTTAAACCTTCATAACTTTTATATACATTATTATTTTTTTATAAAAATTACACCATTAAATTTGTCATATTTTTATCTTTAATTTAAGTATATTCTTGTCAATTTTTATTCAAAGTTTTCGAAATTACACTGTCACACCCCAATCTCTCACTTTACCTGATATAGTCACTAAATGACGCATGAAGTCGGTAACTTTTGTAACGTGTCGCGAAAGCTTGATGGTGTATCATACATCGATGGCAAACCATACACATGATATATTACATCATAACTAGAATATTATACATTAAGTTTCAACATCATTAACCAACATTAACCAGTTATGAGTTACTAAACATGTCTTGTGATCGTGCACCCTCACTTTCGCACTTGTTACCTTCTTCCTGAAAAAGGTTTTGTAATATAAAAGATCAGCAAGGATGTTGGTGAGTTCATAGATATGATAACATGATATGATATGATGTGACATGTTGAATATGTAGGCATTCACAACTTTATGAATATTATTCACCATGAAAACCCAAAACCAAAGCCTATGTGACTGTAATGTAATTAGCGGTAATACCCGAAGGTAAAACCTTAGCCTCACTCTTAGCCTCACTCTTAATGCCTACCGTATCATTAAACTGATTCTGAATCACGTATTTATTCAGAATCAATGTAATAAGATTATCAGTTCATTTGTAATGTTAAAATCATTGATTCGGTTTAGTAATTGAGTTCTCATACTCAATTGATTGCAAATTAATGATAATTGTATCCCGTTGTTAAAACCAGAATCCTAATCAACTTTCAGATCAAAAATCGGTTTTCCGGATTACGAAATTGATTGCAAAAATTGAGTTCGGAATGCAAAATTGATTAAGAATATGTTTTCGCATTGAATTTCAATGCTTAAATTAGGTCCTGTATTGAAACCGGAGTTTTAATCAGAAATCAGATAAAAATCGGGTCATCGGATTGCAAAATGGTTTGCAAAATCGAGTCTGGAACGCGAAATCGATTGAGAATATGCTTTCGTATTGCAAATCAATGCTTAAGTTGAGTTCTGTATTGAAACCGGAGTGTTAATCAGAAATCAGATAAAAGCAGGTCACGAGATTGCAAAACCGTTTGCGAAATCAAGTCTGGAACGCGAAATTGATTCAGAATATGTCATTTCTATTGAAAACGGATCATCGGATTACGAACCGGAGCGCGAAACGCAGTTCAGAACGCAAACCGGACGAAATTAGGGTTTCTGCCGGAATATTCCTTTTGGCCGGAATATTCGCCCGAATATTCCACCGGCAGCAACCCTTGCCGGAATGTTTGGCCGGAATCCGGCGGCGGCTCGACGGTGACCGGTGGTCGGCGGCGGTGGCTCGGTGGTGGCTCAGTGGCGGCTCAGTGGCCTTGGCCGATGTGGCTCGAGGATGGCCGAGAGTTCTCGGCAAAGGCCTTGGTCGCGATCTGGAAATGCTCGAGAACGGGGACATGTGTTTTGTGACAGTTGCATATGAGAATTACGTCATCAATAATGTAAGCACATTTTGATCATTCTAGAAATCCACGTTGATTTGATGATTGTAATTGTTACATATTGATAATAGGCGAGAAATGATGAACGTGGGCGAAAACCGTGCACAAAACGGAGTCCTGGATTGCCCGGAATCGAAAAACGAAGAAAAATTTCTAAGTGTTGATCGAATGGGCTCGTCGCGGTACGCGACAGGGGAATTGAGCTTCCTTCGCGGTACGCGATGCTTGGAAATTATCTGAAATTCCCGAAAATCTTCGCGGTACGCGAAGACCTTTTTGGCACCTCGTCGCGGTACGCAACGGGTGTGGCGGTGCAGTGATCTGATCTACTTCATTAGATTTCATGCAAAAATTTTTATTTTCTTATCACTTCGCACAAACTCGCTTCTCAGACGAAGAACATCAATTTTCCACCATCCAAACTCCATTTTAAACCCATCAGAAGCCGTGGATCGCACCAGGAATCATTTCTACAAGTTCTGATCGTTGTTTTAACCGCAGAAATCCGTCAGATTAGGTAATGATCCGTTTAAACCTTCTAGTTTGATTTTGATTGATTAGATCTTGATTTTGAACGTAATGACATAGTTAGGATTGTTGATAATTGCCTAGATGATGGCTAGGATTGATTATAAACAAAGAACACGAAGTTTTAACGGTTAAATACTTGTTTTGATCCGTTGTAATGCCCGGTTTGCATGAAACCATATCCATGATTATAATGGTTTAATCCATTTGATTATAACAATGTAGGTGATTAGTTGGATTAATCCTTGAAATGCAAGGTTAAATCCAAGTGTTTCAAACTAATCACGATCATTAACATACTCATTGGAACGATTATCTGATGTTTATGACAACAGTCAGATTAGTATGTTAAACTTGGTTATTACACCTATTCTGATGCTACATTGTGATATTTCATGATAATTGGGTAATCAATAACAAGGATTAATCATTTCTAAGCCATTAAACCATATAGAAACTGTTTTAGCATTATAATCAACAACATTAACTATTTGGTTAATCCAAGACTATTCTGATTAATCAAGAGTGTCATCAACCTTGTATTAGGAATCTAATGCAATGTAGGTTCCTACATTATCATACATTGTATGATATGATAACAAATTAATCAATTAAAAATTTAATATCGGTTTGATGACTTACAAAGCAATGTCTTTGACATTGAACGTTCAGAAAGATCTAATCTGTAAACTAGAACATAAATAACTCATTAAATATAACTAAATGCAGAATCATCTCTTTGTTATCAGCTTCGAGATATTTTGCTACCTTTATATCATCAGGTGAGTTTCGTACAACCCCTTTTTCTTTTTAATGTTTTATAAACATCGGGGTATAATTGCTGAACTTTTCTTGATCATATAATATGTGTCACTGTTATCTTTGTGATTTCATGTGATTGTTTAGAACTTGTGGATTTCATGGGATTTTGCCTGTAGAACTGAACTCTATCATGGAACTAAAAGTCCTCATTCTTAAACTGTATCTAGTGAACCCATGTGTGGCAGAACAGAAAACACTGATAGTACTATTGGTTGACACCCAATTCGCTGGGAGGATTGCATCTCCCCTTGTGTGAATGTTTGTTATCTGTTTCCAGAACTTCTTAATGGTATGATAGACATTAAGACAATGAGGCACTAAGATATGTATCGACGGGTAATATCTTGAGAACAGAACAGATCGTCCGAAAGGAACTAGATACGGGTCCCATGGTTATCCGGAACTGAACTTTTGAGAACATGCTTATCATATCATATTGTTTTAAATTGAACTGTCGAACTCACCAGCTTTGTGCTGACGTTTTAAACTCAACATTTTTGCAGGACAACGGTGACGACATGGTGAGGATGCACTTCACTTAGTTGAACTTAAATGTACTAGATTGTGTAATAAACCTAGCTGTTAAGTTGATGTATTTACGAATCCTTGTAATATATTTATTTTAAGTAAATCTGTGTGCTTATGATATCGGATCAAGTAAGTCACCCCTCATGTCACACCCTTGTCATTGCGGAAGCGTACCGTGTGACTTTCAAGGTTTCATAGTCATTGTTTACAACAAAACACACATATGTTTCTATATTACAGAGAAATTTTACTACATTAGTCCAAACCTAATGTAACAACAGCTATAACTGAGTTTGACGTGTATACTATACTATGTTTCACTCTGTTGAGTCTAATTCTCATAGACTCTACTAAATGTCTCCAATGATTGAACTCCCAGCTCCACCCCTGTATCATTATGCATCTGAGAAAACATGATTTTAAAACAATCAGCATATTGCTGGTGAGTTCACAAGTTTATTTATCAAAACGTATGTAATGTATCCAAACAATTCAAATGTTTTCATAAAATAAGTTAAATAATATTCATGTCCCAAACTGGGTGTAAAACATTGGTATCCAGTGCGAACATTGTTCCTTCCAACAATGTCGTGTTTAGTTCCCGACCAACTGTCCAATTATAACTCCTGGGCTCCCGTAACCGAGCTGACGAGTTCAGTGTTTGCCCCTTCCCAATGTCCTTGTCGCAAGACATTGTGTGTTTAGCCTTATTGAGCGCCCGCTCGACATCCAGTCGTGGTTTTAGCTACGAACCACGGGCGAGGATTGTCAATCACAAATAGAATCTATTCTCAATAATCACGCCCCCCCCACGGTTAACGGTTACAGAATAGGGGACTTAGCGACAAATGTGTAACCCGTGAAAAAATGACAAGTTTGGTCATATGTTTCGCCCCACTATCACGTGTTTCAACCAAATGTTTTACAACGCTTTCGTTTTCGTGTTTCACAAAATGTTTCAAAAGTGTTTCAGCGCTTCACATGATGCAAATAAGTTTTCATGTTTCACAAAGTGTAGCGAAATCGTTTCAGAGTTTCACCTGATCAAATCAGGTATCATGTTTCACCAAATGTATCAAAATCGTTTCAGAGTTCCACCTGATCTAATCAGGTTTCATGTCTCACAAAATGTATCAAAAGAGTTTCAGAGTTCCACCTGATCAACTCAGGTATCATGTTTCACCAAATGTATCAAAATCGTTTCAGAGTTCCACCTGATCTAATCAGGTTTCATGTTTCACAAACTGTATCAAAATCGTTTCAGAGTTCCACCTGATCTAATCAGGTTTCATGTTTCACAAAATGTATCAAAATCGTTTCACAATAATCAGGATATTTCAAATGAAATTTTATGTTTTCTCATTCCCCGAGTTCAAAAGCTAAAATACAGAAAAGGGGTTCGTGAACTCACCTGAGTTGATTCAAATCAATAGCAATGCACAACATTCGTATCACTAGTTCTTGAACTCTAAACCTGTGTGTCATTAGAGTTCTATGAGTTACTTAAGCTTAATCTGACTCTCAGAACTTTCCTTGACGTTGAACGTCAAGGACATTACAGCTCAAGTCATCAATCTTATCTAAAATGTTTAATCAGTTTCCTTAGTTTAACATCTCACAACGTATGTTAACTGAGAACCTATAATGATTTAGGTTCTTATTAAAAAAACTTATAACTTGTTGGTTTATTCACGACATTCCCAGATTAACCAAATTAGTATTGTTGTTGATTATATCACCAAAACAATTTCTCAATGGATTCCAGGTTTAGAAATAGTTAATCCTTGTCATTGATCATTCCAAAGAATGATCAGGACAATCACAACCATTGTTATAATCAAATGGTTAAAACCATTATGATCTATGATATGGTTTCATGATAATCGGACATTATAACGGATCAAAACAAAGATTTCACCGTTAACCTGTAGTTCTTGATTTCTAACTATTCCTAGCCATCATCTAGGCAATAATCAACAACAATAACCATGATATCACTGTTAAAATCTAGATCTAATTCATATTTTATCAAACTAATAGAAGAGGTCGAATCGTTACCCTTTAGAACGGATTGCTCAGATGAAAACGATGATCAGGACTTGTAGAAACGTTCCCTAACTTGATCCGGATGTTTAAATGGCTTCAAAACTGAGATTTGGGGGTAAAAGTTTGAGTTTAGGCGTCTGGAAGTCGAGTTGATCGACCAGAAATGAAATCTGATCAAGAAAATCAGATTTTTATGCGTTCTGGTCCGTCGCGTACCGCGGAGGATTTCCTTCGCGTACCTCCGCCGCCTTAGTTAGTTTTCAATTTTGTTTTCGCGATTCCGGGAGCACATGAACTCCGTTTTACGCGCCGTTTTCGCCCACGTTCACGATTTTTCGAGCTCTTTCCAATTATTATAATTTCAAGACTGAAAAGTTCAAAATATATGATCTCTTATTTAACGCTATATTCGAATCAATGTATCTTGAAATCGGAGCCTCGTTTCGAAATTTCGCTTACACTCATTTTCTTTATTTTCAAGTTATGATTCTAACCTAGAATTTGTGAGTTGTCACAGTCTCCCCCCGTTATGTGAATTTCGTCCCGAAATTCGGTTTGTTCATCTCAATACTGATGTGTCATCAAACAAATGGGGGTATTTAAGTTTCATCTGATCTTCGCGTTCCCAGGTAAATTCAGGTCCTCGCCTTGAGTTCCAACGGACCTTTACTATCGGAATACGACTTTGTTTCAACTGTTTCACTTCTCGATCCATGATTTCCACCGGTTCCTCTATGAAGTGTAATTGATCATCGATTTGGATTTCTTCCAACGGTATCACGAGCGTTTCATCTGACAAACACTTCTTAAGATTTGATACATGGAATGTGTCATGCACCCCACTGAGTTCCGGTGGTAGTTTGAGTTTGTACGCAACAGGTCCAACCTTTGCAATGATTTCAAATGGCCCTATGTATCGAGGGTTCAATTTGCCACGTTTTCTGAATCTTACAACTCCTTTCCAAGGTGAGACCTTCAACATGACATGGTCTCCCACTTGGAAAGACAATGGTTTGCGTCTCACATCAGCGTAGCTTTTCTGACGATCTTGTGCAGCTTGTAGTCTGTCTCGAATTTTGAAGATTTTATCTGTCGTTTCCTGAATGATTTCTGGCCCCGTGAGTTGACTTTCACCAACCTCAGTCCAGCATATAGGGGATCGACATTTACGGCCGTACAATGCTTCAAATGGTGCTGCCTTGATGCTCGTATGATAGCTATTGTTGTATGAGAATTCGATCAAAGGAAGATGTGTATCCCAACTGCTTCCAAAATCAATCACACATGCTCGAAGCATGTCTTCCAATGTTTGGATAATCCTTTTGCTCTGACCATCCGTTTGAGGGTGATATGCGGTACTCATATCCAAACGAGTACCCAATGCATTCTGTAGGGTCTGCCATACTCATGAGGTGAATTTACTGTCTCGATCTGAGATGATGGAGGTCGGAATCCCATGTTGGGAAACTACTTCCTTGATGTAAAGCCTTGTGAGTTTATCCATCTTATCTGTTTCCTTCATAGGCAAGAAATGCGCAAACTTTGTGAGACAATCGACTATTACCCAGATAGTGTCATTGCCGCTAGAAGTTATGGGTAGTTTCGTGACAAAGTCCATTGTAATCTGATCCCACTTCCATTGTGGAATCTCTGGTTGTTGCAACAACCCTGATGGTTTTTGATTCTCAGCTTTAACCTTAGAACATGTTAGACATTTGCTAACATTCAAAGCGATGTCAGCCTTCATGTTGGGCCACCAATACAGCTCTTTGAGGTCATGATACATTTTATCAGAGCCAGGGCGTACAGAGTATCGAGACTTGTGAGCTTCATCCATTAATAAGCTCCTTAGGTTCCCAAAGTTTGGTACCCAGACTCTATTTGCAAAGTAGCGAGTTCCATCAGTCTTGACCTCAAATTTCTTATCCAAACCTCGCAAAGATTCATTTTTTTTCTTTCAAATTTTCTTTCTTAAGAGCTTCAAGTTGGGCATTTTGAATTTGAGCAGTAAGACTTGTTTGAATAATCATTCCCAAAGCTCGCACTGGTAATGTCTTGGTTCGCTCTTTCCTGCTCAAAGCATCTGCAACAACATTTGCCTTGCCAGGATGGTAGCGAATATTGCAATCATAATCATTGAGTAATTCAATCCAACGACGTTGTCTCATATTCAATTCTTTTTGATCGAAGATATGCTGGAGACTTTTATGGTCAGTGTAAATAGTACACTTTGTACCATAAAGGTAGTGTCTCCATATTTTGAGTGCGAACACTACAGCTCCTAGTTCCAAATCATGCGTAGTGTAGTTCTCCTCATGTGTTTTGAGCTGCCGGGATGCGTATGCAATGACTTTGTCTTTCTGCATTAGCACACAACCCAAGCCTTGATGTGATGCATCACAGTACACTATGAAATCCTCTGTTCCTTCAGGTAGTGATAAAATAGGTGCACTGCATAGCTTTTGCTTTAACAATTGAAATGATGTCTCTTGCTTGTTGCTCCATTCAAATTTCTTACCCTTTTGTGTCAGTGTAGTCAGTGGTAAAGCTATCTTGGAGAAACCTTCAATGAATTTTCTATAATATCCTGCTAAGCCGAGAAATTGACGTACTTCCGTCGGGGTCTTGGGTGCATTCCAATTCTTGATAGCTTCAATCTTGGCAGGATCAACATGTATTCCTTTTCGATTAATTACATGCCCAAGGAATTGTACTTCTCTCATCCAAAATTCACATTTGGAAAACTTGGCATACAGTTTTTCATTTCTTAGCAACTCCAGAATAAGCCTGAGGTGCTGCTCATGATCTTCTTTAGTCTTGGAATAAATGAGTATATCATCGATGAACACAATGACAAATTTGTCCAAGTACGGTTTACAGACCCTATTCATAAGGTCCATAAAAACTGCCGGGGCATTCGTCAATCCAAACGGCATAACCAAGTACAGGATCAGACTTAGATCCTAGTGAGGTTAGACGACACCCCGAGCTCTAGTACAGGATCAGACTTAGATCCTAGTGAGGCTTCATCTGCAGCTTCTCAGGCGACCCCTGCCGGGCCACACACACCATCATCCCCCAGGCCTGTTACACCACCACCACCATCACCAGTACTACCACCAGCAGCCCCCATTCTACCCAGTCCCCCTCATTCACCCCTGGTTCATACTTCTGCTGAGAGGAGACAGGACTCCTCTCCACGGAGAGTCCCCGCGTGGGACGGATTATGACGGATGCGGGGACAAGCCCGCAAGACTACGGGGCTACCCCCGAGACATCAGATGGCTCCCCGAGATGAGTCACAGACCATACATGAGGTGGGAGAATCCTCTCACCAAGCTGAGTGGAGAGCCCAGCTACAGCAGGTCACTCAGGATCTGCAAGGGATGCGTCAGGATATACAGCAGCAGAGTGATATGATAGGCGATACCCGTAGCACTGTTTTAGAGAGTTTGACTTCTCACTTGACCATTATAGATCGAGTGAACACATTAGAGGTAGACACACAGGCGTGGAGGACTTCGGTGGAGGAGCGGTTGCGTAGGACGTGGGTGCGAAGGATTATTGCTACCTTTTGGCAGCAGGTTGAGTTGTTGAGGGCAAGAGTGGTAAGGGTGAGAGAGTTTCTGGTTTGGCTTGGGATGGCCAGTTTCGAGACTAAGATGATAGTTTTGGGCGTGATTATGGCGACAGTAGCCATGGTGTTTTCCTGTTTATCGTACTTTTTACGATAAGTATGTTTATGCAGTTCTTTTTGGGATATCTTATGTACAGACGAATAGGTTGTTAGTGTGTGATGTAGAGGGGAAGTTTTGATTGTGAAATGGATCCCCGGTAGTTAGTGTTGATGTATCGTTTCTGATAGTTCTTGTATTTAAACTTTGTGATGTATAAAACTATGGTAGGTAATAACATGGGTGTTTTTATAAATCTGTCTATGTACTGAACTATGTGTGTGATGTGTGAACTATAATTAATTCTTCTATGTGAGAACATAACTGTATATGAACGTATCAATATGAGAACATGTCAAACTAAAAACATATATTTCGCTGAAATACAGTACGAGAGCAATACTGTATGCGAATATATCGAACTAAAAATATATATTTCGCTGAAATACAGTACGGGAACAATACTGTATGTGAATATATCGAACTAAAAATATATATTTCGCTGAAATACAGTACGGGAGCAATACGGTATGCGAACATATCGAACTAAAAACATATATTTCGCTGAAATACAGTACGGGAGCAATACTGTATGCGAATATATCAAAATAAAAGCATATATGTCGCTGAAATACATTACGGGAACAATACTGTATGCGAACATATCTGTTACTAAAGTACCGTACGAGAGCCATACTGTACGAGAACATATCTAATTGTGAACATATCTGTTACTAAAGTATAGTACGAGAGCCATACTGTACGAAAACATATCTATTGTTTGTATGAAAACTTAGTGCATGAACTGAGAACATATCAGAGAACTTGTGTGAGAACATATCCTAGTCCTGTATGAATATATCTCTAAAAACATGTGCTGCAATGCAATGAGCTGGGTAATACTCTAACATGTTTTTGAAATAATAGGACTAAGTATAACTACGAACATCTGTGTGATCTGTGTGTATTGAGAACATGTCTGGACTAAATTCATGTAGTTATACTGTATTCTTTATAATCACATTTCAATATAAATTTTCAGTGTAACTGAATATGATTGAATTTATGTGATAGAACGGGTTATATCTTTAATGTTCTTAAACTGACCTGAGTTTGTCTGCTTGTGAGCAGATTAATGGCTCCTAAACGAGGTCGACCAGCTAAGAAAGCTGCTCAGAACATTACAAACTCTGAACAAAATAAAATCCCACCTATGAATGTTGAATCGAATCCGGATCCGCATGTTCAGTTACTGCTCCACCAGTGAACCCTGGAGCAAGCACTATTCCACCTGCTGGTACAAGTGGATCTGAAACAAATGAAGCTATGATAGCACGAATTGTGCGTGAACAATTATCTGCTTGTGGGGTTTTGACACAACACCAACCACATATCACCGCAGGTTCTGGTGGGGAACACGATCATGCTGAACATAATGCTACTGGTGGTCACGTTGAAACTCATACTACCACCGGTACAACAAACCCAAAAACAACTGTTCCTGATCCACCACAGCAAGGGTGTACATATAAGTACTTTGCTTCTTGCAACCCTCCTACTTTTACAGGCAAGGAAGGAGCGGCTGGTCTTTTACGGTGGATTGAGGAGATGAAAACCAAACTCAAAATCAGCCAATGTTTGGCAGAGCATAAGGTGTCTTATGCTGCATGTTCTCTGAAAGACTCAGCTTTGACCTGGTGGAATACCCAGGCCAAGACTTTGGGTTCAGCTACAGTTGACTTAATGGGCTGGAATGATTTCAAAACTCTGATTAGATCAGAGTATTGCCCAATCACTGAAATTCAAAAACTCCAGGAGGAATTCTGGAATCATTTTATGATCGGTGTTGATTGTCTGGCTTACACCGATCGGTTTCATGAACTTACTTGTTTACTTCCCGATATGTTTCCTACGGAAGCAGCTTTAATCAAGAAGTACATTAAGGGTTTGATTCCCCAGATTCGGGGAATGGTGACTGCTGCTAAACCTACAACTCTGAAACATACGATTCTTTTGACCACTAAGCTTACCAATGAGGCGGTAAGGAGTGGTACTCTGTCTTTGAAACCTCAGACGGCTCACAGCTGTAGTGATGTCGGTACCTCAAATGTGTCGAAAGGTACCAAACGAAAGTGGTTTGGCAAAACCAAGGCTAAGGCTCCGGCTGAGATCACCCAAAGCAAGCCAACTGTGAAAAACTATGGTGCTGCTATTCCTGAGAGGAAATGTGACAGTTGCGTACGAAGAATTCGGCATTAATGACGTGAGCACATTTGGTCGTGCTTGAAATCCACGAGGATTTAGTAACTTTTGTTATTGGGGATTGATAGTATGTGAAAAATGATGAACGTGGGCGAAAACCGTGCGCAAAACGGAGTTCGTATGCTCCCGGAATCGCGAAACGAAGTTTAAATCAAATATTGGAAGAAAAACACGCCAGGCGGTACGCCTAACCCCCAACTCTCCAGTTCAGGCTATGCGCCCAGGGACTATGTCGGTTAAAACTTTGTTTAAGTCGATCAGAATGCATTGAAACCTTCAAAAAACGATATTTCTTCACCTTGGACGACTTCCAGACGTTATTTCTTCCCCCTAACACCTCAAATCTTCATTTCAAAGTCTTCCAAATATCCCGATCGTGCCACGGATCGTATTTTCAAGTCCTGATCGTTGTTATACGCGCAGAAATTCGTCAGAACAGGTAACGGTTCATTTTAACCTTCTAGTTTGATTTTGATTGATTAGATCTTGATTTTGAACGTAATGAGATAGTTAGGATTGTTGATTATTGCCTAGATGATGGCTAGGATTGATTATAAACGAAGAACACGAAGTTCTAACGGTTAAATCCTTGTTTTGATCCGTTGTAATGCCCGATTTTCATGAAATCATACCCATGATTATAATGGTTTAAACCATTTGATTATAACAATGTAGGTGATTAGTTTGATTAATCTTTGAAATGCAAAGGTTAAATCCAAGTGTTTCAAACTAATCATAATCATTAACATACTCATTGGAATGATTATCTGATGTTTGTGATAACAGTCAGATTAGTATGTTAAATCTGGTTATTTCACCTATTCTAATGCTACATTGTGATATTTCATGATATTTGGGTAATCAATAATAAGGATTAATCATTTCTAAGTCATTAAATCATCTAGAAACTGTTTTAGCATTATAATCAACAACATTAACTATTTGATTAATCTGAGATTATTCTGATTAATCAAGAGTGTCATCAACTTTGTATTAGGAATCTGAATCAGTATAGGTTCCTACATTATCATACATTGTATGATATAACCTTAAATTAATTAATTATATAATTAATATCGAGTTGATGATTTACTAAGCAATGTCTTTGACATTGAACGTTCAGAAGGATCTAATCAGTAAACTAGAACATAAATAACTTATTAAAGATAACTAAATGCAGAATCATCTCTGTACTATCAGTTTGGTGATACTCTGCTACCCTATTATCATCAGGTGAGTTTCGTACAACCCCTTTTATTTTTAATCTTTTATAAACATCGGGGAAACTCTGCAAACTGTTGTCTGAACATATGATATGCATCAATGATATCTGTGTGATTTCATGTGATTTTGTGGGATTTCATGGGATTTTGCCTGTAGACTGAACTCTATCATGGAACTGAAAGTCCTCATTTTTGAACTGTATCTAGTGAACCCATGTGTGGCCGAGCAGAAAACATTGATAGTACTATTGGTTGACACCCCATTCGCTGGGAGGGTTGCATCTCCCCTTGTGTGAATGTTTGTTATCTGTTTCTTGAATTTCTTAATAGTATGATAGACATTAAGATAATGAGGCATTAAGATATGTACCGACGGGTAATATCTTGAGACAGACTAGACGTCCGAAAGGAACTAGATACAGGTCCCATGGTTATCCGGAACTGAACTTTTGAGAACGTGCTTATCATATCATATTGTTTTAAAATGAACTGTCGATCTCACCAGCTTTGTGCTGACGTTTCAAACTCAAACCTTTTTGCAGGTAAGCAGTAATAGCCGGTGAGGATGCACTTTTGAGATATTTGCACTTTAATAATTAGTATTGTAATTAAATAAATATAGTTGTAATGTGGTTGTGATTGCGACACCCTGGTAATGTATTTACTTTTAGTTAATCTGTGTGCTTATGATATTGGTTCAAGTAAGTCACCCCTCACCTCGGAGACATCACCACTATGCTTCCGCAACCGGTTCAGTGACGTCAGACCAGACTGGAGGTGACGAGGGGTGGGGGTGTGACAGGGTGGTATCAGAGCCACAGGTTATAGAGAATTAGGTTGACTTAGAGACCTAGACTATAACCATAGGCTCGTATAGTTACACAGAGAGCACCGAACGTAACAATTGAACAAAACTTGTTTTTGAATTAAGCCAGAATAATCAAGTAGTACAAATTACAGTTTTGACTGGCCAGCACAACTGGAATTTGCAACACTTGTGCGTTCTAGTTTACTTTAATTCAAGCAGAACCTCAATAACTATAAAGACGAATAGTTGCGTTAAGATAGGAGGACGTCTCATATCATGTGTATGTTGAATGTTATTATTCAATATATTTTTTTCATGGTACTGATTCGAGTATTCTGTTTATACAGCGATGGCAGATCAAGGAGAGAGATACATTTATCAGCGGTTTCCTTACGTGATACTAGACGATACCCCGAGCTCAAGTTCGGGTTCTGACTCCGATCCATCGGAGGCATCTGCAGCTGCTTCTCAGGCTGATGCACCTGTACCACCAGCACCAGCACCAGCACCTGAACCAGCACCTATGCCATCTCCACCGAGAGCTCCAGCATGGGATGGACTCAGACGTATGCGAGGTCAAGCTCGCAAGACGACAGGTTTTCCTATTAGACGTCAGATGGCGCCTAGGGATGAGCCTGACACTGTACATGAGGTAGGAGAGTCCTCACAGCAGGCGGAGTTTAGGGCACAGCTTCGCCAGGTGACTTTAGATCTTCAGGGGACTCGACTAGAGTTACAGGAGTCTCGTGCTATTGGGGAAGATACACGTACCACTGTGTTCGAGATACTCACATCTCATCTGTTGTTGATGGAACAGATGAATGCACTGGATGCTGGCTCGCAAGCTTGGCGGGCTATGATTGAGGAGAGGATGAGGAGAACCATGATTCAGGGGATGATAGCTGCATTCTGGCAGCGAGTGATAGTGATGAGAGGAGTGATGATGGGAGTGCTAGAGGGCATGAGCTTAGAGGCTAGGTTATTATGTGTGGCTATAGGGTTGGTCATTATAGCCATGGTGTTGGACGGATTATGGTACTTTCTGCGGTGAGGGTTGATTGGAGTCGGAACAGTTGTGACTTTATTGTACATATGATGTGATATAGTGTGATCAGTAGTTATGAGAGCGGGATATTTTGGTATGAACAGATCCCGAGTTTGTGAGTTGTAATGTATGATGTTGTTAGGTTGGTATATTATGACTTTTGGTTGTATCGAAACTTGGTATGTATAAAACTACGGTACTGTAATATATGGGTGTTTTTGTATATCTGTTTGTACAATGAACTTTGTGTGTGAACTATAATTGATTTTTCTGTGTGAGAACATGTTGAACTAATATATATATTTCGCTGAAATACAGTACGGGAACAATACTGTATGCGAATATATTGAACTAATATATATATTTCATTGAAGTACAGTACGGGAACAATACTGTATGCAAATGTGTCTGTAACTTAAGTACAGTACGAGAGCCATACTGTACGAGAACATGTCTAAATTGTGAACGTGCCTGAATTGTGAATGTGTCTGTAACTTAAGTACAGTACGAGAGCCATACTGTACGAGAACATATCTATGGTCTGTATGAGAACTTAATGTATGAACTGAGAACATATTAGAGAACTTGTCTGAGAACATGTCCTAGTCCTGTATGAACATATCTTTAAAAACATGTGTTGCAATGTGTAACATTTGTGCATATAGTCATGTAGTTGTAAACAGTATTAGAACAGTGTCTATTCATGGTTCAGTTCATCAATGTGATTCGTATGTTCAAAATGTGTGCTTGTGTGTTACAGGATCTTAGTAATCAGAAAACAAGTATGTATTATTTATTTACAGTCGATTTCACTAAGCAAGAACAGTAACTTGTTATATCGAAACAGTGGTGGGCAGCGAGAGTGAGCCCTATACATATACTGCGTTCGGTGTAACAGGTTAGTGTTAGTGCGTAGTGTTGAGACGAATAGTATAACAATTAATTAATTCAACCAAGATCGTAATCTGTAAGCGAGACTGAGTATAGTTATGGGTGACGATCCATAATAATACGAATGTTGAACTTATAATTACGATTAAACGACTCTAAATAATTAATACGATCGTAAAACGTACGCGATTGCGGGTATACACGTAATTTCGAATGTTTAACGATCCGACAACACACGAAGAGTAAAAATAATTATATTAATTATTTTATATTTTTACAATTTTGAAACTCATCATTTTAATGAGTTTAACAACTCTTTTATTCTTAAACCGCGTAAAATACGCGTTACGTTTCGGAAACGCGAACCGAGCAACCGAAACGAACCCGGATACTACCCGGACTATAAAAGCCTTGAACAAGGCTAATTTTCTCATAAATGCACCCAACAACCCATTCTCTCTCTACAATTCCCGTCTACCCTCTCTCTCTAGAAAACGAACTTCAATCGCGCGTATCTCACTCGTTTCTCAACGGATTTCGACGTTCTTGGTGTCCACGCGAAGCTCTAGACAAACTCTACACGAAAGTACAAGATTTACGCAGCTTTGTCCAGCCAAAAACGAGGTATGAGCCTTGGAAAGATTCGGGAAATAGGGTTTTCATTTGGTTGTTGCGTGTTTTGCTCAAACCCGAATCCAAAACCGGTTTTTACTTCACTATCTTGTATTCGCACATACAACGAACCTCCACGAAGTCACTACAACTTAGATCGAGGTCTAGATCCATGGTTTGAGGAGAGTGGTGGTCGCATGTTACAGGTTCGTCGAAGGTTCATGAGTCGAACCTCCCAACCAGCTCTTGGCCGAACCCCATGGACATAGCGAACCCTTCCTGGTTCGCTGGGTGATCAGCCGAACCCTGGAGTCTCCACGAAGCTGTGAGGAGTTTCTCTGCTGCCCACGAACCCCTCTAGTCGAACCCTTGGCGAACCAGTTCTCTCCCACGAACCCTACATGAAGATCCTTCACGAACCTTGCATGGTTCGTGGCATGCACAGTGAACCCTAATCACATCCACGAACCCTGGGCATGCAAACGAACCTTGTATGGTTCGTTGGTCAGTGTGGCGAACCCCCTGTGCATACCACGAACCCTCTAGATTATGCCCATGCAGACGAACCATTTGTTTAGGCGAACCCTTGTCTAGTCATCACTAGCAGCGAACTATCATGAGCCGTATGACCTGGCCGAGCCCTCATGCCCGACTTGCGAACCCTGATTGTCGAACCTATGACCGAACTTGTCTATTATCACTAGGAGCCGAACCTTGTTATGATTGTTGGCCGAACCTTAGGTCACCAATATGAAGGGTTCGCTGCCAAGTATGGCAGCCCATTGGTTTTTCGGCCCAACCCCACCATACTCGGCCCAACTCCATTGTATATGGCCCAATTGAGTATTAAACTTCGGTCCACATGAGGGGAAGCTCAATTTAATTCCATCCGGCCCAAACCAATCATAGTTGGCCCATGTTATTTCCTTTGACCCATTTAGTGACTTTCGGCCCATTAAAATCTTTAATTGGCTTAATATCAACTTTAGTTTGTTCCAAGGCCTATATACATGTGTTGAGACCAAACCTATATTCAATTGGCCCAATAGCACATTCAATTGGCCCATGGTCGATCTAAGTGGGCCATGGTCTTGTTAAGCCCCATGGTTTATGGGTTTAAGGCCCAAATTGTGTTGGCCCCGACTTATGATATTGTGAATTGATCACGAAGAGGTTAAGTGACAACTTAACATAATCGAGAGATCAATTCATAATCACAAAGATTTGAAATCAATTGAACATCTTTTCACAACAAATGGTAATCAATGGCTATCAAATTCATGAACAAATATCATTTATGCATAAGAATTATGCATCAAAGAGCATTTCATAAGTTTCTTGGACCCATGATCAATCAAATGACTCAAAGCATAACATTCAAGTTTTCACAACAATCAAATCATGAGAACACAAGTCAATCAATGAATCAAAGTTATACAATTATAAATCCTATATCTTATGTATGATTACAATGTTATAGGAAACAATTAGAAGTCCTGTTTGCTACTTGCTAACTGTTTAGTTCAGAGTCTACTGCAGACAGGTGAGAACTTTAGCCCCTCTTTTACTGTTTTATAACTGTTTTGGGGTGGAACACGTGATCAAAACCGCTATTTCAATCTTGTTTCATGGCACAGTTTATGTGTATTCATAAGCATTACAAGTTTATCTTATGAATCCAAGGAATTCTTCAACTGTTTAAGGAACTGTCAACTGTTTTAAAGGAAATCATTCACTGTTAAACTTTTATTAATAAAAAGGATTTATAAATTGTTTCTTTGAAATGTTTTATAATAGTTTCATTCAAATGTTCTTTTAAAGATTAAATGTTTTTATATAAATGGTTTCATAAACTCTTCTTTTGTTATAAACCTTGTTGTTATACAAGGTCATCACATCATGGTATTCAAAACAAGTGGTTCACAATATGGTACTCAAATTCATTGGTTCAAAACATGGTATTCAAGTCAAGTTGTTCACATCATGGTATTCAAATCAAGAGATCCATTTCATGTTACATAAACAAAGGATTCAACTCGTGGAGTTAAATCCAGGTTTTCAATAAGACATTAACACATCCGGTTAAAGTAAGATTCAGAAAACATGGTGTCCATTGTTGTAAACAAACTTATAAACCCATCAAGTATCATATTCATTAGCGTTAGTACTGGGTGATCACAACAAGGGAAAACGGACACATTGTTTCTTATCCAGGATGGAGTTAGCTTTTAAATTTGTTTTAAAAGCTAACTGCAGGTCTGGTGTCATATGGTTATCAAAACTGCTGACGTATTATCTAACTCCAAACGTGGTTTGGGACTTGATATTATTGGCTTTCGTGCGAACAGTGATTGGACTGTTTACACTCATTTTTCTTACTTGATGTTAGTTTGGGTTGCAGCTCATCCGTGTGAATCTTATGATGCTTTAACTTACCTATGTCTTATATCATATAACTCATGTTTACAAACGTTTAAACCTATTGTTCTCACCAACTACGTCTGTAGTTGACAGTTACTTTTCACGTGTTTCAGGTAATCAGGTTTAAGACATTCTCAGGGACAACTAAGGAGACCATTCTAAGATAGAACAAGATGAAGAAACATGCTAGGATGAAATAGAAACTCACTAAATCCTAATTGTTTGATTGTCTTGTTTGAAGTCTTCTTTTGTAACTATATTTTGGGTCTATAGTTGTCTTTATTTTGATAGATAGTTGTCTGTAACTAAACAATTGTCTTAACATTATGAAACATAGTAATCCATTGTGGTTGTTCTTATTCAATACTTGTGCATGAATCAACTGTTCATACGTCACCGCGCCGTGGATTCCGCACGCGGCGCAGGGGTGTGACAGGTTGGTATCAGAGCCAAGGTTGTAGGGAACTAGGAAAAACCCAATGTTTAATGACCTAGACTATAACCTAAGCTACCCAATAGGACTAAGTGCTATAGGCTTGAGGATACTTAGGATCTAAGTAACTTAAGTAAGCATTAAGTCTACATTAAGCTTGAAAGATCTTAGGACATTTTACTAAGATTAGATATCAAGTCAAAGAATTTGAATCGGACTTCTATAATTTTAGAAACCGAATTAAATTCTCACACATATGCATTTAAGGATTTCAGAGGCAAGGATCTGTATTCTTAGTATCCTTGATCTGAAATTCTCACACAGAGATCATTATAGAAATTCAGAGGCAAAGATCTGTAGTTTCAGTATCTTTGATATGAATTTCTTGTCATATTCATTATGGGATTTAGAGGCAAAGATCTATTAATTTAGTATCTTTGATCTAAGATCCTTGTCATATTCATTATGGGATTTAGAGGCAAAGATCTATTAATTTAGTATCTTTGATCTAAGATCCTTGTCATATTCATTATGGGATTTAGAGGCAAAGATTGTTATCTTTGATCTGAAGTCCTTGTCACATTCAGTATAGGAATTCAAAGGTCAAGATCTATTAACTTAGATTCTTGATTTGAAATCCTTGTCATATTCATTATAGGAATTCAAATGTCAAGATCTATTAATTTAGAGTCTTGATTTGAAATCCTTGTCATTGTTATCATTGTTATCATTATCAGGTGTTCATTATCATAGGAACTTTATAACTTAGAATCTGTGTAACAGTATTGTTTGGTTGAAGTTCTCACAAGAGATCATTATACTCGATACTGTAGGTATTGAGAACCTAGGTTAATTAACCTAGGACACATATACAGAAACCTAAGGTTTTAATTTCAAAGTAAATTAAGAACCATGGTTTACATAATCATAATCATAGTCACAGAACAAGAGGCAATCATGAGACAATCATAATCAATCAACAGTTGGAATCTTAGCCCCAAATATAGACGACGGATTAACGCTGACGTGTTGAGGTAAGTGGTGGGTCGGTGAGAGCTTACCCTATATATAAGCTCATTTCAGTATGTTAGGGGGAATCCGGCGTTTGTATTTGGAGTGAGGATTCGGGATCAACTGGACACATGGAACATTAGTCAAAACACATGGGATACAATCATTTGGGAAACAATCATTGGTGAATCAAATCATAATGAAATTCAAACTTGGATGAACCAGACATTATGGTGAATCAACCAAGTTGTGAACATTCTGTAAATGTAAACCTTAAGTGAAATTCTTAAGTGATTACATCATTGGTACTTACTGACATAGGTTAACAGGAAAGTATAGAACACACGTATGACTTAGTTCTACATGTTAACAACTGTTAGTAGGTGCACGCATAACATAATCATAGTTCAATCATGGAATCAATCATAGTTCAAGTTGATCAAAGATCATGGGATTCTTAATCAATGGAAAACACATGGAAATCAGTACAAACGTGTTGCCAAATGCTAGCAAGGGCATGATCGTGGTATACCGAAACGGTGGTGGGCAGCGAGAGTGAGCCCTATATATAAGCTATTTTCGGTATATCGGGAAAGTGTCAGTGTGTAGGTTTGGTGGAGAGATCATGAGACATCGTACATATTCACATGATAAGTATACAAATAAGTTGATAACTTATACGTGTACTGGATCATATTACAATTGAATGATAATACTAGTAGTATGGATATATTACTGACCTTATCATGAAAATTCAATTGTATCCATTCTCATTACTGACCCGCTTGTGGCTTCTATTCGTAGAATGCCTCCTCGACGAGACCCTAATGCTGGAGGTTCAACAAGTGGGAACGATGATGAAATCAACAAGATTGCTCGAGCTATAGCAATCCACATGAGAGATGTCATTCCTGGCATGGTCACTGATATCACCCAGAATCTTCGGGGAAGTACCAGTGATTCCGCACACAACTCCAATGCCACTAACGTTGGAACTGCTAACTTTACTTTTAAGCAGTTCAACGATGCTAAACCTCCCAAGTACTCTGGTACTGAGGGAGCTACCGGCCTACTGCAGTGGCTGGAAAGCATCGAAGACATTCTCGACTTCACTGGATGTCCTGAAAATCTGAAGGTCAAGATGGCCTCAAGTGCTTTTCATAAGGGAGCGCTCACCTGGTGGAACTTTGAGAAGAACACCAGGGGACGTGAGGTCGCTCTAGCCTTACCATGGGATGGATTCAAGAACTTACTGGTGGAAAAGTTTTGTCCACGTCACGAGCTAAAGAAACTGGAAGTGGAGATGTGGAATCTGGTGCAGGATAGTGGCGAAAGTGCCAAGTATACAACTCGTTTCCATGAGTTGTGCATTTTGGTACCACATTTGGTTACTCCTCTATCCCGCAGGATAGAGAAATACATCGAAGGCTTGCCTCTAGTGGTTAGAAGAACTGTTATGGGGAACAACCCCACTACTTTGGAAGCTGCGATACAACTGGGTGCTACTCTTACTGAAGAGTATGTGAAATCTGGGGTGCTCACCCGAAAGGGATTCAAAAGGGCACAGATTGAGGAAGGCAAGAAGCCTGAACAACACCATCATAAGAATAAGAAACAGAAAACAATCAAGAACTTTGCAGCATTGACTGCGGCTGCACCTACTCATGCTACTCCCCTCACTGCTATGCCACAACCTGCTAATGTCAGAAAGCAGTACACTGGCCCGTTTCCACTCTGCACCAAATGCCAGTATCATCATCTGCCCAATACTCCATGCAAGAAGTGTCACAAGTGTGGGCGTATGGGACACTTTGCAACGACTTGTCGATCTGCTCATCTTATTGCTGCAACAACTGCTGCCACAACTTCTGCTGCTACAGGTGGAAGAGCTTGTTACAATTGTGGGGCAGAGGGACACTTCAGAAATCAGTGTCCGAAACTCAACAACAATACTGCTGCCGCTCGTGCTTTTGTGATTGGAACTGCTGAAGCACGTGAAGAGCCGGCAGTCATCACGGGTACATTTCTTATCAATGATCACTATGTTCCTATCATATTTGATACTGGTGCTGATAAAAGTTTTATCTCTACTCATACTGCTTCTTTGCTTGATATGCAACTATCCACACTTACTGCTCCCTATACTGTAGAAGTAGCGAATGGTAAAACCATAGTTGTAGATTCCATCATTAATGCTTGTGAGCTAAGATTAAATGACCATCTTTTCTCTATCGATCTCATTCCTATGACTCTCGGAAGCTTTGAAGTTGTAGTAGGAATGGATTGGCTATCTAAGAATAATGCTGAAATCGTATGCTCGGAGAAACTTATTCGAATTCCCCTACCGTCCGGCGAAACGATGATAGTCTACGGTGAGAAACCCTGCCGCGAATTGAAGATTGTATCGTGCATCAAGGCGAGGAAGTATCTGAAGAAGAAATATTATGCATTCTTAGCTCACGTGGTGGAAAAGAAACCTGACAAGAAAGCAGTTGGAGACGTACCGGTTATCAAAGACTACCCAGACGTATTTCCAGAAGACTTGCCTGGACTACCACCAGTCCGAAAAGTGGAGTTTAGAATTGATCTCGTCCCTGGAGCAAACCCAGTGGCGAAGTCACCGTATCGGTTAGCACCGTCTGAGATGCAAGAACTGTCTAGTCAGCTTCAAGAACTTTTAGACAAAGGTTTTATAAGACCGAGTTTCTCTCCATGGGGAGCTCCGGTTCTCTTTGTCAAAAAGAAAGACGGTTCATTTCGTATGTGCATAGACTATCGTGAGCTGAACAAGTTGACAATCAAGAATAGATATCCTCTGCCCAGGATCGATGATCTGTTTGATCAATTACAGGGAGCAACTTGCTTCTCTAAGATTGACTTACGATCTGGGTATCATCAGTTAAGAGTAAATGATGAGGATATACCAAAGACGGCATTTAGGACTCGATATGGACACTATGAGTTTGTGGTTATGCCATTTGGGCTGACCAATGCACCCGCAGTGTTCATGGACTTGATGAATCGAGTCTGTAGGCCTTACTTGGATCAGTTTGTTATCGTCTTTATTGACGATATACTGATTTATTCCAAGTCAGAACGAGAACATGAGGATCATTTGAAGAAAGTCTTGGAACTATTAAGAGAGGAACAACTTTATGCTAAATTCTCAAAGTGTGAATTTTGGCTAAAGGAGGTTCACTTCTTAGGACATGTCATAAACAAAGATGGGATACATGTAGATCCGGCGAAGATTGAGGCGATTAAGAACTGGACTACTCCATCTACTCCAACAGAGATTCGTTCATTTCTGGGTCTGGCAGGTTATTATAGAAGATTCATTGCAAACTTCTCTAAGATAGCCTTGCCACTTACCACATTAACTCAGAAAAGTCAAGCGTTTATATGGGGACAGAAACAGGAAGATGCATTTCAACTTCTTAAACAGAAGTTATGCAATTCCCCTATCCTTAGTCTTCCAGAAGGCAGTGATGATTTCATTGTCTACTGTGATGCTTCAAACCTTGGTCTCGGTTGTGTACTTATGCAACGGGACAAGGTCATTGCTTATGCTTCAAGACAACTTAAGGTTCACGAGAAGAATTACACTACTCATGACCTTGAGTTAGGGGCTGTGGTCTTTGCATTGAAGATTTGGAGACACTACCTGTATGGTACTAAATGTGTTATCTATACAGACCACAAGAGCCTTCAACACATTCTCAATCAGAAAGAACTCAACATGAGACAACGACGTTGGGTTGAGCTTCTAACTGATTACGACTGTGAGATTCGTTACCATCCGGGTAAAGCCAATGTGGTGGCGGATGCTCTTAGTCGCAAGGAACCAGTCAAACCAATTCGTGTTAGAGCCATGGAGATCAACACACAGCCAAACTTGAAAGACTTGATTCGTATTGCAAAACAACAAGTAGTAACAGATAATCAACTCAAGACAGACTTGGATTGTGGTATTGAGAAGAAACTAGAACCTCGAGCTGATGGGTTGTTATATCTCAACGGCCGCATTTGGATTCCAAAGTCTGAAGAATTGCGCACACTCATCTGTGATGAGGCTCATAAGTCGCGATACTCAGTTCATCCTGGAGCCGACAAGATGTATCAGGACTTGAGGACATCTTACTGGTGGCCGGGAATGAAGAAAGACATAGCACTGTACGTGGGAAAATGTCTTACTTGTTCAAAGGTCAAAGCAGAACATCAAAAGCCTTCGGGACTTCTGCAGCAACCTGAAATTCCTCAATGGAAATGGGAACAAATTTCCATGGATTTCATAACGAAGTTGCCGAGAACTCCGAGAGGTTTCGATTCGATTTGGGTGATCGTTGACCGACTCACCAAATCTGCTCATTTTCTCCCAATCCGAGAGGATTACAAGATGGAGAAGTTATCCACATTGTACATCAACGAAATCATTGCACGTCATGGTACTCCAACATCAATCATATCTGATCGTGATAGTCGCTTCACTTGTCGCTTTTGGCAATCATTGCAAAAGGCTTTGGGAACGCGTGTTAATCTTAGCACGGCGTATCATCCCCAAACCGACGGCCAAAGTGAGAGGACTATCCAAACACTTGAGGACATGCTCCGTTCTTGTGTCATCGACTTCGGTGGAAGTTGGGACACTCATCTCCCACTCATTGAGTTTTCATATAACAATAGCTATCATACGAGCATTCAATGTGCACCATTCGAAGCTCTATATGGTAGAAAGTGCCGATCACCGGTCTGTTGGACCGAGATTGGTGACTCACAGGTCGTAGGACCAGAACTCGTTCAGGAAACATCAGACAAGATCACAATCATTCAGTCACGGCTTAAGGCTGCACGAGATCGGCAGAAGAGTTATGCTGATCGACGTCGGAAACCGCTTGAGTTCCAAGTTGGTGACCGAGTCTTACTCAAAGTTTCTCCCTGGAAAGGCGTTGTCCGATTCGGGAAGAAAGGGAAACTTGCACCAAGGTACGTTGGACCTTTTGAGATCCTGGAACGGATTGGTCCCGTAGCCTACAAACTCAAACTTCCAGTGGAGCTAAGCAATGTTCACGATACTTTTCATGTATCGAATCTTAAGAAATGCTTGGCGGATCATGATGTTCAGATTCCACTGGAAGACATACAGATTCAGAACAACATGCAATTCATTGAACGTCCAGTTGAGATCATGGATCATGGGGTCAAGAAACTTAAACGCAGCCGTATCCCGATCGTGAAAGTGCGATGGGAGGGCAAACGCGGTGCTGAGTTCACCTGGGAACGTGAAGACCAGATGAAGCTTAAGTACCCTCATCTTTTTACAGTATCTTCGGCTAGTTAATTTCGGGACGAAATTCCCTTAACTAGGGGAGACTGTAACATTTGTGCATATAGTCATGTAGTTGTAAACAGTATTAGAACAGTGTCTATTCATGGTTCAGTTCATCAATGTGATTCGTATGTTCAAAATGTGTGCTTGTGTGTTACAGGATCTTAGTAATCAGAAAACAAGTATGTATTATTTATTTACAGTCGATTTCACTAAGCAAGAACAGTAACTTGTTATATCGAAACAGTGGTGGGCAGCGAGAGTGAGCCCTATACATATACTGCGTTCGGTGTAACAGGTTAGTGTTAGTGCGTAGTGTTGAGACGAATAGTATAACAATTAATTAATTCAACCAAGATCGTAATCTGTAAGCGAGACTGAGTATAGTTATGGGTGACGATCCATAATAATACGAATGTTGAACTTATAATTACGATTAAACGACTCTAAATAATTAATACGATCGTAAAACGTACGCGATTGCGGGTATACACGTAATTTCGAATGTTTAACGATCCGACAACACACGAAGAGTAAAAATAATTATATTAATTATTTTATATTTTTACAATTTTGAAACTCATCATTTTAATGAGTTTAACAACTCTTTTATTCTTAAACCGCGTAAAATACGCGTTACGTTTTGGAAACGCGAACCGAGCAACCGAAACGAACCCGGATACTACCCGGACTATAAAAGCCTTGAACAAGGCTAATTTTCTCATAAATGCACCCAACAACCCATTCTCTCTCTACAATTCCCGTCTACCCTCTCTCTCTCTAGAAAACGAACTTCAATCGCGCGTATCTCACTCGTTTCTCAACGGATTTCGACGTTCTTGGTGTCCACGCGAAGCTCTAGACAAACTCTACACGAAAGTACAAGATTTACGCAGCTTTGTCCAGCCAAAAACGAGGTATGAGCCTTGGAAAGATTCGGGAAATAGGGTTTTCATTTGGTTGTTGCGTGTTTTGCTCAAACCCGAATCCAAAACCGGTTTTTACTTCACTATCTTGTATTCGCACATACAACGAACCTCCACGAAGTCACTACAACTTAGATCGAGGTCTAGATCCATGGTTTGAGGAGAGTGGTGGTCGCATGTTACAGGTTCGTCGAAGGTTCATGAGTCGAACCTCCCAACCAGCTCTTGGCCGAACCCCATGGACATAGCGAACCCTTCCTGGTTCGCTGGGTGATCAGCCGAACCCTGGAGTCTCCACGAAGCTGTGAGGAGTTTCTCTGCTGCCCACGAACCCCTCTAGTCGAACCCTTGGCGAACCAGTTCTCTCCCACGAACCCTACATGAAGATCCTTCACGAACCTTGCATGGTTCGTGGCATGCACAGTGAACCCTAATCACATCCACGAACCCTGGGCATGCAAACGAACCTTGTATGGTTCGTTGGTCAGTGTGGCGAACCCCTGTGCATACCACGAACCCTCTAGATTATGCCCATGCAGACGAACCATTTGTTTAGGCGAACCCTTGTCTAGTCATCACTAGCAGCGAACTATCATGAGCCGTATGACCTGGCCGAGCCCTCATGCCCGACTTGCGAACCCTGATTGTCGAACCTATGACCGAACTTGTCTATTATCACTAGGAGCCGAACCTTGTTATGATTGTTGGCCGAACCTTAGGTCACCAATATGAAGGGTTCGCTGCCAAGTATGGCAGCCCATTGGTTTTTCGGCCCAACCCCACCATACTCGGCCCAACTCCATTGTATATGGCCCAATTGAGTATTAAACTTCGGTCCACATGAGGGTAAGCTCAATTTAATTCCATCCGGCCCAAACCAATCATAGTTGGCCCATGTTATTTCCTTTGACCCATTTAGTGACTTTCGGCCCATTAAAATCTTTAATTGGCTTAATATCAACTTTAGTTTGTTCCAAGGCCTATATACATGTGTTGAGACCAAACCTATATTCAATTGGCCCAATAGCACATTCAATTGGCCCATGGTCGATCTAAGTGGGCCATGGTCTTGTTAAGCCCCATGGTTTATGGGTTTAAGGCCCAAATTGTGTTGGCCCCGACTTATGATATTGTGAATTGATCACGAAGAGGTTAAGTGACAACTTAACATAATCGAGAGATCAATTCATAATCACAAAGATTTGAAATCAATTGAACATCTTTTCACAACAAATGGTAATCAATGGCTATCAAATTCATGAACAAATATCATTTATGCATAAGAATTATGCATCAAAGAGCATTTCATAAGTTTCTTGGACCCATGATCAATCAAATGACTCAAAGCATAACATTCAAGTTTTCACAACAATCAAATCATGAGAACACAAGTCAATCAATGAATCAAAGTTATACAATTATAAATCCTATATCTTATGTATGATTACAATGTTATAGGAAACAATTAGAAGTCCTGTTTGCTACTTGCTAACTGTTTAGTTCAGAGTCTACTGCAGACAGGTGAGAACTTTAGCCCCTCTTTTACTGTTTTATAACTGTTTTGGGGTGGAACACGTGATCAAAACCGCTATTTCAATCTTGTTTCATGGCACAGTTTATGTGTATTCATAAGCATTACAAGTTTATCTTATGAATCCAAGGAATTCTTCAACTGTTTAAGGAACTGTCAACTGTTTTAAAGGAAATCATTCACTGTTAAACTTTTATTAATAAAAAGGATTTATAAATTGTTTCTTTGAAATGTTTTATAATAGTTTCATTCAAATGTTCTTTTAAAGGTTAAATGTTTTTATATAAATGGTTTCATAAACTCTTCTTTTGTTATAAACCTTGTTGTTATACAAGGTCATCACATCATGGTATTCAAAACAAGTGGTTCACAATATGGTACTCAAATTCATTGGTTCAAAACATGGTATTCAAGTCAAGTTGTTCACATCATGGTATTCAAATCAAGAGATCCATTTCATGTTACATAAACAAAGGATTCAACTCGTGGAGTTAAATCCAGGTTTTCAATAAGACATTAACACATCCGGTTAAAGTAAGATTCAGAAAACATGGTGTCCATTGTTGTAAACAAACTTATAAACCCATCAAGTATCATATTCATTAGCGTTAGTACTGGGTGATCACAACAAGGGAAAACGGACACATTGTTTCTTATCCAGGATGGAGTTAGCTTTTAAATTTGTTTTAAAAGCTAACTGCAGGTCTGGTGTCATATGGTTATCAAAACTGCTGACGTATTATCTAACTCCAAACGTGGTTTGGGACTTGATATTATTGGCTTTCGTGCGAACAGTGATTGGACTGTTTACACTCATTTTTCTTACTTGATGTTAGTTTGGGTTGCAGCTCATCCGTGTGAATCTTATGATGCTTTAACTTACCTATGTCTTATATCATATAACTCATGTTTACAAATGTTTAAACCTATTGTTCTCACCAACTACGTCTGTAGTTGACAGTTACTTTTCACGTGTTTCAGGTAATCAGGTTTAAGACATTCTCAGGGACAACTAAGGAGACCATTCTAAGATAGAACAAGATGAAGAAACATGCTAGGATGAAATAGAAACTCACTAAATCCTAATTGTTTGATTGTCTTGTTTGAAGTCTTCTTTTGTAACTATATTTTGGGTCTATAGTTGTCTTTATTTTGATAGATAGTTGTCTGTAACTAAACAATTGTCTTAACATTATGAAACATAGTAATCCATTGTGGTTGTTCTTATTCAATACTTGTGCATGAATCAACTGTTCATACGTCACCGCGCCGTGGATTCCGCACGCGGCGCAGGGGTGTGACACAATGCAATGAGCTGGGTAAGACTCTAACATGTTTTTGAAATAACAGGGCTAAGTATAACTACGAACAATTGTGTGATCTGTGTGTAATACGAACATGTCTGGACTGAATTCATGTAGTTATACTATATTCTTTATAATCACATCTCAATATAAATTTTCAGTGTAACTGAATATGATTGAATTTATGTGATAGAACGGGTTATATTTTTAATATTCTTAAACTGACCTGAATTTGTCTGCTTGTGAGCAGATTAATGGCTCCAAAAAGAGGTCGACCAGCTAAGAAAGCTGCTAAGAATATTACTAACCCTGAACCGAATCAAATTCCACCTTTGAATGTTGACTCAAATCCGGATCCGCATGTTAATCTGGAAGCGAACGTGGTTCCACCTAGGAACTTGGAAACGAATACTACTCCACCAGTGAACCCTGGAGCAGGCATTGTTCCACCTGCTGGTACAAGCAGATCGGAAACAAATGAAGCTATGATAGCTCGTATTGTGCGTGAACAATTATCTGCTTGTGGTGTTCTGACACAACACCAACCACATATCACCGCAGGTTCTGGTGGGGAACACGATCATGTTGAGCATAATGCTACAGGTGGTCACGTTGAAACTCATACCACTACCGGTACAACTACCATTATTCCTGATCCACCCCGACAGAGATGTACTTACAAGTATTTTGCTTCCTGTAACCCTCCTACTTTTACTGGCAAAGAAGGAGCGGCTGGTCTAATAAGGTGGATCGAGGAGATGGAAACTAAGCTTAAAATCAGTCAATGTTTGGAGGAGCATAAGGTGTCTTATGCTGCCTGTTCTTTGAAAGACTCTGCTTTGACCTGGTGGAATACCCAGGCCAAGACTTTGGGTTCAGCCACAGTTGACTCGATGGGCTGGAACGATTTCAAAACTCTGATTAGATCAGAGTACTGTCCCATCACTGAAATTCAAAAACTCCAGGAAGAATTCTGGAATCACTCGATGATCGGTGCTGACTGTCTTGCTTACACTGATCGTTTTCATGAACTTACTTGTTTACTTCCCGACATGTTTCCTACGGAAGCCGCTTTAATCGAGAAGTACATTAAGGGTTTGATTCCTCAGATACGAGGAATGGTGACTGCTGCTGAACCTACAACTCTGAAACACACGATTCTTTTGACCACTAAGCTTACCAATGAGGCGGTAAGGAGTGGTACTCTGTCTTTGAAACCTCAGACGGTTCATAGTCGTAGTGATGTTGGTACCTCGAATATCTCAAAAGGTACCAAACGAAAGTGGTTTGGTAAGGTCAAGGCTAAGGCTTCGGCTGAGATCGGTCAGAACAAACCAACGGTGAAGAACTATGGTGCAAATATTCCTGAGAGGAAAGCTTATACTGGGCAGGCGCCCAAATGCGATAAGTGTCCACTCCATCACACGGGACCATGTCCTGTTTGTCTGAACTGTAACCGAGTTGGACATTATGCTAAATATTGCAACTTTCCTGCTCAGACACCAAACCAAGCACCACGACAAACCACTCAAACCAACCGATCATGTTACAAATGTGGAAGTCCTGATCATCTCATACGAAACTGTCCGAACAATAACACCAATCCGGGAACTGAAGCTAGGGGGAGAGCTTTTCAGATTGGTGCGACCGAGGCGAGACATGATGCAAATATTGTTACTGGTACGTTCCTACTTAACAATCTATATGCATCAGTTTTGTTTGACACAGGAGCGGATAAGAGCTTTATCACTCCTGAATTTGCATCATTAATTTCATTGCCTACGGTAGATCTAGAAACTCCTTATGTTATTGAACTTGCTAACGGCAAGTTGATCAAAACAAACAATGTTATTCAAGGATGTTCCTTGAATTTGAATGATCATCTTTTCGATATTGATTTACTTCCTATTGAGCTTGGGAGTTTTGATGTCGTTGTTGGTATGGACTGGCTTTCTGATAACCAAGCGGAAGTTGTGTGTCAAAACAAGGTGATCCGTATTCCATTACCTAACGGTAATACGCTGATAGTTCAAGGAGAACGAGCAGGTAGAAAACTTGGTCTCATATCTTGTATGCAAGCTCAGAAGTTCTTAAGGAAAGGCTGTTATGCTTTCCTAGCACATGTGACTGAGCGCAATTCTTCACCCAAACAAATCACATATATCCCAGTAGTCAAGGATTTTCCTGAAGTTTTTCCTGAGGACATATCAGGATTACCCCCAGTAAGACAAGTTGAATTTCGAATCGACTTAATTCCAGGTGCAGCACCTGTTGCTAAAGCCCCATATCGGCTTGCACCATCCGAAATGCAAGAACTTTCAGGGCAATTGCAAGAACTGTTAGACAAAGGTTTTATCAGACCTAGTTTCTCACCCTGGGGAGCACCTATTCTTTTTGTGAAAAAGAAGGATGGTTCATTCAGGATGTGTATTGACTACAGGGAACTCAATAAACTGACAATCAAGAACCGTTATCCACTACCTCGTATCGATGATCTGTTTGATCAACTACAAGGTGCTACTTATTTTTCAAAAATCGATTTAAGATCTGGATATCATCAGTTACGTATTCATGATGATGACATTCCTAAAACTGCTTTCAGAACTCGATACGGACATTACGAATTTCTAGTAATGCCGTTTGGTTTAACAAATGCACCAGCAGTTTTCATGGATCTGATGAATCGAGTATGTAGACCTTATCTGGATAAATTTGTGATTGTGTTTATTGATGATATTCTTATTTATTCTCGAAATCAACAAGAGCATGCTCAACACTTGCAATTAATCTTAGAACTTTTGGCACGTGAAAAATTATATGCCAAATTCTCCAAGTGTGAGTTCTGGTTACGAGAAGTTAAATTTCTTGGTCATGTAGTAAATCAGAACGGTATTCAAGTGGATCCCAGTAAGATTCAGGCGGTGAAACAATGGGAGACACCACGAACCCCGACTGAAATACGTCAATTCTTGGGGTTGGCAGGTTATTATCGCCGGTTTATCAAGAACTTTTCAAAGATAGCCTTGCCACTGACTACATTGACACAGAAAAATCAACCGTTTATATGGAGTTCTCAACAGGAGGAGGCGTTCCAACTATTGAAACACAAACTCTGTAATGCACCTATATTGGCACTACCGGAAGTGTATTGTGATGCTTCACGTCAAGGTCTTGGGTGTGTTCTAATGCAGAAGGATAAGGTAATTGCTTATGCTTCTCGACAACTGAAAGTACATGAGAAGAACTATACCACACATGATCTAGAACTTGGTGCAGTAGTGTTTGCACTCAAGATTTGGAGACATTATCTATACGGAACTAGGTGTATTATATACACTGATCACAAAAGCCTCCAACACATTCTAGATCAGAAAATGTTGAACATGCGACAGAGGCGTTGGGTTGAACTGTTGAACGATTACGACTGTGAGATTCGTTATCACCCAGGCAAAGCAAATGTTGTAGCTGATGCTTTAAGTCGCAAGGAACGAGTCAAGCCTTTACGTGTGAAAGCGTTAGGTATGACTATTCAAACCAGTCTAATTCCTCAAATCAAAGATGCTCAGCAACAAGCTTTACAAGCAACGAACTATTCTGCTGAGGGACTAAGAGGATTAGATAAGAAACTCGATACCAAAGACGATGGACTATTGTATTTCAAAGACCGAATGTGGGTTCCCCTATTCGGTAACTCTCGAACTGTTATCTTGGATGAGGCGCATAAATCCAGGTATTCTATTCATCCAGGTACTGATAAAATGTATAAAGATCTTAAAGATTTTTACTGGTGGCCTGGAATGAAGAAACACATAGCTGAATACGTGGATCGATGTTTAACATGTCTCAAAGTTAAGGCTGAACATCAACGACCTTCTGGGTTATTGCAACAACCTGAGATTCCCATGTGGAAATGGGATCGAATCTCTATGGATTTCATTACTAAATTACCCAGAACATCACGTAATCATGACTCTATATGGGTTATTGTTGATCGCCTTACGAAATCTGCGCATTTCTTACCCATCCGAGAAGATTATTCTATGGATCGACTGGCTAAACTTTATGTTAATGAGATTGTATCTCGACATGGAGTACCGATCTCTATCATTTCCGACAGAGATAGTCGATTTATGTCACGATTTTGGCAAACTCTTCAGAATGCTCTGGGCACGCAAATCAATATGAGCACAGCTTATCATCCACAAACTGACGGGCAGACTGAACGAACAAATCAAACTCTTGAAGACATGCTTAGAAGCTGTGTGATTGATTTTGGAGGTAGCTGGGATATTCATCTTCCACTTGTTGAAATCTCATACAATAACAGCTACCATACCAGTATTCAATGCGCTCCATTCGAAGCACTTTATGGACGGAAGTGTAGATCACCTATCTGTTGGTCAGAGGTAGGTGAAAGTCAAATCATCGGCCCAGAATTCATTCAAGAAACAACTGATAAGATCGCACTTATTCAGGAACGAATCAAAGCTGCTCGCGATCGTCAAAAGAGTTACGCTGATAATCGCCGTAGACCACTCGAATTTCAAGTAGGTAATCGAGTAATGTTGAAAGTGTCACCTTGGAAAGGCATTTTCAGATTCGGAAAGAGAGGTAAACTTTCGCCAAGATTTGTAGGGCCGTTTAAAATTCTTGAACGAATTGGACTAGTAGCCTACAGACTTGAATTACCTCATGAACTCAGTAACATTCATGATGTCTTTCATGTATCTAATCTGAAGAAATGTTTAACTGATGAATCATTGATCGTACCTCTAGAAGAAATTCATATTGATGAAAAACTTCAGTTCAGTGAAGAGCCAGTAGAGGTAATGGATCGAGAAATGAAGGTGCTAAAACGTAGCCGCATACCAATTGTTAAAGTGCGGTGGAACTCGCAGCGAGGACCCGAATATACGTGGGAACGTGAAGATCAAATGAAAGCAAAGTACCCACATCTATTCTCATAAAAAATTGTCTTAATGTAAGTCTTCATTAAATTTCGGGACGAAATTCCTCTAACAGGAGGAGACTGTGACAGTTGCGTACGAAGAATTCGACATTAATGACGTGAGCACATTTGGTCGTGCTTGAAATCCACGAGGATTTAGTAACTTTTGTTATTGGGGATTGATAGTATGTGGAAAATGATGAACGTGGGCGAAAACCGTGCGCAAAACGGAGTTCGTATGCTCCCGGAATCGCGAAACGAAGTTTAAATCAAATATTGGAAGAAAAACACGCCAGGCGGTACGCCTAACCCCCAACTCTCCAGTTCAGGCTATGCGCCCAGGGACTATGTCGGTTAATACTTTGTTTAAGTCGATCAGAATGCATTGAAACCTTCAAAAAACGATATTTCTTCACCTTGGACGACTTCCAGACGTTATTTCTTCCCCCTAACACCTCAAATCTTCATTTCAAAGTCTTCCAAATATCCCGATCGTGCCACGGATCGTATTTTCAAGTCCTGATCGTTGTTATACGCGCAGAAATTCGTCAGAACAGGTAACGGTTCATTTTAACCTTCTAGTTTGATTTTGATTGATTAGATCTTGATTTTGAACGTAATGAGATAGTTAGGATTGTTGATTATTGCCTAGATGATGGCTAGGATTGATTATAAACGAAGAACACGAAGTTCTAACGGTTAAATCCTTGTTTTGATCCGTTGTAATGCCCGATTTTCATGAAATCATACCCATGATTATAATGGTTTAAACCATTTGATTATAACAATGTAGGTGATTAGTTTGATTAATCTTTGAAATGCAAAGGTTAAATCCAAGTGTTTCAAACTAATCATAATCATTAACATACTCATTGGAATGATTATCTGATGTTTGTGATAACAGTCAGATTAGTATGTTAAATCTGGTTATTTCACCTATTCTAATGCTACATTGTGATATTTCATGATATTTGGGTAATCAATAATAAGGATTAATCATTTCTAAATCATTAAATCATCTAGAAACTGTTTTAGCATTATAATCAACAACATTAACTATTTGATTAATCTGAGATTATTCTGATTAATCAAGAGTGTCATCAACTTTGTATTAGGAATCATAATCAGTATAGGTTCCTACATTATCATACATTGGATGATATAACCTTAAATTAATTAATTATATAATTAATATCGAGTTGATGATTTACTAAGCAATGTCTTTGACATTGAACGTTCAGAACGATCTAATCAGTAAACTAGAACATAAATAACTTATTAAAGATAACTAAATGCAGAATCATCTCTGTACTATCAGTTTGGTGATACTCTGCTACCCTATTATCATCAGGTGAGTTTCGTACAACCCCTTTTATTTTTAATCTTTTATAAACATCGGGGAAACTCTGCAAACTGTTGTCTGAACATATGATATGCATCAATGATATCTGTGTGATTTCATGTGATTTTGTGGGATTTCATGGGATTTTGCCTGTAGACTGAACTCTATCATGGAACTGAAAGTCCTCATTTTTGAACTGTATCTAGTGAACCCATGTGTGGCCGAGCAGAAAACATTGATAGTACTATTGGTTGACACCCCATTCGCTGGGAGGGTTGCATCTCCCCTTGTGTGAATGTTTGTTATCTGTTTCTTGAATTTCTTAATGGTATGATAGACATTAAGATAATGAGGCATTAAGATATGTACCGACGGGTAATATCTTGAGACAGACTAGACGTCCGAAAGGAACTAGATACAGGTCCCATGGTTATCCGGAACTGAACTTTTGAGAACGTGCTTATCATATCATATTGTTTTAAAATGAACTGTCGATCTCACCAGCTTTGTGCTGACGTTTCAAACTCAAACCTTTTTGCAGGTAAGCAGTAATAGCCGGTGAGGATGCACTTTTGAGATATTTGCACTTTAATAATTAGTATTGTAATTAAATAAATATAGTTGTAATGTGGTTGTGATTGCGACACCCTGGTAATGTATTTACTTTAAGTTAATCTGTGTGCTTATGATATTGGTTCAAGTAAGTCACACCTCACCTCGGAGACATCACCACTATGCTTCCGCAACCGGTTCAGTGACGTCAGACCAGACTGGAGGTGACGAGGGGTGGGGGTGTGACAGGAAAGCTTATACTGGGCAGGCGCCCAAATGCAATAAGTGCCCACTCCATCATACGGGACCATGTCCTGTTTGTCTGAACTGTAACCGAGTTGGACATTATGCTAAATATTGCAACTTTCCTGCTCAAACACCAAACCAAGCACCACGACAAACCACTCAAACCAACCGATCATGCTACAAATGTGGAAGCCCTGACCATCTCATGCGAAACTGTCCAAACAATAACACCAATCCGGGAAATGAAGCTAGGGGGAGAGCTTTTCAGATTGGTGCTACCGAAGCAAGACATGATGCGAACATTGTCACTGGTACGTTTCTTCTTAATAATCTATACGCATCAGTTCTGTTTGACACAGGAGCAGATAAGAGCTTTATCTCTCCTGAATTTGCATCATTAATTTCATTGCCTACGGTAGATCTAGAAACTCCTTATGTTATTGAACTTGCTAATGGCAAGTTAATCAAAACTAACAGTGTTATTCAAGGATGTTCCTTGAATTTGAATGATCACCTTTTCAATATCAATTTACTTCCTATTGAGCTTGGGAGCTTTGATGTCGTTGTCGGTATGGACTGGCTTTCTGATAACCAAGCGGAAGTTGTGTGTCAAAACAAGATGATCCGTATTCCATTACCTAACGGTAATACACTGATAGTTCAAGGAGAACGAGCTGGTAGAAAACTTGGTATCATATCTTGTATGCGAGCTCAGATATTCTTAAGGAAAGGCTGTTATGCTTTTCTGGCACACGTGACTGAGCACAATTCTTCATCCAAACGAATCACAGACATCCCAGTAGTCAAAGATTTTCCTGAAATATTTCCTGAGGACATCTCAAGATTACCCCCAGTGAGACAAGTTGAATTTCGGATTGACTTGATTCCAGGTGCAGCACCTGTTGCTAAAGCTCCGTATCGGCTTGCGCCATCAGAAATGCAAGAACTTTCAGGTCAATTGCAAGAACTGTTAGACAAAGGTTTTATCAGACCTAGTTTCTCACCCTGGGGAGCACCAATTCTTTTTGTGAAAAAGAAGGATGGTTCATTCAGAATGTGCATTGACTATCGGGAACTCAATAAACTGACAATCAAAAACCGTTATCCACTACCTCGTATCGATGATCTGTTTGATCAACTACAAGGTGCTACTTACTTCTCAAAAATCGATTTAAGATCTGGATACCATCAGTTGCGTATTCATGATGATGACGTTCCAAAAACTGCTTTCCGAACCCGATACGGACATTACGAATTTTTAGTAATGCCGTTTGGATTAACAAATGCACCAGCAGTTTTCATGGATCTAATGAATCGAGTATGTAGACCTTATCTGGATAAATTTGTGATTGTATTTATTGATGATATTCTCATTTATTCTCGGAACCAGCAAGAACATGCTCAACACTTGAAGTTAATCCTAGAACTTTTGGCTCATGAGAAATTATATGCCAAGTTCTCCAAGTGTGAGTTCTGGTTACGAGAAGTTAAATTTCTCGGGCATGTAGTGAATCAAAACGGTATTCAAGTGGATCCCAGTAAGATTCAAGCGGTGAAACAGTGGGAGACCCCACGAACCCCGACTGAAATACGTCAATTCTTGGGATTGGCAGGTTATTATCGCCGGTTTATCAAGAACTTTTCAAAGATAGCCTTTCCACTCACCACATTGACCCAAAAGAATCAACCGTTTATATGGGATTCTCAACAGGAGGAGGCGTTCCAACTGTTGAAACACAAACTCTGCAACGCACCTATCTTGGCATTACCGGAAGGTACTGATAATTTCACAGTATACTGTGATGCTTCTCGTCAAGGTCTTGGGTGTGTTTTAATGCAGAAGGATAAGGTAATTGCTTATGCTTCTCGACAACTGAAAGTACACGAGAAGAACTATACCACACATGATCTAGAACTTGGTGCAGTGGTGTTTGCACTCAAGATTTGGAGACATTATCTATACGGAACTAAGTGTATTATATACATTGATCACAAAAGTCTTCAACACATTCTAGATCAGAAAATGTTGAACATGCGACAGAGGCGATGGGTTGAACTTCTAAACGACTATGACTGTGAAATTCTTTATCACCCAGGTAAAGCGAATGTCATAGCCGATGCCTTGAGTCGCAAGGAACGAGTCAAGCCTTTACGTGTGAAAGCGTTAGGTATGACTATTCAAACCAGTTTAATTCCTCAAATTAAAGAAGCTCAGCAACAAGCTTTACAAGCAACGAACTATTCTGCTGAGGGACTAAGGGGATTAGACAAGAAACTCGATATAGAAAATGATGGACTGTTGTATTTCAAAAACCGAATGTGGATTCCTTTCTTCGGTAACTCTAGAACAATTATCTTGGATGAGGCGCATAAATCCAGGTATTCTATTCATCCAGGTGCTGATAAAATGTATAAAGATCTTAAAGATTTTTACTGTTGGCCTGGAATGAAGAAACAAATAGCTGAATACGTGGATCGATGTTTAACATGTCTCAAAGTTAAGGCTGAACATCAACGACCTTCTGGGTTATTACAACAACCTGAGATTCCTATGTGGAAATCGGATCAGATCTCTATGGATTTCATCACTAAATTACCCAGAACCTCACGTAATCATGACTCTATATGGGTTATCGTTGATCGCCTTACAAAATCTGCGCATTTCTTACCCATCCGAGAAGATTATTCTATGGATCGACTCGCGAAAATCTATGTTAATGAGATTATATCTCGACATGGAGTACCCATCTCTATCATTTCTGATAGAGATAGTCGATTTACATCACGATTTTGGCAAACTCTTCAGAAATCTCTGGGCACGCAAATCAATATGAGCACAGCTTATCATCCACAAACGGACGGGCAGACTGAACGAACGAATCAAACTCTTGAAGACATGCTCAGAAGCTGTGTGATTGATTTCGGAGGTAGCTGGGATATTCATCTTCCACTTGTTGAATTTTCATACAATAACTGCTACCATACCAGTATTCAATGCGCTCCATTCGAAGCACTTTATGGACGCAAGTGCAGATCACCTATCTGTTGGTCAGAGGTAGGTGAAAGTCAAATCATAGGCCCAGAATTTATTCAGGAAACAACTGATAAGATCGCACTCATTCAAGAACGAATTAAAGCTGCTCGCGATCGTCAAAAGAGTTATGCTGATAATCGTCGTAGACCGTTAGAATTCCAAATAGGTGATCGAGTAATGTTGAAAGTATCACCTTGGAAAGGCATTTCCAGATTCGGAAAGAGAGGTAAACTTTCACCAAGATTTGTAGGGCCATTCAAAATTCTTGAGCGAATTGGATATGTGGCCTACAGACTTGAGTTACCTCATGAACTTAGTAACATTCACGATGTTTTTCACGTATCCAATCTGAAGAAGTGTCTAACTGATGAATCATTAATCGTACCTCTCGAAGAGATTCATATTGATGAAAAATTTCAATTCAGTGAAGAACCAGTAGAGGTAATGGATCGAGAAATGAAAGTGCTGAAACGTAGCCGCATACCAATCGTTAAAGTGCGATGGAACTCGCAACGTGGACCCGAATATACTTGGGAACGTGAAGATCAAATGAAATCAAAGTATCCACATCTATTCTCTTAAACGATTGTCCTAATGTAAGTCTTCACTAAATTTCGGGACGAAATTTCTCTAACAGGAGGAGACTGTGACAGTTGCATATGAGAATTACATCATCAATAATGTAAGCACATTTGATCGTTCTAGAAATCCACGTTGATTTGATGATTGTAATTGTTACAGATTGATAATAGGCGAGAAATGATGAACGTGGGCGAAAACCATGCACAAAATGGAGTCCTGGATTGTCCGGAATCAAAAAACGAAGAAAAATTTCTAAGTGTTGATCGAATGGGCTCGTCGCGGTACGCGACGGAGGAATTGAGCTTCCTTCGCGGTACGCGATGCTTGGAAATTATCTGAAATTCCCAAAAGTCTTCGCGGTATGCGAAGACCTTTTTGGCACCTCGTCGCGGTACGCGACGGGTGTGGCGGTGCAGTGATCTGATCTACTTCATTAGATTTCATGCAAAAAATTTTATTTTCTTATCACTTCGCACAAACTCGCTTCTCAGATGAAGAACATCAATTTTCCATCATCCAAACTCCATTTTAAACCCATCAGAAGCCATGGATCGCACCAGGAATCATTTCTACAAGTTCTGATCGTTGTTTTAACCGCAGAAATCCGTCAGATTAGGTAATGATCCGTTTAAACCTTCTAGTTTGATTTTGATTGATTAGATCTTGATTTTGAACGTAATGACATAGTTAGGATTGTTGATAATTGCCTAGATGATGGCTAGGATTGATTATAAACAAAGAACACGAAGTTTTAACGGTTAAATCCTTGTTTTGATCCGTTGTAATGCCCGGTTTGCATGAAACCATATCCATGATTATAATGGTTTAATCCATTTGATTATAACAATGTAGGTGATTAGTTGGATTAATCCTTGAAATGCAAGGTTAAATCCAAGTGTTTCAAACTAATCACGATCATTAACATACTCATTGGAACGATTATCTGATGTTTATGATAACAGTCAGATTAGTATGTTAAACTTGGTTATTACACCTATTCTGATGCTACATTATGATATTTCATGATAATTGGGTAATCAATAACAAGGATTAATCATTTATAAGCCATTAAACCATATAGAAACTGTTTTAGCATTATAATCAACAACATTAACTATTTGGTCAATCCAAGACTATTCTGATTAATCAAGAGTGTCATCAACCTTGTATTAGGAATCTAATGCAATGTAGGTTCCTACATTATCATACATTGTATGATATGATAACAAATTAATCAATTAAACATTTAATATCGGTTTGATGACTTACAAAGCAATGTCTTTGACATTGAACGTTCAGAAAGATCTAATCAGTAAACTAGAACATAAATAACTCATTAAATATAACTAAATGCAGAATCATCTCTTTGTTATCAGCTTCGAGATATTTTGCTACCTTTATATCATCAGGTGAGTTTCGTACAACCCCTTTTTCTTTTTAATGTTTTATAAACATCGAGGTATAACTGCTGAACTTTTCTTGATCATATAATATGTGTCACTGTTATCTTTGTAATTTCATGTGATTGTTTAGAACTTGTGCATTTCATGGGATTTTGCCTGTAGAACTGAACTATATCATGGAACTAAAAGTCCTCATTCTTAAACTGTATCTAGTGAACCCATGTGTGGCCGAACAGAAAACATTGATAGTACTATTGGTTGACACCTAATTCACTGGGAGGATTGCATCTCCCCTTGTGTGAATGTTTGTTATCTGTTTCCAGAACTTCTTAATGGTATGATAGACATTAAGACAATGAGGCACTAAGATATGTACCGACGGGTAATATCTTGAGAACAGAACAGATCGTCCGAAAGGAACTAGATACGGGTCCCATGGTTATCCGGAACTGAACTTTTGAGAACATGCTTATCATATCACATTGTTTTAAATTGAACTGTCGAACTCACCAGCTTTGTGCTGACGTTTTAAACTCAACATTTTTGCAGGACAACGGTGACGACATGGTGAGGATGCACTTCACTTAGTTGAACTTAAATGTACTAGATTGTGTAATAAACCTAGCTGTTAAGTTGATGTATTTACGAATCCTTGTAATATATTTATTTTAAGTAAATCTGTGTGCTTGTGATATCGGATCAAGTAAAGTCACCCCTCACCTCTGAGACATCACCACTATGCTTCCGCAACCAGATCAGTGACATCATACACGAGGTGACGAGAGGTGGGGGTGTGACACGTGTGCCGCGCTAGGGCCATGCATGTGTGAGGCCCCGAAACCGGGCACCTCACAGAGGTTGGTTTTCATCATAACACATAGCTCTTAAACTAAAAACTTTCATAATCATGCAGCGGAAATGTAAACATAGTTTGATAAACAGAAATCAATAACATGTAACATTTGTGCATTTAGTCATGTAGTCGTGAACAGTGTTAGAACAGTGTGTATCAATGTCCAGTAAATCAATGTGATTCATGTGTTCATTATGTGCTTGTGTGTTAGAATCATTATTTCTTGAGACAAGTATGTATTATTTATTTACAGTCGATTTCACTAGGCAAGAACAGTAACTAGTTATATCGAAACAGTGGTGGGCAGCGAGAGTGAGCCCTATATATATACTGAGTTCGGTGTAACAGGTTAGTGTTAGTGCGTAGTGTCGAGACGAATATTATAACAATTAATTAATTCAACAAGAATCGTAATACGTAAGCGAGACTGAGTATAGTTATGGGTGACGATCCATAATGATACGAATGTTGAACTTATAATTATGATTAAACGACTTTAAATAATTAATACGATCGAAAAACGTACGCGATTGCGGGTATACACGTAATTGTGAATGTTTAACGATCTGTCAACACACGAAGAGTAAAAATAATTATATTAATTATTTTATAATTTTACAATTTTGAAACTCATCATTTATTTGAGTTTAACAACTCTTTTATTTTAAAACCGCGTAAAATACGCGTTACGTTCCGGAAACGCGAACCGAGCGACCGAAACGAACCCGAATACCATACGGGCTATAAAAGCCTTGAACAAGGCCATTTCTCTCATTTATTTCAGCCAACCACCACTTCTCTCTCTAAAACTCGCGAACCTATCCTCTCTCTAAAAATCCAAGCTTTAAACGTTCGTAACTCGCTCATTTCTCAACGGAATTCGTCATTCTTGGTGTCCACGTGAAGCCCTTGACATCCTCTACACGAAAGTACAAGAAATCAGTGGTTTTATCCGGCCAAAAACGAGGTATGATCGAGAGAATAATCACAAACGTAGGGTTTTCTATGTGTGTTTGTTGGAAACCCGACAACCAACCGGTTTTAGCACTCCATTTCTATTTTCGCACCACTAGCAACCCTATCTGAAGTTATACTAGTTAGATCGTGGTCTGGATCCAAGGATTTCGATGATGGTGATGATGCTGGTAACAGGTTCGACGGCCGAACCTTTTTCCTCAGATGGCCGAACCCTAACGAGGCTCCACGAACCTGCATGGTTCGTTAGACAGCAGCCGAACCCTTAGGGGACCCCACGAACCGGTGCCGAGCCTTCATGCCTCCTACGAACCCTTCCTTGCGACGAACCATCATCATCATCACCCACACGAACCCTCATGCAGAGACGAATCCAGCCAAACCTTCAACCACCTAACGAACCTTGGTACTGCTTCACGAACCATCACGAACCCTTGCTTTCAACGAACCCTCCAGGAGTTAGCCATCATGCATGCCGAACCCTGATGAGATGTAGTCGAACCTTAAGGAACCTCACGAACCTTTGCATGGTTCGTTAACATATAGCCGAACCTTAGGCCATCAACATGAAGGGTTCGCTGCCTATGTTGGCAGCCCAACCTAACTCGGCCCAACCCAGTTTCACACGGCCCAATCCTATTAGTAATCGGCCTATAGGATGAACCAAGCCCAATGGAGATAGCTTTGGCCCATTATGATCTTAAGTTGGACCAATAATGCCTTGGAAGTTTAATTGGCTTACATATACATTGGTTGGCCCAACATCATCTCTAATTGGACCATTGTTAACTTAAATGATCTATGGCCTTTGATTAAGCCACCATGATTCTATGGGCTTAAGGCCCATTGATGGCCACAATTCAAAGTAAGTGTAATTTGATCCGAGTGGGTTTAAGTTGCAACTTAACCTAATCATGGTATCAAGTCACAATCTCAAGAACTTAAACAATTGGAACATCTTTTCATAAGTCATGTTAATCAATGGTTATCAAATTCGCAAACAATTATCATTTTATGCATAAGATTTATGCACAAAGGAACATTTCATATTCGTTTCTTGGACCCATGATCAATCAAGTAATTCAAAGCATAACTTTCAAGTTTTCACAACAATCATAATCATGAGAACAAGTTATCATGTGATAATCAATTTCAAGAGAATACAAGTCAATCAATGAATCAAAGTCTATACAACTATAAATCTTATATCTTATGTATGATTACAATGATATAGGAATCAATTAGAAGTCCTGTTTGCTACTTGCTATCTGTTTTAGTTCAGAGTCTACTGCAGACAGGTGAGAACTTTAGCCCCACTTTTACTGTTTTATAACTGTTTTGGGGTGGAACACGTGATCAAACCAGTTGTTTACAATTGTATTTCATTACACAAAATGTATGTATTCTTATAAACATTGCAGGTTCATTTTACGAATCCAAGGGATTCATCAACTGTTTTAAAAGATTTATCAACTATTAAACTGTTTTTACTAAAAAGGTTTTATAAAGACCCTTGAACTGTTTTATAACAGGTTTACTCGAATGTTTTATAAAGGATAAACACTTTTAAACAATGGATTTTATAAAACTCTTTTGTTATAAACCTTGTTAATATACAAGGTCATTATTTCATGGTATTCAAACCAAGAGAATCAGTTCATGGTATTCAAATCAAGAGGTTCATTTCATTGTATTCAAATCAAGAGATTCATTTCATGGTATTCAAATCAAGAGAATCAGTTCATGGTATTCAAATCAAGAGGTTCATTTCATGGTATTCAAATCAAGAGATTCATTTCATGGTATTCAAAACAAAGGATTTAATTCATGGAATTAAATCCAGGTTTTCAGTTCATGTTATCAATTAAGGCATTAACACATTCGGTTAAAGTAAGATTCATAAACATGGTGTCTATTGTTGTAAACAAACTTATAAACCCATCAAGTTTCATTGTCGTTAGTACTGGGTGATCACAACAAGGGAAAGCGGACTCATTGTTTCTTATCCAGGATGGAGTTAGCTTTTAAATTTGTTTTAAAAGCTAACTGTAGGTCTGGTGTCATTGTTTTCTTATCCAGGATGGAGTTGGCTTTTAAATTTGTTTTTAAAAGCCAACTGCAGGTCCGGTGTCATATGGTTATCAAAACTGCTGATGTATTATCTAACTCCAAACGTGGTTTGGGACTTGATATTATACGATTGGCTTTCGTGCGAACAGTGATTGGACTGTTTACACTCATTTTCATACTTGATGTAGTTTGGGTTGCAGCTCATCCATGTGAATCTTATGTTGCTTTAACTTACCTATGCCTTATATCATATATTCATGTTTACAAATGATGGTTTAATTGTTCTCACCAACTACGTCTGTAGTTGACAGTTACTTTTCACGTGTTTCAGGTAATCAGGTTTAAGACATTCTCAGGGACAACTAAGGAGACCATTCTAAGATAGAACAAGATGAAGAAACATGCTAGGATGGATTAGAAACACACTAAATCCTAAATGTTTAATTGTCTTGTTTGGAGTCTTATTTTGTAACTATATTTTGGGTCTGTAGTTGTCTTTCTTTTGGTAGATAGAATGTCTGTAACTAAACAACTGTCTAAACATTATGAAATGTAGTAATCGATTGTGGTTGTTCTTATTCCATACTTGTGCATGAATCAACTGTTCATACGTCACCGCGCCGTGGATTCCGCACGCGGCGCAGGGGTGTGACAGGTTGGTATCAGAGCCAGGTTGTAGAGAACTAGGAAAAACCCAATGTTTAACGACCTAGACTATAACCTAAGCTACCCAATAGGACTAAGTGCTATAGGCTTGAGGAACTTAGGATCTAAGTAACTTAAGTGAGCATTAAGTCTACAATAAGCTTGAAAGATCTTAGGGACATTTTACTAAGATTAGATATCGAGTCAAAGAATTTGAATCGGACTTCTATAATTTTAGAAACCGAATTAAATTCTCACACATATGCATTTAAGGATTTCAGAGGCAAGGATCTGTATTCTTAGTATCCTTGATCTGAAATTCTCACACAGAGATCATTATAGAAATTCGGAGGCAAAGATCTGTAGTTTCAGTATCTTTGATATGAATTTCTTGTCATATTCACTATAGGATTTAGAGGCAAAGATTGGTATCTTTGATCTAAAGTCCTTGTCATATTCATAATAGGAATTCAAAGGTCAAGATCTATTAATTTAGAATCTTGATTTGAAATCCTTGTCATATTCATTATAGGAATTCAAAGGTTAAGATCTATTAATTTAGAATCTTGGTTTGAAATCCTTGTCATGTTATCATTATCAGGTGTTCATTATCATAGGAACTTTATAACTTAGAATCTGTGTAACAGTATTCTTTAGTTGAAGTTCTCACAAGGGATCATTATACTCGTTACTGTAAGTATTGAGAACCTAGGTTAATTAACCTAGGACACACATGCTAAAACCTAAGGTTTTAATTTCAAGCAAATTAAGAACCATGGTTTACATAATCATAAACATGTCCACAGAACAAGAGGCAATCATGAAACAATCATAGTCAATCAACAGTTGGAATCTTAGCCCCAAATATAGACGACGGATTAACGCTAACGTGTTGAGGTAAGTGGTGGGTCGGTGAGAGCTTACCCTATATATAAGCTTATCTCAGTATGTTAGGGGGAATCCGGCGTTTGTATTTGGAGTGAGGATTCGGGATCAACTGGAAACATGGTACATTAGTCAAACACATGGGATACAAACATTTGGGAAACAATCATTGGTGAATCAAATCATAGTGCAATTCAAAACATGGATGAACCAAACATTATGGTGAATCAATCAAGTTGTGAACATTCTGTAAATGTAAACCTTAAGTGAAATTCTTAAGTGATTACATCATTAGTACTTACTGACATAGGTTAACAGGAAAGTGTAGAACACACGTATGACTTAGTTCTACATGTTAACAACTGTTAGTAGGTGCACGCATAACATAATCATAGTTCAATCATGGAATCAATCATAGTTCAAGTTGATCAAAGATCATGAGATTCTTAATCAATGGAACACACTTGGGAACCAAGTACAAACGTGTTGCCAAATGCTAGCAAGGGCATGATCGTGGTATATCGAAACGGTGGTGGGCAGCGAGAGTGAGCCCTATATATAAGCTGTTTTCGGTATATCGGGAAAGTGTCAGTGTGCAGATTTGGTGGTGAGATCATGGAACATCGTACATATTCACATGATAAGTATGCAAATAAGTTGATAACTTATACGTGTACTGGATCATATTACAATTGAATGATAATACTAGTAGTATGGATATATTACTGACCTTATCATGAAAATTCAATTGTATCCTTCCTCATTACTGACCCACTTGTGGCTTCTATTCGTAGAATGCCTCCCCGACGTGATCCTAACGGAGGGGGTTCAACAAGTGGCAACGACGATGAGATCAACAAGATTGCTCGAGCTATCGCGGTTCATATGCGGGATGTGATTCCTGGCATGGTCACTGATATCACCCAGAATCTTCGGGGAAGTACCAGTGATTCCGCACACAACTCAAATGCCACTAACGCTGGAACTGCTAACTTTACTTTCAAGCAGTTCAACGATGCTAAGCCTCCTAAGTACTCTGGTACCGAGGGAGCTACCGGCCTACTGCAATGGCTGGAAAGCATTGAAGACATTCTCAACTTCACTGGATGTCCTGAGAATCTGAAGGTCAAGATGGCCTCAAGCGCTTTTCACAAAGGCGCACTCACCTGGTGGAATTCTGAGAAGAACACCAGAGGACGTGAAGTTGCATTAGCCTTACCGTGGGACGGTTTCAAGAACTTACTCGTGGAAAAGTTTTTTCCACATCATGAACTGAAGAAACTCGAGGTAGAGATGTGGAATCTGGTGCAAGACAGTGGTGAAAACGCCAAGTATACAACTCGATTCCATGAGTTGTGCATTCTGGTACCCCATTTGGTTACTCCTCTATCTCGCAGGATAGAGAAGTACATTGAAGGTCTACCTTTAGTAGTCAGGGGAACTGTCATGGGTAATAACCCTACTACTCTAGAGGCGGCGATCCAACTTGGTGCTACTCTTACTGAGGAGTATGTGAAATCGGGTGTGCTCACCCTAAAGGGATTCAAGAGAGCACAAATTGAAGAAGGCAAGAAGCCTGAACAGCACCATCATAAGAAAAAGAAACAGAAGACGATCAAGAACTTTGCAGCGTTGACTGCAGCTGCTCCTACTCATGCTACACCCATTACTGCTATGCCACAACCTGTTAATACCAGAAAGCCTTATACTGGCCCTCTTCCACTCTGCACCAAATGCCAGTATCATCATCTACCCAACACTCCATGCAGAAAGTGTCTCAAATGTGGGCGTATGGGACACTTGGCGGCTACATGCCGATCTGCTCATCTTGCTGCTGCAACAACTGCTACCACTACCGCTACTGCTACAGGTGGAAGAGCCTGTTATAATTGTGGAGCAGAGGGACACTTCAGAAACCAGTGTCCAAAACTCAACAACAATACTGCTGCTGCTCGTGCTTTTGTTATTGGAACTGCTGAAGCACGTGAAGAGCCGGCAGTCATCACGGGTACATTTCTTATCAATGATCATTATGTTCCTATCATATTTGATACTGGTGCCGATAAAAGTTTTATCTCTACTCATACTGCTTCTCTGCTTAATATGCAACTATCCACACTTACTGCTCCCTATACTGTAGAAGTAGCGAATGGTAAGACTATAGTTGTAGATTCTATTATCCATGGTTGTGAATTAAGATTAAATGACCATCTCTTTTCCATCGATCTCATTCCTATGACTCTCGGAAGCTTCGAAGTTGTAGTAGGAATGGATTGGTTATCCAAAAACAATGCTGAAATCGTATGCTCTGAGAAACTTATTCGAATTCCCTTACCGTCCGGCGAAACGATGATAGTCTACGGCGAGAAACCATGCCGCGGATTGAAGATTGTATCGTGCATCAAGGCGAGGAAGTACTTGAAGAAGAAATATTATGCTTTCCTAGCTCATGTAGTGGAAAAGAAACCTGAAAAGAAAGCAGTTGGAGATGTTCCAGTTATCAAAGAATATCCAGACGTATTTCCAGAAGACTTGCCTGGACTACCACCAGTTCGACAAGTGGAGTTTAGAATTGATCTCGTCCCTGGAGCAAACCCAGTGGCGAAGTCACCGTATCGATTAGCACCGTCTGAGATGCAAGAACTGTCTAGTCAGCTTCAAGAACTTTTAGACAAAGGTTTCATAAGACCGAGTTTCTCCCCATGGGGAGCTCCGGTTCTCTTTGTCAAGAAGAAAGACGGTTCATTTCGTATGTGTATTGATTATCGTGAACTGAACAAGTTGACAATCAAGAATAGATATCCTCTGCCCAGGATCAATGATCTGTTTGATCAATTACAGGGAGCAACTTGCTTCTCTAAGATTGACTTACGATCTGGGTATCATCAGTTAAGAGTAAATGATGAGGATATACCAAAGACTGCATTTAGGACTCGATATGGACACTATGAGTTTGTGGTTATGCCATTTGGGCTGACCAATGCACCCGCAGTGTTCATGGACTTGATGAATCGAGTCTGCAGGCCATACTTGGATCAGTTTGTTATTGTCTTCATTGACGATATATTGATTTATTCCAAGTCAGAACAAGAGCACGAGGATCATTTGAGGAAAGTCTTAGAGTTACTAAGAACTGAACAACTATATGCTAAATTCTCAAAATGTGAGTTTTGGTTAAAGGAAGTTCACTTCTTAGGACATGTCATCAACAGGGATGGAATACATGTAGATCCAGCAAAGATTGAGGCGATTAAGAACTGGACTACTCCATCTACTCCAACAGAGATTCGTTCATTTCTGGGTCTGGCGGGCTATTATCGGAGATTCATAGCGAATTTCTCTAAGATTGCCTTGCCACTTACCACTTTGACTCAGAAAAGTCAAGCGTTTATATGGGGACAGAAACAGGAAGATGCATTTCAACTTCTTAAACAGAAGTTATGCAACTCCCCTATCCTTAGTCTTCCAGAAGGCAGTGATGATTTCATTGTCTACTGTGATGCTTCAAACCTTGGTCTCGGTTGTGTACTTATGCAACGGGACAAGGTCATTGCTTATGCTTCAAGACAACTTAAGGTTCACGAGAAGAATTACACTACTCATGACCTTGAGTTAGGGGCTGTGGTCTTTGCATTGAAGATTTGGAGACACTACCTGTATGGTACTAAATGTGTTATCTATACAGACCACAAGAGCCTACAACACATTCTAAATCAGAAAGAACTCAACATGAGACAACGGCGTTGGGTTGAGCTTCTAACTGATTACGACTGTGAGATTCGTTACCATCCGGGTAAAGCCAATGTGGTGGCGGATGCTCTTAGTCGCAAGGAACCAGTCAAACCAATTCGTGTAAGAGCCATGGAGATCAACACACAGCCAAACTTGAAAGACTTGATTCGTATTGCACAACAACAAGTAGTAACAAACAATCAACTCAAGACAGACTTGGATTGTGGTATTGAGAAGAAACTAGAACCTCGAGCTGATGGGGTGCTATATCTCAACGGCCGCATTTGGATTCCAAAGTCTGAAGAATTGCGCACACTCATCTGTGATGAGGCTCATAAGTTGCGATACTCAGTTCATCCTGGAGCCGACAAGATGTATCAGGACTTGAGGACATCTTACTGGTGGCCGGGAATGAAGAAAGACATAGCACTGTATGTGGGAAAATGTCTTACCTGTTCAAAAGTCAAAGCAGAACATCAAAAACCTTCGGGACATCTACAGCAACCTGAAATTCCTCAATGGAAATGGGAGCAAATTTCCATGGATTTCATAACTAAGTTGCCGAGAACTCCGCGAGGTTTCGATTCGATTTGGGTGATCGTTGATCGACTCACCAAATCTGCTCATTTTCTCCCGATCCGAGAGGATTACAAGATGGAGAAGTTATCCACATTGTACATTAACGAAATCATTGCACGACATGGTACTCCAACATCAATCATATCTGATCGTGATAGTCGTTTCACTTCTCGCTTTTGGCAATCATTGCAAAAGGCTTTGGGAACGCGTGTTAATCTTAGCACGGCGTATCATCCTCAAACCGACGGCCAAAGCGAAAGGACTATCCAAACACTTGAAGACATGCTTCGTTCTTGTGTCATTGACTTCGGTGGAAGTTGGGACACTCATCTCCTACTCATTGAGTTTTCATATAACAATAGCTATCATATGAGCATTCAATGTGCACCATTCGAAGCTCTATATGGTAGAAAGTGCCGATCACCGGTCTGTTGGACCGAGATTGGTGACTCACAGGTCCTAGGACCAGAACTCATTCAGGAAACATCAGACAAAATCACAATCATTCAGTCACGGCTTAAGGCCGCACGAGATCGGCAGAAGAGTTATGCTGATCGACGTCGGAAACCGCTTGAGTTTCAAGTCGGTGACCGAGTCTTACTCAAAGTTTCTCCCTGGAAAGGCGTTGTCCGATTCGGGAAGAAAGGGAAACTTGCACCTAGGTACGTTGGACCTTTTGAGATCCTGGAACGGATTGGTCCCGTAGCCTACAAACTCAAACTTCCAGTGGAGCTAAGCAATGTTCACGATACTTTTCATGTATCGAATCTTAAGAAATGCTTGGCAGATCATGATGTTCAGATTCCACTGGAAGACATTCAGATTCAGAATAACATGCAATTCATAGAACGTCCAGTTGAGATCATGGATCATGGGGTCAAGAAACTTAAACGCAGCCGTATCCCGATCGTAAAGGTACGATGGGAGGGCAAACGCGGTGCTGAGTTCACCTGGGAACGTGAAGACCAGATGAAGCTTAAGTACCCTCATCTTTTTACAGTATCTTCGGCTAGTTAATTTCGGGACGAAATTCCCTTAACTAGGGGAGACTGTAACATTTGTGCATTTAGTGATGTAGTCGTGAACAGTGTTAGAACAGTGTGTGTCAATGTCCAGTAAATCAATGTGATTCATGTGTTCATTATGTGCTTGTGTGTTAGAATCATTATTTCTTGAGACAAGTATGTATTATTTATTTACAGTCGATTTCACTAGGCAAGAACAGTAACTAGTTATATCGAAACAGTGGTGGGCAGCGAGAGTGAGCCCTATATATATACTGAGTTCGGTGTAACAGGTTAGTGTTAGTGCGTAGTGTCGAGACGAATATTATAACAATTAATTAATTCAACAAGAATCGTAATACGTAAGCGAGACTGAGTATAGTTATGGGTGACGATCCATAATGATACGAATGTTGAACTTATAATTATGATTAAACGACTTTAAATAATTAATACGATCGAAAAACGTACGCGATTGCGGGTATACACGTAATTGTGAATGTTTAACGATCTGTCAACACACGAAGAGTAAAAATAATTATATTAATTATTTTATAATTTTACAATTTTGAAACTCATCATTTATTTGAGTTTAACAAATCTTTTATTTTAAAACCGCGTAAAATACGCGTCACGTTCCGGAAACGCGAACCGAGCGACCGAAACGAACCCGAATACCATACGGGCTATAAAAGCCTTGAACAAGGCCATTTCTCTCATTTATTTCAGCCAACCACCACTTCTCTCTCTAAAACTCGCGAACCTATCCTCTCTCTAAAAATCCAAGCTTTAAACGTTCGTAACTCGCTCATTTCTCAACGGAATTCGTCATTCTTGGTGTCCACGTGAAGCCCTTGACATCCTCTACACGAAAGTACAAGAAATCAGTGGTTTTATCCGGCCAAAAACGAGGTATGATCGAGAGAATAATCACGAACGTAGGGTTTTCTATGTGTGTTTGTTGGAAACCCGACAACCAGCCGGTTTTAGCACTCCATTTCTATTTTCGCACCACTAGCAACCCTATCTGAAGTTATACTAGTTAGATCGTGGTCTGGATCCAAGGATTTCGATGATGGTGACGATGCTGGTAACAGGTTCGACGGCCGAACCTTTTTCCTCAGATGGCCGAACCCTAACGAGGCTCCACGAACCTGCATGGTTCGTTAGACAGCAGCCGAACCCTTAGGGGACCCCACGAACCGGTGCCGAGCCTTCATGCCTCCTACGAACCCTTCCTTGCGACGAACCATCATCATCATCACCCACACGAACCCTCATGCAGAGACGAATCCAGCCAAACCTTCAACCACCTAACGAACCTTGGTACTGCTTCACGAACCATCACGAACCCTTGCTTTCAACGAACCCTCCAGGAGTTAGCCATCATGCATGCCGAACCCTGATGAGATGTAGTCGAACCTTAAGGAACCTCACGAACCTTTGCATGGTTCGTTAACATATAGCCGAACCTTAGGCCATCAACATGAAGGGTTCGCTGCCTATGTTGGCAGCCCAACCTAACTCGGCCCAACCCAGTTTCACACGGCCCAATCCTATTAGTAATCGGCCTATAGGATGAACCAAGCCCAATGGAGATAGCTTTGGCCCATTATGATCTTAAGTTGGACCAATAATGCCTTGGAAGTTTAATTGGCTTACATATACATTGGTTGGCCCAACATCATCTCTAATTGGACCATTGTTAACTTAAATGATCTATGGCCTTTGATTAAGCCACCATGATTCTATGGGCTTAAGGCCCATTGATGGCCACAATTCAAAGTAAGTGTAATTTGATCCGAGTGGGTTTAAGTTGCAACTTAACCTAATCATGGTATCAAGTCACAATCTCAAGAACTTAAACAATTGGAACATCTTTTCATAAGTCATGTTAATCAATGGTTATCAAATTCGCAAACAATTATCATTTTATGCATAAGATTTATGCACAAAGGAACATTTCATATTCGTTTCTTGGACCCATGATCAATCAAGTAATTCAAAGCATAACTTTCAAGTTTTCACAACAATCATAATCATGAGAACAAGTTATCATGTGATAATCAATTTCAAGAGAATACAAGTCAATCAATGAATCAAAGTCTATACAACTATAAATCTTATATCTTATGTATGATTACAATGATATAGGAATCAATTAGAAGTCCTGTTTGCTACTTGCTATCTGTTTTAGTTCAGAGTCTACTGCAGACAGGTGAGAACTTTAGCCCCTCTTTTACTGTTTTATAACTGTTTTGGGGTGGAACACGTGATCAAACCAGTTGTTTACAATTGTATTTCATTACACAAAATGTATGTATTCTTATAAACATTGCAGGTTCATTTTACGAATCCAAGGGATTCATCAACTGTTTTAAAAGATTTATCAACTATTAAACTCTTTTTACTAAAAAGGTTTTATAAAGACCCTTGAACTGTTTTATAACAGGTTTACTCGAATGTTTTATAAAGGATAAACACTTTTAAACAATGGATTTTATAAAACTCTTTTGTTATAAACCTTGTTAATATACAAGGTCATTATTTCATGGTATTCAAACCAAGAGAATCAGTTCATGGTATTCAAATCAAGAGGTTCATTTCATTGTATTCAAATCAAGAGATTCATTTCATGGTATTCAAATCAAGAGAATCAGTTCATGGTATTCAAATCAAGAGGTTCATTTCATGGTATTCAAATCAAGAGATTCATTTCATGGTATTCAAAACAAAGGATTTAATTCATGGAATTAAATCCAGGTTTTCAGTTCATGTTATCAATTAAGGCATTAACACATTCGGTTAAAGTAAGATTCATAAACATGGTGTCTATTGTTGTAAACAAACTTATAAACCCATCAAGTTTCATTGTCGTTAGTACTGGGTGATCACAACAAGGGAAAGCGGACTCATTGTTTCTTATCCAGGATGGAGTTAGCTTTTAAATTTGTTTTAAAAGCTAACTGTAGGTCTGGTGTCATTGTTTTCTTATCCAGGATGGAGTTGGCTTTTAAATTTGTTTTTAAAAGCCAACTGCAGGTCCGGCGTCATATGGTTATCAAAACTGCTGATGTATTATCTAACTCCAAACGTGGTTTGGGACTTGATATTATACGATTGGCTTTCGTGCGAACAGTGATTGGACTGTTTACACTCATTTTCATACTTGATGTAGTTTGGGTTGCAGCTCATCCATGTGAATCTTATGTTGCTTTAACTTACCTATGCCTTATATCATATATTCATGTTTACAAATGATTAAACCTATTGTTCTCACCAACTACGTCTGTAGTTGACAGTTACTTTTCACGTGTTTCAGGTAATCAGGTTTAAGACATTCTCAGGGACAACTAAGGAGACCATTCTAAGATAGAACAAGATGAAGAAACATGCTAGGATGGATTAGAAACACACTAAATCCTAAATGTTTAATTGTCTTGTTTGGAGTCTTATTTTGTAACTATATTTTGGGTCTGTAGTTGTCTTTCTTTTGGTAGATAGAATGTCTGTAACTAAACAACTGTCTAAACATTATGAAATGTAGTAATCCATTGTGGTTGTTCTTATTCAATACTTGTGCATGAATCAACTGTTCATACGTCACCGCGCCGTGGATTCCGCACGCGGCGCAGGGGTGTGACAGGTTGGTATCAGAGCCAGCTTGTAGAGAACTAGGAAAAACCCAATGTTTAACGACCTAGACTATAACCTAAGCTACCCAATAGGACTAAGTGCTATAGGCTTGAGGAACTTAGGATCTAAGTAACTTAAGTGAGCATTAAGTCTACAATAAGCTTGAAAGATCTTAGGGACATTTTACTAAGATTAGATATCGAGTCAAAGAATTTGAATCGGACTTCTATAATTTTAGAAACCGAATTAAATTCTCACACATATGCATTTAAGGATTTCAGAGGCAAGGATCTGTATTCTTAGTATCCTTGATCTGAAATTCTCACACAGAGATCATTATAGAAATTCGGAGGCAAAGATCTGTAGTTTCAGTATCTTTGATATGAATTTCTTGTCATATTCACTATAGGATTTAGAGGCAAAGATTGGTATCTTTGATCTAAAGTCCTTGTCATATTCATAATAGGAATTCAAAGGTCAAGATCTATTAATTTAGAATCTTGATTTGAAATCCTTGTCATATTCATTATAGGAATTCAAAGGTTAAGATCTATTAATTTAGAATCTTGGTTTGAAATCCTTGTCATGTTATCATTATCAGGTGTTCATTATCATAGGAACTTTATAACTTAGAATCTGTGTAACAGTATTCTTTAGTTGAAGTTCTCACAAGGGATCATTATACTCGATACTGTAAGTATTGAGAACCTAGGTTAATTAACCTAGGACACACATGCTAAAACCTAAGGTTTTAATTTCAAGCAAATTAAGAACCATGGTTTACATAATCATAAACATGTCCACAGAACAAGAGGCAATCATGAAACAATCATAGTCAATCAACAGTTGGAATCTTAGCCCCAAATATAGACGACGGATTAACACTAACGTGTTGAGGTAAGTGGTGGGTCGGTGAGAGCTTACCCTATATATAAGCTTATCTCAGTATGTTAGGGGGAATCCGGCGTTTGTATTTGGAGTGAGGATTCGGGATCAACTGGAAACATGGTACATTAGTCAAACACATGGGATACAAACATTTGGGAAACAATCATTGGTGAATCAAATCATAGTGCAATTCAAAACTTGGATGAACCAAACATTATGGTGAATCAATCAAGTTGTGAACATTCTGTAAATGTAAACCTTAAGTGAAATTCTTAAGTGATTACATCATTAGTACTTACTGACATAGGTTAACAGGAAAGTGTAGAACACACGTATGACTTAGTTCTACATGTTAACAACTGTTAGTAGGTGCACGCATAACATAATCATAGTTCAATCATGGAATCAATCATAGTTCAAGTTGATCAAAGATCATGAGATTCTTAATCAATGGAACACACTTGGGAACCAAGTACAAACGTGTTGCCAAATGCTAGCAAGGGCATGATCGTGGTATATCGAAACGGTGGTGGGCAGCGAGAGTGAGCCCTATATATAAGCTGTTTTCGGTATATCGGGAAAGTGTCAGTGTGTAGATTTGGTGGTGAGATCATGGAACATCGTACATATTCACATGATAAGTATGCAAATAAGTTGATAACTTATACGTGTACTGGATCATATTACAATTGAATGATAATACTAGTAGTATGGATATATTACTGACCTTATCATGAAAATTCAATTGTATCCTTCCTCATTACTGACCCACTTGTGGCTTCTATTCGTAGAATGCCTCCCCGACGTGATCCTAACGGAGGGGGTTCAACAAGTGGCAACGACGATGAGATCAACAAGATTGCTCGAGCTATCGCGGTTCATATGCGGGATGTGATTCCTGGCATGGTCACTGATATCACCCAGAATCTTCGGGGAAGTACCAGTGATTCCGCACACAACTCAAATGCCACTAACGCTGGAACTGCTAACTTTACTTTCAAGCAGTTCAACGATGCTAAGCCTCCTAAGTACTCTGGTACCGAGGGAGCTACCGGCCTACTGCAATGGCTGGAAAGCATTGAAGACATTCTCGACTTCACTGGATGTCCTGAGAATCTGAAGGTCAAGATGGCCTCAAGCGCTTTTCACAAAGGCGCACTCACCTGGTGGAATTCTGAGAAGAACACCAGAGGACGTGAAGTTGCATTAGCCTTACCGTGGGACGGTTTCAAGAACTTACTCGTGGAAAAGTTTTGTCCACATCATGAACTGAAGAAACTCGAGGTAGAGATGTGGAATCTGGTGCAAGACAGTGGTGAAAACGCCAAGTATACAACTCGATTCCATGAGTTGTGCATTCTGGTACCCCATTTGGTTACTCCTCTATCTCGCAGGATAGAGAAGTACATTGAAGGTCTGGTCTACCTTTAGTAGTCAGGGGAACTGTCATGGGTAATAACCCTACTACTCTAGAGGCGGCGATCCAACTTGGTGCTACTCTTACTGAGGAGTATGTGAAATCGGGTGTGCTCACCCGAAAGGGATTCAAGAGAGCACAAATTGAAGAAGGCAAGAAGCCTGAACAGCACCATCATAAGAAAAAGAAACAGAAGACGATCAAGAACTTTGCAGCGTTGACTGCAGCTGCTCCTACTCATGCTACACCCATTACTGCTATGCCACAACCTGTTAATACCAGAAAGCCTTATACTGGCCCTCTTCCACTCTGCACCAAATGCCAGTATCATCATCTACCCAACACTCCATGCAGAAAGTGTCTCAAATGTGGGCGTATGGGACACTTGGCGGCTACATGCCGATCTGCTCATCTTGCTGCTGCAACAACTGCTACCACTACCGCTACTGCTACAGGTGGAAGAGCCTGTTATAATTGTGGAGCAGAGGGACACTTCAGAAACCAGTGTCCAAAACTCAACAACAATACTGCTGCTGCTCGTGCTTTTGTTATTGGAACTGCTGAAGCACGTGAAGAGCCGGCAGTCATCACGGGTACATTTCTTATCAATGATCATTATGTTCCTATCATATTTGATACTGGTGCCGATAAAAGTTTTATCTCTACTCATACTGCTTCTCTGCTTAATATGCAACTATCCACACTTACTGCTCCCTATACTGTAGAAGTAGCGAATGGTAAGACTATAGTTGTAGATTCTATTATCCATGGTTGTGAATTAAGATTAAATGACCATCTCTTTTCCATCGATCTCATTCCTATGACTCTCGGAAGCTTCGAAGTTGTAGTAGGAATGGATTGGTTATCCAAAAACAATGCTGAAATCGTATGCTCTGAGAAACTTATTCGAATTCCCTTACCGTCCGGCGAAACGATGATAGTCTACGGCGAGAAACCATGCCGCGGATTGAAGATTGTATCGTGCATCAAGGCGAGGAAGTACTTGAAGAAGAAATATTATGCTTTCCTAGCTCATGTAGTGGAAAAGAAACCTGAAAAGAAAGCAGTTGGAGATGTTCCAGTTATCAAAGAATATCCAGACGTATTTCCAGAAGACTTGCCTGGACTACCACCAGTTCGACAAGTGGAGTTTAGAATTGATCTCGTCCCTGGAGCAAACCCAGTGGCGAAGTCACCGTATCGATTAGCACCGTCTGAGATGCAAGAACTGTCTAGTCAGCTTCAAGAACTTTTAGACAAAGGTTTCATAAGACCGAGTTTCTCCCCATGGGGAGCTCCGGTTCTCTTTGTCAAGAAGAAAGACGGTTCATTTCGTATGTGTATTGATTATCGTGAACTGAACAAGTTGACAATCAAGAATAGATATCCTCTGCCCAGGATCGATGATCTGTTTGATCAATTACAGGGAGCAACTTGCTTCTCTAAGATTGACTTACGATCTGGGTATCATCAGTTAAGAGTAAATGATGAGGATATACCAAAGACTGCATTTAGGACTCGATATGGACACTATGAGTTTGTGGTTATGCCATTTGGGCTGACCAATGCACCCGCAGTGTTCATGGACTTGATGAATCGAGTCTGCAGGCCATACTTGGATCAGTTTGTTATTGTCTTCATTGACGATATATTGATTTATTCCAAGTCAGAACAAGAGCACGAGGATCATTTGAGGAAAGTCTTAGAGTTACTAAGAACTGAACAACTATATGCTAAATTCTCAAAATGTGAGTTTTGGTTAAAGGAAGTTCACTTCTTAGGACATGTCATCAACAGGGATGGAATACATGTAGATCCAGCAAAGATTGAGGCGATTAAGAACTGGACTACTCCATCTACTCCAACAGAGATTCGTTCATTTCTGGGTCTGGCGGGCTATTATCGGAGATTCATTGCGAATTTCTCTAAGATTGCCTTGCCACTTACCACTTTGACTCAGAAAAGTCAAGCGTTTATATGGGGACAGAAACAGGAAGATGCATTTCAACTTCTTAAACAGAAGTTATGCAACTCCCCTATCCTTAGTCTTCCAGAAGGCAGTGATGATTTCATTGTCTACTGTGATGCTTCAAACCTTGGTCTCGGTTGTGTACTTATGCAACGGGACAAGGTCATTGCTTATGCTTCAAGACAACTTAAGGTTCACGAGAAGAATTACACTACTCATGACCTTGAGTTAGGGGCTGTGGTCTTTGCATTGAAGATTTGGAGACACTACCTGTATGGTACTAAATGTGTTATCTATACAGACCACAAGAGCCTACAACACATTCTAAATCAGAAAGAACTCAACATGAGACAACGGCGTTGGGTTGAGCTTCTAACTGATTACGACTGTGAGATTCGTTACCATCCGGGTAAAGCCAATGTGGTGGCGGATGCTCTTAGTCGCAAGGAACCAGTCAAACCAATTCGTGTAAGAGCCATGGAGATCAACACACAGCCAAACTTGAAAGACTTGATTCGTATTGCACAACAACAAGTAGTAACAAACAATCAACTCAAGACAGACTTGGATTGTGGTATTGAGAAGAAACTAGAACCTCGAGCTGATGGGGTGCTATATCTCAACGGCCGCATTTGGATTCCAAAGTCTGAAGAATTGCGCACACTCATCTGTGATGAGGCTCATAAGTTGCGATACTCAGTTCATCCTGGAGCCGACAAGATGTATCAGGACTTGAGGACATCTTACTGGTGGCCGGGAATGAAGAAAGACATAGCACTGTATGTGGGAAAATGTCTTACCTGTTCAAAAGTCAAAGCAGAACATCAAAAACCTTCGGGACTTCTACAGCAACCTGAAATTCCTCAATGGAAATGGGAGCAAATTTCCATGGATTTCATAACTAAGTTGCCGAGAACTCCGCGAGGTTTCGATTCGATTTGGGTGATCGTTGATCGACTCACCAAATCTGCTCATTTTCTCCCGATCCGAGAGGATTACAAGATGGAGAAGTTATCCACATTGTACATTAACGAAATCATTGCACGACATGGTTCTCCAACATCAATCATATCTGATCGTGATAGTCGTTTCACTTCTCGCTTTTGGCAATCATTGCAAAAGGCTTTGGGAACGCGTGTTAATCTTAGCACGGCGTATCATCCTCAAACCGACGGCCAAAGCGAAAGGACTATCCAAACACTTGAAGACATGCTTCGTTCTTGTGTCATTGACTTCGGTGGAAGTTGGGACACTCATCTCCCACTCATTGAGTTTTCATATAACAATAGCTATCATACGAGCATTCAATGTGCACCATTCGAAGCTCTATATGGTAGAAAGTGCCGATCACCGGTCTGTTGGACCGAGATTGGTGACTCACAGGTCGTAGGACCAGAACTCATTCAGGAAACATCAGACAAAATCACAATCATTCAGTCACGGCTTAAGGCCGCACGAGATCGGCAGAAGAGTTATGCTGATCGACGTCGGAAACCGCTTGAGTTTCAAGTCGGTGACCGAGTCTTACTCAAAGTTTCTCCCTGGAAAGGCGTTGTCCGATTCGGGAAGAAAGGGAAACTTGCACCAAGGTACGTTGGACCTTTTGAGATCCTGGAACGGATTGGTCCCGTAGCCTACAAACTCAAACTTCCAGTGGAGCTAAGAAATGTTCACGATACTTTTCATGTATCGAATCTTAAGAAATGCTTGGCAGATCATGATGTTCAGATTCCACTGGAAGACATTCAGATTCAGAATAACATGCAATTCATAGAACGTCCAGTTGAGATCATGGATCATGGGGTCAAGAAACTTAAACGCAGCCGTATCCCGATCGTAAAGGTACGATGGGAGGGCAAACGCGGTGCTGAGTTCACCTGGGAACGTGAAGACCAGATGAAGCTTAAGTACCCTCATCTTTTTACAGTATCTTCGGCTAGTTAATTTCGGGACGAAATTCCCTTAACTAGGAGAGACTGTAACATTTGTGCATTTAGTCATGTAGTCGTGAACAGTGTTAGAACAGTGTGTGTCAATGTCCAGTAAATCAATGTGATTCATGTGTTCATTATGTGCTTGTGTGTTAGAATCATTATTTCTTGAGACAAGTATGTATTATTTATTTACAGTCGATTTCACTAGGCAAGAACAGTAACTAGTTATATCGAAACAGTGGTGGGCAGCGAGAGTGAGCCCTATATATATACTGAGTTCGGTGTAACAGGTTAGTGTTAGTGCGTAGTGTCGAGACGAATATTATAACAATTAATTAATTCAACAAGAATCGTAATACGTAAGCGAGACTAAGTATAGTTATGGGTGACGATCCATAATGATACGAATGTTGAACTTATAATTATGATTAAACGACTTTAAATAATTAATACGATCGAAAAACGTACGCGATTGCGGGTATACACGTAATTGTGAATGTTTAACGATCTGTCAACACACGAAGAGTAAAAATAATTATATTAATTATTTTATAATTTTACAATTTTGAAACTCATCATTTATTTGAGTTTAACAACTCTTTTATTTTAAAACCGCGTAAAATACGCGTTACGTTCCGGAAACGCGAACCGAGCGACCGAAACGAACCCGAATACCATACGGGCTATAAAAGCCTTGAACAAGGCCATTTCTCTCATTTATTTCAGCCAACCACCACTTCTCTCTCTAAAACTCGCGAACCTATCCTCTCTCTAAAAATCCAAGCTTTAAACGTTCGTAACTCGCTCATTTCTCAACGGAATTTGTCATTCTTGGTGTCCACGTGAAGCCCTTGACATCCTCTACACGAAAGTACAAGAAATCAGTGGTTTTGTCCGGCCAAAAACGAGGTATGATCGAGAGAATAATCACGAACGTAGGGTTTTCTATGTGTGTTTGTTGGAAACCCGACAACCAGCCGGTTTTAGCACTCCATTTCTATTTTCGCACCACTAGCAACCCTATCTGAAGTTATACTAGTTAGATCGTGGTCTGGATCCAAGGATTTCGATGATGGTGATGATGCTGGTAACAGGTTCGACGGCCGAACCTTTTTCCTCAGATGGCCGAACCCTAACGAGGCTCCACGAACCTGCATGGTTCGTTAGACAGCAGCCGAACCCTTAGGGGACCCCACGAACCGGTGCCGAGCCTTCATGCCTCCTACGAACCCTTCCTTGCGACGAACCATCATCATCATCACCCACACGAACCCTCATGCAGAGACGAATCCAGCCAAACCTTCAACCACCTAACGAACCTTGGTACTGCTTCACGAACCATCACGAACCCTTGCTTTCAACGAACCCTCCAGGAGTTAGCCATCATGCATGCCGAACCCTGATGAGATGTAGTCGAACCTTAAGGAACCTCACGAACCTTTGCATGGTTCGTTAACATATAGTCGAACCTTAGGCCATCAACATGAAGGGTTCGCTGCCTATGTTGGCAGCCCAACCTAACTCGGCCCAACCCAGTTTCACACGGCCCAATCCTATTAGTAATCGGCCTATAGGATGAACCAAGCCCAATGGAGATAGCTTTGGCCCATTATGATCTTAAGTTGGACCAATAATGCCTTGGAAGTTTAATTGGCTTACATATACATTGGTTGGCCCAACATCATCTCTAATTGGACCATTGTTAACTTAAATGATCTATGGCCTTTGATTAAGCCACCATGATTCTATGGGCTTAAGGCCCATTGATGGCCACAATTCAAAGTAAGTGTAATTTGATCCGAGTGGGTTTAAGTTGCAACTTAACCTAATCATGGGATCAAGTCACAATCTCATGAACTTAAACAATTGGAACATCTTTTCATAAGTCATGTTAATCAATGGTTATCAAATTCGCAAACAATTATCATTTTATGCATAAGATTTATGCACAAAGGAACATTTCATATTCGTTTCTTGGACCCATGATCAATCAAGTAATTCAAAGCATAACTTTCAAGTTTTCACAACAATCATAATCATGAGAACAAGTTATCATCTGATAATCAATTTCAAGAGAACACAAGTCAATCAATGAATCAAAGTCTATACAACTATAAATCTTATATCTTATGTATGATTACAATGATATAGGAATCAATTAGAAGTCCTGTTTGCTACTTGCTATCTGTTTTAGTTCAGAGTCTACTGCAGACAGGTGAGAACTTTAGCCCCTCTTTTACTGTTTTATAACTGTTTTGGGGTGGAACACGTGATCAAACCAGTTGTTTACAATTGTATTTCATTACACAAAATGTATGTATTCTTATAAACATTGCAGGTTCATTTTACGAATCCAAGGGATTCATCAACTGTTTTAAAAGATTTATCAACTATTAAACTCTTTTTACTAAAAAGGTTTTATAAAGACCCTTGAACTGTTTTATAACAGGTTTACTCGAATGTTTTATAAAGGATAAACACTTTTAAACAATGGATTTTATAAAACTCTTTTGTTATAAACCTTGTTAATATACAAGGTCATTATTTCATGGTATTCAAACCAAGAGAATCAGTTCATGGTATTCAAATCAAGAGGTTCATTTCATTGTATTCAAATCAAGAGATTCATTTCATGGTATTCAAATCAAGAGAATCAGTTCATGGTATTCAAATCAAGAGGTTCATTTCATGGTATTCAAATCAAGAGATTCATTTCATGGTATTCAAAACAAAGGATTTAATTCATGGAATTAAATCCAGGTTTTCAGTTCATTTTATCAATTAAGGCATTAACACATTCGGTTAAAGTAAGATTCATAAACATGGTGTCTATTGTTGTAAACAAACTTATAAACCCATCAAGTTTCATTGTCGTTAGTACTGGGTGATCACAACAAGGGAAAGCGGACTCATTGTTTCTTATCCAGGATGGAGTTAGCTTTTAAATTTGTTTTAAAAGCTAACTGTAGGTCTGGTGTCATTGTTTTCTTATCCAGGATGGAGTTGGCTTTTAAATTTGTTTTTAAAAGCCAACTGCAGGTCCGGTGTCATATGGTTATCAAAACTGCTGATGTATTATCTAACTCCAAACGTGGTTTGGGACTTGATATTATACGATTGGCTTTCGTGCGAACAGTGATTGGACTGTTTACACTCATTTTCATACTTGATGTAGTTTGGGTTGCAGCTCATCCATGTGAATCTTATGTTGCTTTAACTTACCTATGCCTTATATCATATATTCATGTTTACAAATGATTAAACCTATTGTTCTCACCAACTACGTCTGTAGTTGACAGTTACTTTTCACGTGTTTCAGGTAATCAGGTTTAAGACATTCTCAGGGACAACTAAGGAGACCATTCTAAGATAGAACAAGATTAAGAAACATGCTAGGATGGATTAGAAACACACTAAATCCTAAATGTTTAATTGTCTTGTTTGGAGTCTTATTTTGTAACTATATTTTGGGTCTGTAGTTGTCTTTCTTTTGGTTGATAGAATGTCTGTAACTAAACAACTGTCTAAACATTATGAAATGTAGTAATCCATTGTGGTTGTTCTTATTCAATACTTGTGCATGAATCAACTGTTCATACGTCACCGCGCCGTGGATTCCGCACGCGGCGTAGGGGTGTGACATAACATGTCTGTATCAAAATCACATCGAATTGCCAAAACCACCGGATTGTATGACTCTATGCCCGAGTTCCATGCCTCCTCTTATCATACCTTCAACCTGACATACATGCTAAATCAAGTCAGCTTACGCTGGTGAGTTCTAGTTTTCATAAAACAACATTAAACATACTTAACATATACATCATTTCATACACATAGTCCATAACCTTAGCACATAACATCCTTACATCATCATCATCATACGTTCCACTGTTACCATTCGAACAGTGGGCTTATGCCGGCACAAGGCTCCATAACCGTTGGTCTGTCCCGCCGAAGCGTTCTGCAGACCCATACTTACCCAGTAGCAAGTACTGGAGCAACCATAACCATACTTACCCCATATGAATATGGGAGCAACGTCATACTTACCCCGTAACGAATGCGGGAGCAACATCATACTTACCCCGTAACGAGTACGGGAGCAACATCATACTTACCCCGTAACGAGTACGGGAGCAACATCATACTTACCCCGTAGCGAGTACGGGAGCAACATCATACTTACCCCGTAACGAGTACGGGAGCAACCATACTTACCCAGTACAAATACTGGAGCAACCATACTTACCCAGTAACAAGTACTGGAGCAACCATCATTCATCATGACATGATACACTAGCACCATATCATCATTCATCATAACATCGTATCATTATCCTAATAACATAGGATTTCTCATACAGGGTATGCTAGTATCATGTCATCATAACATCCTAGTACCATGCACATGTCATGCTAGCCGCACGTCATCATATCATTCATCATGGCAACATAAACACATTTTGCTAGCATGTAATCATCATAACATCATACTTCCATCATAGCGTACCTAGGATTTCATCATAACATACCTCCCTATTTATCATCATAGCATGTTATCATTTAGTTTATCATCATAACTTACTAACATGCATTCATCATTCTTAGCATACTCTCATGCAATAATCATACTATCACCTTAACATGCATACATGGTCAGGGCATAACATCATTCATTCATTATCATCATAGGCACATATCATCATAGACATAACAATAAGCATGTATGTCAGCCCAAAACATTAAGCATAAAATAGGGCGTCTAGAACTCACCTGATGATGGCTCCTTATCTTCTTAACCGAACTCCTTAGTTAAGACCTGGGAACCTACATCATTACATCGTCTCATCACATACCATTCATAGACTTAGGATATATTTCAAGTCCTCATAACCTACTAGTTACTCCTCCTAACTACAAGTTCTCGAACCTGGATAGTATTCGAACACTTGTAGTTCACGAACCACTCATGTACACGAAATCCTTGTATTCGAAATACTGGGTTACACGAAATACCCTGGTACACGAAATGGCCCTGTACTCGAATTCATTAAGTGTATTCTAACTACTTATTGTACACGAAATGGCCCTTGTATTCGAAGTAGTCATGTACCCGAAATACCCCTTGTACTCGAATTGTCCATGTACTCGAATTAACATGTATGATTTCGAGTACCCTCTGCTCATGATTTCGTGTACTCATCATTTCATCATTTAAACATCTCAGAAATTCATCTACGACTTTGGGGAGCTAGTTCTAGTTCCTTAGGGTGTTATCAACACACTGGAACATCAAAGTTCCGAACTTTATGCATAAAGGTGTGAGCTTTATGCATAAGTTCCCTTTTTGTATGACTATCCTAACTTTTGTATAAAAATCCAGCTTTCTATACATGAATCACTTACTTGAAGGTAGCTGATCCTCCTGGTAGAATCCCGTGCGTTTCCTACTTCGTTTAGTCGATCAGAGTTTGATTCTTGAAATTCTTGGACTTAAACTTCGTGTACTCGAGAGGAACTGTGCTTCCAACCAAAGGTTGTCACATTTCCCAAGGCACGACTATTTATAGACAAGGTCCCTGTATTCAAAAACCCCTGTGCACGAAAATGTAGTGTACTCGAAATGTGATGTATTCGAAATCTTCATTATTTCGAGTACACAATTCCTAAGCCCCATCTTGGTTATTTTTCGTCTATTTTCCCACAAGTTACTTATCCGTTACACGTACGTAGAATTCAAATAACTTGTATCTTAGAAAAGTTTGGGATGTTACAAGTCTCCCCTCCTTACAATAGGTTTCGTCCCGAAACCTGCCTTGTTACACATCGAACAAATGAGGATACAACTCCCTCATCTCGTCTTCCAATTCCCACGTCGTGTCTGAACCCTTCCGATGCTTCCACTGAACTCTTACTTGACGAACCGTTTTATTCCTTAACTGCTTTTCCTTCGTATCCACAATGGCGACTGGTTCTTCAATGTAGTTCAGTCGGTCATCTACCTCAATGTCATCCAAAGGAACATGTGCTTGCTCGTCTGCCAGACACTTCCTAAGGTGTGACACGTGGAAGGTAGGATGAATCCCGTTCAGCTCCTCTGGTAGGTCCAGTCGATACGCGACTTTCCCTACCCTTGCCTTTATCGGAAACGGTCCGATGTATCTCGGACTCAACTTTCCTCTCTTCCTGAATCGAATGATTCCCTTCCATGGTGATACTTTCAGCAACACTCGATCGCCAACATCAAACTCGATCGGTCTTCGGCGCTTGTCAGCGTAAGACTTTTGGCGATCTTGTGCAGCTTTCATACGTGCTTTTATCACCCGTAGCTTTTCTGCCATATCAATCACAGCAGCCTTGTTTCCCATTTCTTTCTGTCCAACTTCACCCCAGCATACCGGGTTTCTACATCGTCGTCCGTACAACGCCTCATATGGGGGCATTCCGATACTAGAGTGATAGCTGTTGTTATATGAAAACTCCACCAATGGCAAGTGGTCATCCCAGCTTCCTCCAAAATCGATAATGCACGCCCTAAGCATATCCTCCAACGTTTGGATAGTCCTTTCTGACTGTCCATCGGTTTGAGGATGATAGGCGGTACTGATATTTAACCTCGTTCCCATAGCATCATGAAACTGCCTCCAGAATCTGGAAGTAAACCTCGTATCCCGATCTGACACAATGGAGACAGGAACTCCATGCCTGGTCACAATCTCTTTTACGAACAACTCAGACAACCTTTCGGACGTATACGTTTCCCTGATAGGAAGGAAGTGTGCACTCTTCGTCAGTCGGTCCACAATCACCCATATGGTATCATGTCGCTTAGCTGTCCTCGGTAGCTTGGTGATGAAATCCATGGTGATGTGTTCCCATTTCCATTCCGGTATCTCCAGAGGTTGCACATATCCGTAGGGCTTCTGATGTTCAGCCTTCACTTGCGCACAAGTAAGGCACCTGTTCACATACTGCATCACATTAAACTTCATGCCCGGCCACCAATAATCCTGTCGAAGATCTTGATACATCTTCGTCGCACCGGGGTGCACCGAGTAACGTGACTTATGGGCTTCATCTAAAATCCTCGCTCGAATGTCCCCATTTCTGGGCACCCACATTCGACCGAATCGTAGCTTTATCCCATGGTCATTGTCTTCCAAGTTCTTGACTTGTCCGAAGACGCATTCAAAACCCACATTCTCTTCTTTCAATCCATCCTGTTGCGCCTGTTTGAGCTCGTTCAGAAAGTCTGGCGTTATCACCAAACTATACGATTTTACTCGTATGGCAGGATGATCAGTCTTGCGACTCAGAGCATCTGCCACCACATTGGCCTTTCGCGGGTGATATAGAATATCACAGTCATAATCCTTTAACAGCTCAAGCCATCGTCTCTGCCTCATATTTAAATCCTTTTGCTCGAAGAAATACTTCAAGCTCTTGTGGTCGGTATAGATGGTACTCCTTACTCCATACAAATAGTGCCTCCATATTTTCAATGCAAACACCACTGCAGCGAGTTCAAGATCGTGGGTCGGGTAGTTAGCCTCATGAATCTTTAGCTGGCGCGAAGCATAAGCTATCACCCTTCCCCTTTGCATTAGTACACATCCCAACCCTTGTCGTGACGCATCGGCATACACAACAAGATCATCATTCCCATCCGGCAGTGCTAGAACAGGAGCTTGGGTAAGTTTCTCCTTCAGCACTGAAAACGCTTGTTCTTGGTTTGGACCCCATTCGTACTTTACGTCTTTCTTCGTGAGCTTCGTCAGTGGCGTCGCTATCTTGGAAAAGTCCTGAATGAATCTCCGATAGTAACCGGCCAAACCAAGAAAACTGCGTACTTCTGTCGGTGACTTTGGAGGACTCCATTTCATAATCATTTCCACTTTAGCTGGATCTACCATAATGCCTTCTGGGTTCACCACGTGACCCAGAAACTGTACCTCTCGTAGCCAGAAAGCGCATTTGGAGAACTTAGCATAAAGTTCCTCTTTCCTCAGGATTTCCAATACCTCACGTACGTGGCAAGCATGGTCTCCCTCGTTCTTTGAATAAATCAAAATATCATCAATAAACACTATCACCGATCGGTCCAGCATCGGTCGACATACTCTGTTCATCAAATCCATAAATGCTGCGGGAGCATTCGTCAATCCAAACGACATAACGAGGAACTCGTAATGTCCATAACGCGTACGGAAAGCAGTCTTTGGAATATCCTGCTCTCGAACTTTCAACTGATGGTAACCGGATCGGAGATCTATCTTTGAGAACCAGCTTGCACCTTGCAATTGATCGAACAAGTCATCACTTCTAGGTAGAGGATACCTGTTCTTTACGGTCAACTTATTCAGTTCCCTGTAGTCAATACACATACGCATACTTCCATCCTTCTTCTTAACGAACAGCACCGGTGCTCCCCACGGAGAGACACTCGGTCGTATAAAACCTTTATCAAGGAGTTCTTGTAGCTGGGTCATCATTTCCTTCATCTCTGTTGGAGCTAAACGGTAAGGTGCTTTGGCAACAGGTTGTGCCCCCGGCACTAAGTCGATCTGGAACTCAATTTCCCGTTCGGGTGGTAATCCAGGCAATTCCTCAGGGAATACATCGGGGAAGTTACACACCACGGGAACATCATCAATCGTCCTCGTATCCATACGTTCCTCAATCGCGTAGGCCAAGTAGGCTACACACCCTCGCCGCATCATAACATCAGCCTTGATCATCGAAATGATCTTTGGCGCATACCTCGCTTTATCACCATAAACCGTCACGGAACTCCTATCCATCGCACGTAAACATATCATCTTTCGTCGACATACAATGTTAGCCTCATATTTGGCTAACCAGTCCATACCCAAAACCACATCGAATCCCCCTAAGGTAATAAGAAACAATCGGACAGGGAACCTATGACCTTCTATCTCAACATAACAGTCATCAATAGCCTCAGTCACCCTGGTCATCTTACCAATAGCCGTCTCTACATCAAATACCCGATCTATCTTCTTAACCTTCCCAGATAACCCATCACAGAAAGTAGAAGACACAAAACTCATACTGGCACCAGAATCAAACAATACAGAAGCAGGAATATTGTTGATAGAAAAGGTACCTGTGACCACGTCCGGGTCCACAATCGCATCATCCTTCGTCATCGTAAAGGCTCGTGCTTTAGCCTTCTGCTTCTCCTTTCCTTTCTCCTCTTTCTTACCCGAGCCCGAAGCATCGGCCCGTGGTAGCTTGCAATCCTTGGACATATGTCCTAATCCATTGCAGTTGAAGCATCGAGTAGCATTCGGGCAACTGCTAGAAAAGTGCCCCGTCTTTCCACACCTGAAACATAAATTAGTGCCCACCAGGCACTGTCCCGTGTGGCTTTTCCCACACTTGTTGCATCGGCCCATCTCCTCTCGCTTAGCCTTCTTGCTTGAGAACTTTCGTTGGTCTGTTCGACCCCTCTTAGTCCCGGAGGACTCTTTCACCTTTGCTTCTTCTTTGGCTGGCTCGGCTGACACAACATCATCCCAAACTATGCCACTGAGCTCCACAGTGGAGTCATAAGTCTTGGGAGCATTCGCCTTCACATGTATCCGAACCTTCGGAGGCAAACCCTCCATGTACAACTTCACCCTACGTTCCTCGGTAGAAACCAAGTGAGGAACAAGTCTTGCCATCTCATTGAATCGTGAGGTGTACTGCCTGTGGTTCAGACTTCCCGCCTTCAGCACCAGAAACTCCCTTTCAACCTTATCCAACTCATTCTTGGGACAGAACTGCTTAGTGACCAGTTCCTTGAGATCCTCCCAAGTCATCTTTTCCATATCCTCAGTAGTCTTGGATTGCTTGACGGTGTTCCACCAGTGAAGTGCCTCCTCAACGAAAGAGTGAGCTGCAAACTTGACAGCTTGGTCAACTCGGCACTCACTGATGGAGATAACAGCCTCCATCGCAGAAATCCAGTGGCAGGTGGCCACTGCGTCCTTCTTCCCATCAAAGGTTGGTGGGTTGCATCCTTTGAAGGACTTGTAGTCACAGCCCTTCAGTTTCCCAGTCATAGAGTCGCCGCTCTTTGTCTCAATGATCACCACCTCATCTTCTTTGGTGCTTTCCTTAGTTCCTTCTGACTTGTCTTTTAAAGCATCCTTCAGTGCCTTAGCAATCAAGGCTGGTAGTTTCTCATCCATTATCTTGCAGACCTCATCCGAAATAGCCTTCACCACGATAGGCTCAAGAGTGAACTCTTCTTCATTCTCTGGTTGCTCGTTGTGCTCGTGGTCGCCTTCATTGACAGGTTCTTCATTCTCGACATGTGGTTCTTCAGGTTCCTGTGGTTTCTTTCGCGGTCTACCCTTTTGTCCAGCCATCTAACTATCTATAGGATGCAACAATTGATGAGTCAGTACAGGAATCAGTTTAGCACGGAATAAGTTTTGTAAATCGTTAACGACGTTGATCAAGTGTTATTAACCATTTACCCAACTCATAGGCTCTAAACGTTTCCCATCCCATCTCTTCAATGTGCATGACACTAAGAACTTTCATAACATTACATCTAACCCTTAACTCATACATAAACATTCAACTCGTGGCATCCGTCATCCGTGGTTGGCAATCCGCATCCATTAATCCCATTCTCAGTTTAAGTCTTGGCATTTGGGATGCCAAGATCTCTCAAACTATGGCTCTGATACCAACTTGTGAGGCCCCGAAACCGGGCACCTCACAGAGGTTGGTTTTCATCATAACACATAGCTCTTAAACTAAAAACTTTCATAATCATGCAGCGGAAATGTAAACATAGTTTGATAAACAGAAATCAATAACATGTCTATCTCAAAATCACATCGAATTGCCAAAACCACCGGATCGTATGACTCTATTCCCGAGCTCCATGCCTCCTCTTATCATACCTTCAACCTGACATACATGCTAAATCAAGTCAGCTTACGCTGGTGAGTTCTAGTTTTCATAAAACAACATTAAACATACTTAACGTATACATCATTTCATACACATAGTCCATAACCTTAGCACATAACATCCTTACATCATCATCATACGTTCCACTGTTACCATTCGAACAGTGGGCTTATGCCGGCACAAGGCTCCATAACCGTTGGTCTGTCCCGCCGAAGCGTTCTGCAGACCCATACTTACCCAGTAGCAAGTACTGGAGCAACCATAACCATACTTACCCCATATGAATATGGGAGCAACGTCATACTTACCCCGTAACGAATGCGGGAGCAACATCATACTTACCCCGTAACGAGTACGGGAGCAACATCATACTTACCCCGTAACGAGTACGGGAGCAACATCATACTTACCCCGTAACGAGTACGGGAGCAACCATACTTACCCAGTACAAATACTGGAGCAACCATACTTACCCAGTAACAAGTACTGGAGCAACCATCATTCATCATGACATGATACACTAGCACCATATCATCATTCATCATAACATCGTATCATTATCCTAATAACATAGGATTTCTCATACAGGGTATGCTAGTATCATGTCATCATAACATCCTAGTACCATGCACATGTCATGCTAGCCGCACGTCATCATATCATTCATCATGGCAACATAAACACATTTTGCTAGCATGTAATCATCATAACATCATACTTCCATCATAGCGTACCTAGGATTTCATCATAACATACCTCCCTATTTATCATCATAGCATGTTATCATTTAGTTTATCATCATAACTTACTAACATGCATTCATCATTCTTAGCATACTTTCATGCAATAATCATACTATCACCTTAACATGCATACATGGTCAGGGCATAACATCATTCATTCATTATCATCATAGGCACATATCATCATAGACATAACAATAAGCATGTATGTCAGCCCAAAACATTAAGCATAAAATAGGGCGTCTAGAACTCACCTGATGATGGCTCCTTATCTTCCTAACCGAACTCCTTAGTTAAGACCTGGGAACCTACATCATTACATCGTCTCATCACATACCATTCATAGACTTAGGATATATTTCAAGTCCTCATAACCTACTAGTTACTCCTCCTAACTACAAGTTCTCGAACCTGGATAGTATTCGAACACTTGTAGTTCACGAACCACTCATGTACACGAAATCCTTGTATTCGAAATACTGGGGTACACGAAATACCCTGGTACACGAAATGGCCCTGTACTCGAATTCATTAAGTGTATTCGAACTACTTATTGTACACGAAATGGCCCTTGTATTCGAAGTAGTCATGTACCCGAAATACCCCTTGTACTCGAATTGTCCATGTACTCGAATTAACATGTATGATTTCGAGTACCCTCTGCTCATGATTTCGTGTACTCATCATTTCATCATTTAAACATCTCAGAAATTCATCTACGACTTTGGGGAGCTAGTTCTAGGTTCCTTAGGGTGTTATCAACACATTGGAACATCAAAGTTCCGAACTTTATGCATAAAGGTGTGAGCTTTATGCATAAGTTCCCTTTTTGTATGACTATCCTAACTTTTGTATAAAAATCCAGCTTTCTATACATGAATCACTTACTTGAAGGTAGCTGATCCTCCTGGTAGAATCCCGTGCGTTTCCTACTTCGTTTAGTCGATCAGAGTTTGATTCTTGAAATTCTTGGACTTAAACTTCGTGTACTCGAGAGGAACTGTGCTTCCAACCAAAGGTTGTCACATTTCCCAAGGCACGACTATTTATAGACAAGGTCCCTGTATTCGAAAACCCCTGTACACGAAAATGTAGTGTACTTGAAATGTGATGTATTCGAAATCTTCATTATTTCGAGTACACAATTCCTAAGCCCCATCTTGGTTATTTTTCGTCTATTTTCCCACAAGTTACTTATCCGTTACAAGTACGTAGAATTCAAATAACTTGTATCTTAGAAAAGTTTGGGATGTTACAGCATGGGTCGCGCTGGGGCCATGTCCAGGCCGCTGCGGCCAGCTAGGAGCCATTCAAAGTTTTTGTGAGCCAAATCAAATTTCGTTGCACTTTTTCCGGGCCAAAATCTCCAGATCCTAGTTTTTAACATATATCTAGTGTTTGGTGAAGAAAAATCTCAATTTGGACAACTTTGAAAAACCCGGGTTTTGAACAAAATCACCCTTTTAATGGGTTTTTGAATTCTGATGATTTTCAAACTTCACCAATCATTCAAACCTGTTTATTTAAGTCATATGAAGTTCTTATAACCAAGGATTGACTTTAAAACTTACTTGGCCAATAATTGGCTTGAAAATCACCAAAAATCCAACTTTTGGAGCTTGATTCTTGGTTTCACTTAATCTTGGACTTGAATACCACTTGGAACTGATTAGGGATGATGTTTGAGATGGGTTTAAAGTTCCAGAAGTGATGAGGAAGAGGCTGGTCGAGTTTAGAGGCTTGGGGAAGTAAAGAATGGTGTAGAAACGTTGGCCAAAGTCAAGATCTTTGTTTTTATATGGCAAACCTTGTTTTCCAAGTTTAGACACATGATCTTGGGCATAGTTATCTGATTTTAATAAGATGAAATGTGATATAATAGGATAAACATGGAACAAATCAAGGGTTTGCTTGATTTTTGCCATTTTCGCGATCGTTTGTTCAGCTTTTTGCGTATAATTTCAGGAATTACTAATATGATCAATTATCATTGTCATGCTTCCAATTACATCCCATTATTATTATAATGTGATTAGGAAGTTCAAGTTGTCATGAATTTGCCAATTACGCATGCTGAATTGCATTTTCACAGATTTTCGCAATTTGACATATCGAGCTTAGGGACTCTTTGATTTCGTTATGTTATCACTTATTTCACTTCAATTCATCATGTAATTGATATTAATTTAGTTTTAGACCCTTAAATTTGGTTTTTGGTCATTATTATAGAAATTTCGCGTAATTCGGCAATTTTGTGTAGTGTCATTTGTGATTTGTTTCATCTTGTAATTTCTTCACATGTACACAGATTCACATGTATATACATATTCAATCATGATGTAATTAATTAAAATGTTAATTCATGAATATAGGAAATTACCTTGTAGTAAAGAACGAAATGTCACATACACTGATGTAACGAGCTTAATTTTTTCAAAGTGTTCGCAATTACACTGACGTAACGAACTCAATTTTTTCAAATTTTTCATAATTACACTGATGTAACGAACTGTAACATTGATGTAATGAATTGAATTTTTTCAAAGTGTTCGTAATTATATTGATCGATGTAACGAGCTGAAGATTTATCAAAATGTTCGTAATTACACTTATGTAACGAGCTGATTTTTTTCAAAGTGTTCGTAATTACACTGATGTAACGAGCTGAATTTTTTCAAAGTGTTCGTAATTACACTGGTGTAACGAGCTGAATTTTTTTAAAGTGTTCATAATTACATTGATGTAACGAGCTGTAACATTGATGTAACGAACTGAAATTTTTCAAAGTGTTATACTTTGTATTTACGTTACAATTATCTAACTTTCTATATTATATTGATGAAAATTTATTTAATGAACTAATTTTTATAATAAAAGTTAAGTTTTTTAATGTATATTTAAGATGATGGGAAAAAAAATTTAAGATGGAAAATTTTTGAAAACGGAGGGAAAATTATTACAATTTTGTTTGTTACGTTAGTGTAAATACGAACGTCCGAAAAAAAATATGGCATGACTATAATAGAATTAACGAGAAAAATATGACGAGTTAAATGAAGTAATTTTTATAAAAAAAATAACATAGTATAAAAAGTTATAAGTGTATAAAAATCAAGGGAGGAAACTTTAATTTAAAAATAGGAAAATAGATGGTTTTTAAGAGTATGACACTTGTCACTTTCTTATTAAATATGATATTTGTAATTAAAACAGATGACTAAAATACCATTTTGTATTTAAATTAATTAAAATTATTCAACCAATAAATTGGAGTTATTGAGTTTACTCAATTAAAGTGTATAAAAATCAAGGGGTAAAGTTTAATTTAAAGATAGGAAAAAGGATGGTTTTTAAGAGTGTAACACTTGTCACTTTCTTATTAAATATGATATTTGTAATTAAAACAAATGACTAAAATACCATTTTGTATTTAAATTAATAGGAAGATAGGTGTGGTTCCTTTGTTAATCCATGTTTATTGCGCTAACTGAATAACTACATTTTATTACTTTAGGGCCCACATTAAAGTAAATTTAAAGATGTAAGTTTTTTCTTTTTTCTTTTATTAATTTAAGTGCACCCTACATTAATTACATTAATTAAAAAAGAAGAAAAATCCTACACCTTTAGATTTACTTTAATGTGAGCCTCAAAGTAATAGTATATAGTTATTCAGTTAACGCATTAAAGAAGTGTTAACAATTGATCATTCTCCTACACACACACACTCATATATAAAAGAGGATATTCAAATAAGATTATTTTTTTTCTTCTTAAAAATAGCAGGAACTAATTGGAGTTTAATATATAATCCTAGCTAGTTTAACTTAGTTTTCTCCACTTTGTTTAAATGTTCATAATTTTTTCATATAATATTATTTTTTTTTAAAACTACATCATAAATTCAAACATTTTTTTTATCATTAATATGATTATAATGTTAAGATACATATATTTAAAAAAAGTAATTTTTTTAAGTCATACTAGGTTTTTTGTATATTTACTACTAGGTTAGTATCCCTGTGTATTACACGGAATAAATAAAAAACATAATATTAAATTAATAGTTATCAAAGAAAATTTAAACAATATAAGATGATTTTTTTAATATAAAATTTCATACATTACATAATAAAATAATTATATTATTATTTAGAAACTAATTTTTTCAAAATTTGTTTCTACAAATATTACATTTTAAATTCTATTTTTACTAATTACATATTTTATAATAATTTGGTTTTTTTAAAAAGTATGTTTTTAATATTAATCAATTTAAAATTGTATAAAAAGTATAGTTAATATTTAATATTATTATTTAATAAAAAATAAATTTAATAAAATTTATGTCTGTATAAAAATTTATTTATACACAATTGAGGTGCTTTAAGAACATTACATATGTCTGTATAAAAATTTATTTATTAGAATAGATACATATATTAATCATTACACATGTTATAGTAATTATCCTTAATTCTTGACTAAATTATAAAAATATAAATCATTAAATAGGACAGAAAAGCGGAAAAACATAAAGTAAGTTGTCTACAATGATGACAAGTATCCACAATTATTTTGATTTATTAGTATAGAGAGATTTTTTTGAAATATACTTGATTTTTTGAAAAGTGAAATGCATTTTTATTATAATGTAGTACATCAAAATATAGAACAAAAAATATAACCAAAAAAACACATCACAAATTAAAATGTATTACAAGAAAATATGTTACAAGAAAATATAATACATAAAAATACAGTGCAACATATTGATGTACTAAATTTTTAATAAAAAGTATACCAACACTATATACTCAAGTTAAGGAGGAAAAATATTCAACTTTATAATCATTATTTTTTGAAAAAAATTATCGTATGAAAAATTTATGAACATTTAAAAAAAATGTGAGAATTTGAAGAAAGTAAATAAAAAAGGTCCTTTCCTACACTATAAGAAATCTCATCAGTAGTGGCGATACCTTTAGCGGCGACATGCACCAGAGTCGGACCACACACTCTGATCAATAGCGACGACACCTTTAGCCGCGACATGTCGCCGTTAATGCTTCTGAACATAAAGGCACCAATATTCCCTCCCTGGTCTCGTTCCCTCTCCATCGCCCAGCTCTCCTTCGATCTGGACAACACCAAGACAAACGCACCATGAGCCGCCGATCACCGTAACTGTCGCCACGACCACCATCCGCAAAGGACCACCGCCGATGTCGATGTCTGAAGACCACCGCCGATCGAATTCAGCGGTCGCGAACACCACCACCGTCACTTTCATTTCTCTCTAAATCTACCAAACAATAGATCGAGGTCTCTGGAAATCCTAACCACTTTCACTCGTTGATTTTTTTCTGTAAGATTCAATTTGGATTCTTGATTTTAGTCTAGAATTAAAGTTTTCTTAGTAGATCTCTTGATCTCTGTAATTATACTTGATTACACCTAAGGCAACAACTATTTTGTGGTTGTGTTTCTAATTTTAGTTTCAAGGTATCTATCTAGAAGTTCATTTTTGTCCAGCTCTAGAGCTCACATTAGGCATGATGATTCTTAACCACGAATATGTAAAATGGTGTTTGATATGATATGTGTAATTTCTAAAACTGCAGTTAGTAAACAAATGGCACGTGTATTAATAAAATGTGTTCACCAAACAATGTCCTAATTATGTGAGCTTATTGAATTTTTTATTAATAGGAAAATCGTGTTGAAGAATCAGTCATCAAACAAGTAGACTATCCTTGATGTTTCTGGATTTTTGATCCGTTTGATAATAAAAACAACCTTACCCAGTATATTATCACTTTTTAGTAGGGTCTGGGGGAAGGATAGATACAAACCTTATCCCTATCCCAATTGGGATAGAGAGGTTGCTCCGAAAGAGTCCCGGGCTCAAAGTTATCGTTTGAAGTTGATCATCCCAATGATTTTAACGTTATTTTCACAAATAACTAAAATAACTTTAATATTAGTGCACTTTTACTTTTGCCCCATAAGGGCCCACACATATATACATTATACGCGTGCACCGCAAATGGGGCGTTCCTTTGATAATCTTGTTGCTAATAAGCATGCGTTGTTTAATGCACAAGAAATTTCATGAAAATGTGATGAAGTTAGATGCTCTTCTGAGGCAACATGCTGCAAAACAGTAAGCATATCATAAATTAGTAGCTTTCAATTTACAATATATGTGTTCATTAATCTGAATCATGAATATTTTGTTCTGTATGTTTATATGCAAAGGTTGTCTTCTTGTTAGGAAATGTTTCTATAACAATGATCCAAGAAACTCCATAAGCATTATGGGTGGACATATTGCAGGTAATATATTTTCAAATCTTATATATTGATGTGAATGAGCAATCGGTTGTTTTGATATTTATATACTCTTGTAAATGAAGCCACCAATTACAAATGATGAATTTAATTATGATGAGGAAGACAAATGATTAGAGTTATTTTGATATTTATGTACTCTTGTAAACAAGATTTGAATGGTTAATTTGGTATTTATGTAGTTTTATATGTTTCATATAAATTATTATAGTATAATTTATAATTTCTGCAATTTAAGATGGTACGAAACCAAAAAACGGGAATTTTAAATCAAAATCTTTTAACATAAAGGGTTTATTAGTGGCGACGGCAACACCTTTAGTGGTGACACCTTTTAGCGGCGATTATTTGGCCATTAGTGACAATTTTTTGACCATTAGCGACGTTTTTTTAGCGGTGACTACTAGCGACGATTTTTTGCATCAATAGTGACGATTTTTGTCGCCGTTAAAGGTGTTTTTTCTTGTAGTGTTATATTCTTTTACCATTTTTATTCCCCACTTAAATCTCAACTATTGATTTAAAATTAGATATACAAGATATTTTCTTACTCTTTTTAGCAAAACTTATATATAAGGAAGGGTTTAATTGTTAATCTTTTCTTATTGCGATAACCGAATAACTATATCTTATTATTTTGGGACACACGTTTAAGTAAACCTAAAAGTATAAGTTTTTTCTTTTTTCTTTTTTTAAATAATGTAAGTGGAGCCCACTTTTTAATTAAAAATTTATATTTACTTTAGTGTGTTCTAAAGTAATAAGATATAGTTATTCGTTTATCTAAATAAAGAAGGGTTAACAATTGATTATTCCTCCTTATACATACATACATACATACATACATACATACATACATACATGGATATAGATTAAATCATATGAAAACCCTATATTAAAGAGAAAAATTTTAAACCATACAATATAAAGATAAAACATTTGCCTAGGGTAAAAAATTTTTCTAAACCATACGATGCTGACCCAAATGACTCCGATTAAACTCATTCTGACGATGTTAAACCGCCTTTTCGAAGTGTACAACATAAACTTTTATGGTTTAACTTTAACATTTAGTTTTAAAATTTAAGTTTTGGAGCTTAGTTTTAGGTTTTAGGTCTAGGATTTAAAGTTGGTTTTAAAATTTAGGTTTTAGTATTATGATTTATGGTTTAAGGTTTCATAATTTGACAAGTCAATTCCAATGATACAAAATCAAGTTAATTCTGAGTTTGTTTGAGTTACTTTTCAAGTTTTTAAAATCCTTTATTAGACAAAATAGATTTTTTAAGAGAAACTCTCACTATAAACAATTTAGCATATATAAGTAACCTATTTTGGTATACCATTATATTTATAACTTACGTGTTGTTACTTCTATAAAGTGTTTATAACAATTCCACATTTTAAATAATAATGACCTATAATATTTTAATCCAAGGATACAAAATTCGGTAGGCACTCTCAAGTCGTAACAGGTCCTTGGAGCGAGTAATCGGGGAGTAATCGGCATAGACGGGGAGTACTCGGGTAATACTCGAGAAGTATTCGGCCTCGGGACAAATCCTTGGAGCGAGTATTCGGCCTTGAAGAACGACTTTTGCAACCATGCTTTAATAACGATACCTCTTTATGTTTTATTTCCTTTAAAGTTGACCCTTTTGTTTTTCTGTAAATTCTTAAAAACTTTTTGCATCTTTTTAAAAAAAATTCTAAAATACAAAGTGAAAGACCATAATGATAGTAACTTAACGTAAGAGCATCAAATCCATACATTAGTCTTCAACGATCTATTACGAAAATTTGTATGTGGTTATTAGGATTTGGGAGGGCCTTGGACTATTGCAGTAGGTGAGATTTATTTGTGGTCAAGGTGATTCGGGATTTGTGGGATGAGGCATCAAAGGGGCCACAATCGTGTTGTCAATGACTTTTGGGTATGGATACTGATTTGTGGAGGACACTTTAATTTTGGCTGAAAATTTTGTTAAATATCTTAATTTAGATCGATTTATTATTACAAACTCACAAAAACCTAATTCTATATATATATTTTGTGTATAATCAGAAAACCCTAATCAAAATTGATAGATTGGTAAGAAACCATTGTCATCAACATTTTGACATTTTGACTTATCTCATAAGAGGTATTGAGTTGGAGGCTCATCTACGACAAATTTTGCTTTGAGTTAAGCTAGAGGGTTTTTCTAATTATAGGTTTCCTTCTAGACGGGTGAGTAAGGTCATCACGTTCTGTTCTTCGGGTAGAAGGATGATCTATCTGTCAGGGTGATCTCGGGTGACCGGGGGTTTGTTGTTCAAAAAAAAAAACCTAAAGGTGCATTTACATACTTCCTCTTGTTAAGATCATTTATTACATATATATCCAAGTAAAAAAAGTCAATTACATATTTCCTTCTCTTAAAATATATTTCTCATCTCAAATAAAAAAGTCAATTACATATTTTTCCATTTTAAGGAAAAAATGTAATTTATTTTGAGGGTTAGGTAACTATGTAATAAAGATTCTTAGTAAGAATATATATACAAAAATCCCTCTTTAAAAAACTAGTCTGATAAGTGAGATAACTCACTTCATCTGTAAACTTGTACCATGACTAATACAATCGATATGTGACAAGTCACTTACTTTGCAATGTTTTTTATCTGTAAGAAACATCACACCCATGTATTTGTTTACTGTCTTGTTTTGTTTGCACATTAAGGGTCTGTTTGGTATTAAAGAATGAAATAAACAAGGGAAGGGAATGGACGAAGGAATAGAATGGACGTGGGAAAGAAATGAATCATTACCATTCCATTGTCATGTTTGGTTACCTTTGGTAATGAAATGATTCATTACTTCTTATTGTTTGATAGACATGAGAATATGAAGGAATGCAATACAAAATATGGGTCGAGTCGTGGTTTTAATCATTGTTCGAATCATGGGTCGGTCGGGTCATGGTTCGAGTCATGGTTTGGATCATAGGCCGGTTGTTGTTTAGCTCATGGTTTGATCATGGGGCATTTCATGGATCGGGTCATGATTTCTTTTGTGGATGGTGTCTTGGTCATTGTTTGGTTCATGAGTCAGGTCATTGTTTGAGTCAAGGGTCGAGTAATTATTTGAGTCATGGATCGGGTCAAGGTTCAGGTCATGTTTCGAGTCATGAGTTTGGGTCATGGTTCGGATCATTGTTTGGGTCATTGTTCGCATCATAGTTTAGGTCATGGGTCGGGTCATAGTTCGAATCATGGTTCGCGTCATGGTTCACTCATAGGTCGAGTCATGGTTTGGGTCGTGGGTCTGGTCAAGGGTTGGATCATGGTTTTGGACATGAGTCGGGTCATTGGTCTGATCATTCCTTCAAGAGGAGGAAGGAAGAAAAATCACCCCTACTCCAAAGAATGAAAATCATCAAAAGTGAAGCAATTATCACATTTCTTATGGAATTGTGCATTCCATTCCTATGTGGTAACGAAACACGTTTCTTTTCATTCCAACGTAATGACTCATTTCATTCCATCATTCATTCATGCATAACAAACGCTACCTAATAATAATTTATATAATTCATATATGTTTATCATTAAAGTCACTAAACAGATATTCCCATTGATAATCTGCATGTTCATTTTTATCAGCTAACATTTATCTTTTCTATAATAAAATTATCATAACCTGTATCTTTGGTTGTAGAGTAAACCAATTTATCTCAACGATGTTTGGTTGGAGACACGTACATGTTTTGTAAGAGGAATTATTCGACTAAAATGAGGATTAAATGTGGTGGCCAGTGGGTCAAGTTTTTTTTAGCATTTAATGAATGTTTTTTTAATGGTAACGGCCAACTAACAGGAACCACAAATGAGATTTGGTGTGGTCTTAATATTCAATAAACTATGAGTGGAAAACAAGTTACTATCGAATTTATTTAAGTCCGAAATTGAGCTCACACATTTATAATGATGGTTTAACAAATTAAATAAAAACTAAAAAAACTCTTATAAAATTTAAATATTTTAATTTATAGATCTATTCAACACCGATAAAAACAACGTTAATATATATATATATATATATATATATTTATATTTATATTTATATTTACCAACGATGACATGCTTGGTTGTGAGCCAATTAGCCAAATAATCTTTCCGTGTTATGTATGACGCCTCAACCTTTATGGGTGCCTAATACGAATTTAAAAATATACACACAATCCCATAATAATTTTAACCTAAAGTATGTGAATCTTGCAGATGTGGGTCAAGTGGCTTGTAGAGATGGTTCTAGCAGGTCAAGTAAAAATCGAATAATTATTTTAAGAATAAGTGAATAATGCATAATCGGTTTGCGTACTCGAATCTTATGCAATCTAATAGAAAGCTTAGTAAACTCGCATTTTAAATAGGAGCATCAATATCTGAACTTCGTGTCTTGTATCTATTATTTTGTAAAAATAACGTTAAAATCATTGGGATTATCAACTTCAAACGATAACTTTGAGCCGGAAACTCTTTCGGAGCAGCCTCTCTATCCCAATTGGGATAGGGGTAAGGTTTGTATCTATCCTTCCCCCTCAGACCCTACTGAAAAGTGGGAATATACTGGGTAAGGTTGTTGCTTGTCTTGTATCAGGTGGTGATAACAGATCTATTATATATAATAAATCAAAAGAGACACTTGGCATCATTCTAGGCCATCTCTATTTTTGTTTCCCTCCCTAAAAATTTAACCAGAAAAACTAAACACGCGGATTATTTTCAGAGTCTTATATTTAATTTTTTAAATAGTTTTATTTCTTGTAGTAACTTTTTATAATTAAAATTAATAATTAATTGTGACATATTTATTAAATTACGTATAAAAGTCCTTCCAAATTTCCAGTTGTTTAATGACATTTAAATCAATTCCAACTAACATTAATTTGATTGTTCCTTTCTATTTCTAAAACGTAACTAGCTTTCTATATATAGATGAAACCTTGAAATATTATTTTTACGTAAACTTTCTCTTAATTATTAATGAATCTTTCAAATAAACATATTGACAACAACGTCATACTCATCTTGAATGTTTCGAATATATATCGTCGACAGATAGTACTTCTTTAACCAACTAAAATAATATTAGTTGTATATCCGGTGAGTAAAATACTATTAGATAAGTGTAATTAAGTAACAATCTTTTTTACTACAATCATCTTTTTTGTTAGATATATTATAATTTTATTAATGACGTTATCACTTTCTATTATTTAAGAACATTATTGAACAACACATGTTAGAAAACGAAACTATAACACATTAAATGTTTGAATTTTGCACACATTCATATTTTCAATCCATGTAATGTTTTAATTCAAAAAATCGTAATAAGGTAACATTTTTTTATCTTTTATAGAATTCAACTTTCAGACTAATATTTTAATAAATAAATGTTTTTTATTACATACATATTTTTTAGACATTTTCGTTTATAGAAAAGATAACTGAAATTGTAACTTATAAACTAAATATTACGTATAAAATAGTTTAAAACTTTTTTATTAATTTGTTTAAATTTATTTGTATCAGCTATTTAATTAATTGATAATTTATTTTCTTATATTTTTTCCCCTAAAATAGCTGAATTTTTAATGCGCATTTTAATCGTCAATGGTTTAAATATCTCATATTTTAATTAATTAGTTTTTATTTAACTTTCAATTTATTTACTTAACTTTATTTAATTAAATTTTTTCTTAATAAAAATTATTTAGATAAACAAATGTTAAAAATACGTAATTCTTTTTAATGGCTACCAAAAAAATAAAATTAATACCATTTAATCTTTTAATTTCATTATTTAAAAACTTAACCGATTAACATAAATATCAACATAGGGTAAGGAGTAATTGGTAATACATGGTAATTGAGGTAACTTATTAACTAAATTTGATTGGTTGTCTATTTTAATGAATTTGAAATGTGTGGTCCATATTAAATCTGGGAAAAATGAGTGGTTGAGATTTCTTTAAAGGTATTTTGGAGATTTGTTAGGTGTACTTGATTTGATTTTTAAATTAAAAATTTACCTCCCAATTTTTAAAACCTTCATAATTTTTATATACATTATTATTTTTTTTAAAAAAAATTACACCATTAAATTTGTCGCATTTTTATCTTTAATTCAAGTATAGTTTTGTCAAAATTTATTAAAGTTTTCGAAATTACACTGATGTAACGAGCTGAATTTTTTCAAAGTGTTCTTAATTACACTGATGTAACGAGCTGAATTTTTTCAAAGTGTTCCTAATTACACTGATGTAACGAGCTGAATTTTTTCAAAGTGTTCATAATTACACTGATGTAACGAGCTGTAACTTATTATTTTTTTTACGTTACAATTATCTAACTTTCTATCTTATTTGATATAAATTTATCTAATTAACTAAATTTTATAAGAAAAAATAAGTTTGTAATATATATTTAAGATGAGAGAAAAAAAATTTTTGATGGAAAATTTTTGAAAAAAGAGAAATTATTATACTTATGTTTTTTACGTTAGTGTAATTACGAACGCACGAAAAAAATTTGGCATGGCTATAATGAAATTAACGAGAAAAATATGACGAGTTTAATGGTGACACATGTCACTCTTATATTAAATCTGATTTTTGTAATTAAAACAAAAGACTATAATGCCCTTTTTGTATTAAAAGTTAATTAGTGACACATGTCACCATTAGATTAAATATTGAAAATTTGAACCATTAGAGTTTTCTCAATTATAGTGGGTTATTATATGATCCCTTCCCTATCAACATATTCATATTTCTTTTTTAAGTCACATTATATGGTGCATGAATATTACATATTCGATCGTTTAAATATAATTCTTAGACATCATAGTGATTTTAGTATCACATATTTGTTATCCTTTTTATCGACATATACAACTTTTCTAAACAATTAGAATAATATACTTATAAATATGTTAAGAAACATACTATTATACCAACAAAACTATAAACGTTGTATAATTCAATTATGTTCGTTCAAATGAAGACAAATATAGTGCCATCAAAGACAATTATGACCTTGTATCATTTAAACATTTTATTTTAATCAAGGGTAAGATATTTTATAGATCATTTTGTTTAAAAAACATGAATTTAAACTTATGAACAAATGTTTTGATCATTCTCTACTGGAAATTTTTTAATATTAAATCACTTTTTAAGATAACAATTACATACCAAGAATTCCAAAAATCCTAATAAATTAAAAAAATGGTATGTCAACTTTTTACATACAATAGCCAAGCGGTATTGCAATTAACGGGAGAAGTTGCACTTAATTGAGGTCAGAGGTTCAAGCCTAATCACGAAAGAGGGCTCACGGATTTATCCGGTTCTCGCTTATCTTGTGGGTGGAGGGGTGACGACTGTGTCTGCCTTGGATGTGTGTCCATGTGGGCTTAAATCAGTCATTCAGCTTTAAACCATTCAAAAAAAAACTACATCTCATTATAAGTTATAAAAATAAACGATTCATTATTTAATTTAATTTTTTTATACTTTAATATAGTATACATAATACACTATACAATCATCATGTTATTATTTTGTTAATTTCATCATCATTTCTTTAATTAATTATCACGTGAATGTTCAAGGATATGTCGAAAAGATTAAATGCTCAATGTTTACCAGTGAGACAATGCCTCAATGGTACTTCAGAATTCTTCCAAATGAAAGGTCTTGGGTTCAAATCCCTTCCGTAGCGAAAAAGCGGTCTGAAGGGGGCTAGGGGTTTTCTAGTGGGATTTCCTCCTGGGGTGGTTGTGGTGGCTCATGTGAGGTCCAGGTAACTAGACCTTGGTGACATGGCCTGGAAACAGTGGGTTTACAAGATTGAGACCTTCATCATTAAAAAAAAATCTCAATATTTATCTTGCAAAGTGTCCATCATGAATGATAAGTCGGATTGTAAGCATAACAGTAAATATTATTTTAAATTTAGATTGTATCTTAGTTATATATGAAAATTAAATTATAATTAAAATATTTATTGTTCTATATTTAGCCACATATTGGTTCTCGCGTATTTATTCCACAAATTAATATGATACGTTTAGATAAGAAGATTTCATTCAAGTTTTAGAGAAGATAACTTCCAATTTCAGTATGTTTTGCGATGACTATTAATAAGAACCAAGGACAATCACTACCAAGAGTTGGATTGTATTTGAGGCAACCAGTCTTTAGCCATAGACAATTGTATGTGGCATATTTTTTAGAGATTTATGATTTACATATAACTCTTATATTATATGTTTAATTTGATGTTCTTATTTTGAAGTGGTATATTTTTTTTCTAATTTCTTATTACATATATTTATAAATTATATCAGTGATTTTTACTCAATCCGTATAACACACGGGTTATTAACCTAGTAAACATAATAAATAGAAAATTGAAGGGTTATGGGATTTAAATATTTCCAACTTTAACCTCTTGGTCGGCAATACTCCCAACTGAGTAAATGTTTACTGTCACTTCCAATTTTCGAAACATTTTCCATTGACACTCCAAAATAAAATTTTTTTTGATGACGTGGCACTTGTTTTGGAGTGCCAATGGAAAATGTTTTGAAAGTTGGGAGTGCCAGCAAACATTTCCTCAGTTGAGAGTATTTAAATCCAATAATCCAAAATTGAAACAATATGAATTTAAAGTCGTGAAGCAAATTTCAGATCAAACAATTTAACGATTCTTTCAAAATTTTAATAAGAAAAAATTCAATTTGCGATTTAAGAACAAGTATGAATTCGAGAGCATTTTCTAATGAACAAATGCCTTGATCGAAAACCATTAATTTCGAGATATGCAGGAAACCAAAAAGAAATTGCTTTAAATTTGATTTGAAGTTTTTTTTTTCATTCTAAAATTGCCACAAAATTAATAATACAAATTTTATGTCAAAATTCGTAAAATTATTTTTTTTAATGATTTTTCAATATAGCAATTTAACTTAGAATTTTTTTCAAATGACCTCATTCAGAGGTGCTGCTCCTTGGACACCGCTCTCTTCAGGATAAGGGCCCCATGCACTTATCTGCTGAAACTCTTATTAAACTATAAAACCTCAAAGAAGTGTGCACTTCATACCAACTTGTTTTATTTATTTTGTAATTTACATTGATTAACAAGTCAATCCAAGTATATTAAAATATCTAACATTATATGTGCTAAATTATTACATAATCTTAAACTAAACAAACAAACACACTAACTAAGATCCCACGAAACAATAGGGTACAGAGGGTGAGACGAAAACGCACATTAAAAAGTCTCCTTACTTAAAATATCTTTCTAAAGAAAATATAAAATTAAAAAGTGTAAAAGTTTCTATTTCAAAAAATAAAAATAAAAATAAAAATCGTAGTCCTTTACTATTATGCATCTAAGTATCATAGTGTTATGCCACGAGATTTACATTTTTTTTAAAAAAAAAACAATAAAGCAAATGAAAGCCCCACTTTGTCAGTCGTCCGTTTCGATCAAAGCTAACCAACCATGTAGTCTAATTAGATGAAATCCTAAAAGCAAAAAAATTAAGACATATGACAACACTTTTCCTCCAATACCCAATATATAGCTCATGTTAGTATTAATCTAGCCATTTGAAGTTATGAAATCAATTATATTTATAATAAGTTGTAACCCATAACTGAGTGTCTCAAACACATGGCTTTTGGCTATTCGTTTTGAATGTGCAATTAATTCTACAAATAAACAACCTCCAAGAAATCCCTCTCAATTATTGATCTAAAAAACAAAACTAAAAACTGATATTTGTAGATATAATTAAAATCTAATACGTGTTTTCTTCTAATTTTGGCATATTTTTGGACATAGTAGCAGAATTAAAAGAAATATAAAGGGGGCAGAAACTTATGGGACTCACAACTTTTTTTCTTATTGCAACTTCTCGGGTTAAATGTTCGGGTCAGTTTCGGTCAAACAATAAAAACTATAAGTCTAATTTATCATAAAATGTACAAATAAAGACCTAAATGTTTAACATGATGTGTGAGAAATATTGAGTATTGGAAAAGAGAATTACAATTTAACCCAACAACTTTTAAGATTTTCTAATTCATCAATTATGGATTTTGAGTCAAAGTCATTAAGATTATTACTTTCATTCAACAATTCTTAACCCTATAACAAGTTGCTTACATGCTTCAACTGAATTTATCAAACTAGGGTTTCGGATTTTAATATTATACCATTCCTTTGGTTTTTGACCTTGTCGATAGCAATGGATTGGCTAAAGAAGATTGAAGTCATCTATTGTGACAACTCGTACTTTCACAGATGTTAGATTTAACGTGTTTATAACATTTCCCAGCATATTTACACATTTATTGGTATAGGTAAGTACTTAATACAATTTCCTTGAACAAATGTGTAAACAAGAAACAAAGTAACAGAAAGTACCAGAGAGTAATTTCATAAACACAGCAACAACGACATGCACAAGCAATTATTTATCCAAAAAACGTAACTCAAAGTCATGAAATACAAATAACAAAGGAATAACAATAATTAGGATGTTAAGCTAACAAAATATTTGTGTGGGTGATTCTTGTAAATATATATGTTAGATTTAATATTATGAGCAACATAATAAACAGTAGATAACCAAATCCGAATGTTAAGCTGCCATTGTATTTACATGGGTGACAATATATGTAAATATAAATGTTGTATTTGATATTCTGATGAACATATCAAATAAATAAACTCTATTTGAACACCTTATCATCAAACAAGGAATGGGAACAAGAATACAACTTTAATCAAATCGCCATTCGTACGGATGAGTTCCATTCATACGACTGAACCAACCTTATGAAACCATTCAAAATGCTGATTCATTCGTACGAATGAATCATTCATATGAGCTGAAGGACAGGAGCAAGTATAAGGCACATTCAGTGACACCTCGTAAAATCCAGGTCAGCAACGACTTTTGAATTTAATAGTATTTAAATCATTATTCTTACATGGCACTTTATTTATATAAATTTAGTGTAACACGTGGCACATGAGTCCAACACAAACAATTGTGTAATGATAAACCGGGGAACTTTCAGGAACACACACGTATTACGACTTATGAACATTGGTGAACCAACTAAAAACAGAAACTAGAACAAACGACAACTCTTTAAATTTACCGACAAACAATTTAAAACGCCAAACAAAGAACGATAATGAATAAGACGTGTGAAAAGCCGAACAAAAAAATAAAGGAGTTGAATCCTCGAACCCTTCGTGGTGTTGGAAGCTTCTCGCTGAAATCCATCGCAGCATGCGACGGGGAATTTCAACATACACGTTGACAAGTCAACGCGGTACGCGACGACGGTTAGGATTCCCTAGGTAGTACGCGACGAATCCCTAACACAAAACTCGATTATTTTTTCCTTGGCGGTATGCCAGGAGCCCGGGGGAGCCCTTTGGCGATACGCGACGACCCCACTTCAGCTAAAAACACTATAAATACCACCCTCGTCACGAGTTACACTCTTTGATCCAAACACACGAATTTATGCTTCTTTGCTCAACCAAGAACCCCGTGAATAACCTCATTCAGCCTCTTGAAACATTCCAAGCCTTGAATTTAAGCCGCATTGGTGATTGGAAGCTTAGGAGCTCGAAGAAGGTGTTAAAAGATATGTTGCAGCCATATTCTTGTTGTACCATGTAGCTCGTTATTCTTCACCCCCGTAGCTCTCCAAACCTACTGTTCTAAGAGCTACATCAAGTTAAGCTTGGAGGTAGCCTTTTTATCAATGTTTGCACTTGATCTTGACACGCACACACTTATTGTCCAAAGATAACTCCAAAACTTAAAGTATTAAAAACACACTGTAATCTGTCAAAAACAGTACATTTACATGCATATGTTGATTTGGAGTGTTTTTATGTCTTAAAGTCTTTTGTTCATATATTCCTATAAATAGAAACTTTGTATTTAAGAACTATATGTTGCATGTGGACTTCTGACATAAATGGAAAGTTATGATGTTATCGAGAGTCATATTAACATGATTAGAATAGTTACGTGTTGAAAAAGTGGGTTTTGTTCATAACTTTCCATTTAAGGAAACTTTATTTGCACATTTGGTAAAATTGAAGTGTAGGAGCATGTTTAGGGATGAAAATTGATGAAATATGTTATGTTAAGTTAATATGTAAATATCGGTATGATTATTTTGGTAAAAACATGATAAAAAGGCAAACTTACTAAATATAGAATCTTATTAAATTTATAAACTTGCTAAATATAGACATTTGAAAAATATAGAAACTTACTAAAATAGTAACTTTTGATTATTTAAAGATGATTATGAGCATGGTTGATGACGTGTGATGATGTAATACGTGTTAATATGAACATATAATAGAACTAGCATGCATAGATTGATAAAAGATAACTTTAGATGCGAACCTGCTAAATATAGTAACTTGCTAAATATATAATTTGTTAAATAAGAAAACTTCGTAAACACTAAAACAAAGCGAATGTTAACAAACTAAACGAGTCGCTAACAGGTCGTTGAATCAAACAAGGTCAAACATAGTCAAACGTTGATCGTTTGGACAAAGACGTTTAAAAACATTCAAACACAGTCAAACATGGATTGTTAAGACGAACACGAAAACTTGGGGTTGTTTGGCCACACACTTGGTCTAGATAGACCAACACAAATACAAACTCATACCACCTTTAACCTTTTTGATTTTCTTATAAAATTTGTAAAAGTAATGATGACTCATTTACAATGAATGAAACCTTTGGGTGTATTTTAAATCTATTCTAAACAATAAACATATGTACAAATAAACAAAGTGTTTATACTCATATTAAAAGGCTTGAATATATATTTTAATTTAGATATATAAAATATATATTGGCAAGACATTTATATCCTGATGTATCTTACATACATACGGGTAGTTATGTTATTCAAAATAAATTTTATTTAGATTTAGTTCATCTTAAACAAAACCATTTATAAATACATTATTATAAAAAATTTTATATATGTTATATATATAAACACACACAAATGTAGTTGCAAGTTTAATTTCAATAAAAATAATTTTTTAATAATAATAAAAATAATAATAATAATAATAATAATTATATAATAATAATAAAGTTTTATGTTCTTTTAATATTGTTTTAATTGCAAGACTTATTAAAATTTAACTTTTATAAAAGTTATAAAATAAAGGTTTCAAACTTATAAATTTTTTTACATAAAATAATTAAAATTTAGAAATCGAGGGGCTGAATTGTAAATAACAAAAATATGTGGTGTGAATGAAAAAGTAAAACAACTAAATGATAAAACACCAAAACTCGAGGGATCAGTATTGACAAACCACAAAAGTTCTTTTCTCTTCACCACACCCGTTCGACAACCACGACCATCGGTTCCTATCAAAACCGTTCGAAACGTATATCTAAACTCAAAGAAATAACGTATACCTCGTTTTGATCATTAATCAACCTAAAACTTATCATTTAATCGAGTTTTGAGCAACATTTACTAGTTTTCATCATAACCGAACCATTTCAGTGGGTTCATAACTCAAATTTGATCATAACATCGATCATAATAAAATTAATGCACAAGTAGTTCCATCTAAAATGCTCTAAACTTCTAGATCCAATTCGAGAACGACTGAACTACTGTTGGAACTCGAACTCAATCAATTTGACATCAATCCAGGTAAATATTAGCACTATCTTACTCGATTTGATCATGGGAACAAAAGCCCTATGATTAATTGAACTCATAAACATTGTAGAAGTCGATTTGGATCAGAATTGGAACTAGGGTTCTTGGATTAAATCTTCTGATTGAAGACGAGTATAAGTTTAATTGTTACGGAAGGATTCAAGCAGACCTCCCCCAGCCTAGCGGTAAAACACCCGTAGGATGGATTGGAGGTAGTGGGTTCGAAACCTGTACCATGTACCAAGACAAGTTTTTTTACCTGGGATCCGATCAGAACCATTTTATTTCAGTTTTTAAATTCTAAAAACATTTTTTTTAAAACTTATTGAATTTTATTTCCAACCAAATATAAAATAAAGGGTCAATTACATATATCCCTTTGCTAAAACCATTTATTACATATTTACCCAATCATAAAACTAAATTACATATTTCCCCTTTATAAACCAAATATATTACATATTTATCCATTTCATTAAAAAACAAATTATGTATTTCCTATCTTACCCTTAATGAACTCACCAAAAACAATTTACATATTTCTCCTTACTAAGGGGCAATTTTGGAACATGGGGATATTTGTAATTTTGGTTTAACATTGGGGATATATGTAATTTTGATGTTTAATAGGGGGATATATGATATTATCCCAACTATTCTTTTATATATAATTTATGACTAATTATAAACATAAGTTTATTTAAATTTTATCTAAAAAAATATGTATGTGTGTATTACATATTCAAATATTTTAAATTAATAATATATATATATATATATATATATATATATATATATATATATATAAGATAATGTTCACATAATAACTCACTTTTAAAATATTAACACAGATAAATTCGACAAGATGAATATATATATATATATATATATATATATAGGGGATGATTCAAAAGAAAACTCTTCACTTTGAAGAAAACCAAGAAAACTCCTACTAACCAATCAATTTTAAAAAAAAAAATTTATGATTTTTTATTATTAGCTTAGAAATGTTATAAACAAAAATTTTTTTTAATAAAAATATGTAGATTACGAAATTACGTATGTGTAACCAATAAAGCTACGTATATGTAACTTATATATGTAGTTTACAAGTTACATATATGTAATCAATGAGTTACATGTATGTAATAACATGAATTACATATATTTTTTTTATTTTTTTCTTTTTGTTAACAAATATAACCTTATAATAAAACAAAATGTAAAATAAAAAACGAAAAACGAAAAACGAAATTGATTAATAACAATTGTGATTAGTTTTCTAAGTTTTATCAAATATGAAGGTTTTCTATGGAACCTTCCCCTATATATACATATATATATATATGCATATATATATAGACACACACACACACACACACATATATATATATATAAGGTAATGTTCACATAATAACTCACTTTTAAAGTATTAACACAGATAAATTTGACAAGATGAAACCAAATCTAGTATTTTAAGCAAAATTTGTTTGGGTTTAAACGAGTCGTTTTAATAAAAAAATCAATTTCGCTTAAGTTAAAATGAGTTGTAACTAAACAAATAGTTTATTTCAATAATTTGTAATGATTTTCTCATTAAATATATTATTGATTATTTTTACCCATTGAAATCCATTATGTTCACATGGTTTTTAAGTTGCCAATCTTGACCCGTTTTGTGTTGAGGTGTTATCCATCTCAACTCTTACTATGTTATAATATTACCAATTTCACCAATGCAATAATTGTTTACCCATTTCTATCATTTTATCTTGTTATGGGTCAAGATTGCCAGGTATAAATAACACTTACTAAACTTGTTATATAGACCATTTTTTCATCTTGTGTGTATGCCCGTGAATCGTGGTGGCTTCTTATAAGTTTAATTAATGATTTACCAACAAATGTGCATGAGTCCGTTACTATGAACTCAAGTATGCCGGGCAAAATAGGCGGGTTGGGTCAGGTTGGGTAACGGGTCAGAACGGGTTCGGGTCAGGATGGATGCGGGTCAGAACGAGTTTTAATCAAAATCGGTTCGGGTCTAAATAAATTGTTCTTAAAAAACATTAATTTAGTTTAACTTAAAGTAAGCAAATAGTCCATTTGGATAATTTTTAGTGATTTTCTCATCAAATATGTTTTATTAATTATTCTTAAATGTTTGAATCATTGCATTTGCATGCTTTTTTGGTTACCCGTCTTGACCCGCATTGTGTTTAAGTGATACACATCTCAACCCATTCAATTTTATGATGTTACACATTTCAACCCATTATACTACAATTGTTTACCCAAACCAACTCATTTGCTTTGACAAGGGTAAAAATTGCCACCTCTAAGCTCAAGAAACCCTCATATTTAACGCGAAGAGTGTTTGATTCTTACATTAATTACCAAAATGGAGTGAATGATTGGTAATACTTCCTATAGGGACGACTCATTGAATGTTCACCTTCTTTCTTACAATAATAAAGAACAAGTAACTCTACTAGAGTTGGTTTAACCGGTTTTTTCCTTTTTGGAACCGGTGCCTCTTATGATCAATAAAGTCAAGAATCAGTTTCCGTTAGGTTAAGGTTTTTGACCGGTTTTTATGGCATTTGGCTGGTTTTAGTTTCGGTTTTGGTCTGGTAAATGTAGAATCGGTTTTGGTATGGTAAATGTAGAATCGGTTTTGGTTGTGATTCTATCTAAGATACCAGATTTTTTTTTTTTTTTGCACAACGACTGAGCAAAGTTAGGTAACCGGATGGATTTGATATACCTGACCCGAAGACTGAAATAATACAAAATGAAGGACCGGCGACCGTAGGTTAAAAAAGTAGTCGGGTATAGGGTTTTCTTTGGTCTTTTCAGTCGGTCTCATACAAATACCCGAAACATGGATCAAAAAAAAAATTGCATGTTTAGTGGGTAGAATATAAACCTAAATAAATATAATTAGCATTTTTCATGTCGTGACTAGTGAATAGTGATTACTTTCCTGATCTCAAATCAAAACCGAGGACATCTTCTAAATCGTGAACTAATTTTCATCAACTGCCACCACATTTTTGAAGCTTCAATTTCATGTAAGTTCCTGATCGCCCTTTGAATTTCATAATCTGCTTCATATAGTGCAGGATTCTTCAAAATAATTAACCAACAAAAAGTAATGCTAAGTAACCTTCTTGTGTGTAGGATTGTTCAACCTTGAGATACCAGAAATCAGAAGAGAATTTGAACACAGGTTTTTGGTTTCCAAACCGGTCCGAACCGTTGGTTTGGCACAGATTTGAGATTTTACCGTCAAAACCGGTTCCTAAACCGGTCCGAACTGGTTTCAAACCCCTCCAAGCCGGTTTCAACCCCTCCAAACCAATTTCAACCCGTTTGAACCGGTTTTTATAGGTTTGGCATCTCCCTCTCTCAAACCGGTTTCCAAACCGAATAAGTTTCATCCCAAACCGGTTTAGGACCAACATTCACCAGACCGGACCGGTTTCTAACCCGAACTGGTTTTTGGGAAAAAAAAAAAAAACCGGTTTGTACACCACTAATATCAAGGTCTCACTTCTCGATTTAAATTTTAGGTTTTTGGATGGCATGTGAGCAAACAAGGTTTTCTTTATTTTTTTCATGGGCCATAATTTTATTAATTACGTAAGTAGGCTAATAGGCTTTATTTTTTAAGCTTAATCGGTCCACCCTCAATTTCGGGTTTTTCAACCGCATCTACATAATCAAACGGTTACAGGTACCTGGTTTTTCCGGTCCGGTTTTTGGGTATTCTTCGGGTACCGGTTTTAATGCTCAGTGTGATGCTGACCCAACCAAGAAAAAAAATTAGGCCTGCTTAAGGCCCCAAAATAGAAAGCCCTAACTTTTAGTTTGGTGAATATAATTGCTTTGGGCCCCAAAATAGAAAGCCCTAACCAAAGTGACACTGCATGCGTCAAGGTTGAAAGTTGTACATGAACCAAATAAGCGATTAAGAGGTAGGGTTTGTAACCAAGAATTGAAGAGGAGATAGAACATATAGGTTTAATCATATGTATTTATACAAATCAAAATCACCAATTATAATTGTTTCCAATGATGATGATTACGAAATAGGCATTTAAGCATTATATGTTAGAGGTGGGCAAACCGGTTTTTTTTAAACTGGTTCCGGTTCCAAACGGTTCCGGTTCCGGTCAACAAAGTCAACAGCCGGTTCCAGTTTTTGGCCGGTTTTGGTTCGGGTTTGGCCGGGTTAAGGTGGAACCGGTTCCGCTTTTTTAGGTTCCGGTTCCGATTTCTCTAAGAATCCGAAACCGCCCGTACTCACCGGTTCGGTTACAATCGGTTCCGGTTCCAAAACCGGGTTTTTTGCCCACCTCTATTATACGTCAATAGTACAATTTCTAAAACCAGAGAATAAGTAATGTTATACTGACCTTGAGAACTTAGCTTCTGCTTTGTGCATCAGAAAATAAAAACATACAAATGAAATATATAATGGTTATAACATACAAAGGAACTTGTGCACCACAAAACAAAACATACCAAGAAAGTCGTGAAACACTTTTCAGATCAACCAGTTTTTGAGGTTCACCCAAATTTGTAATTGGATTAAATTCAATTCGTAATTTCAAGAAAAGGTACGTTAATTTGGCGGTTCACTCAAATTACCCATGGACCCAGCTCTCTCCGGGAGTGCTGGCACCAAACCACCGCCAAGGAGATAACGCCCTTCGGAACCCTAATTAAATCATAAAACCTTAAACAAGTGTGCAACTTGCATCGAACTTATTTAATGAATTTTATGATTAATAATCAAACATCAATTCATTTACACTAAAAAAAATATCTACATTACTGTGATTTGGGACCCATGAACATGTAAATAAACACTTAGAATTCATCAACATTAGAAAACGTATTAGCATGGTCCGCATGGATACCAAGGAAGCTTGTACATTAGTGGTGTACAAACTGGTTTTTTTCTAAACTAGTTCGGTTTTGAAACCGGTTCACCGTGAGTATAGATCGAACCTATAGGACCCGGTTGGGTTCGGGTTGAAACCTATTAGCAAAAACCAATTTGGTTGATTTTTTTTACAAGTTTAAACAAAAAACTTATCTTTAGACACAAAACCTAAAAAAACTTAATAAAAACTTTCAGTATCTTGAAAAATAAAAATACAAATAAGCAAATCGTAAATTCATACTACAAAATAAAAAAAACAAAAAAGAAAGTCGGTCGATTTGGCCAAAAGACGGTCAAAAAAGAAAGTAGGGACTAAAATGCAAAAAAGTGAAAAAACGGATCTATTTGGCCAAAAAACGGTAATTTTGGCATGAGCTCGATTATAGCCGTTAGAACCGGTTTTAAAACCGTTTAGGGGAATCGGTTCGGGTGGGTTCGGTTCACAACAGTCAAACCCTAAACTGGTTTGAAAACCGACGGTTAGGTTTGGTTTGGAACCGGTTTTGAGGCCGGGTTCGGGTAAGTCTAGGAACCGGTTTCTAAACCCAAACCAGCTTAGATGACCATCTCTGTTGTACATTGTGATAGCAAGGCCAACTGCCAAGTATGGTTGCACAAACCGGTTTTTTTCTCCAAACCGGTTCGGTTTGAGAACCGATTCGGTTTGGTCAACGGATGGTCAAAACTGGTTTGGGTGAAAACGGGTTCGGTTTGGAAACCGGTTTGAGAGATGTAGAACCCAATCCAGAGACGAAGACTGACAAAATCAATCCATGACCAGATGAAGACCCAGTTTTGCTTATGTTTGTGTACTTAGATTTTCGTGTACTTTACATTTTTTAGTACTGAACCAATTCGTGTACATAGGTTCGAGTACTCCTAGGAGTAGCATAAATAGACGTATTTTGTACTGCCCTAGGGTTGGATTTCCCGAGGCATTGCTTTCTAGACGTATTGAGGCATTGTTCTTGTAAAGTTCACGGTTTATACAAAGTTTGCATTTTTTTCAACTCTTCTTTTGATTCTAACTTGGTTTCCGCACTCGTTGGAGTCATTTGGTGTCTATTGGAGTTATAAAGCTCGAATCTTGATCAAGATCTGGACCTACAGCTGGTACCAGACCCTTCAAGCTCTTTTCTACACCAAGATAACAACTTTTTCTTGCAAGTTTGATACTTTTGTGCTCATCTTCACCTCATCTAGCTGCTGTAAAAAATTTGGAGCTCTGAATCTTGAAGAATTTTTCTCTGAAAATTTTCAAGTATTTTCGAGTTCTTGATTTCGAGTATACAGCTTCGAGTACACCTGTTTGTGAACTTCACTTCGAGTACTACAGTTCTAGTTCTACAACCTTAGCCAAATTGAGTTCTAAGCTTTCGGTTTTCGAGTACTAGGCTTCGAGAACATATTTCGAGACCTAACTTTCGAATACTGGGTTTCGGGCACTGGATATCGGGTACTTGGTTTTCGTGGTCTTTGCTTCGAATACTGGTGTTCGAGTAGTGGGTTTTGTGAACTCTTGTTCGAGTACAATACTTCGGGTACATGGATTCGAGTACATTTGGATCTTCGAATACTTCAGGGATTTTGAATACTCAATTGGACTTTGGGCACTTGATGTCACACCCCGAGCCGGCGGGCCGGATCGTGTGTCCTGTCGGGCGGAATGGCCCCCGGGCGCGATATCAGAAATGATAATCGTGATGATCAGATTGTTTCCATTGAACATGATATATAATGAGAAAATACTAAGTAAAATAGAATTACAAAGTTAAATTACATCAGTTTTATTCATAATTTAACAATGTAAATCTACCATCAACATCATAAATCTTATATCTTGTATCTGCACAAGATATATAAAATAATTTGTAAAATGATGTTCAAAAAATATGCAGGTCCAAAATGCTAGGTCCTCTAACTGGTATCCTAGTCCAAAAGCATTAACTTCTATTCAGACCCGTTTGTCACCTGAAAAGTCATGCAAAAAGATCAAGTCAACACATGGTTGGTGAGTTCATATAATATTATTAAAAAAATGAATTTGAATAACCATTCGAATGACAACCTTAACCTCACCATTAACCATCTATACCGTCCAGTTCAATATGCTTATATATAGGGCATATGTAGGGGACAAGCCCCAGCCACCGTCCCACCACATACCAAACCACATGATATATTGTTCCTGGGGATAATTAAGCATTTCATTCCACACTATTGATCCATAACGTTTGATTACCCTAAAAACTGTTTACCTTGATCCCCCGAAATGACAACCTTAACCTCATCGATGATCACCTATGCTATCCAATCAAATATGCTTATATATAGGGCATATGTAGGGGACTAGCCCCAGCCACCGTCCCACTACATACTGGACTGCTTAGCATATTGTTGTTAATGATAATTAAGCGTTTCATTTCATCCATCTTCATATTAGATTTTGATTTCCACAAATTGAAATACCACTGATTTCTTAAGTTCATCACGTACTTATGATTACCCATAGCACTTGTAGAAACATAATATTAAATGCTTAATTAAATAAATAATTAATCATTTAATTACAACTAAGACATGATGATTGGGCCTTATTTGACTCAATCAATTAGACTTAGTTGTGGGTGGTGTCCAAGTTGTACCGTCTCACACGTGGTCCATATCAAGCATGACCCAAATGGGTCTACCTGTATCCGTCGAGACTTTCATAATGTGCCTGTATCAGCTTGACCCTCAGGCCTATTGTACATGTCAGGACTTTAGGATACCCTTTGATGTTGATCGCCTTTGTTCTCTTGATTTCGTTTGATCGTTTGCTTTCTGCCATATAGCTTGACTACAAGAGTCTACTATTTATGACGGGACTTTCTGTGTGTTAACACGTGGTCTTGATTTACATACAACAGACATCCACCTTAACTTGATCATTAATGATTTCACTAGATCTTAATGATTTCATTAGTTCTTTGATTCACACACGGATATGATTTCCTTGATTCCCTTGATTTTGATCCTTAGAATTTCATGACTACCACAATGATTATAGATTCTTGAATTTGATCCTTAGATTTCTTGAACTCACACTGAATTAGATTCCTTGGATTCGATTCTTTAGTTTAAGTTCTATTGATCACACTTCGAGTTTAGATTCTTTGAATATGAATTTGATAGGATAAGTGTTTGTTTTAGAATTATTGTATTACTCATAAGAGTAATTAATTAATCCATTAGATAACCTGCATATAATTTACCTAGACAGGAGTCTAGAAATATAAACATGTATATAGAACATACAATAAATAAGAGCATTTGCGTAAAACATTTTTAAATAAAAATAAAGTTTACGCATGTTTCTCAGCCCGCGTTTAAAAACAAAAATGTTTAGAAAAAGGACAATGAACTCACATGTCTTGCTCTGTATTGATTTACCACAAAATGCACGCTTGTTACTTGTAGTTTATGTATCTTCAGTACCCGAGTTGTTTTGAGAGGATTCGAATATGATAAGTATTTATAATAGTTGCATCTAGGGTTTTGGTCTCGGTGTGCAACTATGTGTCCTATGTGTTAGATATTGGATGTCCGATTAACGATAAGTTCAACGTTGCTATGAAAGGTATGATCCAAAGAGTTACACTTTGGAAGGCAACGACTTTATGTTTAATCGTTAAACATAATATACGATCACGAATTGTCGTTTTATCGAATTGGCTTTTATTATTTATGAAATAATAAACGGTGGGAATTAATTATAGAGATAATTAATTCATTAAACAAATAAAGTTTTGAACTTTATTACAAGGGATTGTTAGTTAAATGTCAATTAACAAATTGGCATTTAGTTAAACTTTAAATATTTAATTAAATGCTACTAACTAATTGTTAGTTAGTAATATTGGAGAGTAGTAATTAAATTGTTTAATTACTTAAAGAGTTTAATCAAATTAAAAGAGTTTAATTTAAATTAAATGTGAAATAAAAAGGTGAGAATTCAATTTTGAATTGGTATTCTTAGATCCTAAAAAGGTGGATCGTTCCATGATCCTTTGATCGATTATGTGTGCAACCCATCCTAGGTAGTTCAAAAGAACAACCTAATGAAGTTGTATGTTCTCGTAAAATATCTAAGTGTTAAGTGTTAATAGTTAAATCAACACTCATAACACTAGACCATTGTTTTTGATTCCCATCCATTTCTCAAATGCTTTGAACCAACATGTTATCCACCACCCATGTTTAGATGTTAATAAGGTTTAAGAAAACTTTTGTTATTCAAAACCCTAATCCATGATTTCTTGTTAATCTCTATGTTTGATCCATAGATCACCCAAAGTTGGTTGCATGTAGTGAAGCCCTAATATGCTTCCCATGCACACGCACACTCAAACCCCATGCATGAAATACGTAACCCAACCCATGCACAATATCACATACTCATGGCCATTTAAAGGTTCTACCGATTAGGGTTGTATGCTAATGAGGTCTAGACAAATTGTGGCTCATCCGGTTGAGAAATCTAGGCCGAAGAGACCTCCCACCCGATTGTGAACCTTGGCCGACCAAAAATGGCTTGACCGAACGTGCTTAGCCGGATGAACCCGGGTCCGAACAAGCTTGCCCGAGAGAATAAGTGTCTGGGCCGACAGAATGAGATCTGAACCGACAAAATGGGATCTGGCCCGACAGAATGGGAGCTGGGCCGACCGAATAAGAGCTGTTTCAGTCTTGAGCCATTCGGGCGAAGGTAGAATTCACTCGGCTGTTGGCCATTCGGCCACCTGATGGCTGGCCATTTGGCCGTTCGAGGCTAGGGTGGTGCAACCCTCATTTTTTTTTTCGTACAAATCAACTAACCCAAGCACATTCCCATGTTCCTACATCATCCTAGTGTAGTTGTGTGGTGTTTCCCTAAAATTTTGAGGGCTTAGAACCAGGTTTTGAGGGGTTCGAACATGAGGGTTTTGAAACCCTAAAAACCGAACAAAAATCTTGTTTTTACCTCAAATCAGATGGTTCAAAGTCAGATCGATTGTACTTCTATGATCTACGATTGTGGTGGTCGTTCTGACACCAAAATGGCTTGATTTTGTGAAGAAATGAGGGAGATGAAGCTTGGAGGTTTAGAGAGAGAAAGTAGAGAGAGAGTGAACGAATTTTGGTGATGGATCTGGTTGGTGGGGGAAGATGAGACCATAAATGTCTCATTAAATGGTTTCAAACTATCCGGGTATGTTCGGTCTCGCTCGGTTTCGCGTAGAAACGTCGGTTTCGTTTCGTTTTCGTACGGAACTTCACGGTTTTAAAATGAAACTTACAAATTTATTTTAGGTGGTAATTCCTAGTAAATTATCTAAATATCTTACGTTTATTTTAATTGTCTGAAAATATTAAATTCACAGTTTAAATCGAATAGCACAATTGTCGCGCGTATTCGTTCGAATCGTCAGCCGTACGAATACGACGATAACTACACTTTTCAATATGGTTTTCTAATTATAGGACATCATTCAGAACGTTAAAATTTCAGATATATTCGTACAGATCGTCACCTATACGAATAATCCGTCGATTTAGCATTCACGTAACGACATCCGTTGTTGTTTTGTTCTGTAAATCCTCACATACGTTAATACATAGTAGAATCCTAACTAACAATCACATGATGGTTCTGTATCATCAGATAACTATCTGACTGTTGAACCATGGTTCTGAGTTATGTTTCTGAAATGAATCTGAAAATGTGCAATTATAAACATGAAATGATAATGATATACAATGAAATACGTATAGTTTGTACCTGATTAGTGTTCATGTTATTGTACAGATCACTGTTCCGGTAGCGTGTTCGGCATTGATGTTACAGTTTCCCCTTGTTAGAGAAATTTCGTCCCGAAATTTAAAAATCATTATCCAGTACGGCTTCATCTGTAAACAATTGGGGATACTTGGACTTCATATGATCTTCGCGTTCCCAAGTAAACTCAGGTTTGCGCCTTGAATTCCATCAAACCTTGACAATCGGAATACAGCTTCGCGTTAGTTGTTTAACCTTGCGATCCGTAATCTCCAAAGGTTCTTCGATAAAATGTAACTGCTCGTCTACTTGAATTTCTTCGATTGGTATGACGAGTGATTAATCAGCAAGGCATTTCTTGAAGTTTGAAACGTGAAACACGTCATGCACACCATTGAGTTCATCTGGTAATATCAGTCTATATGCCACAAGACCAATACGTTTAATGATTTCGAACGGTCCCACGTATCATGGTGCTAGTTTGCCTTTCTTTCCAAAACGGACTACGCCTTTCCATGGGGATACCTTTAACATGACACGGTCTCCCACTTGAAAGTCCAACGGCTTGCGCCGTTTGTCGGCATAGCTTTTTTTTTTTCTGCTTCTGGTCGCTTGTAATCTTTGTTGAATCTGGGCAATCTTATCTGTAGTCTTCTGAATCAGCTTTGGCCCAGTTATTCGGTTATCTCCCACTTCAGTCCAACAAATCGGTGATCGACATTTTCGACCAGAAAGAGCCTCGAATGGGGCACATCCGATGCTACTATGGTAACTGTTGTTGTAGGAGAATTCAATTAGTGGCAAATGAGAATCCCAAACACACTCAAAGCAGAATCTAGGGTAACAGGGTTTGCTGCAACTATTAAACCCTGAATGCAGGCAGGGAGTCCACCTACATGCCGATAAATCCTCTTCTCCAAGGTTGGTACCATGTCTGGCACCAACGCTACCAACTCGTGATAGCGGGTAGTGTACCCTAAGTGATCAGCCCCCTTCATCACATGGTTTGACAGCTCAGTTTCCATCCTTTGCAGCTCGTTCTTAGGACAGAATTCGGTTCTCAGAAGGGTCTTTAAATCTTCCCATGTCATCGACATGGCTTCTTCTCTTCCTCTCGCTTGGATCTATGAGTTCCACCAAGTCAAGGCTCACTTGTTGAAAGTTTCCGCAGAGTAATGAACCTTGTGGTGCTCTAGACAACTACAGAGATCCAGAGTAGTCTTAATCATTTATATCCATGGGATTAGACCAACGGCTCCCTCAGTACCGCTAAAACTTGGCGGCTTACTTCCCACAAAAGATTTGTAGGAGTAGTTTGAAGCACCGCAGTATTTCCACTGGCTTCTCCCGATGAAAGCCCGGTGTTTTTGCTGTCATTCAGGTTACGGTTAAGCATGTCCGAAATCACCTCTTTCAGCTAATTGGTCAGCTGACTGCTCAGTAATGTTTCCAAGGAAATGGTAGCAGGATCCAGGTTCGCGTTCGCGTTCGGGTCTAGAGGTGGAGTGTGTGGGGGAGGAGGAGGAGGTGGCGGCGATGGCGGTGTAGGTTGTCTTTGCGGTGGCATTCTGATCACAACCAAAAAGGAATCGGTTAGTGAAATCATCGAATGCTGAAGACATAATGCAAATATGTAAATCCTATGTTCACAACATGAAGGGTCCCTAGGTTATAGTCTAGGCCAAACCGTTTAAATCATATGACCTATATTTCTCTATAACCATGGCTCTGATACCAATCTGTCACACCTCGAGCCGGCGGGTCGGATCGTGTGTCCCGTCGGGCGTAATGGCCCCAGGGCGCGATATCGGAAATGATAATCGTGATGATCAGATTGTTTCCATTGCACATGATATATAATGAGAAAATACTAAGTAAAATAGAATTACAAAGTTAAATTACATCAGTTTTATTCATAATTTAACAATGAAAATCTACCATCAACATCATAAATCTTCTATCTTGTATCTACACAAGATATACAAAATAATTTGTAAAATGATGTTCCAAAAATATGCAGGTCCAAAATGCTAGGTCCTCTAACTGGTATCCTAGTCCAAAAGTATTAACTTCTACTCAGACACGTTCGTCACCTGAGAAGTCATGCAAAATGATCAAGTCAACACATGGTTGGTGAGTTCATATAATATTATTAAAAAAATGAATTTGAATAACCATTCGAATGACAACCTTAACCTCACCATTAACCAACTATACCGTCCAGTTCAATATGCTTATATATAGGGCCTATGTAGGTGACAAGCCCCAGCCACCGTCCCACCACATACCAAACCACGTGATATATTGTTCCTGGGGATAATTAAGCATTTCATTCCATACTATTGATCCATAACGTTTGATTACCCTGAAAACTGTTTACCTTGATCCCCCGAAATGACAACCTTAACCTCATCAATGACCACTTATTCTATCCAATCAAATATGCTTATATATAGGGCATATGTAGGGTACTAGCCCCAGCCACCGTCCCACCACATACCGGACTGCTTAGCATATTGTTGTTAATGATAATTAAGCATTTCATTCCATCCGTCCTCATATTTGATTTTGATTTCAACAAATTGAAATAACACTGATTTCTTGAGTTCATCACGTAATTATGATTACCCATAACACTTGTATAAACATAATATTAAATGCTTAATTAAATAAATAATTAATCATTTAATTACAACTAAGACATGATGATTAAGCCTTATTTGACTCAATCAATTAGACTTAGTTGTGGGTGGTGTCCAATTTGTACCGTCTCACACGTGGCCCATATCAAGCATGACCCAAATGGGTCTACCTGTATCCGTCGGGACTTTCATAATGTGCCCATATCAGCTTGACCCTCAGGCCTACTGTACATGTCAGGACTTTAGGATATCCTTTGATTTTGATCGCCTTTGTTCTCTTGATTTCGTTTGATTTCTGCCCATATAGCTTGACTACAAGAGTATACTATTTATGACGCGACTTTCCGTGTGTTAACACGTGGTCTTGATTTACATACAACTGACATCCACCTTAACTTGATCATTAATGATTTCATTAGATCTTAATGATTTCATTAGTTATTTGATTCACACACGGATATGATTTCCTTGATTCCCTTTATTTTGATCCTTAGAATTTCATGACTACCACAATGATTATAGATTCTTGAATTTGATCCTTAGATTTCTTGAACTCACACTGAATTAGATTCCTTGGATTCGATTCTTTAGTTTAAGTTCTATTGATCACACTTCGAGTTTAGATTCTTTGAATATGAATTTGATAGGATAAGTGTTTGTTTTAGAATTATTGTATTACTCATAAGGGTAATTAATTAATCCATTAGATAACCTGCATATAATTTACCTAGATAGGAGTCTAGAAATATAAACATGTATATAGAACATACAATAAGTAAGAGCATTTGCGTAAAACATTTTTAAATAAAAATAAAGTTTACGCATGCTTCTCAGCCCCGGGTTTAAAAACAAATATGTTTAGAAATGGGGCAAAGAACTCACCTGTGTCGCTCTGTATTGATTTTCCACAAAATGCGCGCTGGTTACTTCTAGTTTATGTATCTTCAGCACCTGAGTTGTTTTGAGAGGATTCGAATACGATAAGTATTTATAATAGTCGCATGTAGGGTTTTGGTCTCGATGTGCAACTAAGTGATCTATGTTACTAATGTGTTTCTAATATTTTCTCTAACTAATCTAATGTATCACCCAATTATAACCCTATCCCATGAATTCACTATTAAACCTTAGTTGTATAAGATTTATGTCAGTTACATTCAAAATATTTAATTAAAACATTTTAAATACTTAAATCATTTATCTAATTTAATAAGGTTTACAATCAATTTCTTTTATTAAAAACATAATTAATTTAAGAAAAGTATAATTGAACATGATGGGCTTAGGTTAATCCCATTTGATTAACCTTGGGCCCATTACTAGTCCTTGATCATTCCATGATCCTTTGATTGATTATGTGTGCAACCCATCCTAGGTAGTTCAAAAGAACAACCTAATGAAGTTGTATGTTCTCGTAAAATATCTAAGTGTTAAGTGTTAATAATTAAATAAACACTCATAACACTAGACCACTGTTTTTGATTCCCGTCCGGTTCTCAAATGCTTTGAACCAACATGATATCCACCACCCATGTTTAGATGTTAATAAGGCTTAAGAGAAATTTTGTAATTCAAAACCCTAATCCATGATTTCTTGTTTAACCTCTATGTTTGATCCATAGATCACCCAAAGCTGGTTGCATGTAGTGAAACCCTAATATGCTTCCCATGCACACGCACACTCAAACCCTGAATTTTAACTCTGAATTTCTTAAAAATAGGGAAATTTTAAAAATGAAACTTGACGATGAGAGGCGTGATATTCACAATTAAAAGAGCTCTTAAGTGACAAAGAGTCTAACTATCTGGACACCAGGCGTCGGATAGATAAGATCTCCTTAGAGTTAGAACTTGCTAAAATCAATTGTCTAAAACCAAAATCAAAGTTGACAAATATGAATATGCAAGTAATGTGGTGGCTAAAATGGTTGATGTAGTGAACAGGAGAAATGAGACCATAGGGTTTGGTTTTACTGAGGTAAAACCTCCGTTTAACCACAATGACTCCATCATGCCCAAAATCAAGAAGTCTGGTGATGATCTGCTGTTAAAGTCAGACCGAAGGTGTGAGTTCACCGTTGCTTCTAGCAAACCAGTGCCCCTTACAGCAGATCCTGTTCTGACTAATTTAAATAATTCTGATAGTTTTGAGGTTTGTTCAAAAAGTTTGAGTGTTACAGGGAGAAGGGAGAAGGAGGAAGAAAGAAGTGCTAGCAGGAGCACAGATTGTTTAACTTCACATAGCAAATCACATTTTGTTCCAAAAGTTTACTTTGTTGAAAGATTTAAATCAATCACTATCAAACCAAATGAAATGTTTAAAATTTTAAGGCTAAGTTTGTTACAATTAATGATGATGTTAAAAACAAACATGTCTTAAAATCAGATTCTTTTCATTTGACAGAGCAGGTAAATTAGGCTCATTCCACAATCACTACAGAGACGGGTTCAAAGTTAAATCCTAACTGTGAACCTTATGTTCTAACTAGGTCGTTGGAACAAGCCTCCACAAGTTCTTCATCTGGTCAGAGTGATTGTGATGAAAAGCCATTTGACCCAAAGGAATTTCATGACAAGGTATGCTGCTATGCATGTGGAAGACCATGCCACATTAAAAGACACTGTCTGCACCGGCCTATTGAGTTCTTCTATGGGAAGAATCAGAATGTCACACCCAAGGCTAAACCTGCTAATATACCAATGAGGATTGACCAATCCTCCAAGCCTAGGGTGAAACCTCAGAAGATGACTCAGAATCATCCCACTGCCAAAAGGGCCAAACTAGCAAAACAAGATCAATCTGGTTTTCATAAACAAAAACACTAAGGTTTCAAAATTTAAAAGTAAACCACAGTGGAAGAATAAGCCACATGTGAAACCTCCATTAAAACCAGTTGATCATGGCGGTGGATTCAGACCTGTGAACCAGTCAGATAAGCCCAGGGGCAAAACAAGCAAAGCCCCAAAATTCCAAAAGTACGTAAATCTGTTATGATTTGGGTACTTGTTTCTCATTAATTGTGTGTGTACCATGTAGGGAAGACCAAATAAGATGAAAAATGTTTGGTACGTGTATATGGTTGTTCCCGGCATATGACAGGGATTTTTCTCAGTTACACAAAGTCACACCGTTTAATGGGGGTTATGTCTCGTTTGTTGGAGACAAAGGTGGGAAAATCAGTATGAAGGGTACGGTTACAAATGGAACTCTGAGTTTTGAGGATGTGTACTATGTTGAAGAACTCAACCACAACTTGTTGAGTGTTTCTTAGATTTGTGACAAGAGCTTTTCAACACACTTCACCAACAAAGAGTGTCTAATCCTGAAGCCCGAATTTGTCATTCCGGAGAAATGGATCTTGCTGAGGACTCCGAGAATAAACAGTGCCTACATCATCAACATGAATTCTGATTCATACACAAAAAACACTTGCTTGTTTTCTGAGGCATCGGAGACTGACTGCTTACTATGGCATCGCTGACTGGGTCATGTCAACTTGAAGAATCTCAATAGACTAGAAAAGGGAGATCATGCCATTGGCCTTCCATCAGAGGACTTCTCCTCAATTGAGAAGTGCATCGCATGTGCCAAGGGGAAGCAACACAAGAGACCCCACAAGCCCAAACTGTTCAATTCAATCTCATTAGTTCTGCAACTTCTCCATATGGATCTATTCGGACCAGTAAATGTCATGAGCATCAGGAAGAAGTCATACTGTCTCGTGATAAGAGATGATTATTCCAGATTTACTTAGGTGTTCTTTCTGGCCAAGAAGGATGAAACACCAGAGATCCTGAAGAAGTTCATCACCCTGATCGAGAATCATAAGAACTTGAAAGTGCAGGTGATCAGAACTGACAATGGAACCGAATTTAGAAATCAGACTCTTATTGATTTCTGCGATGAGAAGGGAATTGATCGACAGTACAGTGCAGCTCGTAAACCTCAGCAAAACGGAGTTGCTGGAAGAAGGAACAGAGCACTTATCGAGGCTGCACAGACCATGCTGTCAGAGTCTAAACTACATATCTTCTTCTGGGCTGAAGCTGTTCACACAAATTGTTATGTTCAAAACCAAGCACTACTAAACAAGCGCCATCAGAAGGCTCCCTATGAGATATTCTTCAATCAGAAGCCAAAGGTCAGTCACTTCAAGTCATTTAGATGTCCTTGCACTCTCCTCCACACTGAACCGAATCACAAGTGTGATGAAAAATATGATGAGTGTTACTTCGTGGGCTATTCTTCTCAGAAAGCTGCTCACCTGGTATACAACAAGAAGACTCGGATGATAGTGGAATCGTACTACATTGATTGGCAGGAGATGAACAACACAGATGCCAGTTCTGGTCCAAACTGGCTATTTCAGTATGATTCTACATTTGAGCCCTGCAACACTTCACCAAAGAGTGTAGGACCATCTGAGCATAAATATAGTTTCTACAAAAGTTACGACATGGACTATCGGGTTGACTATGTTCCATGTGACCCTAAGATTCTGACCATTGACCCACAGGCATGTATGATCGAGCTCCGCCCACTCAGCCGAATCTGATCAATGAAGTCATCCCATCAGATTCAGAGACTTCTCAGTCTGTTCAATCGACTCTAGAGACAGATCAAGTTTCATATTCTTCTCACCAAAAGTTTGAGAATCCACTGTTCTCAGATCACATCCCTGAGGACTATTGTGTGGATATTGGAGCTTGTAACATCAGTGCCGGAACCGTACCGGAATAGTGATCTTAAACGGTAACATGAAAAGTAATACGAACAATATACATTTAAGTGCATTTTCTATTCATGTCCATTGTCATAATCATTTTGTGTTATCAGACAACAAGTTCAGAAACATTTAACAGAAACAAAGTTCAGAATCATGGTTCTATAGTCAGATAATTATCTGGCAATGCAGAACCATCATGTGCTTTCTTGTTAGGATTTATTATGTATAAACGTATGTGAGGATTTATAGAACAAAACAGAACGGATGTTGTTATGCGAATGCTAAATTGACGGGTTATCCGTATAGGTGACGATCTGTACGAATATATCTGAAGGTTTAACGTTCTGAATAATATCCAATAATTAGAAAACAATATTGAAAAGTATAGTTATCGCCGTGTTCGTATGAGTGACGCTTCGAACGAATACGCGCTACGACCGTACAATTCGATTTAAACTGTTAATTAAATAATTCTGAAAAATTTTTTATAAATAGAAGATACTAGTTAATTTATTAGGAATCACAACTTGAATTAATTTTATAAATTCTATTTTATAATCCGTATCGTTTCGTACGAAAACTACGCAAAACCGGTATTTTACGCGAAACTGAAGGAGACCGAACAACCGGGTGGGTTGAAACATTTATTATGGCAATTAAATGCCATAACTACATTCACCCACCTCACCCTCTCTCTCTCTACTCGTCACTCTCTCTCTAACCCTCTCTCAAGAACTCAACTTCTCACTAAGATTTGGAGCTCATTTCAAGTCGGATTCAAACAAATTTGGTGTCAAAACGATCCTCTCGCTGTGTAGATTACAGAAGTACAAGAATTTTTAGCTTTCAACCATAGGATTTGAGGTAAATCTTGACCTTATTCTAGTTGAGGTAAATCTTGACCTTATTCTAGTTTTTTAGGGTGTTACACGAGTCCATGTAGTTGTTGCTATCATAATCGATTTTAAACACTTAGTAACTTAGAGATAAGCCAAGGTTAGCAACTAGAAAACCCTAGAAATCGATTTGTAACAGGTTCTGATCGACGGGGAAGACAGGGATGGTACAGGTTCGTGGACAACTATATGGCCGAACCCTTGGATTCTTGGCCGAACCTTTCTGATGGGAACGAACCCTATCGCGAACCTGAGCAATCCTGCAGCCGAACCTGGATGCACTGCCACAAACCTGTAGCCAGCCACCTAACCGCCGAACCTTGTTGTAGCCGAATCAAGGAGCCTGGCCACGAACCCTTCTTGGTTGGGCGAACCTTCTACTGCCGCCGAACCTCAAATGGCCAGCAGTTAGCCGAACCATGGCCAGACAAACCTAGGGTGGCGAACCCTAGGACTCACAAATCTTTGCATGACGAACCATTGGCTCGCGAACCACTTGAGGTGAACCTCCTTAGCTCCACGAACCTATGGAATGGCCAAACCTAGCTTAAGTCACGAACCCATTAGCATGGCCGAACCCACAAGGTTCGTGGGAGATGATGAGCTAGCCGAACCGTATCTGAAACCCATAGGTTGGCTGATAGGGGGCTTGTGGGGATTCGGTTCTCGACAAAATAAGAGGATTATAAGGAATATGCATGTAGGGAATACACCATGTGTGTGCATGGGAATGATATGGGATATCTAGGCTCATGCAAGACTTGTGTTACTATAAACTAGAACATCAAGTGCAAATAACAAAGATTTAAAGGCTAAGTGTTGATCTCGGTTATTAACCATTTTCATTATAGAATATCTTATAACTGATAATTAACTTGGATAATTCAACTACTTAGGTTGAAATATGTAGAGGTTGTAAGCGTGGTGGACAACCGACAACCAAGGACCTCAATGGGCCTATACGGGCCCAAATGAGTAACATAAGTGCACCACGTGAAAGCAAAATCTCTACTTAAATACCTTAATATCTTATTCGAAGAAATCAATTGGGAAGACAAACCGACAAATGAGGTCTAATTGGGGCCAATGGGCTTAATGAAACCCATCACATGTTAATTAGCATTGGAGTTAAGTTAATGATTTGTGATAAAGAAAATGGCTTCTAAATATTGTTAAAATTGAATAAAAGGATTTTTTTAAATTATGTTTAATTTAAAGTGAACTTGCTTAAAAATGAATTAGTCAAGACTGGTTATGAATGATTATGGGACGTGGGTTACAAAGGGGTAAATAAGATAAACTGGTTAGATTAAGTCATAGAAGTACACTAGTATCTAGGACACTTAGTTACACACACTGAGACCAAGCCTTAGATATGACGACTAACACGCGTACTTACGGTATTCGAACCCCTTTAAAACAACTCAGGAACCGAAGAAACTTAAGCTACAGGAACGAGCGCGCATTTTGTGATATATCAGTTACATAGCAACACAGGTGACTTCATTGCCCCTTTTCTAAACATTTTGTTTTAAAACGCGGGGCTGAGAAGCATGCGTAAACTGTTTATTTAAATTGTTTACTTAAATGCTTTTAAATTCTATATGTTTTACATGTATGATTGATGTCCTAGATCATGTCTAGGTAAATTTTATACAGGTTTTACTAAGGTTACCTACTTATACATCAAGTGGATAATTGGGTTAAACTAAACATTTCAACGAATCAAACGAAACTATTTTGACGAATCAAGTGTGTCATTTCAACGAATCAAACGAAACTATTTTGACAAATCAAGTGTGTCATTTCAACGAATCAAACGAAACTATTTTGACGAAACAAGTGTGTGAGTTCAACGGATCAAACAAATCAACGAATCATTTTCAAGGGAAAGTCTGGGAAATATTAAAGATAACATATGCCAACGAAACAATACTAAACAAGGAACGAATCAAGTACGAAACAAGAAATCCTACATTTCAAGAAGTCCTAGCTAGACCGTTTGAATTGTAGGTCATATGTTTGATGATATTTACAGAATTCCCTAACTACTAAGTACATTGATTGACAGATTTGTCTACTCGAGTTGGCCAAGTCCCAATCATTAGGACTTAGATTTTATTGAATGTTTATTTATTTATTTAAATTAAGCATTTATGACTGTTTCTACAAATACTGTGGTTGATCATTATTGTGATGAACTTAAGGAATCAACATAGATTCCAAGTTATTGTATTTACAGGATCAAAGAACTGAAGAATCATTGGTTTATTGGTAGGGGTAAAATGCTTAATTTTCATTAACACCAATGTCCCATGTGGATTAGTATGTGGTGGGATGGCGTCTGGGCGAGTTTGTAGGCTCGACTCAGGGGTATGCCCTATATATAAGCATACCGATCTGGATGATACATGTGATGTTATTGAGATTAAGGTTGATACCCGAGGGTTTAACAAAGGTTTTGAGTGTACATTGAATTATTGTGAATGGAAGTGTGTGTTAGGTAAAAATGCTTAACTATCATTAACAATAGTGTCATATGCATATTAGTATGTGGTGGGATGGCGTCTGGGCGGATTGTAGGCTCGACTCAGGGGTATGCCCTATATATAAGCATACCGATGTGGATATTACATGTGATATTAATGAGGTTAGGGTCTTTACCGAAAGAGGTTTACAAATCATTTTCAATTACTAAACTATATGAACTCACCAACCCTGTGTTGATTTTATTTTTGCATGACTTCTCAGGTGATGAACAGGTCAACTAAGAAGCTTATGCTTTTGGACTAGGACTTCAGATAGAAGACTTAGTATTTTTGGACCTGCATACTTTTGGAACATCATTATACAATTATTTTGTATATCTTGTGCACTTACAAGATAGATAACTTATGATGTTTATGATAGATTTACATTGTTAAATTATGAATGATACGTATGTAATTTAACTTTGTAATTCTATTTTATTTAGCATTCTCATTTATATCATGTGCAATGTAAACAATCTGATCATACCGATTATCACTCACGATATCGCGCCCCGAGAACCTTCCGGCCGACGGGGACTCCGATCCAACCCCGCCGGCTCGGGGTGTGACAGAGCTAATGCAAGTGAAGCAGCTCCTGTTGACAACACCTCTTCCTCTAGTGAAGATCAGCTAGCTCACATCAACAACTTGCTTGACAATCTAGCTGTGGAGGAAATACCCACTTTAAGCATCAACAAAATCCACCCAGTGGAGAACATTATTGGACCTCTTTCAGAAGGAGTTCTTATAAGGAGCAGATCCATTCCCGCTCAGAACACCTTGCATGAGGGAACTATCACACGCATTCAATCAGGTCCAATTAATTCTTGTTTATATTATTGTTTTATTTTGCAGGTTGAACCCTATAACATAAAGATGGCTCTTAAGGATTCATATTGGGTTGAAGCGATGCAAGAAGAATTGATGCAGTTTCAGAAGCTCCAGGTGTGGAATCTGGTTCCATTGTCCAAGGGGAAATTGCCAATCGCATCTTCTTGGCTATGAGAAAGTCTTTGCACTGGTCGCAAGACTTGAAGCTATTCGCATCTTCTTGGCCTATGCTTCCTACATGAACTTTACAGTTTATCAGATGGATATGAAGACGGCTTTCTTGTATGGAAAGGTCAAGGAAGAAATTTATGTATGTCAACCCCCGCAGGATGTCTTGATTCTTGTCTAGATCTATGTGAATGAAATTATATTACGTTCCACTAGCTTAGTGCTGTGTAAAGAATTTGAAGCCGTGATGAAGAAGTTTGAGATGAGTTCAATGGGGGAGATGATCTTTTTCTTGGGTCTTCAGGTAAAGCAGGATCCAAATGGTGTGCTGATTCATCACGGCAAGTACTTCACCGACATTCTCACCAATTTCAACATGTTGGACTCAAAGCCCACCTCCACTCATATGGCAGCACGTCCTGTTCTTACTTTGGACTCAGATGGTGAAGATGTTGACCAGCATATTTACCGTTCTATGGTTGGTTCACTGATGTGTAACACCCCGACCGATGGCGGAAATGTCAGGATGCCACGAGGGATGTGTAGATTGTTCATAAGCTCGTGGGCATCTAATTAAATCATCACATATAAATTAATCAACAAAATTAATTACATCAAAAATCATGTTCATCATGAGCTAGTTACATCAATTACACAAAAGATTTAGCTAAACTAACTAAACTCTAGTCTCCAGAATTTCAGTTAATTTAGCTGGGTCCAAAACCCTACGTGATGATGTCCAAAAGATGTAGAGCTATCCTGCTCTACTTACTTCTCCTCATTCCCTGAAACATGTAGAAAATCAAGTGTCAACTATGAAGTAGTTGGTGAGAAATCATAAGTTATATGTATTAAAAATGTTTATAAAACGTTTATGAAAGTTCATAAATGGGTTTAAGAAAGTTTATAATTTCGCCGAGAGAATCCACATGTGCACCTGCGAAATAATCCAACACTGCCAAAATCCAACAAGCACCACATCCAAACAATCCAAGTAATCACATAAACAATAATCACAAATAATTATCCACATAAGTTCAACCAATCACATCAATTCAATAAGCATCAATCATCATAATCATATCAATATAAGTTACCACGGAGGACCTCAGTCAACTCAATCAACGGCGGAATTATCATGGAGGACCGCAGTCAACTCAACCAACGATATTCCTATAAGTGTCTTCGTGCACTGCGGAGGACCGTAGTCAACTCAACCAATAGTGGAATCACTTAGGAGGACATTAATCAACTCACCAACAGTATCTCAATCATTACGGAGGACCTAAGTCAACTCAACTATCAATGACTCACGGATAAGTAATAATCCATCTCAATCCATAATCAATAATAATTCATTAATAAGAATATCATATTGATAATCCAGGTGTCACCCATGTGTTATCAAAATAATATTTAAATTGGTATACATGTTCCACCTCCGAGTTTAAAAACAAAATGGTTTTAAATGGAGGTTATGATAACTCACCTGAGTCCTCAGAATCAGTGTTTTCGTAGAATTCGTTCTCGCGCACATGAAATCAGAAGCAACTCAACAATCTGTGATTATAGTAGGTTTCATATTCATAAGTATACGCGTTTCATTTAAATCAAGTATCCTTAAGTCTTTACTTTTTATCATTAAATGTCTCTTGAACTTAGTTTATTTTATCACAGTTAAAATGATTCAACCAATATCTTATAATTAACCACCATTAGTTTATAACTTAAACTTGTTAGTTTTATTTACATAATGGTGGTAAACTAAATATGAAACCTTATGGGTACTTCTCATAGATATGTACACTAAAAGGTGATAGCCTTAATTATACACATATCTATACATACATACATGTTTGTTCAAATTAACTACCATGCTTTAAGTTATCAAAATCTAAATTTAAGTTTAAGAGAATTACACTTGGGTTATTCACTTAAGATATTCAAATTATGCAAATTCATAATTTAAAACCCATATTTATTATGAAAGGTGGTAGCTTTTTGAACATCCATGCAAGCACTCATGTTTCCTTGGTTTACCCTTAACCCTAATTTAAGAGCTTTGGTTCGAACGCCCTAGATCCGGGCCTAGGCCCAGGTTCGTGGCCCATTAAGCTTGGCAAACCCTTAGGTTCGTTCACCACTTAGTTCGATCAACATATTGAGCCAAGGTTCGGTTAGGGTTCGCTGCAGTTAGGGTTGGGTTGTCCATTGGTTCGGCTAAGATGAAGGTTGGCAACCCCTAAGGTTCGGCCAAGAGGTTCGAGGTTCCCAGGTTTGTGACAAACTAGGGTTCGGCTATATGGTTCGCCTCTCCCAAGGTTTGCCTGGCAAGGGTTCGTTCAATAGTAAGGTTCGCCAATCCAGGGTTCGGCTGCTAGGTCAGTAGGTTCCTCCCAAGTAAAGGTTTGCCGCTCCTAAGGTTCGGCTAAGGTGCTGGTTCGGCTGGAGGTTTCACCACTCGAGGTTCGTGGCTTAGGTTCGGTCCATGAAAGGTTCGTTGATCCAAGGAATGAGCAACAACATGGGGGTTCCGCCATTAGGGTTTGCATGGCTAGGTTCGTGAATCCTTTAGGTGGCTGTTGAAAGATTCGGCCAAGGATGTTCCAGGGTTCGGCCCCTGCTGCGTCGCGAACAGCCTCTCAGCATCATCATCCTCACGTTTATATTCTTTAGTGGTTCGTACATGGCTTCCATAAATTCATTTTAGACCGATTAAACAAAGTTTAAACCCTATTTTCGTATAAAAATTGACAGCCACATACACATAGAGTTTGTTAGTAAAAACCGAAAATAAACATCCAGATTTACCTCAAAATGCCGATCAAAAGCTAGATTTCTTCGTGGGTTTGTATTCTCCTCTATCCCCCGGTCGTTTTGGCACCAAGATCTCGTGATTCCGTTGAGAAATGAAGGAGAGATCGTACAGAGAAGTTTTAGAGAGAGATAGTGACGAACCTTGCTTCGAGAGAGAGAGTGGTTCTTGAAAAAGTGAAGGAGGAGGAATGGTTTCCACCATTTATACTCTGTGTCTCTCCCCGGTGCTCGGTCTCGCTTAATACGCGTTAAAATAATTAAATGTTCTGTGAATTCAATTGCGATAAACACTCTGGTTCTGTTTAGTTGTGTTTCAACCAACCTTCCCATGGTTTATGCATATATTAATATGTTCTCAATATGTATACCAATATCAGTAATAACATCCAATAGTTCATCATCATTAATAATTATCATATCAGGTCGTAATAGTACAATTACACATGTACAGACAACCTGAAATACAGTGATGTTACAGTGTCCCCTAGTTAAGAGAATTTCGTCCCGAAATTCAACTTGGAGTGACCGTAGTGAATAAATGTGGATACTTAAGCTTCATCTGATCTTCCCGTTCCCTTGTGAATTCTAGACCACGCTTCGACTCCATCGTACTTTGACAATTGGAATTCTACTGCGTTTGAGCTTTTTAACCTCACGATCCATTATCTCAACTGGTTTTTCAACAAAGTGCATGGTATCATCGACGCGAATGTCGTCGAGTGGTACCTGAAGATCCTGATCAGCTAAGCATTTTCTTAAATTGGACACGTGAAACGTTGGGTGTACATTGCTAAGTTCAGGAGGACGTTCCAACTAGTAGGCAACCTTCCCGATTCATTCAAGAATCTTAAAAGGGCCAACATATCGTGGAGCAAGCTTACCCTTCTTCCCGAATCGTACCACTCCTTTCCAGGGTGATACTTTAAGTAATACCATATCGTTAACTTCAAACTCTAAAGGTTTTCGTCATTTATCCGCGTAGCTTTTTTGTCGACTGCGTGCAACTAACAGATTGTCACGGATTTGGCGGATCTTGTCAATCGTTTCTTGAATAATCTTGGGACCAGTGATATGCGATTCGCCGACCTCGGTCCAACAAATAGGTGACCAACATTTTCTACCATAAAGAGCTTCGAACGGTGCCATACCAATGCTCGTGTGATAACTGTTGTTATACGAGAACTCGACAAATGGTAAGTGGCTATCCCAGTTGCCACCGAAATCAATGACACAAGCTCTCAACATATCTTCCAATGTCTGAATCGTTCGCTCCGTTTGTCCATCCGTTTGAGGATGATAAGCGGTGCTAAGATCCAATCTTGTTCCAAAAGCTTCATGAAGTGATTCCCAAAATCGTGCCATGAAACGAGCATCACGATCCGATCTTATGCTTAAGGGAATTCCATGTCGGCTAACGATCTCATCAACATAGATACGAGCTAATTTCCGCACAGGGTACGTGTCGCGTATCGGTAAGAAATGAGCCGACTTGGTTTATCTATCAATTATCACCCAAATACTATCCTTACTGTTTGTGGTTCGTGGGAGTTTAGTAATAAAATCCATAGATATATTCTCCCACTTCCACATGGGTATTTCTGGTTGTATTAACAATCCCGAAGGTCGCTGGTGTTCTGCCTTGACTTTAGCGCAGTTAAGACACTTAGATACATACTCAACATTATCCTTCTTCATTTCAGGCCACCAATACAAGGCTCTAAGGTCTTGATACATCTTGTCAGCACCCGGATGGATTGAGTAACGAGACTTATGAGCTTCATCCATAATCATCATCCTAAGATCATCTCGGTTCAGTATCCACAACCGATTCAAGTAATACATCAAACCATCATCCTTAGTTTCCAATAGTAACTCGGCCCCGCAAGACATCTCATCTTTCAGGATATCTTGAGCCAATGAGTGTTGTTGGGCTGTGAGAACGTCATTATGGAGATTTGTGTGCACTCGGACACTATGGATTTGAACATGGCTCTTGTGACTAAGCGCATCTGCTACTACATTCGCTTTACCAGGATGGTAGCGAATTTCACAGTCATAATCGTTCAACAGTTCAACCCATCTCCGTTCTCTCATATTAAGTTCCTTCTGATTTAGAATATGTTGCAAACTCTTGTGATCTGTAACGATTACACACTTCGTTCCATAAAGATAATGTCTCCATATCTTCAAAGAAAACACGACTGCACCAAGTTCCAAGTCGTGTGTAGTGTAGTTCTTTTCGTGAATTTTTAGCTGTCTCGATGCATATGCCACAACCTTTCCACGTTGCATGAGAACACAACCGAGACCTAGGTTGGATGCATCACAGTAAACTACAAAATCATCATTTCCATCTGGAAATGTCAAGACAGGAGCATCACACAGTTTCTGCTCCAAAGTCTGAAATGCCTCTTCTTGCTTTGGTCCCCACTCATAAGGTTTCTACTTTTGAGTTAAAGAAGTAAGAAGGAAAACAATCCTGGAGAAATTCAAAATAAACCACCGATAGTAAATGGCAAGTCCAAGAAATGACGAATCTCCTTCGGTGTCTTCGGCGTACTCCAATTCTTCACTGCATCAATCTTCGCAGGATCTATGTGGACACCCTTTTCATTGACTATGTGTCCCAAGAATTGAACTTCCTTAAGCCATAATTCACACTTGGAGAATTTGGCATACAGTCATTCCTCTCTTAGGATCTCCAAAACCATCTTAAGGTGTTGCTCGTGTTCTACTTTGCTCTTAGAGTATATCAGGATATCATCAATAAATACTATCACAAATTTATCCAAGTATGGCCTACAAACACGGTTCATGAGATCCATGAAAACCGCTGGTGCATTGGTAAGGCCGAAAGGCATTACCAGAAATTCGTAAAGGCCATATCTCGTTCTGAAAGCCGTCTTGGGAATATCATCATCATGTACGCGAAGCTGATGATACCCAGACCTAAGATCGATCTTTGAAAACCATGCCGAGCCTTGAAGCTGATCGAAAACATCATCGATGCGCGACAGTGGATATCTATTCTTAATTGCCAGCTTTTTCAATTCACGGTAGTCTATGCACATCCGGAATGACCCGTCCTTCTTCTTGACAAACAGGACCGGTGCACCCCATGGTGAAAGGCTCGGGCGAATGAATCCCTTATCAGTCAGTTCTTGTAGTTGGCTTGCCAATTCTTGCAACTCCGAAGGCGCAAGTCTGTAGGGAGCTTTAGCGACTGGGTTCGCATCAGGTATTAAGTCAATCCGGAATTCTACTTGACGTTCTGGTGAAAGACCCGGCAAATCGTCTGGAAATACTTCAGGAAAATCTCTTATCATAGGAACGTCTTCAATGCTCTTTCCTTTCTCCTTTTTGTCCACAATGTGTGCTAGAAATGCTATACACTTCTTCCTAAGGTACTTGTGTGCTTTAGTGCATGACATCAGCTTAAGACCTTTACTAGAAGTTTCCCCGAAAACTCTTAAAGTTTCACCCGAAGGTAAGGGAATACGAATGTATTTTTCATGACAAATGATTTCCGCTTTGTGGGTGGCTAACCAATCCATGCCTATGATAACATCAAAGATACCAAGGTTCATAGGTATAAGATCAATTGGGAAAACGTGATCACTTAAGTTCACAGTACATCCAATAATAACAGTGTCAATATTAATAGTGTTTCCGTCAGCCACTTCCACGTTAAACGGTTTATCTAAGTTTGTACGTGTTCTACCAAGCATGCATTCAAAATCATATGAAACGAAACTCCTGTCAGCACCAGAATCAAATAAGACAGATGCATAAGATTTGTTGATCAGAAATGTACCATTGACCACATCCTAGTTGGCTTGAGTAGCTGGAACATTCAGTTGAAACGCTCTGCCTCGAGCCACCCTTTGATTGTTTCCCGTCAGTCTTGGGCACTGATTTCTGAAGTGACCCACTTCACCACACTCCTAACAGGCTCTTCCCTGTACAGGTACCTGGCGAACGGGTACAGCTTGAACTGGTTGCGCTTGCGGAGCTGGTAGTGCAAGAGGTGCAGGTGGCATCCTTTATGCTTGCGGTGCACTCCGACAAACGTTAGCAAAATGGCCATACTTGCCACAGTTGTTGCAGACACGACATGGCAAGTTAGGCATATGGTGATATATGCAAGTATTGCATTGCGAAATGGCTCCAAAATTCCTAGTGTTCGAATTATTGGAGGACTGTTGAGTAACAGGAGTAGTTTCAGCATAACACCTGGCCTTCCACTTCCTGTTGCTGCTTTTGGATGAACTAGATGCCTCAGTCTTGACTTCAGTTTTTGTTTCCTTTGCAGCAGTCTTCGTATCAACCTTCTTAGATCCCTTTCTTGTGAGTTTTCCCGCCTTCACGTGATTATCAGTTAGTGTAGCAGACAGACAGATTGCAGCCTCCAATGTTTTGGGGTTGCTTCCGTAGACCGTGTCTTGAATCTGCATAGGTAGACCGCCTATGTACATCTCGATAGCTCTCTCCAACGGTGTCACCAGATGAGGTACCAGTAGACTATACTCATGGAAGCGAGTATTGTAAATTACATTCTCCCTGATATCCTGTTTGAGTTCCCAGAACTCAGTCTCAAGCTTCCTCATCTCACTGCGATGACAGAATTCAGCGGTCATCAAGTTCTTGACCTCAGTCCATGTCAGTGCTAGGGACACATCAACTCCCCTATTTCACTTTTCGCCATTCCACCAAGTCAGTGCTCTCTTTTGGAAAAAACTGGTGGCATAGCGCACCTTCAGATTTTCAGGACTGTCACTGTTGATGAAGGTGTTTTCCATACTCTCAAAACACTGCAGCAGACCAGTGGCTGTCTCAGAACCCGTAAACTTTTGTGGATTACAGGAGTTGAAGTGTTTGAATGTGTAGACTGGTGGGTTTGCACCACCTCTGTTCTGATTGAGAGTCTGATTGGCTTGAGTCAGTTGATTCACCAATCCAGTAATAAGTGTTGCTAACCCTTGTATGCCGGTGTCAGCATTATCGTTATCATCATCATGGTTCCTATCATCTCCGTTGTGATAGCGAGGTGGCATGTTTCTGAGGATAATAGAAACATGTTACTACCGTTTTCAACGTAAGTCATACAAACTATGGTCAAATGAGTTCATTTCAACAGTTAGGATTACATATAGGAACTATATTTTTCTCCTATCTGTCATTAAACTCATAACAAAGTAGTAATTTCCTAATATTATACTAAAGCATCCTAGTTGGTCATATCTATTATTAACTAAATATTCCTAAGTTTCAAACATTTCCCACCCTATACGAAGACTGACAACCTCCCGATGCAGTGCAGCAAGCTTATATATAGGGCATACGTAGACTTGACCGCAGTCGCATCATCGCCGTCCCACCACCGTTGCATTGCACCACGATTATGCCCTTGTTAGGATTTAGGGTGTATCATGTATCTTACCATTATCTCACTTCACAAACCTTATCCTAGGTAGGATAATTTTGAGTGAAGTGGTCTCAAGTTTCCTTGGACAATTAGGTTCGCCTAATGTCTAAGTTCACCTGATATATAGGTTTGCCTATTTCTAAGTTCACCTAATGTCTAAGTTTACCTGACAATAAAGTTCCCCTAATGTCTAAGTTCACTAAAAATCCATACTAAATCCCAATGTTCATAATTATCAATGAGGGTTCATATCATCAAAAAGTGTTCTTATTGTCACTAAGTGTTCATATCCTCCCTATAATTTATTCCCATCAAGTGTTCATACCATCACTAAGTGTTAGTATCATCACTATGTGTTCATGTTGTCACTAAGTGTCCATCTCCTCCATAAGTTTTCATATCATTCGTTAATCCTATTCACCCCAAATTTAACCAACATTCCATCTGTAACACCCCACGTGTCCAATAAGTGTATTTTCATATGAATATGTGTGTCCATCAAATATGATTATCCATAACATCAATCCAAACCAAATTTAACCAACATTCCATCAACCATAACTTTCCCAGCACTTCCTAATAATATCCTAAGTTCCTGACACTGACAGACCCCCAATATACCACAAATGGTATATGTATAGGGCATATGTAGGGATCAGTCGCAACTGCCCCAGCCACCGTCCCACCACCTTTGTAGTATAACACGAGTGTGTCCTTGTCTGGTGATCAAAGATCAAACAAATAATTCCTAAAGCAAACAAATTCCTAAGCAGTTAATTTCCTAAGCAATTAATTTCCCAAAAGCATAGTTCCCTTATTCTTTAATACTGACATCCACCTAATGTACCATAAATGGTATATGTATAGAGCATATGTAGGGTCAGTCGCAACTGCCCCAGCCAACGTCCCACCACCTTTACGATACATCACGTGCATGTCCTTATCGAATCATTAGGGCACAAGTAAGCAAATAATCAGTGAGTAACATATGTAAATCAAATGTATAACAGGAGTTCAATTAACATGTAATAAACACATAAGCATGAAATCCTGAATATACTAACTAGTGTAAGAAATAATTCATACCAGGGTATCCTACGGTTATAGACTAGGTCAACCATTTCTAGTAACCTAATTCCCCATAACCCAGGCTCTGATACCAATCTGTAACACCCCGACCGATGGCGGAAACGTCGGGATGCCACGAGGGATGTGTAGATTGTTCATAAGCTCGTGGGCATCTAATTAAATCAACACATATAAATTAATCAACCAAATTAATTACATCAAAAATCATGTTCATCATAAGCTAGTTACATCAATTACACAAAATATTAAGCTAAACTAACTAAACTCCTGTGACAACTAGTACCTGACAGGCCGGCAAGTCCGTACGGTATGTGTACTTTCAATAGTTACTATGTGTATATACATGTTTGTGAACAGTACTTGTATTAACAAAATTCAAAATACAAGAAACAGTTGTACGTATTTATGTGTAAACTTAAATGCCGTAAGTACAACACTCATTTGAAACAATAGTTGTGTGTATTTAAGTGAAAACCTAAGTACAGTTAACACAACAAATCACGAGAAATAACAGTGTTCAAGAGAATAAAAATAACAAATCGGTTGCGATCTGATATCCATAGATGACAGGAATCCGATGTCAGACAAATCAGTGTGAAAACAATGTGATAACAGGATGTTTAGTTGAGTCTGACAGTGAGGAAATACAATTTGAAACAATATTGCAGTGTCGTTTCAGAATAACGAACTGACAGTGTGTATGTGTGGGTGACGATTCACACAAACATATCTGTGAGTTTAACGTTCTGAAATGATGACTGGGAAGTAGAAAACAAAAGTCAGAAAGCCGAACCATCAACGTGTTCGTTCGAATGACGATTCGAACGAATACGCGCGATGGTGACGCAATCTGACGAAACAAAAAAACGAAACGCGACACGAACGACAAGTAAATTAATAAAAGAAAATAAATAATATTTTTACAATTTTGAAACTCATCAAAGTTATTAAACAACTCTTTTTAATTTAAAACACTTAAAATACGCGTTAAATTCCCGAAACGCGATGAAAACGCGAACCGAGCAACCGAAACGAACCCGAATACCCTCGAGGTATATAAACACCAAATGAAGCTTGAAACTTCATTTCTTTCATCTCTCTCTCTCTAAACACACATTCCCGTCCATTTCTCTCTCTAGAAGAAAACCACCACATTCAAGCTTCAATCCTTCGTATCTCACTCGTTTCTTGACGAAATCGGGCGTTCTTGGTGTCCACGCGTAGCTCTCGACCTACTCTACCTAGAAGTACAAAGGATCTGGAGTTTTCACCGATCAAATCGAAGGTAACAATGCTTGAAAAATCTGGAAATAGGGTTTTGTTACACCCTTAGTCGACCAAAGCTCTAACCGGTTCTATTCACACCCTATCTCGAACCACGCCAACATGGTAAACCATTATCTGTTAACATGACCTAGTAACAACCTTAAGGGAGATGATGCTCGATGAGGATGAGAATGGCGCAGGTGCAGGTGCAGGGTTCGTGAGATAGTGTCGAGCGAACCACTGCAGGCTATAAGCATGGATAGCCGAACCATTGTACGCCGAACCTGCATCATCACCGAATCCACAAGGCTGGCCGAACTTCCTGTAGGCTACGAACCCTCCATGCAAATCATTCTATGGCGAACTCTGCCCTGCGAATCTAGCAAGGCCAAACTATAGTGGAGCCGAACCTCGAAGACAGCCGAACCCTAAGGCCCGAACCTTTGCAAACTCAACCAGCGAACCTTCATGTCTTGTGGCCGAACCCTATGTGAACGAACCTGTACATCAAGCACCGAACCATCAAATCCTCGGACGAACCTTTGAGCGGTGGACAGTAGCTGAATCTTATGTAGTTGCAGCCAAACACTTCACTTGTCGAACCAATGGATCACCACCGAACCCTATGACCACCCACCACCTGAACATGGTGTACCGGTCTAACCACCTTCGGCCAAGTCTTTTTCATTGGTCCAATACTTATGGCAGCCCACAACATCACCTTCGGCTTAGCACTAAGGGTTTAGCCCACTTACACATTTCTTGGCCCATTTCCCAGCTCAAAGCCCACACCCTCGGCCCAGTTTTAGTTGGCCCACAACATGGTTTAGAATGTAGGAGTTCACGCGGCCCTTGTGTTCTTTATTCGGCCCAAGACTTGAACCCCACATATTCCTTAGGCCCAAGAGCAACCAATTCGGCCCAATAGCATACACCTATGGACCATATTCAAATTCATTCGGCCCATTTACAGATATACGGCCCACTTGAATATATTTCGGTCCACTTGATAAAAATCTAAATTGGTTAAGGACAACATCTAAAAACATTAAGTTTTGCAAGAATAACATCATTGTTATTTATTAACTATGAAACGAGCTATTCAAGATTTTACGAGTGATAAGAATTTATCATCTTTAAACTAAAATCTAAGTTTTATAGTTGTGAACTATAAGAATTCAAGAATATACCTATGATAAAGGGCATATCAAGTCAATCCATAACACATGAGGGGTTAGGCTAAGCTCAACCTGAACAGAACAAGGGTTAACATAACTTACAACAACGAAACCCAGGGCCGAATGATGACCGTGACTCACATATGTTAGCCAACTTATGGCTAACATACACACGCACATCAGACACTGCAACATATACTTATAGATTACATACAACGTGAAATCAATACAGGATCATGAAAACAACCTCAAACACAATCAAGAGCGCGTGCTTTTCTTTTTTAAGCTAAGTCAACCACTTCAAACACAAGGTGAGTTCAAATGCCCCTTTTCTTAAATCTTATCTGATTTCATACTCTCGGGGCTGAGAAACAAGCTTGCTTTATTTATTTAAGAGTTTTAATGTTTCCCATATTGCTTATACTATGATTTAGATAATATTTCTTAACTTATTATCATTTATCATTGTATGCATGCTTGTATGATCATGATATGACAGGGATTACCTAGATGAAAATGATAATATAACTTCATAATTCATCTACGCAATAGGATAACTTAGTTATAAGATTTTATCTTATAACACTTAGTTATTCATACATGAACAAACATTGGGATAAACACAGGCAAACATGATGACAATAACAAAACACATGAATGATTTGAATATAATACATCTTCTTAATACCATTCAACAATAGAGTTAACTAAGTGTAATAAGACAATTACTTATAACGCTTAGTTTACAACTTAACACACATTACAAGAGAACATGGAACAATTATCATCAACCACCTGAGCGGATTAAGGGTAGCAAGACTCGTTCTTACTACGGCTTAATGGCAACATGGTGACTACATGGACAACTATCATCCACCACCTGAGCGGATTAAGGGTAGCAAGACTCGTTCTTACTACGGCTTAATGGCAACATGGTGACTACATGGACAACTATCATCCACCACCTGAGCGGATTAAGGGTAGCAAGACTCGTTCTTACTACGGCTTAATGGCAACATGGTGACTACATGGATAACTATCATCCACCACCTGAGCGGATTAAGGGTGGTAAGACTAGTTCTTACCACGGCTTAATGGCAACATGGTGATCATATGGATCAATGGGAATGATAATCATGATAACGTATCTTCATGATAATAACATCATTCACACATCAGTTAACATAAATTAATAAGACAAGTTCTTATTTAATTTTGTTAACAACAATGCGAATACACGGCGTGGTAGAGGTAAATCGGATGCATTGTGATCTGATTACGTGAGGATCACAATGGATTCCTTTTAGGCTCTATGCGTTGCATTTGAGAACATATCACAATTGGTTAACTAACACTCTTAATATTTAAAAGTGATTAATAGTTAACCCCACAAGCAATAGAATAATAACAATGAGAAGATTAAATAAATTTAATCTAAATTCCTTAACACATTGAGAGTTTATCAATACTACGGTTTGATAACTAAATCTCTCTTAATTTATTATTCTACATATGATATTACAGGTGAACCACAACTGGGGATAAACAGGTAAACCGAGAATGGATATCTATAGTTGTATTGCAAGTAATGTGGAATCCTATTAGTTATGTGGTGGGATGTTGGCTAGGGCTTGTTCCTTTACATATGCCCTATATATAAGCATAACTATTAGGATGAGATATTATTTGCGAATATAACTATGGAGATGCCATTGGGTGATTGGGTGAATTCAAACAACATACAAGTACAAGAATAACATTGTGATTGTGCATATGAATGAATCAAGGTTTTCAATTAACATACTTATGAACTCACCAACCTAGTGTTGACTTTGTTTAAATGCATGTTTTCTCAAGTGACGAACAGGTTTAGACACCAGGATTACAGGGAAATAGCTAGGGGACTTTTAGAAGGCCTAGATACTCTTGGTGTTGCATACTTTTGATTGACAATACAACGAATCATCTTTTGTATATCTTGTATAGTGACAAGATATAAACTCATTGATTCTTTTGATTAGATTTACTTAGTTAAATTATGAGGGGACAATGTAATTTAACTTTGTAATTCTATTTCATTGTCATGTTAACATTTCTCAATTATATCTCATGTGCTATGTAAACAATCTGATCAATTCGATTATCACAACGATATCACACCCTGGGAACCTTCCGCCCGACGGGAAAGCCGATCCGTTACCTCCGGCTCGGGGTGTGACAACTCTAGTCTCCAGAATTTCAGTTAATTTAGCTAAGTCCAAGACCCTACGTGATGATGTCCAAAAGCTGTAGAGTTATCCTGCTCTACTTACTTCTCCTCATTCCCTGAAACATGTAGAAAATCAAGTGTCAACTACGAAGTAGTTGGTGAGAAATCATAAGTTTTATGTATTAAAAATGTTTATAAAACGTTTATGAAAGTTCATAAATGGGTTTAAGAAAGTTTATAATTTTGCCGAGAGAATCCACATGTGCACCTGCGAAATAATCCAACACTGCCAAAATCCAACAAACACCACATCCAAACAATCCAAGTAATCACATACACAATAATCACAAATAATTATCCACATAAGTTCAACCAATCACATCAATTAAATAAGCATCAGTCATCATAATCATATCAATATAAGTTACCACGGAGGACCTCAGTCAACTCAATCAACGGCGGAATCATCGCGGAGGACCGCAGTCAACTCAACCAACGATATTCCTATAAGTGTCTTCGTGCACTGCGGAGGACCGTAGTCAACTCAACCAATAGTGGAATCACTTAGGAGGACATTAATCAACTCACCAACAGTATCTCAATCATTACGGAGGACCTAAGTCAACTCAACTATCAATGACTCATGGATAAGTAATAATCCATCTCAATCCATAATCAATAATAATTCATTAATAAGAATATCATATTGATAATCCAGGTGTCACCCATGTGTTATCAAAATAATATTTAAATTGGTATACATGTTCCACCTCCGAGTTTAAAAACAAAATGGTTTTAAAAGGAGGTTATGAGAACTCACCTGAGTCCTTAGAATCAGTGTTTTCGTAGAATGCGTGCTCGCGCACATGAAATCAGAAGCAACTCAACAATCTGTGATTATAGTAGGTTTCATATTCATAAGTATACGCGTTTCATTTAAATCAAGTATCCTTAAGTCTTTACTTTTTATCATTAAATGTCTCTTGAACTTAGTTTATTTTATCACAGTTAAAATGATTCAACCAATATCTTATAATTAACCACCATTAGTTTATAACTTAAACTTGTTAGTTTTATTTACATAATGGTGGTAAACTAAATATGAAACCTTATGGGTACTTCTCATAGATATGTACACTAAAAGGTGATAGCCTTAATTATACACATATCTATACATACATACATGTTTGTTCAAATTAACTACCATGCTTTAAGTTATCAAAATCTAAATTTAAGTTTAAGAGAATTACACTTGGGTTATTCACTTAAGATATTCAAATTATGCAAATTCATAATTTAAAACCCATATTTATTATGAAAGGTGGTAGCTTTTTGAACATCCATGCATGCACTCACGTTTCCTTGGTTTACCCTTAACCCTAATTTAAGAGCTTTGGTTCGAACGCCCTAGATCCGGGCCTAGGCCTAGGTTCGTGGCCCATTAAGCTTGGCAAACCCTTAGGTTGGTTCGTTCAGAACTTAGTTCGATCAACATCTTGAGCCAAGGTTCGGTTAGGGTTTGCTGCAGTTAGGGTTGGGTTGTCCACTGGTTCGGCTAAGATGAAGGTTGGCAACCCCTAAGGTTAGGCCAAGAGGTTCGGCTGCTAGGTCAGTAGGTTCGTCCCAAGTATAGGTTCGTGGCTTAGGTTCGGTGCATGAAAGGTTCGGTGATCCAAGGAATAAGCAACAACATGGGGGTTCGGCCATTAGGGTTTGCAGGGCTAGGTTCGTGAATCCTTTAGGTGGTTGTTGAAAGGTTCGGCCAAGGATGTTCCAGGGTTTGGCCCCTGCTGCGTCGCGAACAGCCTCTCAGCATCATCATCCTCACTTTTCTAATCCTTAGTGGTTCGTGCATGGCTTCCATAAATTCATTTTAGACCGATTAAACAAAGTTTAAACCCTATTTTCGTTTAAAAATTGACAGCCACATACACATAGAGTTTGTTAGTAAAAACCAAAAATAAACATCCAGATTTACCTCAAAATGTCGATCAAAAGCTAGATTTCTTCGTGGGTTTGTATTATCCTCGATCACCCGTCGTTTTGGCACCAAGATCTCGTGATTCCGTTGAGAAATGAAGGAGAGATCGTACAGAGAAGTTTTAGAGAGAGAAAGTTACGAACCTTGCTTCTAGAGATAGAGTGGTTCTTGAAAAAGTGAAGGAGGACGAATGGTTTCCACCATTTATACTCCGTGTCTCTCCCCGGTGCTCGGTCTCATTTAATACACGTTAAAATAATTAAATGTTCTGTTTTGCTCTCAAATATATTTGAAACATTAAAACATTTAAATGATTACATTTTGTTTTTAATAAAACGATTTCTTTAAATAAAATTGTTTCGTAAATGATTTCGTTAAATTATTTATTTAAATAAGACAATCCGTTCGTTTTCGTTTTAGGTTGTAATTCCTAATAAACGTTTTTAAATCCTTTTTCCTTATTTTAATATCGTTTGATATTATTTTGGCATCTCGTCGAAATGCGTTACTCACGTAAGTATTCATAAAGATCGTCACCTTTCCAAATCCAACGCTCATATCGTATTTTGATTCGATTTACGAATTATGGAATATCGTTTCAAGATATTATTCCTAATAATTATATTCGTCTGAATCGTCACCCACGCGAATACATTATTAAAATAATATTTCTGAAACAACATTCGCGTTTAATTTATAATCGTAACCTCACCATCGCGTAATCGTTTCCAATAATGTTTTCATTATTCTATTATCTTTAATATTATAATTTTCCCAATCCAATCCCACTAAACCATATCAGTGACACATCCATGATAGACCGAAAGATGCTTATGTATAGGGCATATGTAGGGGTCAGTCGCGACCACCCCAGCCACCGTCCCACCGCTATTTCGATAAACCATGACCATGTATCCTTGACTATGTTTAGTAACCAATCAATAACCAAACTCCTAATTCCTTTCCATTCCAAACCACAATCCATAATCTGTGAAGTCAACTACCATAAACTCTCTGGTTCTGTTTAGTTGTGTTTCAACTAAACTCCCCATGGTTTATGCATATATTAATATGTTCTCAATATGTATACCAATATCAGTAATAACATCCAATAGTTCATCATCATTAATAATTATCATATCAGGTCGTAATAGTACAATTACACATGTACGCACAACCTGAAATACAGTGATGTTACATGATGCACCTGACTGCCAGCAGACCAGACATCATGTTTCCTGTATGTCAGTAAACCAGATATCAGACGAATCCAAAGGCCTCTTACCTGATTGCTGTCAAGAGGATCTTTAGCAACCTCGTCGGGAAACCTCGTCTCGGTTTGTGTTACCCTAAGAACTCTGAGTTTAATTTATTTGCTTACTATGACAGTGATTTTGTTGGTTGCAATTTAGACAGGAAGTCAACCACCGGTGGATGTTAGTACTTAGAAGATCGCCTCGTCTCGTGACAATGCAAGAAGCAGACAACTTTGTCAACCTCGACTGCAGAAGCTGAGTATGTCGCTGCCTCCAGTTGTTGTTCTCAGGTTATCTGGATGCAACACAGCTTCTTGATTATGGTTTGAATTTTCTTGACTCTCCTATATACTGTGATAATGAAGACGCTCTACAGATCGTAAAGAATCTGGTACAACATTTCAAAACTAAACATATTGATATCTGGATTCACTTTATCCGGGAATATTTCGAACGCAAGCTGATCCATCTTGAAAAGGTTCACATAGATGAAAATCTTGCGGGGTTTTTCACTAAACCGTTCGATACAGCTCGCTTCCACCATCTGTTTGTCTCACTCAAACTAATAAGTTTTGATTAAAACATTTTTTGCAAATACTTTAAAATTTGTGTTTTGTTTTATTTTTAATTTTTAGATCACAAATTTAGGGGGAGAATATTTACAAAAACTACAAAAATATTTTTGGTTTTTGAGTCTATTTATAAGTTTAGAAAATTTACAAAACAACAAAAAGATTTTTGGCTTTAACTTGATCTACAAGTTTATGGGGAGTGGAATATAAGAAATATACAAAAAGATTTTGTCTTTTCAAAATTTAAGAAAATACAAAAAAATTTTGCCTTTTAAAATTTAAGAAGAATACAAAAAGACAGTCAGGTGAAGTGGTTCATGAGATGTGAAATGATTTCTAACACTTAGAAACTCACTACCTTAGTATAATTTTGAAAGAATAACAACTTTAGATAAGTATAAATCACTAAGAAATTAAAGCATGTTTTCCTATAAAAAGATTGGACATGATCATTCAAAAATATTAAGTATATATATAAATATGTGAGAAGTATTGGAAAATCGGATAACCGGAAAGATGCAAACTATTTGACTTTTTGAAAAATCTTTAAGTCAAAATAAGATTGTGTTTCGATAACTTGAATTTTTTTTGAGAAAACTCGGGTATTTCCTATGTATTATGGAAACAAAGAGCGGAAAATACTTACTGAAGCATCCTCTTTTTGCCTAAGCAAAGACCTGGATGTGTGACGTTAAAACCAATGTGTCTTCAGATCAGTAAAATAAAAGATGCCAATTAGCACAAAGATGATAGAACCCCTTCTTGTTCTTGACTCTAATATGATAGATCTGTTTTTTCTTTTTCCACCTTAAATTCTGTCAAAACGTTTTAAATTCTTTGAAATACAATCAAATTTTGAAACAAAAGATTTCGCAAAATTGATAGGTTGCATGTAAATCTGGTTTAATTGTCTGATTGCCCATAAACTCCCTAAAGGATTTTCAGAAAAACTGATAGAAAATTTTGATCATAAGTCTTATTTTTGAATTATGGATAAACGAGTGGAAATCATTGGTGGGGTATAATTATTTTAAGGTTGGGTTTCTGTAAGACATTATTTTAAGGTGGTCAAATTTTTGATACAGGTTTGATCCCACAAAATTGACCCGACTCAACCTTGAACTTGTCCAAAGTTCTTGAGTTTATTTAATTTTATTTTATTAAGTTAGAATTTTTAAAATAATTAAGTACTCAAAAATGGTATTCGAAATGGTATTCGAATTCGAGTATTCGAAATCTAGTACACGAATCTGTGTACTCGATTTCGATTACTTGAACTCAACCCTTATATATACTTAGTCAACGTCTCATTTTCGAATACACGTCTTCGAGAACTGTTTTTCTCTCTCATGGCGATTTCGAGATCTGTTCACGTTTTCAAGATTCCAATCCGACTACCTTGTTGATCATACTTAAACAAACCTAGGTATAGATTTTCATAGGATTTTGACCGTGAAATAAGAAGTTATCGTACAAAATTGAATTTCGAGTACTTCAGTTCGTAAACCGGAGGTTTTCAAGTCAAATCAACTCGATGTACTCGAAATTGGAAACCAATTTTCACATATGTTGATCGCCTCTAAATTCTGAGCATTTTGAGTACAAAATGGAGTTCTAAGGAGCGAAATTAAAGGAATTATGGAGGATTTTCAGTTCTTGAAATTTGAATTTCGAATACTCTAGTTCGAGAACAAGGTTTCGTGAACTTTGGTTCAAGAACCCTATTTCGTGAACTCATCTTTGAGAACCCAATTTTGAGAACTGACACATTTTCGTGAACTCCATTAATTTCGAATACCTATGAAATTTCGAGAACTCCAGAGTTTTGAAAACTTCCATATTTTCGAACACTTGGTCTTTCGAGAACTCCATTTGACTTAAGATTTGATCGTTGACCTTGACTTTTGACTTTGACTTTTTGACTTTGACCTTGACTTTTAATTTTAATTTACTTTATTTTAATGTTTAACTAACTTAACTCATTTCTGTTTCAGATGGCTGAGTTGAGCTTCGTTCAGGATCACAATATGTCTGCATATCTCGGTGATCCTCCAGAAAAGCATTGGATGTTCAAGAGCATGGTAGACGGATTGATACTATCACCAGTAAACTATGCTATTATGGAGCATCCTTAGATTATTTACACATTCATCTATGATTTCTGGAACTCCATTTCCGAGAGAACAAACGCAAACGGGTACGTCATTTTGATAGGAAGAGTTCACGGACATCCTATGATCATTACTGAACAGATCATTAGGGAATGTTTACAGTTCGGGGATAAAGACGCAGACCCTATAGAACTTGATCAAGAGTTGATCCAGAGCACCATCTTTAGGATGGGTCATGAGGGTCTTTACCCTACTACGGAGAAGAAACTTCTTCATCCGTATTGGAGATACTTGGCACACATTGTTACTCAGTGCCTCTCAGGACGTAAGCGAGGATATGACGTTCTGAATTAAACACTTAGCTTGTGTATGGTTGCCATAGTACTGGGACTGGACTTCAACTTCTCGAAAATGATTTTCAGGGACATGCACGCAAACATCAAAGGAAAGAGAAAGGAGAGATTTTTGGTGTTTCCCAGATTTTTACAGATCATCATCAACAAAAGGCACCAAAATCACGTCCCGACTGTTGGAACCCTTCCTATAAAGAGAAAGAAGGAAGACCTATTCTCTTACATGACAATGAACAAGAAAGGGAAGAAACAATATGTAGGAGCTTGCTCCTTGGAGAAGTTTGGCAGACTATTTGCAGAGTTAGAAGGAGAGGGTGGTGATGAAGGCAGCCCAATTGCCTTCGTAGCTGAAGAGCATCATCATGCTCCTGCTGGCACTACAGCAAAAACCAGCAAGGCTGTAGAGGACTCTTCATCTGAGTCATCATCATCATCTGGAGAGGAAGAACTGATCAAGGAGCCGGTTCATGTGACTCCTCCTCTCTCGCGGGCAGAACGGAAAAAGATTAAAGACACTGATTGCATCCCCTCTTCGGAGTCATATCCAAAGAAGAAATGATTGAAGATGATGTCTAAGTGATAAAGGGATCCAAGGCTCATGAAGAAAGCAGCTGGCACCTCCTCATCCTCTCAGACTCAACCACCACCTCAAACACAGCCACCACCACCAAAGCCTCAACCACCACCACCAAAGCCTAAACCAGACATCAACCTAAACCATCCAAACCAGCAAAATCCACCCAAGCCAACAAATCACCTCACACTTCCACTACCACTGTTCCACCACTAACATCCACCACCACTAAAGCCACCCAAGCCTCAAAACCACTATCTCCTCCACCTACACACATCTCACCACCAGTTTCTCCAAATATCATCAACTTTTATCAACCTCCACCATCACCACCCAAAGCCCGTGATGACAAGGGCAAGGCACCTCTTGAAACCCCATCGCCTTACTTACTTGACCAGGTGCCAGTTGACTTGATATGGTTGTAGGAGAGAGTATTCCTTCTTGAGCAAGACTCGACCACCAAGGATAGATTCATCAACAACCTGCAAGAAGGCATGATAAAGATTTATGAACAGCAAAGAAAGCAAAATAAAGACATTGGCCTCCTGAAGAAAGAGAACAGAGAATTGAAGAATGTGATCGAAGAATTGATAGGATCTAAGTTTGCTGGTCAAGAAGAATATAAAGCTGAGAAAGATGATGATCATGATAAGGAAGATAAAGAAAAGAAAGAAGATGATGACAATGATGATGAAAAGAAAGATGACAAGGATGATGATGATGATGGTGGTGGTGGTGTGGTGAGGGTCAAAGCAAGGACTCCTCATGGAAGAAAGATGATGAACCTGCCAATGACGGCCAAAGAGGTGATGGTTCTGGCAATCCTTCATCCTCAGAGAAGCCCCTGGACCCTTATGATGACTTATTCGTGGATCTTCCTAAGAACTTTTTGTTTTAAGGTTATGGAGAAGGGTTAAAGGATGCAGGATTTGGAGACTTATTCACCGATGTGGCTATGGATTCAGTCTTCGATGTTGTATGTGAGAAAGAACGTGAAGAATTAGCCAAATCTTCTGCGGGAGCATCCAAAGAAGAAGAACCAGAGAACATCATACTCGGCAATATCTCCACAGACCCTTACATTGACTATTTGTATGCTCACAAATATGTCAACGCACTTGGATAGGAGGTCACGTCCCTTGGGAAGGTCATTGACAGTTGGTTTGACAAGCAAGGCGATTGGACTCCTGCTCCCCCTGAAGTGCAAAAGTCTTGGTTAGGTGAAGAGTCAGCTGAAAAGACTGAAGTCACATACACCTCTGGTTCCAGAGATCTGTTCTCTGTTCGCAACGAAAGATCAGAGGTTACGAGCTGGATGTATGACAAAGACAAACAACTGTACATTGTCAAAAGGAGGTACAGAAAGCTTGAATGCTTCAAGCGACCCCAGTATTTTTGTTCAGTGCCAAAGTTTGACATTAGAAGCATCAACAAGGCAGTCTTCTACAACCCATCTAAAGACAATCAGGCTGAGTTGTTTGCCAAGTTCATCAAGGATCAATGTGATAAAGATTTTCCCATGATGAAGAAAGCCAAAGGAAGAAGATATGTCTCTTCGTGCATTCTTGATCCTGTGAAGAAGGAGCCGTGGATTTATTACAGATATCCTCCACCTGCTACTGAAAAGGAAGTCCTTGTTTCGTCTTGGGTCCCAGATAACACACTGAAGAACTTTGACTTCTGGTACTTTAATGAGAAGACACATGCAACGGTTATTTTGAAGACAAAGGGTGACATCAATGATGTGGACATTATTTTGGATCCTATGGACCTGCTTAAATTCGGCAAGGATGATATGCAAAAACCGCATAACACCCCATTAAGGTTTATCGAGGTTGGGACCAAAAGGCCAAACCATTTACAAGAGTTGTTGCTTTTGCTATGGATTTGAAGTTATATGCTGGTGCCGGTACTCACTCTGTCACGCTTAACATTGATTGATTTCATCATTATAGGGGGAGTTTGTAGACCCCAATCCAGAGACGAAGACTGACAAAATCAGTTCGTGACCGGATGAAGACCCAGTTTTGCTTATTTTCGTGTACTTAGATTTTCGTGTACTTTACATTTTTGAGTACTGAACCAATTCGTGTATATAGGTTTTAGTACTCCTAAGAGTAGTATAAATAGACGTATTTTGTACTGCCCTAGGGTTGGATTCCCGAGGCATTGCTCTCTAGACGCATTAAGGCATTGTTCTTGTAAAGTTCATAATTTATATAAAGTTTGCATTTTACCATCTCTTATGTTGACTCTAACTTGGATTCCACACTCATTGGAGTCATTTGGTGTCAATTGGAGTGATAAAGCTCAAATCTTGATCGAGATCTAGACCTACAGGAGATAAGGATGTCAAACATATAGAACCGGTTTGGATTGGTTTGAAACCGGTTTGAAGGGGTTGAAACCGGTTTGGAAACGGTTTAGAAGATGAGGATGTCAAACCTATGCCAAACCGGCGGTTCGGACTGGTTTGGTAAGCAGTTTGGATGGAACCGGTTTGAGAACTATGGAATACCGGTTTGGAAAGCGGTTTGTATATCCAAACCGGTTTTTTTGTTCACCACTATTGCCAAGTGCCAAGGACTGAAGGACGTGGCTTATTGGGCTTGGCTTACTGGGCATCTGGGCCTGTTCGCCTGATGTGTCATGAAAGACTCCATACTTTAAGGCTTTCGTAAATTGCCTTAGTTTGTAGTATACTTTGGCTTTATATACCGAAAAGAGTGTTTTGTGTTATTATAAGTTTATAACACATAGTATGTGTAATGAACAATTATCTACTTAATATTCATTTGTAATTATTATCTTTAAAATAATAACAATTAGTATAACTAATATTTTAGTAAATAGCCACTTACACATATAAAATACACAAAAAAAAGGAAGTGTTATATATTTGTAATATTAATACTCAAAAAAACCAAATACTTGAATTGATTTCAATGGCTTTTCCATGGTAACAACTTAAGACAATGTTACCAAATGATACGAATTAAAGATATATGTATACGTGCGTGTGATACGAATTATAGATATATGTACATGTGTGTATAGGTGTTAGATCCAATAAGAAGAGATTTTTGTTTAAAAGAGTAAGAACTAATAGAAATTTAACATGTGAGATGCTAAAAGCATAACACAAATATTCAGTACAAAAAACAAAATCTAGTACAAAAATTAAAAAAATACAGTACAAAAAATATATATCGTAAAAAAATACAGTACAAAAAAAATATAGAACAAAAAAGTATCTGTTACAAAAAAATTAAAATATAGTACAAATTATGATGTTATACATTAATTATGTTTGATTCTTTTTTTAGCATGTCACATATCAAACTCTCATAGATTCTTATTTTTGTTAGCCAAAAATCTCTTATTATTTGATCTTTTCTTATACATATATATATAGGGGATGGTTAACGTACATATTGGTGTTAACGTGCTAAACGTAGGAAGCCACATGAATGCGCCATGTGTCATTAGGGTAAGGGGTATTATCGTCCATATAAAATTACAAACCGTGATTTACAAAATTACAGACTGACATTTAACACCCATAATTAAGGACCACTGGGATAATCACAAACCAATAATTACAGACCACATTATATAACAATCACAGACCGTATTTTAACACACATAATCAAGGAAAAAATGTATAATCACGAACCACGTTATATGAAAACCACGGACCGTCATTTAACATGCATGATCAAACGATCAACTGCATAATTACGTACCGATAATTATGTACCAAGCATAAAAATCACGGACCACGTAAAAAAAACTTTAAAAAACTATAACAATACTATACTCAAATTAAAGATAATAAAATTTTCAATTTTATGGTGTAATTTTTTTAAAAAAATAATAATAAAACATGTAAAAGTTATCAAATTTTTAAAAAACGAGTGGAAATTTTTGTAACATTATAAAATGTGGTATTTTCCTCTTTTGCCGTCCCAGTTATATTTTACACTTGTTTTGTGGAAAAAAGTTATATAAAGTGGGGACCACTTGATCATACCATTGATTTGTTTGATCAAAGGGTCTAGAATCCATCCTACCTTTGTACGTTAAGAAGCACATGTATTTGATCTTGCTCCTATATATATATATATATATATATATATATATATATATATAGGATTGGGATCAAATAATAACTCACTCTTAGAGCGATAACCCATTAACTTTGCCAAAACGAAGCCGAATCTTGAATTTTTTTTTCAACATTATTGTAACACAATTAGAACACTGTGTTCTTTTATGAGTTTGTGAAAATTCATAACCGTTTAAGAAATATCATCGTCGTAAGTTTTTGACAAAAACAGTTACAGTGTTGTAAGTAAAAAACTTACAACGATGATATCTCTTAAACGGTTATAAATTTTCACAAACTCATAAAAGAACATAGTGTTCTAATTGTGTTACAATGATGTTCAAAAAAATTCAAGATTCGTCTTCGTTTTGGCAAAGTTAATGGGTTAATCGCTCTAAGAGTGGGTTATTATTTGAACACTTCCCTATATATATGTATGTATGTATGTATGTATGTATGTATGTATGTATGTATGTATGTATGTATGTATGTATGTATGTATGTATGTATGTATGTATGTATGTAGGATTTTGAACAAATAATAACCCACCTTTATTGCAATAACCCAGATAACTTTGATAAGATGAAGCCAAATTTTAGATTTTTTTTAACATCATTTTAACACATTTAAAACACTATGTTCTTTTATGAGTTTGGGAAAATTCATCACCGTTTGAGTGTTTACATTGTTGTAATTTTTAGGCCTAAAACAGTTACAGAGTTGTAAATCAAAAATTTACAAAGATGATATTTTCTTAAACGGTGATGAATTTACACAAAGTCATAAAAGAACATAGTATTATAAATGTGTTACAATGATGTTCAAAAAAAATTCAAGATTTGGCTTCATCTTGACGGGTTATTTCTGGTTATTGCTTTAAGAGTGGGTTATTATTTGAACACTTTCCTACATATATATATATATAGGAGCCGGATCAAGTACATATGTTGCTTAACGTACAAAACGTTGGATGATTCTTGACCCTATGATCAAACTAATCAATGGATAAGATCAAGTGGTCCCCATTTTATACAATTTTCTCCACGAAAGAAACGTAAAATATTACTGGAAGGGAAAAAGAGGAACAACCACATTTTCTATATTACAACAAGTTCCACTCGGTTTTTATAAATTAAATAACTTTTACATGCTTTAATATTTTTGTAAAAAAATTACACCATAAAATTGAAAATTTTATTATCTTTAATTTAAGTATAGTATTGTTATGGTTTTTTAAGCTTTTTTTACATGGTCCGTGATTTTTATCCTTTGTATGTGATTATTGGTACGTAATTATGCAGTTGATCATTTGTTGATGCATGTTAAACGACAGTCCGTAACTTTCATATAACTTGGTCCGTGATTATTGGTTAGTGATTATACATTTTGTCCTTGATTATGTGTGTTAAAATATGGTCTGTGATTGCTATATAATGTGGTCCGTAATTATTGGTATGTGATTATCCATGTGGTCCTTGATTATGTGTGTTAAAGGCTAGTCTGTAATTTTATAAATCAAGGTCTGTAATTTTATATGGACGATAATGCCCTTACCCTGATGACACATGGCACATTCCTGTGGCTTTCTACGTTTAACACGTTAATTTCATTTGTACGTTAACCGTCTATATATATAGGGAATGGATCATATAATAACCCTTCTTTATAGCGTTAACCTTTTAACCCGGGCATTTTTTGCCCGAATCTTTGTTTTTTTCATGGTTTTTATTATACATAAATAGGAGGGTTTCTTTTTTGTGTTTTTGCTAATTTATCACCGTTTAGAATTTAAATCAAGTGTAAGTTTAAGTTACACTATCTGATGTAAGTAAGTGTAAGCAACCTACACTTACTTACACTTTGTTTTAATTTCTAAACGGTAATGAATTACACTACAACAAAATAAAGCTATTGCAACTCTGGAAAAATGTTGCATTAGGCTCTGAAAAAGTTACATTACACCTAAAGTAACTTTTTATCAAGGGCTGCGTTAGGTGGAGTTGCATTAGACATAAAGCAACTTTTATGTTAGATTGTGCAACCTTTTTTTAAAGTGTTGCATTTATTGAAAAATGCAACCTTTTTATATGCAACCTTTATTAGATGCAAATGTAACTATTTTATTTTTAAATGCAACTTTTTATATACTTAAATGCAACACTTATATTGCTTTATTTACAAAAAATTGCAACTTTTTTTTTTACTACAATGTAACCATTATTATGTTTACAGATATAAATTGCAACTTTTTCTTATGGTAAATGCAACATTTTCTACCATTCTAATCAAACCTATTGCAACTTGTTAATGTAACTTTTAATTAGTAGCATCATCATTTCAAGCACTACAAATGCTAGTAATATATATGCATAATTATCTCAATTAAACCATAACATTTATAGCATAGATATTATAGAAAAAGTGTACTCTAAATTACATGTCAAAACCCAAAATAACATTAAGCACACAAGGTTGTCTCATAAAGAGTAACAAAAGCCTCCTACTCAAGTTAAAAACTCCCGGCCTTCAAAAGGTAATTGTTCCATAAGCTTTCTCACTGTAGCTTCAAAAGTTTCTCGTTGGTTGTTAATATCTTTTTGCATGGCTTCTAACTCGGCTTTTTTTCTTTCAAGGTCCTCTTCAATCTCTTTTCGTTGTTCAAGCAACTGTTTTTTTTCAACTTCAACGCTCGCTTTGAAAGATTCCACAATTCCCCCAGGAACCATAAGTGATGTATCACCACCATCCAATTTTTTTATAAGTTTATTAGTAACTCCCCTACCATAAAGTCGACGGTATCCATGTTGGTCTTTGTTCATCACAGCAATAAAAGGATCTACCAAAGCACTTCCATTTTCTGATGGTTTGTAGTTCCTCATTTGTTCCTTCAATAAAAAATAATAAAAAAACTATTGTCAAAATAATAATTGTTATATCGAAAACACTTCTATGTAATGTTGTAACCTACGTATTACTGCCAGATCTACCTCACTATTCATAACATGAAATTTGTTATAGTAATAATAATAGTAACATAACAACTATTTTGGGCAGGAAAATAAAATTTATTTTGACTGAAACTTTACATTTGCTTCTAAAGAATGTGAAGGTTGGTTCTGCAGCCACCAAATGTGAAGGTTGGTTCTGCAGCCACAAAACTTGGTTCTGCAGCCACCAAAGTGGGTTCTGCAGCCACCAAAGTGTTATGTAGCTATCAATAAAGAATGTGAAGGTTGGTTCTGCAGCCACCAAAGTGGTTATGTAGTTATCAATAAAGAATGTGAAAGTTGGTTCTACAACCATAAAACTTGGTTCTGCAGCCACCAAAGTGGCTTCTGCAGCCACCAAAGTGGCTTCTGCAGCTATCAAAGCAAAAGAAGAATAGAAGCAAGGGTCAAAAGGATGCTGCATTTTGTGATTTAACATCTAAAAATATGATTTCAAAAACCTTTTATGTAATATAAGAAACCAATCTCTAAACGTTTAAAAACTACTTAAATGTACAAGATAAGCCTCATCTGACATAAAAATATCAACTTACAATTTTCCTTGATGTGTTATCATATGTGTGAACATATGAACGGCCCTCCGTCCTTTTGCGTGTACGTTCGAACACTTGAGTTAAAGTAGGTGCTTCCTTGTTTGGGTCTTCATTTTTCTATATTCGTCACAACACAAATATATATATATATATATATATATATATATTTATAATATTAGAATATGGAACAAGAAGAATAAAAACCAATCATGAGCACAACAAAGATGCATTTTACCATCTCGTCTCGAATCCTAGCAAAACTTTTTGGCCCGGCTGTATGCATATTTTTTTGAGACATTCGTATTTCCTTGGCTCGCAAACACCGATTCTGCTCAAGTATTAACATATACAATTGAATTTATTATATTGCATCAAATAAAACTTTCTGCTGAAGTATTAACATATAGAATTCAACTTATTATATTACATGAAATAAAACTTTGAACGACACTGCTAACGGAGAAATTGTTAAGAAAATTACCGCCGTCTTTTTGTTATTCCATAAGCTCAACAACCGGGAGAAATCATCTTCAGGAATGTTTTTGGGTCGATTCCTCCACCTTGTTTTGTTGTCTTTATACTGATAAAAATGTTTTTTCTTAAACCTGCACTTGTGAACTTTATATGCATTTCCAATAGTCATTAAAACCCAAGTTCTAGCAGCATCAGGAACATCGTATTTTTCCTTCAAAAAAGTTTATGATTTAGTAAAGAGATTAAATGCTTATCAAATAAAAGAAATAAAACTTCACAAAACCTTACCAAGACATAATCCCATATCTTTTCTTTATGTGGCACCTTGTGCCATGAACTATGGACTAATGATGCATAACTATGATTCCGAGCAATTGTGCCCAAAAATCGAGAGAATTGTGCGGCTATGTCCTTCTCCTTTGTTACCGGTCCAATGGGTTGTCCAAATTCATTGCATATAATGACCTCACGCTCATTGAATTTTCGCATGTGCACAAGATGCATCATTGTTGGTCCTCTTTTCTTGAATTTCAAAGTATCTGAAGTCCGTTATACATTTAAAATATATAATTAGTCAATGATATGCCATATACATAGTTAAGGAGTTGAACAGAACCTTTTGTTTTTTCTCTTTCACAGCCTTGTAATTGCTCTTGAACAAGTACATCGTCCTCATTTTCCAAATCTTCATGGCTATCATCCTCTTGTAGATCATCATCACTATTTTCAAATGTCATGTTGCCCATGTTTTCAAACTCATCATCTTGATCAACATCATCTTCGTCATTGGTAAATATAACACCATTAATAACTAACAATAACAAAATATATAACAACAAACAATGAATCAGTTAAACCTCGAATACAACCTTCCAATCTTTTAATATCCCCTTCATTCTCATCATCTTTCCAACCATCTACTTCCATATCTGTTCCATCAGCAACTAAAATAATAGAAAACTAAATTAACATAAAAAGAGGTTTTTGTGTGACTTTGTTAAATAAACAAACATTAAGATCAACAAGATAATAGTATAATACTTGGAAATCTCTCATCATCATCCTCATCCTCATCAATAAGAACCAATCGTCTCTTTGCTCTCTTGTGTGTTATACAATTAGGCTTTGCTACAACTTGTTTGAATACCTCATTTTGCTTGTGTATCCCTTTAGTACTTGAAATTAATTCACCCATGGTAATTCTTGCTTTAGATTGATTCTCCTTTGTGGAGAGCTTATGGGAGGTGTTTGGAGCATTCACCCGATGTCGCTTTGCAAAATTAGCAAGTTTGTTCATAGATTGTGGTGCAATATATTGTGGATGGTGTTGCTATAACAAATTTCGTTTTCATTAGAAAGCAGTTGTGAAATAGTTGAATAATAAAAAAAAATGATAATTCACAACTGTAGAATAATAAAAAAATGATAATTTGATTACCTTTTTAGAGTTAGATATTGCAGCAAATTCTTGGTAATCTTTCTCAATATCATCATCACCCATAGGAGGAATATATTCTACATCTGCAACATTGGTTTTTGGTGGTTTAACCATCTTTTTCTTTATTTTTTTGCTTTCTACCAAACTCGTCAACGAGTTAGCAATTCTATTAACTCCCAAGTCTTTTAGCCTTTCTTGGTTCTCTTGAACCCTTAGCAATCTAATTTTTTCATAATCATTCATTTGGCTGTGATCTTGCTTCTTTTTATTTCCCAATAGAGACCTGCTCATAGATGAAGAAAACACAAATCATGTCACTACTAAGCAACCTGAATCTTTGAACCATGGAGTTGCAGTTTGTGATACTATGACAAGGTCTATGATCTATAAATATTTGCAAACTAAGTTGGACTAACACATCATAACCATTATGTTTATAAATGTATATTTAAATGTGATGATCGTGCATGTAGACATCAATCAATTCCTCCTATTTTGATCAAAATTTTAGAATTTTAAAAAATTAAAGGTCCCTTAATATGTTTGTACCTTCCTTTATCTGTTGCAAATAGTCTAGAACTAAACTCCTTGTAATTATAATTGAACTTGACATGCTAAATAATTATGCACTTAGAACTTTTTAAATTAAACAAAACAGGGCATAAGAAAATGGCTTCAAATTGTCATATCTAGTATCGTCTACCTTACACGACACAGTGATCAAAAAGAGAGAAAACCCAAGCTAACATGGATAATAGTTTTTCAAGCATATAATCAGATTACAAGGTTGCATCACATACATTAATGGCAGAAAACGAAAAAACAATGAAGACAGACATATTAATTAGCATGTGAAGTATGAAAAGACCACTGGAACATAGAAAAAAAATTCCATGCTATTTATGTCATTAACTTAACATCAACAAACATCAACACACGAACAGACTAACATCGCCGGTGATGTGAAATCATCAAGTCATCCGAGAATCGCCACGTACCTTTTTTTTGTCAAATACAGTCTTCAGCATCAGAGGCTTGAGAATTTGTTACAGGTACTCGTGATGTGAGCGATTTATGTCTTGATGAGGAGTTATTTAGGGCTCCAAACGTTTTATAAGGAAAACGTGGAGGGTGAGGATAAAAGTTGCTCCTTTCGTAAGCGGCAATTTCATGTGAATGTGGCAATAAAACTCCTTTCATAGATTTCAAATTTCCATGAAATTTTCTCTTGCTGCACGTGTCCACTTAGCTGTACCATTTCACAATCTTTTTTTTAATCGGCAAAACATACTAAATTTCTATATATTCATTTTTTAGTTCATACTTCATACAGTTATTCTTTAATATTTTTTATAGTTATCATGTATTTCTAAATAAGCTTAATAGTATGCCTAGAAAAATGAACGGATTAAATAACAAGTCAGAACGAGTACAGGTTAGAATGGGTACGAGTCAAGATGAGTTTTAAGTAAAATCAGTTTACATTTAAACGGGTCATTTTAAAAAATCAATTTTGCTCAAGTTAAAATAAGTTGTAACTAAACAAATAGTTAATTTTAATGATTTTTTTATCAAATATATTATTAGTCATTATTACCCGTTGAAATCCATTATATTCACAAAGTTTTTAAGTTACTCATCTTTGCTCGATTTGTATTTAGGTCTACCTATCTCACCCATTTTATGTCATAATGCTACCAATTTCAACCCAAAATTACAATAATTATGTTTACCCAAAATCTACCCATTTATCTTACTATGGATCAACATTACTATGTATATTTAATAGGGTGAATTAATTGATTCCTAGAGACCAGCAACAAAAAAGGCTATTATCATATCATGTAATAATACACCTGCATAACACACACACACACAACAAGTCTCAAGACTAACTAAAGACTAGAAAAGAACAATTTAATGGAAGCGAAAATATTTTGAAGGTCTTGACAATTTTGAAGTTGAACCTGTAATGTATAGTATCAATATAACTTTGAGTATATAACATCCATCTGTATTGAACAGGTCCTCCAAGCCTAACTTCATTAACTAAGTGGATAGGTAAATGCACCATTGTATCAAAAAAAGCTGGCAAGAATATTTTCTCAAATTCACACAACGTTTCAATGATTTCTAATTGTAGTCCGTCAAGGTCCTCAGGCTTAATTACCTTGCTACATAATCTTCGAAAAAAACCACCCAACCTAATCAAAGGGATTGCAACATGCTTTGGTAATGACTTCCTCACAGCAACTTGAAGCAAGTAATGCAAAAAGATGTGAGCATCATGACTCTTGTAACCTGAAAATTTCTTTTCTGAATAATGAACACACCTTGCAATATTAGATGCACACCCATAAGGCAATTTTGTTTCCTTCAAAACACGACAAAAAATTCTTTTCTCATTTGGGGACATTGAAAAACATGCTTTGTGGAATATAACTTGCTCGTCTTCATTAGAAAGCTCTGGTTGAAGCTTTTCTTTGATGCCTAGTTCTAAAAGGTCAAATCGGGCTTTTGCATGATCTTTTGACTTCCCACTAATATCTAACAACGTCCCTATCACGTTATCACATATATTTTTTTCAATGTGCATCACGTCAAGATTATGTCGACATCTATTAAATTGCCAATAAGGCAATTCAAAGAATATTGATTTCTTCTTCCATGGACAAGTGCTATCATTTTTTTTCTTCTTTGCTTTTCCAAAGAGATTTTTAAAATTACACAACTCTCTTAAGGCTTCATCACCTAATAGGGGTTTCGGAGCAAGCCTTTTCTCAATCTTACCGTTAAAAGCACTCTTATTAAGTCGCCAAGGGTGTTCAGCATCTAAAAACCTACGGTGATCCATGTAGCATGTTTTCTTACTATATTTTAAGTACAGTGAACTAGTCTCATAATTACAACACGGGCAAGCAAATTTTCCTTTTGTTTTCCATCCCGATAACATTGAATAACCTGGAAAATCACTAATTGTCCACATTAAGGTTGCATGCATATTAAAGGTTTCATCTTTATATTTATCATATGTCTCCAGCCCATCAACCCACAATTCTTTAAGCTCCTCAATTAAAGGTTGTAAATAAACATCTATGTTATTTCCAGGTGATTCGGGTCCAGGAATTAACAAAGACAACATGAAGTGTTCTGGTTTTAGTGACATCCATGGAGGCATGTTGTAGTTAACTAACACCACAGGCCACGTGCTATGAGAAATGCTCATTGTTCGAAAAGGATTAAATCCATCACTTGATAACCCTAACCTGACATTTCTCGTTTCTTTCGCAAAAGTAGGATACAAAGAATCAAATTCCTTCCAGCTTTGCCCGTCAGCAGGATGCCGTAAATTACCATCTTTTAGACGTCCTTCATCATGCCATGTCATATATTTTGCTGTTTCTGAACACATGAAAAGTCTTTGTAGCCTTGGTTTTATAGGAAAATGCCAAACCACTTTTGCCAAAACTTTCGAAGATTTTTCAGAATGTTTGTTATTATGCTTGCTCCCTTGTTTCTCGTTCAGTTGTTTCCACTTAGAGGTGTGGCAAATATGACACGCATCATCATCTTTATACTCTTTCCAATACAAGATACAATCATTCGGACATGCGGGAATCTTTTTATAATTCAACCCTAAATCTTTTATGATTTTTTTAGCATCATTAAAGCTAGTTGGAAGTTTTGCCTCTGGAACTAACTCTTGTATAAGTTTTAATAGATCATTAAATGCAACATTGCTTAGCCCATGACGTGTCTTGTAAAGAAGGAGTCTGACGATGAAAGATAACTTTGAAAAACTTTTACACCCAGGGAAAAACTCTTGCTTTCCATCTTCAACAAGCTTATAGAACTTTTTGGCCTCTTCATTTAAACCTTCTTGTAGTGTACTTGTTTCCTCTACAATATCTTTAAATCTGTCATTCAACAATTCATCTAATTGATCATGCATACCATCTCCATCATCATCATAATCATCATCATCATCTATGGCAGTATCAAACCTTGTTTCCGAGGGGTTTTCTCCATGAAAAACCCATACATAGTAGTTTTCTACAAATCCGTATCCTTTCAAATGATCAAATACTTCATCCCTTCGATACCAATATCGGTTTATACACTGTTTGCAGGGACAACAAATTTGATCTCCTTTTGCTGCCTTAGCAAACGAAAAATTAAGAAATTCAATAACTCCTGATTCAAACTCTGGTAACCGTCTAGGTATATACATCCAATCTCTAGCATCCCCCATGTTTTTGGTTTCCTGAAGTTACTATCAACATCAAACATAAAAATATATGGATTTAAGTCTTTTATATACTATTAAAGTCTTTAACTATGAGCTAAGGTACACACATCTAACCCATTTATCTATATATATATATATATATATATATATATGTATGCTCTCCAAAATAGTACCATGTTGTGTATGTTGAGACTAATATTAGAGGAATTATAATATATAATCTGATCCATGTTAAATCAATTTCTTGTGTCATTCATATTCCTGTTTCAACTAACTTTCAGAAATTAGTAGTGTGTGGGTCAAGTAGAACCAAACAACAAACTAACTACATTATACTAACTGTTAAAGCTGAGATTTCCAAATTTGAATAACATATTTAAGATAAATTACTGAGGTGGATGTGAACCATGGTATTCATATATTACTTATAGTTTAAGCTTATTTGCTTTCCTAACTAAAGTGTAGGTTTATTTACCTAAGTACAACAACCATCAAATGATACTCATCTTGATTTCATAGCTTCATATTACACCATTATATTCCTATATGTTATTTTTATATGTTCCTAATAATGTGATCGCATTTAGAGACCATATTCCTAGTCGTCAGAATTAATTGAGGTTAATCAATCCTATCTCACATACCCAATTAGCAAAAGCTTTCAAAAACCTTAATATTGAAGAGAAACAGACAGCAACCAGCAACAATAGCAGCGTATTTATAGTATATAAAAGAGGCTGCACACATCGCCAAACAACAAGAACGAAATCAAGATTTATATAACCCTGTTCGAAACGTTAGAGGTTTTGATTTGGTTACCTTATCACCAATAGGTCTTAAACAGAGTCGATCTGACGCGATGTAATTACCTAGGGTTGCTTGATGTTCTAGACGGCTTTAGAGGGTCACACGGCTGCAGATATTCAACAATCACGAGCACGAACAAATTCCAGGTTCGCAATGAAGCAGGTGGTGGCTTGCAGTGGTTGATCGGAAGCCGCGCGACAATGGGATTTCTTTTTCGTCTTTTGACTGAATATAGTCGATCTACAGCTCCCTCTTTCTTGTTTTTTGGATATCAACAAAATACACAAAATAAATAATGAAGTTCCCCTCTTTGTGGCTTTTGACGGCAACGTTTCTTTTCTTTTTTTTTTTCCAGCCAGCTAAGGGGATTAGGGATTAGGAGATTTAATATCAAATTTAATCATCTTCGGATCCTAAAGCCCAATCGAGTTTAATTTATGTCCAATAAGCAATTCCAAGTCCGACAACATTGTTTAATTAAATAAAAAATTAAATTTGTATAATTATAAAAATTATAAATTATAAATCTGTTTATGATTATGAGTAATCAAATTAAGTGAATTAATATTCATTGTTCATGGTATAACTCTAAGAAATACAACTACGTTAGTTACGTTTAGAGGTGTAAACGAGCCAAGGCAGTTCGTGAAATATTCGTTATTGGATCGGTAAAAAGCTCGAATGAGCCAAGCCTTAACGAGCCTGAGCCAAGCCTTAACATGCCCGATCCGAGCCTTAACGAGCCCAAAAGTGTGGCTCATTTAGTTAACGAGCCCAAGCCAAGCTTGAGCCTAAAAATTTTCTAACAAACCAAACTCGAGCCTGGTAAATAAAACTTTTAACGAGCCGAGCCGAGCCGAGCCGAGCTCGAGTAGTGATTGAAGGTTGACAGTTTTAGTTGGATAATCAATTTTATCATATCCTTCTTGTCAAATTCAATGAAATTGGTGGGCCAAATTCTTAAAAGGTTGGTTAATGGCATGGGTTCATAAACCGGCCATATGGTATCTAATACTTCAAATTCTTTAATTATGATGGTAACTTTTTTTAATAATAATTAAATTGTATATTAAGTAATTATATATTTTAGTATGATAAAACATATACGCTCTCACATACACATATTTCAAGTTAAACGAGAAACTATAAAGTTTTATTAAAACAAAGATTGTCTATAATTTTTAATATTGCAACTCATTTAGCAAAAGTTGTCATTTTAAATAATAGTTACATACATATATTTCATGTTATGCAACCTCTTAAAATAAGAGTTGCCTTTGAGTTATATAAATGCAACCCTTTTCATAAAAGTTGCAAATAATAAAAAAATTTGCAACTTTTTTTCAAAAAGAGTTACATTTGATCATTAATGCAACTTTTATGTTAAAAATAAGTTTTTTATTATCAAATGCAACACATGCTATAAAGTTGCAAATAAAATGTTGCATTAGCCTCATTTTGTAGTAGTGTTAGCAAAAACACAAAAAAAAAACCCCCTATTTATGTATAATAAAGGCCATGAAAAAAATTTCAAAGTTTCGGGCAAAAAATGCCCGGGTTAACGGGTTAACGCTATAAGGAAGTGTTAACAATGGAACCATCCACTATATATATATATATATATGGTTTGGAATCTTTCATAACCCAAAGTATTTGTTCAATCTGTACGACTTCATCAAGATCAATCCAAATTGTTTTTTAAACATCATTCTAACACATGTATAACACATTTTTTTTAATGTATATGTGTAAATTCATCAACGTTTAAGAGTTAACATCATTGTAAGTTTTTGACTTGCATCATTGGAACTGATTTGATACAAAAATTTACGACGATGTTAACTCTTAAACAATAATGAATTTACACAAACAAATAGAAGAATAAAATAATCTGCATATGTTACAATGATGTTCGAAAAAAACGATTTGGATGGATCTTGACGAATTTATAGGAGCTAAACAAATATTAGTAGCCTATATTTTATTCTTAATCCTATATAAGTGTGCGCATGTATGTACGGATTGTGTATAGGAGAAAGAACTTGTTATAATCTTACTTATTTGCAAAAACCTATAGCCAGTAACATATATTTTGTCATCTTTGAAAAACACTGAGAGGACACTTTTTTCATCTTGCACTTATTCTTATTTATTGAACCTCTTACACAGGAGCACATTTCGTATGCTTTCATTAATTCTTTTGTACGATTCGTCCACTTTAAAATCTCTCCTCTTTCATTTTCTTAAGCTTTCTTCGCAAGTATTTTTATGAAATCCTCTTTTATTCGAAATATTGATACCGACTCGGTTCGGTTTAGAATCGAGCACTCGGTGTGTCTTGCTTTTACTTGATTTCAGATTAAAACTAAGTATAAATAGCCCAGATTGACGCCTATTAAGGAAACGACTGAAAGTTTAATTAGATATTTAGACCTAGTTTTTTATTTTATTGTTATGTTTTCAGTCTGATATTAATATTTACTTCTTAAAGGCTTAAGTATTTGTCTATTTTATGTTAAATATCTATAAAATAACTGTTTGTAGACACACACATAATTAATTAATAAACATATGAGCAAAATCAAAAGAGCAACAAGTGAGCTAACCTATGCTTGTGCACGGTTTGTTTATAAACTGAGCCGATCCGATCGACTTGTTTACAACCAAGCCAAAATCAAGCGAGGTTATTTCCGAACCTTTTTCATTGAAATTAGAACGTGTTTCGAGTGTCGAACTATTTGGACAACCCTTTCTTTGTTAGAAAATTTTCGCTTCAAATTCTCTCTTCAGTTATTGAAGGGTATCCTATCAAATCTCTTTTATTCCATTATATAATTAGTCTTTGTAACCACCAATGAACGAAACTTTTAAATTTTTTTATTCATATTTATAATTTTTAATTATTATATCTGCTTGATAAATGGGACTATCTGAATAATTTGGTTCATGCCCCAGTTGTCCACCCACATCGGATAAAACAACAAAAATTCCTTTGCATAAAATGATGGTATGAAGAAATACAACGTGAAAAATAAGGTAACAACTTTTGCTTATTTAGGTCGACCTAGTATTTTTTTTTCTGCCTTTTTAAATGAGTATATAGGAATGAGAATCTTGATGGTTTTCTTTTAGATTTATTATGTGCGGTGTTTAAAATTTTAACTATGGCTGACAAAATGGGTCGGGTTGGTTAACGGGTCAGAACGGTTTCAAGTCAGGATCGGTGCGGGTCCATATGGGTTTTAAGCAAAATCAGTTCGGGTCTAAATGGATTGTCCTTTATAAACATCAATTTAATTTAACTTTACATGTGTTATAAGTAAACAAATAGTTCATTTGGATAATTTTTAGTGGTTTTCTCATCAAATATGTTATTAATCATTTTTAAATGTTTGAATTCATTACATTTACATTCCTTTTTGGTTACCCGTCTTTACCCGCATTATGTTCAAGTGTTACCCATCTTAACCCATTAAATATTATGATGTTACCCATTTCAACCCATTATACTACAATTGTTTACCCAAACCAACCCAATTTCTTTGAAATGGGTAAAAATTGCCACTTCTAATTTCGTTTCTTGAAGAAACTAGTAAAGTACCCGCCGTGCGTTGCGGCGGTATCAAAACGTAAAGGACGTGGAATTTATTTCGTCAAATGAAAACGTAATATATTTGACCCATCATATATACTAAAAGAATTTACGTTGAAACGTAAACCAACATAAAAAGGTATACAAAATAAGTACGAAAACGTACTATATTTAACTGGAATCGTTTCCAGAAAAAAATTATAAAGCATATATACTAAAAGAATTTACATTGAAACGTAGACCAACATAAAAAAGTGTACAAAATAAGTACGAAAACGTACTATATTTAACTGGACTCGTTTCCGGAAAACTTTTATATCGAAACGTGTATCAACACGAATTTATACGGACTCTTACGTAAACTAAGCACGTAAGAAATTATTATTGTTAGATAAAGAACAAAATATGCAAATTAGAAACTTGAGGAAGTTAAAGTAATATTTATAAAGTTTTTTTGAAATTTAAGGAGGTGAAAGTGATAACCACGAAATCATAGGATGATGATTTTATTTTAAAGTTTAAAGATCAGTTGTGACGGGTAAAAAAAGTGAAAAAAGAAAGATGTTGAAAAAAGTTGGGAAAAAAGAAGATAAAAAGAAAAATAAGAAAAATAGAAGAATATGAAAAAAAAATTTATTGGGAGGGATTCGAACCCTCACCTAGAGTTTCAAGGTTGAAGCCCCTTACCAACTGAACCAATGCTACACATGTATGCTACTCTTGAAATTAATTTGATTTGACAAAGAAATAAATCTTATGAAAGGATCCACCGACGTTACTTTTTATTATATAGGTAATATACACTTTGAAACCAAAAAATGGAAAAACCGTGACTATCACAGCTTGTAAAGTCGATCGAGTGGCTAGGATTGTATAGGGCTCGTGAAGCCGATTTGTGCAAGCAGAGTGAATACTTCGTCATTCTGCTTTAATGTGCGCAAAAGATCATGAACTTACATGTTGATGGATGGCAATTTATCTGTTCTATAATTTTGGTTTTTGGCTGTTAACGGTTGGAGCTGCACAAACCACTAATTTAGTCGAAAATTGATTTATGAATAATCGAAACGGTTAACCGGTCAAAGCTGATTTATGAATAACCAAACCGGTCAATGATTGGTCAATGGGTTTGCTAATAACCGGTTCGGTTAGTAACCCGTTTTTAAAAATATAATAACCGAAACAAATTAACCGAATTGGTTAACTAATTTTTTTACTTAGTGGATCGGTTAACCTGAAAAACCACTTAGTAACCGGTTTGATCTCTTGAGAATCTTATACCAACCGGTACTTCCAAAAACCTATAATAGATTCGAGAAACCGGTTTAAAATCTTGTTTCCAAGCAGTTACAAACCGGTATTTGTATGGTTAACCAGATTTCTTTGTGCATCTCTAGTGAGAGTGATAGAGCTTAAATAGTTTTAGAGTAGAAACAACGGGGTGGTTGCCCGCCAAAGCCTGTTCAACTATTTTGCGAGACTATGCAGTATAAAAAGTCAAGACCCTTTAATAATGGTTAAGTTAAAAACCATTATCCTTTTATCCAAGCTTGAGACCAACAATAATAAACTAAAAGTTTATACTAAAAAAAACATTGTTTATATTTATACTTATAAAATATTTAGATTAAATCTATTTTTTTCTTATAAATGCAAATTTTTAGTAATATATGCATAATCAATTTTTTTAAAAAGTCATCTTCAATTGGATATTAGAAAGCTTTTATGCAAGTTTTTGTTGAATCTTCTATTTTCATTGGAGCCCAAAAACTAAAATAAACTCATAGAACAAAAAAAAGTCACTACATATAATTTTTTTTTAAAAAAAATTATAGACGTATATTTTTGAGGCTCTAAGTTCTTGTTTGGCTTATTGGCCCCTCTTGCCCCCGACCCTAACTAACATTTGTCCTTGGTTGTTAGTTGCGATTCTACCGAAAGCAATACATCTTTTTCAAGATAGAGAATTTTTTCCTACACATTATCAACCAAAATTTTATAAATAATCATGTTGCAAGTGAGATTTAATTGGTATTGTTAAAGTTGGTTTTTTGTTTGGTTGTTGTTGGCAACTTGCTTTTTTGCCTTTGATGATAATTATGGTAGCAATGAATAAGATAACATGCACTTTGCTTCTTGCATCACCTTTATATATAGTTGTAGGCAAGTGTACAACCCTCAAAAATTTTTAAAAAATAGATAAATCCAAAAGTAGATAAAACCAACTAAACTCATTAATTCATCATTAAATTGTCACTGTTTCTTTACCTAGAGTTGAAATCGATGGTAAAAGTCTTTTCTTTTTCCTCTGGTTTTGAACTACCGATATGTAAAAGTGGTGCTGCTTTTATAAACATGTCAGACACAAAGTAAACTGCCACAATTAAAACTTGTTGAGTTTCAGAACTCATTAATTAGTCTGCATCTATCAAAGGGGCAGCTAGGTTTTTTTTATCAAATTTGGAATGTCCACGCTTAAGACGGCATTTCAATCGTTCAATTCTATCTAAAGCTTTGGGGTGCACGTTCAAGCGGTCAAGCCCACCCCAATTTGAATTTTATAACTAGGTAAACCTTTCGATTTATCACAACAAATATGTTTTCGGCCTGATTTGAACTCAAAACCTTTAACTGATAAATCAAAAGAGTAATCACTAGGCTAAAAACTCATAGCTAAAGATAGTGGTGAACATAATATACCATAAACAAAAAGTAACCTATAACCGGCTCGAATTAAAACCAATTTTAAATGCAACACACTTAACCGACGGCTATGGTTAAGCTAAGTCATTAACCCTCTCATTCGGTTATTGTATGGTTTTGGTTAACCTTTCAATAATTTCATTAGTAATAAAATTTAACTGAAACAGAACCATAACTAATGACAGAGCCAACCCTTAGACCATTCGTAGTACTCCTCCCGCTGGCCAGGCGGGGGAGGATTTTTGGGCGGCTTCATGCGGGCACACCGCCCCCGACCTCAAGGGTGCCATTTTTCGACCCATAGCGGCTCCCGCTCCATGTGAACATTCCCCTCCTCCCATTGGTTTATTTTTTAAAATTGGGACCCACCAATAAAATTAAATCGTGGGGAAAGATTTTTGGTGATGATGTGGCATAATGTGGAAGGTTTTTCAGTGGGGTGACCATTAATAGGGTTTTAAATTTTTCAGTGGGATGATTATGTGACAGAAAATTTCAGTGGGGTGGGTATTACGGATGGTCTTAGAGGGTGCCAGGGGTGCTGGAGAAATAATTTCATGTTACTTTAAAAAAAGCTAAAAAACTGAAGAAATAAATCTAAAATTCGATGTTTTCAAAATCGGACCAGACAACAAATCGGTCTTCTTCAAGTAACAACATGTATAGAGCTTGAAGAGCAAAAAATCCAAATAAATAAATTATAAACGAAACCTGTAAATGAGTAATTGATAAGCCTGGTAAATGAGAGAGTTGGATTGGGAAGGGTAACATGTTAGATTGGGTTGAGTCAGGATGAGTACAAATCAGGATATGTTTTAAGCAAACTTAATTTTTAGTCCAAATAAGTGTAACGACCCATTTTTGAAAATATTATTAAACAAATAGCATTGGTGAAATTTTAAAATTCTGTAGTATATGTTGGGTGTTTCCTAGGATTTAATTATCTTAAATATTATTTAGTGGGTGTTTTAATAATATTTGTGAATAATATTATATGATGAGTGACAACTAACTTAACTTAGATATAACTAGTTAAAGTTAACTAGTAATAGAGGGACTACATGTGTAATTAGTTGAAACTTAAACACAAGGGGATTGTATGACAAGTTGGGGTCAACATTGGTCAAAGAATCCCCCCATTCTTGTTCCAGTCGACGAGCACAAGAGGAGAAAAGAGGAGAAATCCAATTTTCAGGAAAATTGACCAAATTCTTGCTTAATTTGAGTCTAATCCTTCATGCAATTGATGATTTGGAATCCTCTTGCATCAAACTAAATCTAGGTAAGAAATTTTGGTGGGTGTTGAGGGGATTTTCGTGGGTCTCTTTTGTGGTGTGGGTATGATGAGTGAAATCGAGAATTGGGGGTTTATATGGTGTCATATGTTGTTAATTATTATGAAAATCATCTAAGAACAACATCTTGAGCATTTTCTTGCATTTTGTTGTAGTATGAAAAATGGGGATTATGGTGTTCATGGGGTATATGAACTTCGTGGTTAAATTTGGTGTTTAAATGTTGAGTTCGATGATTTTATAAAGTGGTTGGAGTTTGTTTATGAATATGATGAACTTATTCATCTTGTAAAAATATGGGAGTTTGATTGAGGTGTTATTGATCAAATGATCATAAAGAGATAAATGTATGCATATGAGGTGTTTGTTAAAATGCCAATTAAGATGTTTAACTTAAAACTTAGTTTAAAGATTATGGTGATGTGAAATATGTATATATAGAATTAAAAATGGTGAGTTGGTATGAATATGGGTTGTTTGGATGTAAATTAGATAGAAATGGTTATAATGAGTCTAGTGGGTGTAATTTTAGTTATAGTCAACCATTATATAGAATCCATTAGTTGTGATGATAGAAAGCGATAGTGGAACCAAATGACTTGGAAAGAAGATTGTGGTGGTGGATAACATGTCGGGACAAGGTAAGTCACCCACCTATTATACTTTATATTGTTAAATGGTGTCATGCACATATATGTATATATGTATGTAGATGTATGTGGAATATACATATAATGTTGAATTGGGTGAATTGGTGTTGTGTATTTGTTGTTTGACAATAACATACAATAGGTTTTATATTTGCTTAATTATTGTAATGTAGTATGTTTACATGTGATAGGGAGTAATAAGAATGATTCACAAGAACTTCTTATTGAAGTTTGACCGAATTTGATCAAACTATTCACAAGAGGTGTGAATCTAGAAATTTGGTGAATTGGTGTTTGTATGATTGGTTTTTGTCAATAATACGCAATATGTGTTACATTTGCTTAATATTTGTAAATTTGTATGCTTCCAAATGATGTAGCGAAATAAGAATGCTTCACAGGTGGTGTGAACTTCTTATTTGAAGTTTTGACTAAAATTGGTCAAACCATTCACAAGGTGTGTGAATGCAAAATGGTTTGAATCACAAGTGATGTGATTTTACCATGGTGAATATATGGAGTTTAGGTAAATCACAGGTTGTGTGATTACCTACCTTGAGAATCCTTGGTGAAAAAGGAAGTGTCAAGGAAGTGGTGTGAAATATAGCTTATAATTCGGTGGTTTTGTATTCTTACACTTTAATTGTCTTTTAAGGTGTTTATGGATATGAATTTCATGTGTTGAAAATTTTGTATTATTGTAACAAATGGGAATCCTTGAATGGAAAGGAAGTCCTATTTGGTTTCGGTGAAAAATGGTGTGGTTAATGGGTTTAGGTGAAAATGACTCGTTTAACAAATCATTTGTTGTTAGACGTAATGATATCATCATCTTATGTTTGGAACTTGTTTATTATGTTCCTAAGGTGTTATGGGATGTATTTGGGGGGTAACGAAATGGTTAAAAATGATACGTGGTGATCATGAAGATCCAAAAAGAGAAAATTTGAGGTTTCTGCACCCAGGTGGGCGTAGGTTGCACCCAGGTGGGCGTAGGTTACACCCAGGCCATAGCCTACGCTGAGGACTTTCTGTTAGGAAGGCAGTGCCTACGACCAGGCCGTAGGTTACGGCTAGGGTGTACAAAATCATCCGTTTTGGTTGTTTAATTGCGTTTTGAGATTCAACAACATTCCGTTATGAACCCAAAAGTATACACATGTGTTCTTACTTAGTTCTGACGAACTAATGGTGATTTAAATGTGGTGTTTTGTAGGTGAACGTAATGGGTGATGGCGGACGTGATCAGATTGTTTTCAAGGACTCAAATCGAAATGTGTCTTGTGGTTATATTTTGTTAGTTAAAATCAAAAGTTTTGTGAATTGTATTAATGTAAATGGCGTTTTCGAATGTTTAACTAGTAAAAAATATTGATGTGGTTTATAAAACTTAATAAAATACAACAAATATACATATAATATGTTGATATATCTAAATAAAACATATAAAATTATGGTGACAATAAAATAAAAATAATAATAAAGATAGAAAAAATTAGTTTTGCAGGTGCCGGTTTCTAATGCAATATGAATGATTGTAACCAAGTTACACACGTGTCATTGATGGTTCAAACGTATCAAAATTCATTTTCATCTTTGTAAGATTGAAGATCAAGAAGCTTAAATGATAAATCAAGAAGCCTAGTAAAATTCAAATTATAAAACTTTAAACAAGTGAAACACATTATGATTGATTGTAAAGTAACGAACTTTAAATATGTGTCATCCTCTAATGTAATTCAAGACCAGAGAAGAAATGAAGAAAATTGGCTACTCAAATAACATAAATACACTCAAGATAGTTGATCAAAGTATACATTTTAACCTAAAGGAACCATTGAGTTCATTCTTACTATATATAGCACTTCTAGAACAAGCACATAAACCAGCAGCAATTTGGTGGTTGGTGGTTAAAACTTCTTGATGAAATCATGAATGATAGCGGTTGACTCTTGAGGCTTTTCTTGGTTGAGAAAGTGACCCACACCTTCCATAACCACAATATCTTGAAGTAATGGCACATCTTTCTTGAATCCACCACCATGAACATACTCTTTTAACCCTGGTGTTGTATACACCATGTCCTCATCCCCAACTACATATATCACTGGTAGCTTCACTTGTGCCCCGGTCCATGCAGCCGTGAGCTCCCAATTCCTAATTCGAATACAAAAAAAAGTTGGGTTAAACAATGTATGTTTACAACTGAAAAACGCCAAGTCAATTAATCATATACAAGCCACTTCAACTTAAAACTGGCATAGGACATACATTAAGAATGCGTTGTTCCCATGCCACTCGTAATCTAAATCCCACACCAACATAAATTGCGTTTAAAAATGCATTGAACAGTAGTTTTACTTCCTCAAACAATCATTTGACTTTTTTAAATTTCAAAAAGTTGATTAGCTAAAAAATTCAAATGGTTGTTTAAAAAAAGTTAAACAATCATTTGACTTATTTTTATGATGTAGAAATAGCTACACCTAATGTCTTGTCAACCTAACTTTGGTTCCACTTATGACCAAACTTGAGTAAAAAAAAGTACCATTGAAAAACGTTGCAAAGTGGTTGATAATTTAATTATTGCCACGAAATTTTTATGACCGCGATTTGGTCGCAACTCAAACTTTTGCGTTCGAAATTGTGGTCATCGGTACCCAGTTTCTAGTAGTGTCTAAAACTATGAAAATGTAGAAGCCAAGTTGGCCAATTTTAAATTCCTAACATCCAACCTATCTAATTATGGCTATTAACATTTATCTTTCTTGGGTCAAAACTCGAGGTGGATGTTACGAAGCCAGGTCCCATTCTAGATCAGCCCTGACCCAAAACACGCATGCCAACCTGTTACTAACATCCAATCTATTCAATTATAACCATAAGCAAACCACTTGACAAAAAAAAATAAAATAAAAAAAGGTAGGACCAAAACTGTAGATGGGCACAAAGACATACAGATCTAAAGCGCGATAATAGTTCAAGCCGCCTGTGAACCCGGTCTGGTTAAACTTATCAACGTTATACTTGATGTCGTCTTCAGATAACCATGAAGGCAATGGCAACGGTCCATCTAAAGCTTTTAACCCAAAGGGGTCAGATTTAGGTAAACAAGGTGGTCCGGGTGTCCTATCTGTTAGAATTTTTTTAAGCACTTCTGCTGTTTCACAGCTTTTGATCTCATCTTCCATAACTCCAACTTCCTGAAGAACACAAACACAAACACGTGAAATAATATGGAAAAATTTAATGTTTACCGGTGATAGCTACCCATGTTACGTGTTACATTAAAGACATATATATGTGGTTTCTTTTCTTTAATGTATCCATACCAATAGTATCATCTTTGAAGCATAATGTACAAGAATCACTAGCACATTAATCTTGGTCGCTTTTATTATTTTGATCGACATAAAATCAGTATCGCCAGTTCAATATTCAATGCTATAGTAGTGTTTGCTTTGTCAACTTTTAGAAAGAAAATAATTTTTTTTATCTGTATATGGCAGTGATGCTAATGCATGTCTAATCAGAAGCTCTTTTATCCTCCAATAAATACACTCACTAGAGTACTTTTTATATATCTACCCACTCCTATATAATACGTCTTGAATAAAGGAAAAAGTTAAATAGTTAGTAATATAAATTTAAGTTTTATAAAATGATGTTTAAGTTTTAACTAAGTAATTAGTGAATAATATTAAAAAAATCTCAAGAGCCAAATTGTAACACGTGATGACATGAGTTATTTGTTTACCAGATGTATAGATAATAATAGAAGGTTATGATTAAGAGTGTAATCTTTAATCACTAAACTATTTCGAAATAGGTTCTAACCCATGTTTAATCAATTTAAAACTGAAAAACAAGTATCCTTATTTCTCAAATCACCAATTTTGTCAAATAATTTTTTTACTAACATGTTTTTAGGATAAAAAACTCTTTCAAATGGTTTAAGTATTTCATGCAACATCTCATAATGCAATCAAAAGTGATATCTTAATCATAAGGACCTCTAGGAGTATTAATTAATTTGACCCTTTATGTATTGCATGATGACCACTTTTAGAACTTGTGAAAATAGGATGTTTGAGAAATGATTTTATAAACTTTTGGTATGGAAAAAGTTTGAATAAAATCCAATATGTATCTCAAACACATGACTTTACTTTAGATAATCATGTGGACAAAATGGCATGTAACATCAAGGAATATATATTAAACAGAATATGAAATCTTAACGGTTTCTTGTGACAATGTTTTAAAGAAACATAAAAAAGTATGAAAATATTATACTTCTGTAAGATAACTCAAAATAGAAGACGCTAGGGGACAAAAAAATGAATTTTTTTAAAGATCGAAAAGGATAAGAGATTAACCTGAAACCTGCACATATAGTAATCTTCACCAAAGAAAGTTTTCATGGTTTCAATGGGCTTCATTTTGGGATGCCTAGGCCGGAATGGTACTGATATGCACGCGTAGGCCTTCACCTTTTCTGGCCTAAACGTGCACAGGTACCATCCGATTATGGCGCCCCAGTCATGCGCCACAAGATACACCGCCTCACCACCCAGCGAGTCTATAAGTGCCACCAAGTCCCCAACAACATGGAAGCATGTATAACTCGCTGTGGATGGTGGAGCATCTGTGTCGCCATAGCCACGAAGGTCTGGGGCGACACAGTGGTAGCCTAGGGCGGCAAAGGCATGGATCTGGTGGCGCCATGTGTACCAGAGCTCTGGGAATCCATGTAGAAAGAGGATTGTTGGGCCTTCACCCTTTTCAGCAACATGCATGTTGATTCCATTGACTCTAACAGTTCTATGTTCGATGCCTTCCATGGCAGAAGAGAGAAGAGCTTTTGATGGGAAGTGGGTCGGCATTTGATGAAGTCTGTCTTCCTTTATGTACAAGCTAAAGTTATTAAGTTTTTGTGTCGATCCAGAAATATTGTTATTTTATTTTTATATGGAATTTGGACTTTATAGTTTGGGCCAGCATGGAGCAGTTTTCACAACAATAATTATTATTTTAACAATAAAATAATTATTATTTTAACAATAAAATTTTCAACCATAAAATATTTGAACATTAAGGTTGAAAGAAGCTTGGATCATTGTTATGATTGTATACAAACTTATTATATTTTAGGCATTTTTGGTTCGATCACATTGTAATCAAATGTTAGCTTTTAGCATTGTTACTCTCCAATGTCTTCTATTTGTGTGCCGTAAACTAGTCATTATATTGTCCGCTTTGCCCACTAAGAGCTCACGTATTTGCTTTTGGCTGTTCGGGTGAAAACTTCCTAGGGAGCTGAGGTCACCCATCCTGGATTGCTCAACCCGAGCACGCTAACTGTGGTGTTTTCATTTGCTTCACAGCCAGGAAATGTTCAAGATGTTGGGTCAAAAGAACTGATTGACAACTACTTTCAATAAATAAAAAACTAGGTGAAAAATTAGAAAGAATCAATGGACAATTAGTAACGAGCAAACCATGAACTACTGATACAAAAGACAAGTTACTAATGATGCAAATGAGTGAAAGACCAAATTAAAGAGCTTATGAAGAATGAGTGTTAATTAGATAAAATTATGTATGATCAATACATAATTAGCTAAAGTAATGATGCAAATGAGTAAAGACCAAAGAACTTGCAAAGAATAAGTGTTTATTAGCTAAACTGTTGTTTTATATTCAGTTGTGTTTTTTTTTGTTAGTATTTGTAAAGTGAAATATCTTTAATAATACAATAGCAATTAAAAGTAAAGACCGGAATAAATTTTGTACGTCTAACAATCAATACGGTTTGTGGTTTTGAGCTCGATATTTATTTAGAGTAAAAAAAAAAGAAGGAATACTAACACCCAATAAATAAATTAAACTAGTAATGAAAATAGAAATTTATATATATATATAAATAAGTTATGACCTTTCAATAGTAATAAACCATTCCATTTGTTTCACCAAAGTTTCGTAGCCGTGATTAGGGGTGTCAATCGTGTCGGGTTGGTGGGTTGGTAGGTTAGCGGGTTAACAGGTTTCGGGTTGGTGGGTTGAATTTTGCATCCCGAACCTGACCCATATATTTATTCGTGTCAAAGTTTTCAACCCTAACCCAGATCGACATAAATCCGGGTCAACCCAAACCTGACCCGTTTAACCCGTTTATATAAATAAATCAAACTAAGTTAAATATTGTAAGGTGGTTGTTGCTTGAAAGTACATCAATAATAAAGTGCTTGATATTAGTGTAAAAGTAACAAATAGTTAGTATAGTATTTTAACAAAAAATTAATATTATTATAACTAAAAAATAATTATGTAATCATAATTATAAAGTATGAAATTTAAAATTAAATGGTTTGTATAGTTAACTGAAATAAAATTAAAATCTTTATTTTAGATGAAAAAAATAAATAAATTTTGTTACTTAATCAATTAAATTATGGTAAATAATAAAAAAACAACTAAATATATGTTATAAGAAAAAAAAATAAAAAATAAAAATTTTGAAATCTTAAACGGGTTAACGGGTCAACCTGTTTATAATTGGGTCAACCCGAACCCGACCTGTTTTATAAACAGGTCAACCCGAACACGACCCGTTTTTTAAACGGGTTATACTTGCCAACCCAAAACTTGATTATTTTCGTATCGTGTCGTGTTCGGGTCGTGTCAGGAATTGCCACCCCTTGCCGTGATCAGTTAACTGGAATTTTGATTAATATAGATAATGGAGTGCTCATTAAAATCGCCAATATATATATCTAGTGGTTGCCCAACTATTAGTTTCCTTTTGAGCTTTCTACGATTACGTGACCCCCTTCGAAACCTTGAGTCGAATCGTTCATCCCATTAGTTCGCTAACCTCTTTATCGATAGGTTAGTTATGACTTATGTGGATCAAGCTACTCCATAAACAAATAATTACTTAATTTCATTTGAAACATAGTTGGAATCCAACACGCAAGCTCATTAAAATGACTATCTTTAGCCTGTGTTTTTATAACTAGAACATGCATTGAGCCAGACGTTTGCTAGTTCACTAGTCGGATCAAATTCAAGAACTAGATGATCGCTTCATAAATATTTAGAAAAAAAACTTAACAAATTATAGATTATAAACACATTTCAATAAACATAATTATGTTTAAAAAAGATAAAGTTTGATTTTAATGTTTTATCATTTGGATTTTAGAAAGAGAAAAATATTCATTTCGACCTTCATCAGCTCGTTGGTTCAACCGGTCTAATCGACTGGGTCTAGTCCAGCCACAATATATTCACTCCCTTGAGGCACCCGATTAACAATAATGAGTCATAGTTTTTTTTTTTAAAAAAATCATTTTGTAGATCTAGAATTAGAGGAAACATATTATAAAATTATATGAAGCTGCACAAGTCTTTTTTTTTAACCTGTTGATTGAATACATTGTATATTTTGGAATAAATCATTATCTGCTAAAGACAAAACAAAAAATCTGTCGTTTTAATAATTATAATCATTACTAATATTTAATAGATTTATGTGTTATCATTTTAATGATATAAAAATATTAATGATAATTTGTTAAATTAATATGTAGACTTTGATGGGATATTTACATTAAGATCCCGCTCGTCGTAATGCAACAAAGGGTGTTTAATCAAATACATAATCTTTACTTAGACTTGATTATTGTATGCTTGATTGTTTAAATACGTCTAAGATATTAAGAACATCAATGTGGGCTAGCCTACTTGATTGAGGTTTTGTCTCTTAAAATAAAAGGTTATGGGTTCAATATCATGCAATATTTTAATTAGTTTGGTGTAATTTTAAGAGGAGAGTAACCTTAACCGTCAAAAAAAAAAGATATCAAGAACATTAAACATTTGTTGCCAGGAGTCAACAAAATTAATGCACAAAACATGGTAATTGAACTTCGGCAATGATCTAAACTATAATGTAACATGATTGGAGGTTTCTCATGACCTTTAAAAGTATGACTTGGTTTGATTGTTTTGCTATGATTTTCATATCTAAGATATGAATAATCTCGATGCATACAAGAATGGATCGTACTTCAACTATATTTTTCATTTATTTTTAAAAAAATGTCTCTTTGCTCAACTTAGGTAACTTGCGTGTTAGATTATTGTAAAATGCTCCGAATTTGTTTACATATTGTATTTTCATACCTATAATAATTATTTTATTGAATCTCGTATACATTATGATTACAGCACAAGTCATATTCTTAATTTTTTTTTTTTTATAAAATCATATGTAAAAATATTTGATGTGCTATTTAAAATAAATAATTTTAAAATTTATTTATTTAACATTTGTAATATATAAGTTTTTTTCAATTTTTGAAATTCATTAATCATGCAACCTTTTTGTATGATTATTAATGATTAATAATTAGATTTGTTATGCTATGTTTTTATTCTTATTTACTTCTGTTTATCGTATGATAAGTAAATTCTTTAACATGTTAGGACATACTTTATTTTACACATAAACTATCTTTAACTGGTTTGTGTGGTCTGTTAATATGAACTTAAAAACTCGAGCAACCTCTCTATGAGGTCATAGGCACACCATATGTGGTGGTGTAATAGAGCACGATCTCTCTACTCTATCTGTATATCTATGTATTTGAAGTATTAGATTCATTGGTTTTTGAACTACTGTTTATTGATTAATTTGTTTGATTTAATTTGAACAATTTGTAGTTCGGTAAACATTACATTGGTTCATTGACCAAACCATCATTTTTGATGCGCCATGAATAAAACATGTGGCAGTGATGGATGATTTGTTTTTATTCCCTTCAAAATACAGGATATTAGAGGGGTGTAATGTTTGGCCACCGACATTGATTCTGATTTCAGTAAGGATGTGCCAAAAGAACCTAAAAACTAATTTGAGGAGGATTTTGAAAATCTAGAACTAGATGCCAAAACACTTTCTATGTTGTCTTTGGTCATGAGAGCTATGTGCTACACAACTTCCAATGAGCTTTGGATACCTTTAAGAGTTTTTTTGGGGGAACTATTAGGTTATTTCTTTTTCCAAACGATCAACTGGTACAAATGGACGAAGCCTCTAGCCCACCAACCACCAATTCTCAGGGAAAACCCAGCCAAGCACACGCGCAAAGGTATGACGGTGGAAGGCCGGTAAAATTGGGTGAGATCAAGGATCGAACCTAGGACCTAGGTCTCCAATCACTTTTCCAATACCTCCATCTTACCACTAGGACAAGACATCATTGGTTACTAAGGTTATTTCTAATATAAGATAAATTCTAGCTCAAACAATATGAAATATTTTGTGTAATCAATGGATTTGGAGGAAATAAGTTTTTTGCATTAAGTAGTATTCTTGAGTGTAAGGATTTACATGTTATAGAAGAAGACATGTAGGAAATCCATTGGTTTGCATGGAAATACAAAGATGTGTTTAGACAAGTCAAAGCTTAAAAAAGTTGAATTTACCATAACCACTACCTACACAACCTATCTTAAACATAGGCCTTTTTGCAGCTTGTCTTTGGCGGAAACACAAAAGTGTGACCAATCGTACACCAAATTACATGAGCTTGAGAAAATATATAATAATAACTTATTAAATGTACCACGATATACGTTTGACAAATTGTTTAAGTGTGATGGCTGTATTTAAGGCCCTACCAATCTCAATCTCAAAATCAAAAATAAATAAACAACAATTAAACAATTGAAATCACAAAAACCAATGGCAGAATTACAACAGACAAAATAAACGAAAGTAATTGTCTAAAAATCATTAAACATATAATAAAAATCTCCATAAGTTACGTTATTATTAATTTAGTTAACATAGCCAAAAATACTCAAAATGCCAACTAAAAAGTTAATGAATTAATAAGTTTTTGACACAATAAAAATTTTACAATATGTGTTGTAACATCAGTGCAGGAAAAAGTTACCGGAATAGTGATCTGCACAGTAACTCAGGTATAAACTACGTGAACTGCTTATATGCTATTAACATTTTTATGCTTGACACTAAACTATTATGCAATTGTTTCTGAAATCTGATTAAATCTCACGGTTTAACAGTCAGAAACACATCAGACAAAACTGAACTGACACACAGATGCTTGTTAATATGCTATTTTGTATAAACGTATGCGAGGATTAACAGAACAAAGCAATAACGGATGTCGTTACAGGAACGCTAAATGGACGGAATATTCGTATAGGTGACGATCTGTACGAATACATCTGAAAGTTTAACATTCTGAATGATGTGCACTAATTAGAAAACCATATTGAAAAGTGTAGTTATCATCGTATTCGTACGGGTGACGATTCGAACAAATACGCGCGACAACTATACGATTCGATTTAAACTAAAATTTAAACGTTTACAGGGAATTTAAAATAAACAAAAGATAATTAGTTAATTTACTAGGAATAACCACCTAAATTAAATTATTAAACTCTATCTTTAAAACCGAGCCGTTCGTCGCGAAAACGAAAGAGAAACGACGCTTCTACGCGAAACCGGACGGAACCGAACGAATCCTGTTAAATTTAAACCATTTAATATGGCATTTAATGCCATACCAACCACCAACAACCAGCTCCACCATCTCCATTTCGGCCCTCTCTCTCTCTAGCTTTCTCTCTCTATAATTCAAGCTTCAAACATCCTCATTTCTCAACCGATTTCAGTGTTTTTGGTGTCTAAATGACCACCACATCAGTGTTTCGGGACTGAGAAGCATGTTATCCATTTTAAACAGATGTTTAAATGATATGTAAATGCTTTTATATTCAATTATACTGCAACAGCAAATGCTCATACACTTATTCTAAAAGCTAATTCTAAAAGCTAAAAGCTAATACTTTATACTAGTTGCTAATATCTCATACACTAAATGTTATAAGCTACATGCTCAAACTAAATGCTAATGCTAATGCTAAAGATATAAGCTACATGCTCAAACTAAATGCTAATGTTAATGCTATAAGCTACATGCTCAAACTAAATGCTAATGCTAATGCTATAAGCTACATGCTAAGACTAAATGCTAATGCTATAAACTACATGCTAAGATTAAATGCTAATGCTAATGCTAATGCTAATGCTATAAGCTACATACTAAGACTAAATGCTAATGCTAGATGCTATATGCTACCAGCTAAAACTATATGCCAAGACTACATGCTAATGCTAGATGTTATATGCTACATACTACATGCTAAGATTGGATGCTAATGCAAAGCCTGTGTCCATGTATGAGATACGTGAATGCTAAAATATGCTAATGCAAAGCTTGTATCTATATATGGGACACGTGAATGCTAAACTATGCTACTGCAAAGCTTGTATCCATATAAGAGATACGTGAATGCTAAACTATGCTAATGCAAAGCTTGTATCTATATATGGGCTACGTGAATGCTAAAATATGCTAAAGCAAAGCTTGAATCGATTCATGAGATACGTAATTGCTAAACTATGCTAGTGCAAAGCTTGTATCTAATCATGGGTTACGTAAATGCTAAACTGTGCTATTGCAAAGCTTGTACCTATGCATGAGATTCATAAATGCGAAACTATGTTGATGCAAAGCCAATATACGCGTATAATGGACGTAAAAGCCGAGCTATGTGAATGCTATAAACATGTAAACTCTTAAACAGTACGCTAAAGCTATGATGGAGATGGGATTAGACGTAGGTAAAATGCTTAATTATCATTAACAACAATGTCATATGTGATTTAGTATGTGGTGGGACGGTGGCTGGGCGGGCGGTAAGTTCGACCCTACATATGCCCTATATATAAGCATACCGAATTGGATATTACAGGTGATGTTAATGAGGTTAAGGTTGTTACCGAAAAGGTTTACTAAAGCTATTTTTCAACTACTAAACTTTATGAACTCACCAACCATTGTGTTGACTTTGTTTTCTTACATGCTTTCTCAGGTGACACATGAGTAAGCTAAGGCTAAGGAATGCATGCTAGGATGCCCAGTTAGAGGACCTAGTAGATTTTGGAAAGCACATGTTTTGTGATCGTTGTGAATCACTTTTGATATCTTGTACAGTTACAAGATAGTAAACATTTGATTCTTTTGATAGGTTTACTTAGTTAAACTATCAAACATTGGCAGTGGTAATTTAACTTTGTAATCCTAGTTAATGTTATTTGTGCTTTAGTTATTCTCAATGTTAATGCTATGTAAACAATCTGATCATCACGATTATCATCTCACGATATCGCGCCCCGAGAACCTTCAGCCCGGCGGGACACACGATCCGGCCCGCCGGCTCGGGGTGTGACATGTGCGATTTGATATGACAAATATAACATGCAACTAATGTAAATCAGGGAACATAACATGACCTAACAATCAAACCTATGACGTGTTTGCTCAAAATAAATGTATTACACACTTGTTAATTGTCTATCAATGAAACCAAAATGTACCAAATTAGTGAGGAGTATTGTTGGATCGGGTTGATTAAACTACACAACACTTATCACAAGTTATCTTCTACAAAGTTGATAGTTGCGGAAATCTATCAACTTAGTTTTGTAAAAACAGTTTGAAAACAAAGTACTGAAAGCAATTGTAATTTCAAGGTCAAAGTATATTGCATTCAACTGTTAGTATTACAACACTTAGCTCAAGTACTCACTCGTGATTTTTCTAACTAACAAGTGAAGGTTTATATACTAAGACCTACAGTCGTATCCTCGTAGGAATACATGGCTGGACAAAACACTAGAAACAAAAGTATGTTTAATCTAGTATCTGTTATGGTCTTGACAGGCCAAGCCATATTAATTACAATCAATACAAAAGACTCCATTGACTTTTATGATAAAGACCTAAACAACAAAATGCATTAACTGTTTAGTATCTTTGTAGCCTTGACAAATCTTCTTTGTTTCTGACTAACATCGGAATGTCTTCTCTATTATTCTGAGTGTGAGAAAGCATCTATGTTTATTTCCTAAAGTAAAGAGAATCTTTGTCAGAGAAAAGTCTTCGGAAGTCTTTTTCTTGGGAACCACTGATGATCAGGATTACAGATGGTCGATCGGAAGCACTGATCGATCTGAGCTTTCATTCCACGGAACAAGTTGTATTCAAAGAGAGGAATTATCCTTCGGAAGCAATGGTCCTTCTAAAGGCTAATTTTTGTTGTTCCGTGGTTGTACTTCTTCCGATAGATTATTACTTGATCCAGAGATGTTTTGATATGCATTAGCCTTAGAGAACCTTACAGTCTCCCCCTAGGGTAGTCCATGGTGGAGTTCTTCATGGGGCCGAGCTGCCGCAGATGGAATCCATATTCTAGGAGGATGGCCTTCAATCTGTCTCTGTAGGCGGCCCCCTTTTGCTTCTTGGTAAGGACCACCGCGGCTTTAGCTGCAGCAGCAGCCTGTTCTTGCTGCTGTATCTAATCCAGTTCTTCAGCCATACAAGGCACCGACCAGAGCAAGATTTCATCCACATCATAGCCCTTCTCCTGGAGAAGACCCGAGAGTCTTATTATCTCTCCATCCAGGGAAGTGTCTGGTTGGCCCTTCTTCATCTTTGGCCTTCTCTCCTCCTGTTCAGCTTCCTCCTCTAGGGTCAGTTTCCTTTTTCCTTTGTCCATCAAGTTCATCCCAGAGGAGATAGATCATGTAGCCTCATTAGTTGGTTCATCGGTAAATAGCTCTTCTGTGGAGGAATCATCCATTATGACTGGACCTTCAGAAACAGCTGCTGCTTCGGAGTTAACTTTAGCATTCACTGCCTCATCCAGTTGACCAACCACATTGGATGGTTCCTTAATAATGCCCTCAGAGTGCTCAAAATCTAAGGAAAGTTCTTCATACACAGCCTCTGTCACAGGAGGAGACATACGTTCATTGGCTGTTGTCTCAGGAGGAGACTTAGGTTCTATGGAGATAGATTTTATAGCTGAACTGGGGTTCTCCATAGTAACCTGGATTGTTGTCCCAGAAGGGGACATAGTCTCAGAAGGAGACTTAGAGGAATCATCAGGAGACTTGGATTCCTTAGAGATGTTTTCTTGTTCGGTTTCCAAGGGTTCCCCTGCAGCACTAGAAGAAGAGGTAGATGAGAAACTGGAGGAGTTGTGATAGTAGGTACTCAAGAAACTATCCCATTCCTTATCCAAATTGGTTAGGAATGGAGGAGATTCATGAGTAGCTTCCACTTCTCCTTCTGACAATGGAGCAGCTGCCTCTTCTTCTTTTGACAATGGAGCTGCTGCCTCTTCTTCTTTTGCTGGAGATGATATGGTTATAGGTGATGAGGGTGGTGATTTTGTTCCCATAGGTTGTTCCTTCTCCCCCTTTTTGGTAGCATCAGGAGAAAGGGAAGACACATGTCTGGGATCAGGATGAAATGGTTCAAAGAGGACCGGAGGGCGGCGCTGGAGGTCCAGAATGGTGGCATCTTTGGTTTAAACCTCTAGCCGCAAGGTAGCGACCTCCGCTTCCAGCTGAGCAACCCTGGCCTATAGGGTGGAAATAGTTACCATCACTTCCTGAATTTTGGTGCCCTCATCCACAGAAGTGGAATCCTTGGGTGATGGAGTCTTGAGCCGAGCTCCTGCTCCTCTATCACCAGATATGGTTTCTTGGCACCCTGGATTCCTCTCATTGAGAATGACTTCAAAAAAGTCATCAGCAATGTAAGTTGCCACAGAGGAGGTCCTATTGCCTATACCACTGTCCTGGAGAACATGAGAAGGTTTAGCAGCAGTGGTAGCCTCCACTGTATTGACCCTTTCAGAAAAACCAGGGTCAACCTATGTAATAGAAGGCTCTGGGTCAGGAAACCTTGCATGTAGGTTTGTTACCGCTCTCATTATAGTTTGGGTAGAGGGAGAGAGAGGGTCATCCAAATCTACAGCAGAGAGTCCTTGAGCCGGGGTAGATGTATGAGTGGGGGCTGTGATGGGCTAGATACACCTGGGGACTTGGGAGACAGTCCCTGACCTAGTGGAGTTGCTTCAGTATAAGCAGACTCAGTAATGTGGGTATCCCTTTGGATATTCTCAGGTATGTATGGTGACATATCCTGAGGGCTAGAAGAAGGGTGAAGGGCAGCCATTAGATCCAGAGGAAGATCCGATGGTACAACAACAGGTGTGGTTTGCACCCTAGGCAGAACTGGGCCCTTGCCAGATTTCTTAGCCTTTTTTCGTTTTAGGTTCGGAAGAAGGGGCCTGAACAGTTGTAGATAACTGCTTAGGTTGTCTTTTGAGTTTGTAGGTGACTGGAATGGAGGAAGTTATATGAGTGGATGGTGTGGGTTCAGCAGCTGTGGTTTGAGCAGTGCTGTCACCTTTCGGAGCAGTGGGCTCCATAGACGGAAGTAAAGGAGTAAAAGCTCCAGAGAAGTGAGCATTTTTCTTCTTTAATTGGACAAAAACCTTCGAAAGTACGAAGGGACTTTATAAATGTTCCCAGTTAGTGAAAGCAAAGATGCTAACTCACTATTAAAGATTTGTTGCAAAAATCTGGGATACATACAAAATTCCTTTGTGGATGACACATTATCCACCAAATTATTTAAAATAAAAGCAGAAAAGTTAAAAAGTTGATTGGTAATCAATCCATGAATAGCCGAAGCCATATCAGATGGAATTTGATCCCAACCACCGGTTTTATTATAAAGACAATGCAAAAAAACATGTATGAGATACTTGTAATTATAGGACACTCTTCCCTTCAAATAGGTAGGTGAAGGAAGAGGACCTTCGTATCTCATCGACCTAAAGGTCGTTGCTACCTCACCCTTTGTGAAAGAAGCACTGCATGTAGCATCATTAAGATTAAGATGTCTACAGATAGTGTCCACAGAAATTAAAATAGGATGAGCATCAACTGTGGCAGAAAGACGTTTGCCTGTTGGAAAGTCAAGTACAGAGCAAGAACCCAAAAACTGTTGGTGATGAGATTCATACACCACGGGGTTAATAGTTAAAGCAGTAAAGTACCTACTCCGATGAAGAAAAGAGATAATCGAAGCGAAATCAACATCATTGTTAGCAGAAAGTTCAGCAGTCAGATCATGGGCAGGTTTGAAGGCAAAGAGAGCCATTTTAGAGATGAGCGGTTAGGGTTTGGAACGAGAAGAAACTGTCAATTGACGAAGAGGAAGTGAGAATGTGAATGGGCGGGAGACCTTTTATACCTTCGGATGTAAGCATTTAATATAACAATAGATTGAATTTTTTGAGATCCGGAGACAAAGAAGAAAAAGGTCATTTTTGATAGTGATGTGTCAAAGATTTGTCGTGTAGTATCGGAAGAGAAATTACTTTGTGCACAAAAGAGATGTATGCTTCGGAAGACATGTGCTTCTGATAAGTGATCAGAAGGAAATGCTTCGGAAGCAAATAATTTATATCGGAAGATAAATACTTGTAAAAGAATAAATATCTTAAGAAGTGTGACATGTTCCGAATACAAAATTAAATAACACATCGGAAGACTTAACATTTCTTTTGATGAGTAATCACTTACTCAGAAGAGAAGTTAAGTTCACCTTTCGAAGAATCATTTAAGTCTTAACCTAATTACATCTACTCAAAATTGATCATACCAATGGCTGTGATTAAATACCTGAACCTTCCTTCATCAAAAGCCTTGGTGAAGAGATCAGCCAAGTTGTGTTCTGTATCAACTTTGACTAAATGAATTACCTTCTTTTCTGCACAATCTCTGATGAAATGGTAGCGGATATCAATGTGCTTGGTCTTGGAATGCTTGACTAGATTGTTAGTGATGGAAATGGCACTGGAATTATCAATCTGGATGGGAGTATTAGACAACTCTACTCCATAGTCCTTCATTTGATTTTGAATCCAGAGTACTTGTGCACAACAACTTGAGGCAACTATATATTCAACTTCTGCAGTAGAAGTTGAAACACATGTCTGTTTCTTACATTGCCATGACACAATCCTGGATCCAAGGAACTGGCATCCTCCAGAAGTAGACTTCTTGCTGATGCTGCGACCTCCATAATCACTATCAGTGTAAGCCATGAATTGAAAGTCGGTATTCCTAGGATACGATAATCCTAACTTTGGTGCTCCTTTGAGGTATCTGAAGATTCTTTTTACAACAAGCAAATGTGAGTTTTTAGGATTAGCCTGAAACCTTGCACACAAGCATGTTGCAAACATGATATCAGGCATGCTTGCTATAAGATACATCAAAGAGCCAATCATTGCTCTGTATTGGTGTTGATCAACATCCTCCCCCTCAAGATTAGGGCCTAAAAATGTTGTTTTAGACATGGGAGTACCAAGAGCTTTACAGTTGGTGAAACTAAATCTTTCAAGTATATCCTTGACATATTTTGATTGATTGATAAAGATCCCTGTAGGAGTTTGCTTCACTTGTAATCCAAGGAAGAAAGTGAGTTCACCCATGGAACTCATTTCAAACTTCGATTTCATTAGTGCTTCAAAATCCTTGCAGAGAGTTTCATCAGTTGAACCAAAAATAATATCATAAATATATATCTGAACAAGCATGATATGTTGATTGGATTTCTTGAAAAATAAAGTTTTATCGATTGTTCCCCTTTTGAAGCTGTTTGTCAACAGAAAAGAGGACAAAGTTTCATACCACTTCCTGGGAGCTTGATGCAACCCATATAGAGCTTTATCAAGCTTGCAAACATGATTAGGAAACTTAGGATCCTCAAATCCAGGTGGTTGAAAAACATAGACCTCCTCATCAATCTTCCCATAGAGGAAAGCACTTTTAACATCTATTTGGAAAACTTTGAAGTTTCTGGCAGCTGCAAATGCGAGAAATATTCTGATGGCTTCAATTCTAGCAACCGGAGCAAAAACTTCATCATAATCAATTCCTTCTTCTTGGGTGTATCCCTGCACCACTAACCTTTCTTTATTCTTTATGACGACAACTTTGTCATCCTTTTTGTTCCTGAACACCCACTTTGTTCCAATTGCATACTTACCCTTAGGTAAAGGGCAATCCTTCCAAACTCCCTGTCTTTCAAACTAAAGAAGTTCTTCCTGCATTGCTTCTACCCAACTGCTATCTTTCAGTGCTTCAGCAACTTTCTTTGGTTCTATTTGGGATAGAAAGCAAGAAAACAAACAGATGTTTGCTTCATGCAGAGAGCTTCTTGTTCTTATACTTCCTCAACATTACCGATAATGTTATCAACTGGATGAGTATTATGAATACGAGTTCTAGGGATCACATCCAGCTATGAGTTCAAATCTAGAGTGTTTGACTCAAGGTTTGGAAGTACCACCTCAAGCTGAATTGCTGGTAAATCTTGAGGTCTCTGAGGTTGGACTGTTGTGGGACGATTTTCTCTGGGGGGAAAGAGTTTCCAGTGGATCTGCTTTTGCAGAAGGGCTCCCAACTTCTCCTTGACTTACAGGAATAGACGTAGGGTCACTTAAAGTAACAGCATGAGAAGTGTTGGTTATCTCAGACTGTGAAGAAGCATCATGTGTTGAAGTGGATTATGCCAAGATTTGTCTTGAAGCTATTGGCTGTTCAACATGAAAGTCTTCTTCTCTTGCGTGCTTGGAGGCGTCCAAGGTAGATATCTGTTGATCTGGAACATAATCTTTCACAAGATTAAATGTAGATGTAAATTTTTCAAGATCAAATAACCAATCAGGGCCTTTTCTAGGTTTATTGATAGTATGTTCATTGAACTGAACATTTGCAGACTCCTCAATAATTCTGGAAGCTTTGATGTATACTCTATATGCTTTTGCATGTGAAGAGTACCCAATAAAGTAGCCCTAAGCTGATTTCTCAGCAAATTTGACTAGATGATCTTTAGTATTCAAGATGGTGCATTGACATCCAAATAGTTTAAGAAATCCAATAAATGGCTTTCTTTTATACCAAATTTCATAAGGAGTCATACCATGTGACTTCAACACCAATATTCTGTTTTGAACATAACAGGCAGTGTTGACTGCTTCTGCCCAAAAAGTTATTGGTAGTTTGGCATCAGACAACATGGTCCTTGCAGCCTCAATTAGTGTCATATTCCTTCTCTTAGCAACACCATTTTGTTGTGGAGTCCTAGGAGCACTAAATTGTCTAATTATACATTTAGATTCACAAAAAGAAATTAATATAGGGTTTTTGAATTCTGTACCTTGATCTGATCTAATGATTTTGACATGATGGTCACTCTCATTCTCAACTCTAATAATGAATTATTTTAGGATCTCAGTAGTTTCAACCTTCGTGTTCAAGAAGAATACCCAGGTATACCGAGGGAAATCATCAGTGACCACCAAGCAAGCTAGACTTTTAACACTTGTGGGGCCAAACAAGTCCATATGAAGCAAGTGCAGGACTGTTGTGATTGAGTTAATCTCTTTGGCATGATGAGATGATTTGTTTTGCTTCCCCTTTAGGCAACAACACACTTATCAACACAAATGATGTCTTTAGTGGGTAAACCTGTGACTAAATTATATTTAACCAGTTTGTTCATGTTTTTCAGGTTTACATGGCAGAGTCTCCTATGCCAAAGAGATGATTCATCAAGTGAAGCTTTTGAGACAAAGCAACTTATATTACTGAGTGGTGTGGATGTGCTCATATCCAGCATATACATGTTGTTTCTTCTTAGAGCCCTGAGCAGAATTTGATCATTATGAACAACAAATCCTGGTTTCAGGACAATGCACTCATGCTAAATAAACAACATGTTGTGCTTTTGGTCACACACCTGTGATACACTCAGTAAATTATACTTCAATTCCTTTACAAAATGCACATTCTCAAAGCTTAACTTGCCATTTGTGATTGTGCCCCTACCTGTGATGTAACCTCCTATTGGATCACTTCCAAATGAAATAGACCCTCCAAAGAATGGCTCATATTTGTGCATATGAGTCTTGTTGCTTGTCATGTGCCTGGAACAGCCGCTGTCAACAATCTACATGTTGCTCTTTGATTCCTGCTGTCCCTGCACATGACCAGAAGTGAATTAGTTCCAGATGGGAACCCAAGCCCATGTGGTCTTGGGTTTTCCATTAGCATCATTATAAACAAATTTCTTGGAAATCATCTTAGATGGAACAGATGATGGGCAGGCTGGTTCACTAATTGGTTGAACTGTTTGTTCAGAGGATTCCTTCTTCTTCCAAATCTGCTTGACCTGTGAAACTATTGGAGAAGTTTTCTTCCTCTGACTGCCCTTAAAAGCAACATTTGCCTTTTATTCTGTTGGTTTGAACTTCATTTTGTGAGAGAGTTTTTCTTCGGCTCTCCTTCTTCCTAAGTGATGTGTGCAAAGTAGTTTAATTAAAACTAATAAAAATCACAACTAACCTAGACACTAAGTAATACTCTAGACTTCCTAAACTAAACTACTAACAGGCAAGTGAACTTATCAAAAGCAGTACAGAAAAAGCAAGTCCGGATATCGAACCCACAGACTCCTATAAAAGTGTAAAATAAACTCAAGGACTTATCTATAAAAAAGACTTAAATTAAATTAATTGTTTAAAAAAGGGGTTTTTGTAAATAACTAATTAAACTGAAATTAATAAAATTCTGAAAACCAAATTAAGACTCAAATGGGAAAACGCAACTAAAACTCACTAATGATGAAATGACTACCTAGGGTTTACTTTATACATGTCTAATGTGTTTAGATTGATTATGGAACTTGTTGTGGAACCGGGATCTTTGAATATTAGCTTATCAACAAATTAGAGATTCTTTAACCATTTTAAAAGAATTCAACTAAAATGTCTACAAGTATCTTAAACACCGGTTTAGGTTAATTACTTTCACATGCTAACCAACCCATCAATGGTATATCCTAAAGACCATCCACCTCACGGAAATGAAAGTCTCAATGCATGAAATACACTGGATAAAACAAGAAATTCATCTTGGATTTAGCATACAAGACTATGTTCAATTTACCTAATCTTAATCTTTTCACAAAGACTTTAACTAGTTCTTAAACATGCAAGATACACTAACAAACCCTCACCTCACGGCTATTGAATTTGATTAAACATTTAATTCATTTGTGACCTAATTATTGTTCCTATGAATTACTACGTCTAGTAATACATCCACAAATCATAAACACCAAGTAAATGACCTAGCACATGCCTATTACACGAAAGACATTCGCCAAAGCATACGAGGAAACAATAATTCAAATCACAAACATCAAAAACATTCATACACATCCAAGAATTCAAACCAATTCATTAAACCATTGAAAAATCCAAACTTGTTCCACAATCAATCGTAATTGACATCAAACATACATATTCGTAAAACCCTAGGTAGTCTAGAATGTTTAGCCACAAATCATACTAGATAAACAGTAATAAATAATGTCAAAACACATCCCAAACATCAGTTAAACTAGAATAACAAGAAAGAAAGAAGAACCGATCAGGTTACACCCTTCGGATCACTCGTCTAGGGCTTCCCGATAATTCAACTCGACTCCAATCTCGTATCCTTGCTTCTAGTCGCCTCCCAAGTCATCTCTGATCATCCAAAAATCGAATCCCCCGCCTCCAGCCGTTTCCAAATCCTTAAACTCGAATTTCTGGATTTTTAACCCTGTCGCGCTACGCGACAGGCTTCATGGAACCCTTCGCGCTACGCGACACTACCCACTACCCGACAATTAGTCGGGTCAAACCCGCAATCATTAAAAAGGGTAAAGATGTCTTTTCCACCCGTCGCGCTACGCGACACGGTTTTCTGTATGTGTCGTGGTACGCGACAGAGAGAATTTCCAGAATTCTTCTTCCTTTGATCTTCAGTTCGTTCTCGTCCACCCGGGAGCTCGTTTTCTTGATCTTTTATGCCAAAATAACATGTTTATTACCTGCATGCAACAATTTGTAGAAATGTGAAGAACCAGCATCAATCGACTCTAAAATTGAATAAAATTGTACAAAAATCAATTAAAAACAAATAGAAAAGCATATGTGTTTTGCAACACATCACATCCCCACACTTATCTCTTTTTCGTCCTTGAAAAAGACTTATGCAAAAATCTGGGATCATAGCTAGGTAAAATGGTTTCCACACAATTAAACTCATTAATTCAATATTAAATGCCTTGGAAAAGATTGCAAGTATTGTTATCCTACTAAACCCATACTGATTTTCCCAGTCCCTTAGTCATGGTCCATTATGTTCATGTTCTATATTTCATTTCATTAGATCCACACTTAGGAAATTAAAACCAAATCAATCCTGGATTCTAGCTTTCAAGTCATCCTTACATATAAACAAACAAGAAATTTCTCAAATCAGATTTTTATAATGGAAGCAGATGAAAGCGTGAGCATTTTTCTTTTATTCATTTTTTTTCATTGAACTTAACTTATTGGTGTTTCAACCAGGCTGCAACCCGGCGTGTGACACATAAGTTTCTCGTCCAACTTCTTTTCTTTTATTATTATTTTTTTTTACTCAGCTTATTTGGTGAAATGAAGGCGCCATAAGACTCGGATTTATTCTCATAAAAAGAGTACTTATGTGCCAAACAAAAATCATATTTTCAAAACTCTCATCCGTTATTATGCAAAGATTCATTTATGACTAGAAAACAGTTTTATTAATTCCAAACTCCCAAAGATGTTTCCCATGAAATTCATGCATTTAAGTAGTATTTTACCAATCCTACGGGACAAAAAAAATCAGTTGAGCCTACCTACACATCCCATAACCAAAGCATATACCCAAACCAACTAGTTAACCATGCATGAATCCATGATTCCCAACTTTCCTATCATTTCCCATCATACTTTTTGCAACCAACTTTAAACAAAGAACAAAAAGAACTAAGCTAGAGATGTAAAACAAAAATTTTGACTCAAAAACTACTAATAAAGCAAAATTAAACTAAAAACAAAATTAACTAAACTAAGTTTCCCATCCACACGCTTAAACTATACATTGTCCCCAATGTAGAGAAAAAGGAAACCCAAAATAAACTAAAAAGAAAAAGAAAGTTAAAAATGAAAATGACTTAGCTGGTTAAGAAGAAGACTGTCATGTGCCAGTCTTTCCACATAAGCTCGTCACTCTACAAATTGCTCCACAAGCCATAAACAACCATATGAAAAAAGCACCATAAAGATCAAGATAATAAACCGTAAGTTCAAATACAGTTATAAACCATAACCAAAATGAGTTCAAAATCCACCAACCCTTAGCCAACCCAACCACAACTGTCAAAAGGTATAAATGTTCAATAATCATACACAAACTGCAGGAAACCATCATGCTAAAAACTCCCCACACCTACTCTTCATCATCTCCCCCATCATGCTCTTCAGGAGCCCTGTAAAACTCTGGTATGTCGATGTGAAGTGAGGTAATCAAATACCTCATAGCATCCTCCTGCCTCCTCTGATCATGATCCCTCCACTCTCGATACTGATCGTGGTGCCCATCCATCCTGTGACATAAAGATTCTAATGTAAGTGGGTCAGGGATAGGCTCCCGGAGTGGGTACTGCCTCGAGGGGTAATCTCTCCTAAAAACAGGCCTCTGCCTGTGAGTTGGGACCGAACCCATGACTGCATCTGCTGCAGGTGTCCCCTGTGGAGGCATCACGTGAGGCCCAACCATAAATCCAGCCCACCTTGGTGGGTTATCTCTCTCCACAATCCCTGCTCTCTGCAAATCCCTCAAGTCTATAGGTGTGGTCGATGGTCCTAAGATCATCAAGTCAGGACGATATCTATCAAAAACTCCCAAATATTCCGCCATCCGGTATATATAAGGGCCCATATCTAATCTAGCTCGTCCTCCCCCCCTCCTAGCTCTAGCTAAGGAAGTGGCCAACACACATGCCACATTCGCCTCTCTTCCAGTCACCATACAATACAAACAGAAAAGGTCAATCCAGTTGACCTTTTCTTCCCCTGAACTCCTACCTACAACAGTACATGCTAAAACCCTATGAATGTATCTCAACAAGGGATCTCTGATGTTCGATTCTAGTATACTGGTGGAAAACGGGGCATCAGCAATCGTGGCCCAGAACTCACTCAAATCCACCTCAGAAAGACAGAAATCTCTGTTCTTCTTGGTGGCTCCCATAAAAACCTGCACAAAATCAGGTGATAGGACCTCGTCCTCAGTATAAAATCCACAAACAACAGCAAACTGTGGGATGGACATCTCATAAACCCGCCTACCTAACGAGAAGGAAATAGCATCCAAGGACTCAAACTCCGAATCATCATACATGAAAGTGGAGTGAAACTCTATGGTCAATTCCTTATACTGAGGCCAATCACAAGCTAATACCCGCCTCCACTTAGGCCCTAATAGCCTCCCCAACCTATCTCTCTGACTAGTTGGTCAACTAACTCCCCATTGATATTCCTATGGTATAGGAGTTCATGAGATACAAACCTATCCAGCCTGTCACTTTCAAAAGTGCCCATGTCAAACATTAGGAGGGTGTGGTCCTTCAGTCTTCTAGTTTTGATAACAGGTATCCGCTCAGCTTCAAGATATCGGATTGTCCTTTCATCCCTTTGTGGCTGGACTGGGGAACTGGGTTCTCCCCGGGGCCTTGGAACTGGCCCCCTTCTTCTTTTTCCCCTGCACCTGATGAGCTTGCTCCAGACATCCTGAAACAACATCAAAATCAAACACAAGCTGCCAAGTTAGTAAGGAAATTAAGAAGTGTAACCGTGTAGCATTTCATTCGCGGTTACCCAATAATACACTTTAAGTCCCAAGAATAAACCCATAAACAAACCATCCCAAAAACTGATTTTTATTCTTAAATGAACATCATCTTCTGAAATTTCATTCCACAAATCAGTTTGTTTAACTTGTCAAGATCAAAAGAACCAATTTCAAATTTTAAGCCTTTACCCAATTGTCAATCTATGGTTCTTGAACATTAAACAACAACTTCAAACAAAATGGGCGGCCTAGAAGCAATCAACAAAACTAAATAAATTGATATCATACTAAGATTAACAAGAATCACTCAAATACCAAAAATCTAAACTTTAAACTACACTAGAAATGTAAACACATAATCAAAATGCAAGAAAAACGAGTTTGGATAACCACATTACCTTAGAATCGACTAGAAAGTTGAGATTTTAGAAGAAAAATCTGAGATTGGAAGAAAACTCCTCGTGTTCTTGCTTGGACCCGTCAATGGTGGATGAAAGTGGTAAAATGGTGAAATGGGGTGGAAAAAATGGATGAAAAAGAAGTTGGGTGTGATGGATGATGATTTTGGGTGATGAAATTGGTGGTTTGATGATGATAGAAAGCAGAAATGGTTGTGAAGATGGTGATGGCGACGGTTTAGAGGAGAAGAATTGGGGATAAAATTGAAATCTAGGGCTTGAAATCAAATAAAACCCGTCTGGGCACGCGTCGCGTATCGCGACAGGTGACAAAAATTTTGTCGCGTAGAGCGACAACCTGTTGACCCGCGTGTTTGACCAGATCTGTAGTATAGCGTGACAGGCCAACCTCTGGGTGTCGTGTGACGCGACGGGGTCAAATTTCCAGAGAGTTTCCGGGATTTTCATGCCTTAGCCAAATTTCCAACTCTTTTTTTCTTCCTGCACACCTAAAATATATTCAAAGGCAAAGGATACATACGTGGTAGCTCAAATCCATCTTTCATGCTTCAAAATGATTAAACACCTGCAAAACTCAAGAAAACACACAAAAACGAAAACGGAAAACGGAAAATAAATACGAAAATCACACTAAAAAAATGCATCAAAAACTCTAAAACCTACCATTTACACACTCTACACTTGGGTTTCATCCCAAGAACCCCTCAACATTTTCTTCAATCGGGTTTCTCTAGGAGGATCTCTTCCCCCTCCTCGTTCTCATTAATCGGTCCTCCGATATAGTGTTTCAATCTATGACCATTCACTTTCCAAGTGTTCCCATCAACTTCGTTTTGCAACTCAATGGTTCCATATGGAAAAACCTCTTCAACCACATATGGACCCGTCCACTTGGACTTCAACTTCCCTCCAAACAATTTCAACCGGGAATTGTAAAGCAAAACCTGATCTCCCTTCTTAAACTCTTTCAAACCCTTCAACCTCCTATCATGCAATGATTTGGTTTTCTCTTTAATGCTCAATGAACGTGCATAAACCGCATCACGAAGGGCTTCTAACTCATGAATTTGGAAATACCTCTTCCTACCCGCCTCAGTAAGATCAAGGTTGACCGTCTTGAGAGCCCAAAGAGCTCTATGTTCCAATTCAACGGGAAGATCGCATGCTTTGCCATAGACGACCATGTATGGTGTGGTTCCTAAAGGTGTCTTGTAAGCCGTTCTAAACGCCCACAGCGCGTCGTCTAACTTGTCGGACCAATCCTTCCGACTCTTCCCTACGGTCTTCTCAAGTATCCTTTTTACCCCTCGGTTTGCATTCTCCACTTGACCGCTTGTTTGAGGATGGTATGCGGTCGCTAAACGATGAGTGACACCATAGCGTTGTAATGCTTTTTCTAACATTGTGTTGCAAAAGTGCGTGCCACGGTCACTTATTAAGGCTCTAGGAGTTCCAAACCTACTAAACAACTTCTTGAGGAACTTGAGAACTACTCGGGCATCATTTGTACGCAAGGCTTGAGCCTCCACCCACTTTGAGACATAATCTATGGCCACGAGTATATAACTATTCCCTTTGGACAAAGGGAAAGGTCCCACAAAATCTATGCCCCAAACATCAAAAACCTCCAACACTTGAATCGGGTTTTGAGGCATCTCATCTTTAGAAGAAATGTTCCCGGTGCGTTGGCAAGGATCACACTTCTTCACAAACTCAAGTGCATCCTTCACCACCGAAGGCCAATAAAATCCACAATCGAAGACCTTTTGGGACGTGGAATGATGTCCAACCGTCAAGCCTTCATGGCATTGTCTTAGAATGTCTAGGCCCTCCTTCCTACTCACACACCTCCTAAGAATCCTATCACCTCCCACACGATAGAGATACGGGTCATCCCAAACATACTTACTCGCATCTCTAAAGAACTTCCTCTTTTGTTGAGAGGTCATCCCTTCAATCACTACTCCGTGGGCAAGGAAATTTGCCAAGTCAGTGAACCATGGCATTCCTTGCTTCTCCGTCTCTACAAAATCTATCATCTCGTGAGGGAACCTATCACCAATCTCCCCCTCACGAATCTCACTCCTCTCCGGATCCTCCAACCGGGAGAGATGATCGGCCGCCACATTTTCAGCCCCTTTCTTATCTTTGATCTCAATGTCAAATTCCGACAACAAAAGAATCCACCTAATGAGACGAGGTTTTGCATCTTTCTTTGCAAAAAGAAACCTCAAAGCCGAGTGATCGGTGAAAACGGTGGTCTTTGAAAGCACAAGGTAAGACCGGAATTTGTCAAAAGCAAACACTACCGCAAGAAGCTCCTTCTCGGTGGTAGTGTAGTTCTCTTGAGCATCATTGAGAGTTTTGCTAGCATAGTATATCAGGTGAAAATGCTTCTCTCTTCTTTGCCCTAAGACCGCCCCAACGGCTTGGTCACTAGCATCACACATGAGCTCAAAGGGCAAGCCCCAATCGGGGGCAACCAAAATAGGAACACTCGCAAGTCTCTCCTTCAAAAATTTGAATGCCTTCATGCATTCCTCATCAAACACAAACGGGGTATCTTTCTCTAGAAGATGGGTCATAGGCCTAGTGATTTTGGAAAAATCTTTAATGAATCGCCTATAAAAACCCGCGTGACCAAGAAAACTCCTAATGGCTTTGACACTTGAAAGTGGTGGGAGTTTACTTATAGTCTCTATATTCGCTTGGTCTACCTCAATACCCGCTCTCGAAATCTTATGACCTAACACTATCCCCTCGGTCACCATGAAGTGACACTTCTCCTAATTAAGCATCAACTTCGTCTTTACAGACCTCTTCAACATCTTCTCAAGATTCACCAAGCATTGATCAAATGAGTTGCCATAAATCGAAAAGTCATCCATAAACACCTCCATGGATGATTCAATCATATCTTGGAAAATGGCTGCCATGCACCTTTGAAATGTAGCAGGAGCATTGCATAGCCCAAATGGCATGCGACGATAAGCATAGGTGCCATAGGGGCACGTGAATGTGGTCTTTTCCTGATCCTCCGGTGCAATGGGGATCTGGAAATACCCAGAAAAGCCATCTAGGAAGCAATAGAACTGTTGTCCCGCCAATCTCTCCAACATCTGGTCAATGAAAGGAAGGGGAAAGTGATCCTTCTGGGTGGCATCGTTAAGTTTCCTATAGTCGATGCAAACTCGCCACCCCGTGACCGTGCGAGAAGGAATGAGCTCATTTTTCTCATTCGTGATGACTGTCATCCCTCCCTTTTTAGGGACAACCTGAGTCGGGCTCACCCATGATGAATCCGAGATAGGATAAATCAAGCCCGCATCCATCAACTTCAACACCTCCTTCTTCACAACCTCTTGCATATTGGGATTTAAACGCCTCTGAGGTTGGACTACCGGCTTATACTCATCCTCCATGAGTATCCTATGTGTGCAATAAGCTGGACTAATGCCTTGGATATCGGAGATTCTCCAAGCAATAGCCCCCTTATACAAACTCAACACTCCTAGCAATCTCTTCTTCTCCTCCTCACTCAACCTGGATGAAATGACCACCGGTGGAATGGAATCCTCTCCTAGAAAGGCATACTCTAAATGGGATGGTAAGACCTTAAGCTCTAGGGCGGGTGGTGACTCAAAAGAGGGCTTCTTACTCTCCTCCCTCAACTCATCAATCTCTAACACATCAGAAATAACACCGACACCCTCATCAACAATCTCACACTCCTCCTCACTCCTCTCAACTACCAAATCAGCACCGCACACGTACTCAAGACACCTATGTACGTGTGACATGAAAGAGTTTATGAAGTTAACAGAATGACATGGGTCACTAAAGTCATCATGATCACCGGGATGCCTCATAGACTTCACAGCCTCGAATGTGACAGTCTCATCACCCACTCTAAGAGTGAGCTTCCCATCAAACACGTCAATGATGGCCTTAGCGGTCCTCAAGAAGGGACGGCCTAGAATGATAGGCACACTCTCATCGGCCTCCATGTCAAGAATCACAAAGTCCACGGGGAACACAAATTTGTCCACCTTCACCAACAGGTTCTCAACAATACCCTGTGGACACTTGACCTTCCGGTCAGCAAGGGATAATGTCATGCGCGTAGGCATAAGTTCACCAAGTGCTAGCTTCTCATACAAAGAATAAGGCATCAAATTGATGCTAGCACCTGAATCTGCCAATGCGTGCCTCTGAGTGTCACTACCAAACAAACATGGGATTGTAAAGATCCCAGGATCTGTCAACTTCTCCGGTAGCTTGTTCAGAATCACCGCAGAACACCCCCTACTCAATGGAACATTAGAAAGTTCCCCTAGCCGATCCTTGCTCTTCAACAAATCCTTAAGGAATTTGGCATACTTAGGCATATGCTGAAGAGCCTCAATAAACGGCATATTGATCTTCAACTGTTTGAACATATCAAGAAAGTGACCATACTCCTTAGCATGCTTTTGGTGAGCTAAGCGAGCAGGGTAAGGAAGTCGTGAATGATCAATCTAAGGACTCGGCCTAACCTCAACCGGTTTCTTCTCAACCGGGACCACTACGGGAGACTCACTGGTCGGTACTGTACTTGCTGGGACTGGCCTCATGTGCACCCCCAAGAGTCTCCATCTCAATCTCCTCATCCACCGGTTCCTCATCATCTACCTCAACCGGTGGCTCTACACTCACACCTCCTCGACCACTCCTAGTAGTCACTGCTTTCACATGAGCGTTTGGATTAGGCTGAGTGCTGCCCGAAAACTGGCCTTGGGGCCTCTCATCCAAACGCTTAGCAATATCACCAACAGATCTTTGAAGATCTAGAAAAGCATATTGTTGGTTTTTCAGAAGAATGTCATGCTCAGCAAGGGTTTTCTGAGTATTGGCATCCTTAGCAACCAACTGGGTCAGTAACTCCTCAATCTTACTCATGCTACCTCCAGAACTACCACCACTACTACTGCCCGCCCCCGGTGTATGACTCGGATGACTAACCGAAGAATGACCCTGCCCCTGGTTATTAGATGACCCAGATTGGAAACCAGGGGATGACCGGAAGAGCGCCAATTAAAATTCAGGTGGTTCCTCCAATTCTGATTTGTAGGAATTATTGAAAGGGTTCGTGTTACCCCTACCTTGACCCCCAAATAGTCAACCTGCTCCTGGTTGACCACCAAACACTCAGATGTGGCATGGCCACCCCTACAAATCTCACACCTATCCACCTTCATCTTCAACTCCTTCACATCCCTCGACAAGGCCTCAAGAGCAGCTGCCACACTAGAATCCACATTAACGTGGTGAACTCCTCTCGTGGAAGAGGAGGAACTAGAAATAGGATTTGAATTCCTATTAGCAGACCTCTGCTTATACTCAGCCTGAGCAAAGCTTTCAAACATATCAGTACACTCAGCAACATCCCTCTTTCCCATAAGATGACCACCCGCAGAAGTGTCAAAACGAGCCCGGGTCTCATAAGTTAGACCATTGTATAATTTCTCTACTAGGGCCCAGTCAGAGAGACTATGCTAAGAGCATCTGCTAAGCAAATTCTGGAATCTCTCCCAAGCAAGGTAGTATGGCTCATCGGGTGCCATACGAAAAGAGTGGATCTCATCACGAAGGCGAGCTGCCTTGGCAGGTGGAAAGTACTTCTTAAGGAATGCATCCCTAAGACTGCCCCAAGTAGTGAAAAATCCAGGTGCATGCGAATCGAGCCAAGTGACAGCTCTACCCGCAAGAGAAAATGGAAATAGCTGCAAGAGAATGGCATTTTCAGTGGCACCTTGAAGATTGAAGGTACCACAGATGCGAGTGAGGCGAGCTATGTGTGCTGGAGCATCCTCATCATCCCGACCATTAAACTGAGAGTTATTAATGGTTGTCATGATATACGAGGGAATCTGCCACGAATTTTCATTCGTGATATTTGGCACAGTGATGGGATTATTAAGTCCCGTGAAACCTGCAGTAGCCTGCTGGTGAACCGTGCGATGCTCAGCCATGGGTGGAATGAAGTGCAAATGAGGACTAGAATGAGAAGAAGAAGAAGAAGACGGTGGTGTGTGCTCAGAAGAATCAGCAGAGATGGGTGTAGAAGCACTTACCTCGCTCGTAGAACCCTCAGAAAAGTCCCGGGAATCGCTCCTTGAAGGCAAAGAAAGCTCAGGTGGCAGTCCGTGTGAATGTAGGTGTGGCATACACTACCAAACCGGCAAACGAAATAAAAATGAATCAGAAAGAAATAAAACAAAACAAAATAAAGCTAAAATAAAAAAACAAATATGCACAGATAAGAAACAAGAACTAAACTGCACAATCGACTAAGAAGTCCCCGGCAACGGCGCCAAAAACTTGATGTGTGCAAAGTAGTTTAATTAAAACTAATAAAAATCACAACTAACCTAGACACTAAGTAATACTCTAGACTTCCTAAACTAAACTACTAACAGGCAAGTGAACCTATCAAAAGCAGTACAGAAAAAGCAAGTCCGGATATCGAACCCACAGAATCGTATAGAAAGTGAAAAATAAACTCAAGGACTTATCTATACAAAAGACTTAAATTAAATTAATTGTTTAAAAAGGGGGTTTTTGTAAATAACTAATTAAACTGAAATTAGTAAACTTATGAAAACCAAATTAAGACTCAAATGGGAAAACACAACTAAAACTCACTAATGATGAAATGACTACCTAGGGTTTACTTTATACATGTCTAATGTGTTTAGATTGATTATGAAACTTGTTGTGGAACCGGGATCTTTGAATATTAGCTTATCAACAAATTAGAGATTCTTTAAACATTTTTAAAGAATTCAACTAAAATGTCTACAAGTATCTTAAACACCGGTTTAGGTTAATTACTTTCACAAGTTAACCAACCCATCAATGGTATATCCTAAAGACCATCCACCTCACAGAAATGAAACTCTCAATGCATGAAATACACGGGATAAAACAAGAAATTCATCTTGGATTTAGCATACAAGACTATGTTCAATTTACCTAATCTTAATCTTTTCACAAAGACTTTAACTAGTTCTTAAACATGCAAGATACACTAACAAACCCTCACCTCACGGCTATTGAATTTGATTAAACATTTAATTCATTTGTGACCTAATTATTGTTCCTATCAATTACTACGTCTAGTAATACATCCACAAATCATAAACACCAAGTAAATGACCTAGCACATGCCTATTACACAAAAGACATTCGCCAAAGCATACGAGGAAACAATAATTCAAATCACAAACATCAAAAACATTCATACACATCCAAGAATTCAAACCAATTCATTAAACCATTGAAAAATCCAAACTTGTTCCACAATCAATCGTAATTGACATCAAACATACATATTCGTAAAACCCTAGGTAGTCTAGAATGTTTAGCCACAAATCATACTAGATAAACAGTAATAAATAATGTCAAAACACATCCCAAACATCAGTTAAACTAGAATAACAAGAAAGAAAGAAGAACTGATCACGTTACACCCTTCGGATCACTCGTCTAGGGCTTCCCGATGATCCAACTCGACTCCAATCTCGTATCCTTGCTTCTAGTTGCCTCCCAAGTCGTCTCTGATCGTCCAAAAATTGAATCCCCCGCCTCCAGCTGTTTCCAAATCCTTAAACTCGAATTTCTGGATTTTTAACCCTGTCGCGCTACGCGACAGGCTTCATGGAACCCTTCGCGCTACGCGACACTACCCACTACCCGACAATTAGTCGGGTCAAACCCGCAATCATTAAAAAGGGTAAAGATGTCTTTTCCACCCGTCGCGCTACTGATGACTTACTCCAACTTTCCTTTCTTCCTCTTCCCAGTGGTTTAAAGTGAATTCTACTTCTTGGGTTAAAGAAGCAATCAGCAGCAAAATGGTTTGTTTCACCACACATCAGGCACACAGTCTGATCATTTAGTGATCTTTGAGACTTTTCTCTCTTGAATATCTCTGAACTGTAGTTCACAGAACATGATTGTTTGGAGGTTCCGACCGGCTTGTTGGTTGGATGGTTTACCTGAATCCCTGAAACACTAGCTTTTCTATCCTTTGATCTAGCCCTTTTTGACTTGTCAGATGGACAAGTAACATAATCATCTGAAGATGTACTTCCAGTTTGAACATACTGAGCTTTTACAAAAGATGATTTGTTTTTCTTGGGTTTCTTTTGTATAGAAATTGATTTTAACTTTTCAAAATTTTTAGAAATGTCATCTTCAGATGTATGAGATGATTGAGTTGGGCTAGATTCAGGCAAATCATTTTCTTGTTGAATCTTGTGCATATCCAAAATTTCATCATACACAAGTTTAACTTCTAGTCTACACCGAACCTCCACCATCGGGGTATACACAGATGGGGTTCCATTTTGTTATAACCCAAACCAGTCCCTCTTTTCTTTACTAACTCAGCTGTGTTACTCATTTTAAAAAGCTTTTCATTCTTTTCACCCAGACTCAAAAATTGGTCTCTGTAAGACTCAGCCAATACAAGCTCTATCTTGGCAGTTGTTAGACGTTCCAAAAGATTGTTAATTTGACACTGTTTGTTAGCATCTTCATGCTTTAAGCTAGAAATGGTCTTTTCCATTCAACAATTTTTTCTTTATAATTTCTTTCAGATTCAAAGAAATTAGCCTTGACAACTTGTAATGACTCGAGTTCATTACAGACTTGGACATTAAATCTTTTATAAGCATTTAACTTTTCTAAACATTCAGGTGTTCACATATCTTCTGTTACCTTGAATGTAGAGGTTGAATCATTTACCATCAAGGCACTGTTGGAGATAGAACCATCATCAGCTTGGAAGCTCCAATCTGAAAAATCATGTTGTTCTGCAACATTGGCACTATTTGAGGAGCTTGATGGTCTTTGGTGTGGCTGTCCAGATGTTGAAGGCTGAGAGTTTGGAGACTAACACTCTCTGGCAAAGTGCCCCAATTGTTGACAGTTGAAGCATTTTAACTTGGACTTGTCTAGACCAAATCCAGTCTTCATATTGTGCTACTTAAACTATCTACCAGTTCTTTGGTAGAACTTCTTTGCTCTATAGGAGATCATGGCCATATAATAATTTATGTCCATCTCCTCAAGATCATCAGCAGGAATTCCATCTATATCTTCTTGGCACAGATGGAAGTAGTTGGTCTCTTCAGCCATAAAAGCTCCTTGGCTTGAAGTGAGCAGTAGGGTTGTGTTGGTGAATGAGTTTGAATGTCAAGTTGATGGAGTGGGGGTTTCAGGAAAAGTGACGATGGTTGAGTGGTAGATGGGTTGGTAATTTTGGTAAGGTGGATTTTGGATGGGTGCATATAGGGCTGCTGAACCAGAAGGTACAGAGGAAGGTTTAGGTTCCTGTGCGTCAATTTCCATTTGGTATGCACTGAGTATACCAATAGTTCCCAAAGCTTCAGGGTTCTCAGATTCTCTGTTCTCCGAATGGCAACAGAGTAAATGTTCCACGCTTGTGGAAGTGATCTGAGTAACTTTCTGATCACATCTTGGTTCTCCATCTTTACACCTGCAACCATTAACTCATCAACCAACTGGACATACCTCAGATATTGAGAAGTCATCTTCTCATTGTTTTCTTGACAGAAGTTCTCGAACTTCTGTTTCAGCATGTCCTTTTTGTTTTCCTTGACGTCTTTAGATCCTTCATACATCTGCTGTAGAGAGTTCCACAGCTCCTGAGCAGATTTTCATTTCTTAAATGCGTGTATGATTGAGTTGGGAATCGCCATCTGGATGAGCCAAAAATCCACCTCCATTCTCTTGTATTCTTCATCAGAATAAAGAGCCGGGTCTTTCGGTACAGCTGCTCCACCGGTGCCTGCAGCAGCAATAGTTGGGATGAAAGGTCCTTCCAGAACAGACTTCCAAAGTTTGAAGTCTTGGTTCCAGATAAAACCCTCCATCCTGACCTTCCATGTGTCATAATCGTCAGGAGTAAACATGGGTGGTTTATTGAGAGTACCATTCTCAGTGTCATGCTTGCTGATGGTGGTTGTAACATCAGTGCCGGAACCGTCACCGGAACAGTGATCTCTACAGTACATGAACAGTAAATCAGGTACGTATTTCAGGTAACAATTGTATATCATTTTCATTTCATGTTATCAAATCACAGTTCAGATTCAATTCAGAAAACAAAGTTCAGAACAATGGTTCTTGAGTCAGATAATTCTTTGACAATATAGAACCATCATGTGATTACTTGTTTAGGAATTATTATGTATAAACGTATGTGAGACTTAAAAGAACGAAACACACAAATATCGTTAAGTGAGTGCTAAATTGACGGGATATTCGTATAGGTGACGATCTGTACGAATAAATCTGAAAGTTTAACGTTCTGAATGATATTCTATAATTAGAAAACAAGATTGAAAAGTATAGTTATCGCCGTGTTCGTACGGGTGGCGATTCGAACGAATACGCGCGACGACCGTACATTTCGATTTAAACAATAAATTAATATTTTTTTTTAAAATGAATAAAAGATATTAGTTAATTTATTAGGAATCACAACCTAGAATAATTAAGTGAATTCTAATTTTACAAACCGCGTCACTTCGTCGCGAAAACTACGCGAACCGGTATTTTACGCGAAACCGAACGAGACCAAACGACCGGGTATTGTTACCACATTTAATGTGGCATTAAATGTGACAACCAACCCATTCCACCCTCTCTCTTTCCCCATTCACGTTCTACACCCTTCTCTCTCTAAAGAATTGTTCTCCACCTTCTCTCTAGAATATTTCATTCGTTTCAAGCCGGATTCGATCAAATTTGGTGTCATTACGATCCCCTCATCTTGAAGATTTCAGAAGTACAAGCATTGTGAACATTCATCCACGAAATCTAAGGTAAATATCTAATTTAAATTCGGTTTGATAGGGTTTTCACGAGCTCATGTAAGTTTTGCTATGATAATCGATAATATACACTTGAAACACTTAGATGGGAGTATATTGCACGTTAGGCAAACTTAGGAATGAGTTGGAACAGGTTGAACTCGATGGGAGAGGCGCTGATACAGGTTCGTGGATGGGAATGAGCTGCCGAACCTGTTAGAAGCAAGAAGGAGGCGGCCGAACCTATTAGGAACCTTAGCCGAACCCTCTCTCTGCAACGAACCTGTGACCACGCCTGCACCGAACCTGAGCAACCCTGCAGCCGAACCTGTTGTCTCAACTAACATGTCAGACGAACCAACCAGCGAAACGAACCTTGCATGGCCGAACTATGACCATGCAAACTCACGAACCCTATACCTTCCAGCCGAACCATCCAAGCTGGCCGAACCCTCATCTAGTTGGAACGAACCTTCTTAGATGCGAACCTAGGGAACACTTGGCTGAACCAGGCTCATTCAACCGAACCCTTAGGGGAACAAGCTCTAGGACTCAAGAACCTTTGTGTGACGAACCTTTAACCCCTGAACCTTGGAGGCCGAACTTCGGATCATGCGAACCATGGGACGAACCATAGGACTTGTGAGTTAGCCTGGCCGAACCTTGAAGGTTCGTGGGAGGGGTTGATGTAGCCAAACCCTATCTGAAACCATAGGTTCGCTGATAGGGGATTTGTGGGATTAGGTTTTTGACAAAATAAGAGGATTATAAGGAATATACATGCATGGGATACACCATGTGTGTGCATGGGAATGTTTAAAAGGGTTAAACTTCATGCAAACTTGATTAAAACAAACTAAGTCATTTTGGTCAAACAACAAAGTCTCTAAAGTTGGGGTGTTGGTGTAGTTATTTACATTAATTTAAGAAAAATATCATTATGAATGGTCAATTTAAATGAATTGATTTGGTAGTATAAGGTCATCATGTATGGTCATAATCCCTACTTAAAAATATTAATGTTGTAATAAAGGGGATCAAATGGAAAGACAAATTCATTATATGGGGCCTAAGTGGGCCCAATGGGCTAATCAAAGCCCATCCGATGTCAAAAACAATTTGAATAAAGTTATGATATTTTAATTAAAAGAAATGAATTATAGATCTTGTAAAATTAAAGTAAATGATGTTCCAAAGTATGCTACATTTTAATGTAATCTAATTATAAATGTTTTGATTTAAGTTTTGTTATGATTTAATTGTTTGGGAATTTTGATAAAATAGACAATATAATTGTCTGGAATTATTTTAAAAACAAAGGAAACTCTGCCGAAATTTTTAAATATAAAAGCAAGTTCTTATAACTAACCATGAGATTTGGGATCATAAGGAGGGTAATTAAGATAGGTTAGATTCTAGATACACTTAGTACTAAGACACTTAGTTGCACACACAACAAAACTCAAAGTCTTAGGCACAACGACTACTACGCGTACGTATTATATTCGAATTCTATTAAAATAACTCAGGAACTGAAGAAATCTAGCTACAAACAAGAGCACTCATTTTGTGTTAGATCAATTACATAGCAGCACAGGTAAGTTCATTGCCCCCTTTCTAACATTTTTGTTTTTAAAACGCGGGGCTGAGAAGCATGTGTAAACTGTTTATTAAATTGTTTACTTAAATGCTTTTAATTTTATATGCTTACATATATAAATGTTCTCCTAGATTATGTCTAGGAAGGTTTTATGCAGGTTTACCAACTGATTTATTTATAAATTAAGTGAATAATCGGGTTAAGCTAAAACGTTTCAAACAGATCAAAACATTTCAAAAGAATCAAATCAAACATTTTGACAAAACAAGCGTTGGAGTTCAATGAATCAAATCAAACATTTTGACAAAACAAGTGTGGGAGTTCAATGAATCAAATCAAACATTTTGACAAAACAAGTGTGGGAGTTCAATGAATCAAATCAAACATTTTGACGAAGCAAGTGTGGGACTTCAACGAATCAAACGAAACAATCTTTGCAAAGACAATATTCAATGTTCTACAAATCAAGTGTTTGTTGAACAATGAATCAAGTGTACATTTGATCAATGAATCTAGTATTCTACGATCAACGAATCAAGTACATCTTGTAACAGAATCAGACGAATCAATAAATCATTTTCAAGGGAATGCCTGGAAAATATCAGAGATAACATATGCCAAAACAGACGAAACAAAAAACCCTACATTTCAAGAAGTCCTAGCTAGACCGTTTGATTTGTAGGTCATATGTTTGAGGATATTTACAGATTCCCTGACTACTAAGTACCTAGATTGACAGACTAGTCTACTCGAGTATGACCAAAGGCCCCAATCATTAGGACTTAGATTTTATTAAATGTTTATTTATTTATTTACTTAAACATTTATAACTGTTTATACAATTACTGTGGTTGATCATATTGTGTGATGAACTTATGAAATCAATATGGATTTCAAATGATTGTAATTACAGGGACAACAGTCAGAAGAACTTATGGGTCGTGTTAAGGGTAAAAATGCTTAATTATCATTAACAGCAATGTCATATGCATATTAGTATGTGGTGGGATGTTGGCTAGGGCTTGTCCCTTACATATGCCCTATATATAAGCATACCGATGTGGATATTACATGGGGGTGTTAATGAGGTTAGGGTCTTTACCAAAGGAGGTTTTCAAATCATTTTCAATTACTAAAACTATATGAACTCACCAACCATGTGTTGACTTGATCTTTTTGCATGACTTCTCAGGAGACGAACATGTTAATTAAGAAGTCATTTCTTTTGGACTAGGACTTCAGATAGAAGACTTAGTATTTTGGACCTGCATACTTTTGAAGACATCATTATACAATTTATTTTGTGTATCTTGTGTAAATACAAGATAGTTATTTTATGATGTTTACAATAGATTTACATTGTTAAATTATAAACGATACTGATGTAATTTAACTTTGTAATTCTATTATCTTAGCATTTCTCATTTATATCATGTGCAATGTAAACAATCTGATCACTTCCGACTATCACTCACGATATCGCGCCCCGGGAACCTTCCGCCCGACGGGGACTCCGATCCTACCCCGCCGGCTCGGGGTGTGACAGATTGGTATCAGAGCCATGGTTATAGAGAAATATAGGTCACTTATTTAAACGGTTTGGCCTAGACTATAACCTAGGGACCCTGCATATAGAGAAAACAGGACTTAGGAGTTTCTTGCATACTACCTTCTATATTTGATCATTGCACAAACCAATAACTTTATTGGTTATGATCAGAATGCCGCCGAGAAGACAGCCTCCCTTGTTACCTCTACCACCACAAGACTTGGCTCCACACTCCTCTACACCGTCGCCGAATGATCACCACCTCCTCCACCTCCTCCTCCCCCTCCTCTGTTGATGAACCAAGCATCTGGTTCGGGCACAACACCGATTCTGGATCCTGCTACTATAGCTCTGGTGACGTTACTGAGTAGCCAGATGACAAGTCAGATGAAAGAAGCTATACCGGAGAAGTTCCTTCGTCTTCGTAATGAAATCCTCAACACTGGCAACACATCAGGAGAAGCCAGTGGAAATACTGGAGATTCATCTCATTACTCCTACAAGTCCTTTGTAGGATGTAAACCACCCAGCTTTAGTGGGTCTGAAGGTGTCGTTGGATTAATCCAATGGATTGGGAAGATTGAGGCAACCTTGGATCTTTGCGGCTGCCCTGAACACCACAAGGTCCGTTACTCAGCTGGAACATTCAACAAAAGGGCTCTGACCTGGTGGAATGGTCAGATCAACGCCCGAGGAAGAGAGGAAGCTATGGCAATGCCATGGGAAGACTTCAAGACACTTCTGCGAACCAAATTCTGCCCCAAGAATGAGCTGCAGAAGTTGGAGGTTGAACTGTCCAACCATGTGATGAAGGGGGCTGATCACATGGGCTATACTACTCGCTACCACGAGCTAGTTGCTTTGGTGCCAGACATGGTACCAACTCTGGAGAAAAGAATAGACAGATATGTGGGTGGACTCCCCGCCTGCATTCAGGGCATGGTTGTTTCAGCCAACCCTACTACTGTTGAATGTGCAGTGAGATTGTCTGGGAAACTCACTGACCTCATGGTAGCCTCTGGAGTTCTAAAGAAGGAGGCTGAACCCAGTAAGAACAAAGCTGAGTCTTCTAAGAAACCCCACCACCATAAAAAGAAGAAACAGAAGACAATCAAGAACTACACAGTGGCCACACCCCTTCAACAAGTGGCAGCAGCACCACAGAACCCAAAGCGCAAACCTTACACTGGCACGTTTCCTCTGTGTGCCAAGTGTCAGTATCATCACCCTGCTGACACTCCCTGCAAGCAATGCACGTGATGTGGAAGAAAGGGCCATTGGGTCCAGTACTGTCGGATGAAACCTAACCAAGCAGTCAACAATGCTGCTTTGGCTCTCCCTCCACCCGCTAATCAGAACCATGGTGGGTGCTATAAGTGTGGCGAACAAGGCCACTTTGTGAAGAACTGCCCGAAGAAGGCACAACCAGCAGTTCAAGCACCCCGTGGACGAGCCTTTGCTATCGGAGCACCAGCCGCACGCCAGGACCCAAATGTGGTCACTGGTACGTTTCTCTTACATGACTTTTTTGCATCTGTTCTATTTGATACTGGTGCGGATCAGAGTTTTATCTCTACCGACTTTGCATGCCAACTAGATTCTATAGAGGAACAGTTAGACTCCCCTTACATTATAGAAGTAGCTAACGGGAAACAGATTACAGTCAGTACAGTTTATAGAAATAGCCCATTGACACTTAATGGTCATACATTCACCATCGATTTGATACCGATGGAGTTAGGCAGTTTTGATATCATTGTTGGAATGGATTGGCTTTCCTCAAATCGAGTGGAAGTCATTTGTTCTGAAAAGCTACTTCGTATTCCCATATTTAGTGTCCATAAGTATTATTTAATTTGTGCATTATCAATGTGTGTCGATTAAACCAAAATGTACAACTACTGTTGCAATTTCCTTAGTTTTCGTGTCATTTCTTCATCTATCAACTCAACACTATATAATGTTGATTTTAAGATGTCTAAGGAGCCGTTTGTAGCATCTGAATGATTAAGTGCTAAATGGTTGAGATGTCTGAATGGTTAAGAGGGTCTGAACCATTAAGTGTTGAACCAGTTAAGACTGTTTGGTTGAACATTTAAATGAATATTCAGACATAATTTTTTTAAGTGAAACAAACGGTCTGAATCTGAACCATTCAATTCAGACTCATTCAGATGCTATCAAACTGCCTATAAGCCTATAATACATGTTTATAGTGTTTAATCATACTTCAATTCTATTTGTTATATCTTGATTAAAGTCTGCGTCAATAATCAAAGGTTAAAGTCAGACTTGAAATTGCGACTAATATCACATGCCTGAATCAACATCACCTAAACTTCACTATATATAACGAACACACTAACTCATAAAAAACTGCTCATTTTGTTCAAGCTCTTATCCAAGTCCTAATTTAAATGTGCAAGCACCTCGATCTCAATATCCAATCCAATATGTTCCTTAAATCTAGTATGTGCAAAATCCTGTTGTTAAAACCTCACTAGCTTCCGTTGTATCCAATGTTGTTAAACCCGGACCGGACTGGCCGGTCGGACCGGGATTCGGCACATGGAACGGTCCGGTTCTACGTTCAAACCCGTTTTGGTGATAACCGGCCGGTTGAACCGGTGGCCGGTGGTCGGACCGGAAAACCGGTGGTCGGGCCGGTGTTCAAACCGGTTTTTTATTTTTTTTTACTTTTTTTTAATTTTTTTTAATTTTTTATATATATATATTTATAAAATGTATATAAAATCATCCGGTTCTTAAATCCGGTTTGACCGGTCCGACCTCTGACCGGTAAGGAGACCGGTTCGACGTCCGGTCCGGTTATGAAAACATTGGTTGTATCTCATCCACCTCAACATGCCGAAAGAATATTTCATTTAATGCTATATAGATTGGTGTAGTATCTTTTATGATTCATCACCTAATGGGCATGCCTAGGTCTCTCAAGTAAATGATTTTGACTAGAACAACCTTATATCAAGACTTGCTTATTTAAATAATTAATTTATTACATCAAATTTATGGATGTGAGAGATTAAAAAAAATTCAATAGTCTTCAGGGATGAAACGAGAAAGGTTAGCAAAAACTAATGTGACACCAATAAAGAGATAGGGTTAAGATAGAGTTGTAAAGAATCGAATGTTTAACGAACAATTTTTGAACTTTTTGAAGTTAAATTTGTTTAATAATTGAACAAATAGGAACAAGAAATATCGTTTATTTTATTAAATTAACGAAATGAACAAAGTGTGTTAGTGAACGTTCGACAATGTATTCATTTACGTTCAATTATTATGTATAATTTTTAATTATATTATTAAAATTTTGAATTTTAGTTTATCCTCATAACATTTAAACTCTAAATCTAATCATTTGATATTTGAAACTTTTTTAAAATCATACTAATTTGCAACTTAAATTTTTGAAGCCCAAGCTTAGGATAATTTTAATCATGATTATTATTTCTAATTATTGATTTATTTTAAGATAGCTAAATTTTTTATTATTATATCAAGCATTTAATATTATATTTATGTAAAATGATTTTGTCTAATGCTTGTTATTTAAATTGTTGATTTTTATTTTTTTCAATGATATATATGTATGTGTTCGTATAAAAGTTCAACTTAATTATCAACGAACATGAACAAAAATGTTCATTCGATTAATGCTTTTTAACGAGTTAGATATTAAACAAATGAATATAAATAAAAGCTCTATTGATTCATATGCAACCCTAGCACAAGGCGCTTTTTTTAATGAGGTTCGAGGTTTGTCAATCACTAATTGTTTTACATGGTAAATCAATAAACTCATGTTTTCCGCTTCTTAGGCTATGTGTTATGAGGCATGAGGAGGGCTTGACCACCCTCCATCACGCCTCCATCACCCATAAACACCATAACATATAGGGGCGTGACCACCAAGTGGTGGCAAGGCGTGAGGAGCTTCATGCCGTGAAGGAGAAGAAATGGGAGAAGAAAGAGGGAAAAAGGAGGAGGTGATGGGGGCTTGATGAGGGGGTGATGATAACACATGGCAATGCCCGAGGAAGAGAGGAAGCTATGGCAATGCCATGGGAAGACTTCAAGACACTGCTGCGAACCAAATTCTGCCCCAAGAATGAGCTGCAGAAGTTGGAGGTTGAACTGTCCAACCATGTGATGAAGGGGGCTGATCACATGGGCTATACTACTCGCTACCACGAGCTAGTTGCTTTGGTGCCAGACATGGTACCAACTCTGGAAAAAAGAATAGACAGATATGTGGGTGGACTCCCCGCCTGCATTCAGGGCATGGTTGTTTCAGCCAACCCTACTACTGTTGAATGTGCAGTGAGATTGTCTGGGAAACTCACTGACCTCATGGTAGCCTCTAGAGTTCTAAAGAAGGAGGCTGAACCCAGTAAGAACAAAACTGAGTCTTCTAAGAAACCCCACCACCATCAGAAGAAGAAACAGAAGACAATCAAGAACTACACAGTGGCCACACCCCTTCAACAAGTGGCAGCAACACCACAGAACCCAAACCGCAAAACTTACACTGGCAGGTTTCCTCTGTGTGCCAAGTGTCAGTATCATCACCCTGCTGACACTCCCTGCAAGCAATGCACGTGATGTGGAAGAAAGGGCCATTGGGTCCAGTACTGTCGGATGAAACCTAACCAAGCAGTCAACAATGCTGCTTTGGCTCTCCCTCCACCCGCTAATCAGAACCATGGTGGGTGCTATAGCTGTGGCGAACAAGGCCACTTTGTGAAGAACTGCCCGAAGAAGGCACAACCAGCAGTTCAAGCACCCCGTGGACGAGCCTGTGCTATCGGAGCACCAGCCGCACGCCAGGACCCAAATGTGGTCACTGGTACGTTTCTCTTACATGACTTTTATGCATCTGCTCTATTTGATACTGGTGCGTATCAGAGTTTTATCTCTACCGACTTTGCATGCCAACTAGATTTTATAGAGGAACAGTTAGACTCCCCTTACATTATAGAAGTAGCTAACGGGAAACAGATTACAGTGAGTACATTTTATAGAAATAGCCCATTGACACTTAATGGTCATACATTCACCATCGATTTGATACCGATGGAGTTAGGCAGTTTTGATATCATTGTTGGAATGGATTGGCTTTCCTCAAATCGAGTGAAGTCATTTGTTCTGAAAAGCTACTTCGTATTCCCATGCCGAGTGATCGCGTGTTGGAAGTTAAAGGGGATCAAGCGAAACGAAATGTCAAAATCATTTCGTGTATAAAAGCGCGTAAGTGTTTACAGAAGCGGTGCGTTGCATTTTTGGCTCATGTGGTAGAAAAGGAGAAGGACAAGAAAAGGATTCAAGATGTACCTGTGGTGAAAGAATATCCTGAAGTATTTCCTGAAGACCTACCAGGCTTGCCACCTGTGAGTCCGGTAGAGTTTCGTATTGACTTAATTCCTGGAGCAACCCCAGTTGCTAAATCTCCCTACAGGTTAGCACCTTCGGAGATGCAGGAATTGTCTAATCAATTGCAGGAGTTACTTGATAAGGGTTTCATCAGACCGAGCTACTCACCTTGGGGAGCTCCGGTTTTGTTCGTGAAAAAGAAAGACGAATCGTTCAGAATGTGCATAGATTACAGAGAGCTGAACAAACTAACCATCAAGAATCGGTACCCATTGCCGAGGATTGATGATTTGTTTGACCAACTGCAAGGAGCTCAATATTTCTCAAAGATTGACTTGCGATCTGGATATCATCAGCTGAGAGTTCAAGATGAAGACATACCGAAAACGCCCTTTCGAACCAGGTACGGGCACTACGAGTTTATGGTAATGCCCTTCGGATTGTCAAATGCACCTGCGGTTTTCATGGACCTCATGAACCGAGTGTGCAAGCCGTACTTGGATCAGTTTGTCATTGTCTTTATTGATGACATACTGATTTTTTCCAAGACCAAAACAGAACATGAGCAACACCTTAAAAAGATCTTGGAGCTGTTGAAGAAAGAGCAACTCTATGCTAAATTCTCTAAGTGTGAATTCTGGCTAAGAGAAGTTCAATTTCTGGGTCACGTAGTCAACAGCGAGGGGATTCATGTAGATCCTGCCAAGATCGAGGCGATAAGGAATTGGGACACTCCGAAGACACCGACGGAGATACGGTCTTTTCTGGGATTGGCAGGTTATTATAGAAGGTTCATCTCGAATGTTTCTAAGATAGCTCTACCACTCACTAAGTTAACCCAGAAAAGTGAACCGTTTGTCTGGGAGCAGAAACAGGAAGATGCTTTCCAGACATTGAAACAGAAACTATGTGATGCTCCAATCCTATCTCTCCCAGAGGGCTGTGATGACTTTGTTGTGTACTGTGATGCTTCTCATCAGGGACTCGGTTGCGTGTTAATGCAACAGGACAAAGTTATAGCTTATGCATCAAGACAGTTAAAGGTTCATGAGAAGAACTACACTACTCATGATCTTGAACTAGGAGCAGTAATCTTCGTCTTGAAGATTTGGAGACATTACTTATATGGCACCAAGTGTACCATATTCACTGATCACAAGAGTCTGCAGCACATCTTTGATCAGAAGGAGCTCAACATGCGACAACGCCGTTGGGTTGAACTTCTGAACGACTATGATTGTGTAATTAAGTACCATCCGGGAAAGGCGAACGTCGTAGCTGATGCCTTGAGCCGGAAGGAACGGGTCAGACCCCTACGTGTTAGAGCAATGGGGATAACCGTGCAGACCAGTTTAAGTGACAAAATTATCCAAGCACAACAAGAAGCACTTGACCGAGGTAATTTGAAGAAGGAACTTGATTGTGGAGCAGAGAAACAGTTCGACACGAAGGCTGATGGAATGATCTATTACCGGGAACGTATATGGATCCCCGCGGTAGACGAATTAAGAAGACTGATCTTCGATGAAGCACACAAGACTAAATACTCCGTTCACCCAGGCGCTGATAAAATGTACCAAGACTTGCGTGGATTTTATTGGTGGCCGGGGATGAAGAAAGACATAGTCGAGTATGTCGGTCAGTGTCTGACGTGTGCAAAGGTAAAGGCGGAACACCAAAGACCGTCTGGTCTACTGGAACAGCCTGAGATTCCACTCTGGAAGTGGGAACAGATAGCTATGGATTTCATTACCAAGCTACCCCGTACTTCCAATGGTCATGATACAATTTGGGTGATCATTGATCGTTTAACCAAATCTGCTCACTTCTTGCCTATGCGTGACACCTTCACGATGGATAAGCTGGCAAGATTATACATCAATGAGATAGTGGTGCGCCACGGTGTGCCATTGTCTATTATTTCCGATCGAGACAGCTGATTCACATCAAGGTTCTGGCAATCACTGCAGAAATCTCTAGGGATAGTTAAATCTGAGTACAGCTTACCACCCACAAACGGATGGCCAAAGCGAACGTACTATCCAAACCCTAGAGGACATGTTAAGAACCTGTGTGTTGGATTTCGGTGGGAATTGAGACTCCCATTTGCCACTGATCGAGTTCTCCTACAATAATAGTTATCACAGTAGTATCGGATGTGCACCATTTGAGGCTCTTTATGGTCGGAAATGTCGATCACCGATCTGCTGGACTGAAGTTGGAGACAATCAAATAACTGGACCAGAACTTATTCAGGAAACCACTGACAAGATAGCTCAGATTCAAAGAAGACTACAAGCTACAAGGAGCAGACAAAAGAGCTACGCTGACAAACGGCGCAAGCCGTTGGAATTCCAAGTGGGAGACCGGGTAATGTTGAAGGTGTCCCCATGGAAAGGCGTTGTACGCTTTGGAACGAAAGGCAAACTAGCACCACGATACATGAGGCCGTTTGAGATTATCGAGCGTATTGGTCCTGTGGCGTATAGACTGAGATTACCTGATGAACTCAGTGGTGTGCATGATGTGTTTCACGTCTCTAACTTAAAGAAATGCCTTGCTGACGAATCTCTCGTCATTCCAATCGAAGAGATTCAAGTCAATGAACAGTTACATTTCATTGAAGAACCTTTGGAGATTATGGATCGCAAGGTTAAACAACTGAGGCGGAGCCGTATTCCGATTATAAAGGTTCGATGGAATTCAAGACGTGGACCCGAATTTACTTGGGAACGCGAGGATCAGATGAAGTTAAAGTACCCTCAGCTGTTTGAAGAGGAAGCTGTACCCGATAACAACTCTTAAATTTCGTGACGAAATTTCTCTAACAAGGGGAGACTGTAACATCAGTGCCGGAACCGTCACCGGAACAGTGATCTCTACAGTACATGAACAGTAAATCAGGTACGTATTTTAGTTAACAATTGTATATCATTTTCATTTCATGTTATCAAATCACAGTTCAGATTCAATTCAGAAAACAAAGTTCAGAACAATGGTTCTTGAGTCAGATAATTCTTTGACAATACAGAACCATCATGTGATTACTTGTTTAGGAATTATTATGTATAAACGTATGTGAGACATAAAAGAACAAAACACACAAATATCGTTACGTGAGTGCTAAATTGACGGGATATTCGTATAGGTGACGATCTGTACGAATAAATCTGAAAGTTTAACGTTCTGAATGATATTCTATAATTAGAAAACAAGATTGAAAAGTATAGTTATCGCCGTGTTCGTACGGGTGACGATTCGAACGAATACGCGCGACGACCGTACATTTCGATTTAAACAATAAATTAATATTTTTTTTAAAATGAATAAAAGATATTAGTTAATTTATTAGGAATCACAACCTAGAATAATTAAGTGAATTCTAATTTTACAAACCGCGTCACTTCGTCGCGAAAACTACGCGAACCGGTATTTTACGCGAAACCGAACGAGACCAAACGACCGGGTATTGTTACCACATTTAATGTGGCATTAAATGTGACAACCAACCCATTCCACCCTCTCTCTTTCCCCATTCACGTTCTACACCCTTCTCTCTCTAAAGAATTGTTCTCCACCTTCTCTCTAGAATATTTCATTCGTTTCAAGCCGGATTCGATCAAATTTGGTGTCATTACGATCCCCTCATCTTGAAGATTTCATAAGTACAAGCATTGTGAACATTCATCCACGAAATCTAAGGTAAATATCTAATTTAAATTCGGTTTGATAGGGTTTTCACGAGCTCATCTAAGTTTTGCTATGATAATCGATAATATACACTTGAAACACTTAGATGGGAGTGTATTGCACGTTAGGCAAACTTAGGAATGAGTTGGAACAGGTTGAACTCGATGGGAGAGGCGCTGATACAGGTTCGTGGATGGGAATGAGCTGCCGAACCTGTTAAAAGCAAGAAGGAGGCGGCCGAACCTATTTAGGAACCCTAGCCGAACCCTCTCTCTGCAACGAACCTGTGACCACGCCTGCACCGAACCTGAGCAACCCTGCAGCCGAACCTGTTGTCTCAACTAACATGTTAGACGAACCAACCAGCGAAACGAACCTTGCATGGCCGAACTATGACCATGCAAACTCACGAACCCTATACCTTCCAGCCGAACCATCCAAGCTGGCCGAACCCTCATCTAGTTGGAACGAACCTTCTTAGATGCGAACCTAGGGAACACTTGTCCGAACCAGGCTCATTCAACCGAACCCTTAGGTGAACAAACTCTAGGACTCAAGAACCTTTGTGTGACGAACCTTTAACCCCTGAACCTTGGAGGCCGAACTTCGGATCATGCGAACCATGGGACGAACCATAGGACTTGTGAGTTAGCCTGGCCGAACCTTGAAGGTTCGTGGGAGGGGTTGATGTAGCCGAACCCTATCTGAAACCATAGGTTCGCTGATAGGGGATTTGTGGGATTAGGTTTTTGACAAAATAAGAGGATTATAAGGAATATACATGCATGGGATACACCATGTGTGTGCATGGGAATGTTTAAAAGGGTTAAACTTCATGCAAACTTGATTAAAACAAGCTAAGTCACTTTGGTCAAACAACAAAGTCTCTAAAGTTGGGGTGTTGGTGTAGTTATTTATATTAATTTAAGAAAAATATCATTATGAATGGTCAATTTAAATGAATTGATTTGGTAGTATAAGGTCATCATGTATGGTCATAATCCCTACTTAAAAATATTAATGTTGTAACAAAGGGGATCAAATGGAAAGACAAATTCATTATATGGGGCCTAAGTGGGCCCAATGGGCTAATCAAAGCCCATCCGATGTCAAAAACAATTTGAATAAAGTTATGATATTTTAATTAAAAGAAATGAATTATAGATCTTGTAAAATTAAAGTAAATGATGTTCCAAAGTATGCTACATTTTAATGTAATCTAATTATAAATGTTTTGATTTAAGTTTTGTTATGATTTAATTGTTTGGGAATTTTGATAAAATAGACAATATAATTGTCTGGAATTATTTTAAAAACAAAGGAAACTCTGCCGAAATTTTTAAATATAAAAGCAAGTTCTTATAACTAACCATGAGATTTGGGATCATAAGGAGGGTAATTAAGATAGGTTAGATTCTAGATACACTTAGTACTAAGACACTTAGTTGCACACACAACAAAACTCAAAGTCTTAGGCACAACGACTACTACGCGTACTTATTATATTCGAATTCTATTAAAATAGCTCAGGAACTGAAGAAATCTAGCTACAAACAAGAGCACTCATTTTGTGTTAGATCAATTACATAGCAGCACAGGTGAGTTCATTGCCCCCTTTCTAACATTTTTGTTTTTAAAACGCGGGGCTGAGAAGCATGCGTAAACTGTTTATTAAATTGTTTACTTAAATGCTTTTAATTTTATATGCTTACATATATAAATGTTATCCTAGATTATGTCTAGGAAGGTTTTATGCAGGTTTACTAACTGATTTATTTATAAATTAAGTGAATAATCGGGTTAAGCTAAACGTTTCAAACAGATCAAAACATTTCAAAAGAATCAAATCAAACATTTTGACAAAACAAGCGTTTGAGTGCAATGAATCAAATCAAACATTTTGACAAAACAAGTGTGGGAGTTCAATGAATCAAATCAAACATTTTGTCAAAACAAGTGTGGGAGTTCAATGAATCAAATCAAACATTTTGACGAAGCAAGTGTGGGACTTCAACGAATCAAACGAAACAATCTTTGCAAAGACAATATTCAATGTTCTACAAATCAAGTGTTTGTTGAACAATGAATCAAGTGTACATTTGATCAATGAATCTAGTATTCTACGATCAACGAATCAAGTACATCTTGTAACAGAATCAGACGAATCAATAAATCATTTTCAAGGGAAAGCCTGGAAAATATCAGAGATAACATATGCCAAAACAGACGAAACAAAAACCCTATATTTCAAGAAGTCCTAGCTAGACCGTTTGATTTGTAGGTCATATGTTTGAGGATATTTACAGATTCCCTAACTACTAAGTACCTAGATTGACAGACTAGTCTACTCGAGTATGACCAAAGGCCCCAATCATTAGGACTTAGATTTTATTAAATGTTTATTTATTTATTTACTTAAACATTTATAACTGTTTATACAATTACTGTGGTTGATCATATTGTGTGATGAACTTATGAAATCAATATGGATTTCAAATGATTGTAATTACAGGGACAACAGTCAGAAGAACTTATGGGTCGTGTTAAGGGTAAAAATGCTTAATTATCATTAACAGCAATGTCATATGCATATTAGTATGTGGTGGGATGTTGGCTAGGGCTTGTCCCTTACATATGCCCTATATATAAGCATACCGATGTGGATATTACATGGGGGTGTTAATGAGGTTAGGGACTTTACCAAAGGAGGTTTTCAAATCATTTTCAATTACTAAAACTATATGAACTCACCAACCATGTGTTGACTTGATCTTTTTGCATGACTTCTCAGGAGACGAACAGGTTAATTAAGAAGTCATTTCTTTTGGACTAGGACTTCAGATAGAAGACTTAGTATTTTGGACCTGCATACTTTTGAAGACATCATTATACAATTTATTTTGTGTATCTTGTGTAAATACAAGATAGTTATTTTATGATGTTTACAATAGATTTACATTGTTAAATTATAAACGATACTGATGTAATTTAACTTTGTAATTCTATTATCTTAGCATTTCTCATTTATATCATGTGCAATGTAAACAATCTGATCACTTCCGACTATCACTCACGATATCGCGCCCCGGGAACCTTCCGCCCGACGGGGACTCCGATCCTACCCCGCCGGCTCGGGGTGTGACAGATTGGTATCAGAGCCATGGTTATAGAGAAATATAGGTCACTTATTTAAACGGTTTGGCCTAGACTATAACCTAGGGACCCTGCATATAGAGAAAACCGGACTTAGGAGTTTCTTGCATACTACCTTCTATATTTGATCATTGCACAAACCAATAACTTTATTGGTTATGATCAGAATGCCGCCGAGAAGACAGCCTCCCTTGTTACCTCTACCACCACAAGACTTGGCTCCACATTCCTCTACACCGTCGCCGAATGATCACCACCTCCTCCACCTCCTCCTCCCCCTCCTCCGTTGATGAACCAAGTATCTGGTTCGGGCACAACACCGATTCTGGATCCTGCTACTATAGCTCTGGTGACGTTACTGAGTAGCCAGATGACAAGTCAGATGAAAGAAGTTATACCGGAGATGTTCCTTCGTCTTCGTAATGAAATCCTCAACACTGGCAACACATCAGGAGAAGCCAGTGGAAATACTGGAGATTCATCTCATTACTCCTACAAGTCCTTTGTAGGATGTAAACCACCCAGCTTTAGTGGGTCTGAAGGTGCCGTTGGATTAATCCAATGGATTGAGAAGATTGAGGCAACCTTGGATCTTTGCAGCTGCCCTGAACACCACAAGGGCCGTTACTCAACTGGAACATTCAATAAAAGGGCTCTGACCTGGTGGAATGGTCAGATCAACGCCCGAGGAAGAGAGGAAGCTATGGCAATGCCATGGGAAGACTTCAAGACACTGCTGCGAACCAAATTCTGCCCCAAGAATGAGCTGCAGAAGTTGGAGGTTGAACTGTCCAACCATGTGATGAAGGGGGCTGATCACATGGGCTATACTACTCGCTACCACGAGCTAGTTGCTTTGGTGCCAGACATGGTACCAACTCTGGAGAAAAGAATAGACAGATATGTGGGTGGACTCCCCGCCTGCATTCAGGGCATGGTTGTTGTCACACCCCCAATTTTCACCTAACGGAATCATTCCGTTTGGGAACGTGACAAACCAGGATCTCAGATCATTAGACATAGCGAAGACGTCTATATGAATTTCAAAACATACTTTGGTCTTAAAATATAACATCAGAGTTTATAAAAATTGCGGAAGCGTTTAAAACCAATAACAGTTGTAAAGTAAACATTACAAAACACAATACTTAAATGTTCAAATTCAAATATCCAAAATGTTTAAAAATGCATGAGACTCTATCTCCTAGTCCATGCCATCTTTAATGCGCGCCTTAGCGTCCTGAGAAAACATGCAAATCAAGTCAACACAAAGGTTGGTGCATAACACAGGTTTTAATCATTCATAATGTTCAAAACAACAGTTTGAATAACAAGATTGTAGATAACATAATCACACATGCACAGTCATGATAGCTAGTCATATAAACTATTTACATAAGTGTTCGACACCGAAGCTGACGGATTGCCATGCTATAGCATGTTTTCGCCTTGCCACTATTGTCTATCACAACAATAGTAATAATTGTGTTTGGTCAGTCAAACACCTGCGTAGATCCCATCTACTAGGTGAGGTTTGTCAAACCTAATAGATCTATTTCCAACTACCACGCTTTGCATTACAGCAAACTAAACGGTTCGAGGTGTGTAAGGACTTTCAAGTTGATATGTTTTCACATAATGTAAACAGCTAACTCATGCAAGTGATATGTATCTAAAAATAGTTTGTTGCACATGTTTTCTCCCCCAAAACAGTTTAAAATAAGAAAGGGGTCGTGTACGCACCTTTGATAATAGCAGAATGATCAAATACGTGTGAACCTGCGTAGAAATCCTCTAAGAATAATCTGTGGTTTAAACAATAACTTAAAGTTATTCGGAATGTCGTTTTGTGCTTGAAATAACATACGTGTCAACACACGTATGTTAAAGTGTTAAGAATGTGTATACGCAAATACGTGTGACTTTGAAATCGTTTAAATAAAATCATATTTGATTTTATTTAAATAATCGTAATTATACGCGATTTCGTTTTCGGGTTAAAATATGAATTTTATCATTCTAGAACATTCGTATTCTCGTTACGGTTCCAACGCAACTTGAACGGATCGAATCGGAGTTAGAACGAATAAGTTATGATAAAAATACTAAATTAGTATTAAAATCCAAAAAAAATGGTTTGGCCCGGACTCGAACCCGCGACCCTCAACTCCAACACACACGCATCTAACCATCTCGCCCGCTAGGGTATCGCATCAATCATTCGAAATTAAATTGTTTTAAACCTACATGGGTCGGTTTCCCTATGTTTTCTATAGCCGAAGCATGATTCTCTAAATTGGTCATGGATTCGAACCCGGTAATTCCTAAAACCATAGGGCTTTTGTCCTGTGGATCCAATCACATCTATAGGTTGTTTTAATTCGACCATTGATCAAAATAAACACCTCAATTAACTCCCAATTAAATCGGGTTCGAACAACTCAAATTCCCAAATCCATTGAACCAAATTCTAATATAACAGACCACGAATCCATGGGCTTTTCATCCTAAGACTAAACCGAACCCCTCAGTGTAATCTGATTTGATTTACAAACTTGATTAGATCGAAAATCCCAAAACGTTTTAGTCAAGAACCTTAAAAACTCGAAATCTAACAATTCGATATTAATTCATGAAATTGACACATGGTTTTCCATCTAAGGTGAATTTCGAACATGTCTGAAAGATTTAATTTAACTTCTATGATCGTTTGCTACCAGACCCCCAAATAGGTTTTGTCTAAGAACCCTAGAACTCAAGATTCATCAATTCGATGTTATTAACAGAAATTGATCTGGGATTAACCTTAATCGGCCCTCTCTGAAACTACCTACATACTTAAATTTTATTTTTAAACTCTTTAAGATCAAAACCCCCAAATCGTCTTTGATATGAGCCCTAGTTAATCGTTTTCCAACAAATCGATAATAAAAACTGAAATTATGATGTGTTTATCCTTAATCGGCCATATTAGAAGGAATAAGGATGATTTCTTACTTGATTTGATGACGAATTCAAGTAGATCGACTCACGGGTTGTTCTTCGGCCCACTCACGATCAAATCTTCTGCTCGATGCTTCTGATCTCGAATTCTAGTGTGTGAAATGTCCTAATGATGTCGATTTGGGTTTATATAACATCAATTTGGTGAATTGATCTCGCATTATACCACTTTGAATCCAACCGACTTCGGTTACTCATCCTAAGCCATTATTTCACTTAATTTCGACAATTATGAGATTACCAACGGTTGGTAATTGTTGTTCATCATCAATGTGTGATGATTGCATAATTAATTCGGTTAATTGTAACAGATTTAGACGAATTTCGAATTCCATAATCAAGTTGGCCGAATTTTTGACTTGTAGAAGTCAAAATTGATACTAAATTCAATTACAAGTTTAATCTCTAACATTTTAACACTTAAAAACTGATTTTTCTTAATTCTTAAATCCTATAGATCCTTCTGAGTCAACAACACATTATTTCGATTAACAAAGTTACATTAATAATCCCAATTTATCACTAATTGGGCCAATTAGAACATTGTTGGGCTAAATTAACCCAATTGAACTTTCTCAAATACAATTGGGCCTCATTGGGCCTTCCTTGGCCTTATTGGGCCTTCCCTTTGGCCTTACTGGGCCTCCTTTGGCCTTACTGGGCCACCCTTGGGCTTATTGGGCCTACTGTGGCTCTATTGGGCCTACATAGACTTCATTGGGCCTAATTGGTCTTGTTGGGCCTGTGATCTCACTGTTTTTCAGTTAGTGAAGTTAATCCAAAAAGTCGGATTGTCACATCATCCCCTTGTTGAAGGAATTTTCGTCTCGAAAATTAGTAAGTGTTAAGAGTAGTTAGGAAACTACTTACGAGTTTAAATCGTACGTGTTAGTGTGATTTGATCATTCTGTGTGCTCGTGTGTACTCACACACAAAGTCTAATGCTTGCAACATCACAACTCAAATGTGATCGTTCTATGTGACTGTTTGCGTGTACACTAGCTAGTTCACCTAACTGTGACTGTTTGTGTTTGATCATACTGTGTTGTGTAACCTCACACATAGTGAGTGTCTATAACTGTTTGTACTATGCAACCCCGCACATAGCAAAATGTATGCAACTAATCGTGTATGTACTACCATAACATGTAACATATGAAATGTAGCACATAAAATATATAGAATATAATGTAGCACAAATGTTTGTAACAAAATCAATTGAATAAATAAAATGTTTGTGCTTACAGTTTGAAATTTGCAGTGTTGATGTGTGAAAGCATCACGTCATCCCCTTGTTGAAGGAAATTTCGTCCCGAAATTTAACGTGCGCTCTCAGTGTTAGCAGTAGCTGTTTTGAATAGATGAGGATATTTCTTCATCATTTGGTCTTCCCGTTCCCATGTGAATTCAGGACCACGTCTTGAATTCCATCGAAATTTGACTATCGGAATCTTGCTTTGCTTCAGTTGTTTGACCTCCCGGTCCATGATTTCCGCCGGTTCTTCAATGAATCGTAACTGTTCATCTACTTGTATTTCTTCCAACGGTACAATCAATGTCTCGTCAGAAAGGCATTTCTTTAAGTTTGATACATGAAAGACATCATGAACTCCACTGAGTTCATCCGGTAGTTTGAGTTGGTACGCAACCGGACCAATCCTTTTCAGAATCTCAAACGGTCCTACGTAACGTGGACTAAGCTTCCCGCGCTTGCCGAATCGTATCACACCTTTCCAAGGTGATACCTTTAGAAGAACTCGGTCTCCTACTTGAAATTCCAATGGTTTACGACGCTTGTCAGCATAACTCTTTTGTCGATCCCGAGCCGCTGCCATACGGTTCCGGATTTGAACTATTTTCTCTGTCGTCTCGTGCACCAGTTCAGGACCTGTTATCTGACTGTCACCAATTTCAGCCCAGCAAACTGGTGAACGACATTTGCGACCATACAAAGCTTCAAACGGTGCTGCTTGAATGCTTGTATGATAACTATTGTTGTAAGAGAATTCCACTAACGGTAAATGATTCTCCCAGCTATCACCAAAGTCAATTACACAAGCTCGTAACATATCCTCGAGCGTTTGAATCGTTCGTTCACTTTGACCATCGGTCTGTGGATGATAAGCGGTACTCATATCCAGGCGAGTCCCCAATGACTTATGAAGAGATTTCCAAAAGTTGGAAGTAAATCGGGCATCCTGATCTGATATGATAGAGATTGGCACGCCATGCCGTGCTACTACTTCCTTGATGTAAATGCGAGTCAATTTCTCCATCTTGTCAGTTTCCTTGATTGCTAAGAAGTGTGCAGATTTCGTTAATCGATCGACAATTACCCATATCGTATCACAACCACTCGGTGTACGGGGTAACTTAGTAATGAAGTCCATCGAAATCTGTTCCCATTTCCACATCGGTATCTCTGGTTGTTGCAGTAAACCAGATGGCTTCTGATATTCAACTTTGACTTTCGAACAAGTCAAACATTTGCTAACGTACTTAGCAATGTCGGCTTTCATGTGAGGCCACCAATACAGTGCTTTCAAGTCATGGTACATCTTGTCTGATCCCGGATGGACTGAATATCTGGACTTGTGCGCTTCATCTATCACGAGTTCCCTTAAACCTCCATACAAAGGTATCCAAAGTCTATCAATGAAATAACGAATTCCGTCAGACTTGACATCCAACTGTGTTTCCATTCCTCGCAACGATTCCTGTACTAAGTTTTCCGTTTTCAAAGCCTCGATCTGAGCACTGTGTACCTTGTCAGGTAAGTCGGTATGTATCGTCATCATAAGTGCACGAACCCGTCTTGTTGAAGTTTCCTTTCTGCTTAAAGCATCGGCTACCACATTAGCCTTTCCCGGGTGATACTTAATCGCACACTCATAATCGTTCAACAACTCAACCCATCGTCGTTGCGTCATATTAAGCTCCTTCTGATCAAAGATATGTTGCAAACTCTTATGATCAGTATAAATAGTACACTTAGTTCCATACAAGTAATGCCTCCAAATCTTTAAAGAAAAAACCACTGCTCCTAACTCCAAGTCATGAATAGTGTAATTCTTTTCGTGCGTTCTTAGTTGTCTGGAAGCATAAGCGATCACTTTATCACGTTGCATCAACACACATCCCAAACCCTGTGCAGATGCATCACAATACACCACAAAGTCTTCCGTCCCTTCCGGTAAAGACAGAATCGGTGCGCTGCAAAGTTTCTGTTTCAATAACTGGAATGCAGTTTCCTGTTTATCCGTCCAGTTATACTTTGTTCCCTTATGCGTAAGAGCTGTAAGTGGTTGAGCGATCTTTGAGAAACCTTCAATGAATCGTCGATAATAACCCGCCAAACCAAGGAATTGTCGTACCTCGGTAGGGGTCTTTGGCGCTTCCCAATTCTTAATCGCTTCAATCTTCGCTGGATCAACATGTATGCCCTTTTCATTAACTATATGACCCAGAAATTGTACTTCTCGCATCCAGAAATCACATTTCGAGAATTTAGCGTACAATTGTTCTTGTTTCAATAGCTCTAGCAGTAATCGAAGATGTTCAGCGTGTTCCTCCTCAGACTGTGAATAAATGAGAATGTCATCGATGAAAACAATGACAAACTTATCAAGATAAGGTTTACAAACACGATTCATGAGATCCATGAATACAGCTGGAGCGTTTGTCAACCCAAATGGCATGACCAAGAACTCATAATGGCCATAGCGTGTCCTGAATGCTGTCTTCGGAATATCCTCCTCCTGGACTCTTAGTTGATGATAACCCGACCTGAGATCAATCTTCGAGTAGTAACTCGAACCTTGCAACTGATCGAACAGATCGTCAATTCTGGGTAACGGATACCGGTTCTTGATAGTAACCTTATTCAATTCCCGGTAATCGATACACATACGGAAAGTCCCGTCCTTCTTCTTTACAAACAAAACTGGAGCTCCACACGGTGAAAAACTAGGTCGTATGAAACCCTTATCCAACAACTCTTGCAATTGTGTGGATAACTCTTGCATCTCAGACGGTGCAAGACGATAAGGCGCCCTAGCTATCGGTGCTGCATCTGGTGTAAGATCGATTCGAAATTCCACCTGTCTGATAGGCGGTAATCCCGGCAAGTCTTCTGGAAACACCTCCGGAAATTCACAGACTACTGGTATTTCTTCAAGCTTCTTCTCAGCTACCGGCTTTTCAGTTATAAGTGTTATAACTGCTGTATGACCTTTCCGCAGACATTTGTGTGCTTTCATACAAGATATGAGACGCAGTGGCGTACTACTCTTCTCGCCTTGTACATATAATGTCTCTCCCTGCGGAAGAGGTATGCGAACAATCTTTTCATGGCATACGATTTCAGCCTGGTTCTTGGACAACCAGTCCATGCCAATAACTACATCAAAACTGCCTAAAGCAATAGGCATCAAATCAATCTCTAATGTTTGACCCATCAAATCAAGGATACATCCCTTATAAATGTTTTCTACTACAATTAACTTACCATCAGCTAATTCCACAGTGTATGGACTATCTAAGGCAGTGGGACTAACATTTAGCAACTTAGCAAGTGAACTAGATACAAAACTCCGGTCGGCACCAGTGTCAAATAACATAGAGGCATAGTGATTATTTAAGAGGAACGTACCCGTGACAATGTTGGGATCCTCCCACGCTTGACGTCCTCCAATCACAAACGCCCTGCCTCTAGCACCGTTGTTGTTGTTGTTATTGTTGTTGTTGTTGTTGGTGCCATTGCCATTACCGTTGCCATTTCCATTACCATTGCCATTATTGTCCCCGCCTTTCTTGAGTTGTGGGCAATCTTTCTTAAAATGCCCCATCTTGCCGCACTCGAAACAACCCTTCTGTGCGTTGTTCTGATTGTTATTCTGGTTATTATGGTTGTTCTGCAGCTCCCCGCGACAATCCTTAGCCGCATGCCCAATCTTGCCACACCTCTGGCACTTAGCTCTCTCACATTGGTTACCCGCATGATGATACCCACATCTGTTGCACTTGGGGTGTTTACCAATATAACCCCCCGATGATGATGATTGCTGACCACTGCTGGAATTATGATAGGACTTGTTTGAGTCCTGCTTCCTGTTTTGCTGATTTGATTGTTGGCTGTTACCCTTGTAGTTGTTACCTTCCCACTTTCTCTTATGATCTCCTACCTTGGTAGCAGATGTTCGTTTAGGCAGGGTTCCCTGTAACACTGCCTGATCAGTAAGCTGATGCGCTAGACGAACAGCTTGTTGGATGGTGGTGGGGTTTGCTGAAGTCACCAACCCCTGAATCTGAGGCACTAGTCCTCCAATGTACCTTTCAATCCACTTACTGGCTGGAGTAGCCATATGTGGTAGCAGTCTGGCCAACTCGTGTGACCTGGTTGTGTACTCTTCAATGTTTGACCCCTCCATCTTGAGGTGCCAATATTCCTCCTCCAACTTCTGCATTTCACTGCGAGGACAATACTCCTCTTGCAGTAAAGTTTTGAAGTTGTTCCATGTCAACGCATTAGCTTCTCCCAACCCCAGAGTCTGAACATTGGAGTTCCACCAAGTCAGTGCTGGACCCTCTAATGTTCCAGTAGCAAATTTCACCTTGCTTTCATCAGGGCAGTTGCACATTTCGAACACAGACTCTGCCTTTTCAATCCATCGGAGACGTCCTATGGCCCCCTCCGACCCTTTGAAGTTGTGTGGCTTACAGTCCAAGAACATCTTGAACGTGCATGCCTGCGGGTTAAGCAATCCCCCAGCTGGACCATGTGGTCCTGTGTTATGTGTCTGAGCATACTGTGCAATAGCCTCTGCGACTCTGTTGTTAATTAGCTCGTTGAGCTCAGCAACAGTCATCTGAACGTTTCCCTCAGCCATTAGTTTCCTATTTACAAGAAATGTTAGCGCGTAATCAAAACCCAATGTGACATGTGTAAGTAAAACAACAAATACAACATATAATATGAATCAACACAACTGTTGGAAATAAATAATAATTCTTCAATAGATAGAAATTTTCTTTGAGTACAATACTTTTGAAATCAAACATACTTTTCAAACTACTAATGTAGGAACACAACCCGTTCCTAATAAGTTTAAACAAAACAAGAAAGAAAAGAAAAGAAAATCAATCAATCGTCCTCAACAGTGGATTCAGGATCGGACTCAACAACTGGTGTTGGTTCCTCCTCCTCATCCTCATCCTGTTCCTCATTCTCAGAGGCCACTAAATCCTCCAAGGCTTCAACCCTGCCCGCCAAAATCTCCTCTCGGTTCTCTGACTCTTCTAGACGACCAATCAAATTGATCATCTCATCCCGCATATCATGAACCAAATGGGCAAGATTATCCTGCCTCTCAATAGCATCCCATAATTCCTGAGATCTCTGTGCTATCTTGTCTTCTGCTTCCTCCAAATCCTCACGTAATTTGGCGATCTCCTCAGCGTCCGTCCTTCGCCTCTTAGGCTCAGGAGCATCTAGTACCGGTGGTGAGTGTGTAGAAGGTCCCTCAGCAGGGATCTGCTGAGTGCCCTCCTCTGGCTCCTCTTCCGGATCCTCGTCCGGATCCTCGTCTGGATCCTCCTCTGGATCCACGTCTGGATCCTCCTCCGGGTCCTCGTCCGGATCCTCCTCCGGATCTGAGTCATCCTGCTCATATGGTGGAGGTGATGGAATAGGTGGTGGTGGTGATGATGGTGGTGCCGGAACTATCGGCTCCTCGTCCTCGGAATCATCAATAACAATATAAGGTACCGATGATGATGCCATGCCTGTTACATAATACCATATGTAAGTGCAATGCGTAAGCAAATCAATTACATAATGTCATATGTAATTTCTAAGCAGTATGTGTAAACATGTGTGTCTAATGTCTAACAGTCATAGTCTAGGCCTACAAATGCAAACCTAGTTCGCTATAACCAATGTCTCTGAAACCAATCTGTCACACCCCCAATTTTCACCTAACGGAATCATTCCGTTTGGGAACGTGACAAACCAGGATCTCAGATCATTAGACATAGCGAAGACCTCTATATGAATTTCAAAACATACTTTGGTCTTAAAATATAACATCAGAGTTTATAAAAATTGCGGAAGCGTTTAAAACCAATAACAGTTGTAAAGTAAACATTACAAAACACAATACTTATTCAAATTCAAATATCCAAAATGTTTAAAAATGCATGAGACTCTATCTCCTAGTCCATGCCATCTTTAATGCGCGCCTTAGCGTCCTGAGAAAACATGCAAATCAAGTCAACACAAAGGTTGGTGCATAACACAGGTTTTAATCATTCATAATGTTCAAAACAACAGTTTGAATAACAAGATTGTAGATAACATAATCACACATGCACAGTCATGATAGCTAGTCATATAAACTATTTACATAAGTGTTCGACACCGAAGCTGACGGATTGCCATGCTATAGCATGTTTTCGCCTTGCCACTATTGTCTATCACAACAATAGTAATAATTGTGTTTGGTCAGTCAAACACCTGCGTAGATCCCATCTACTAGGTGAGGTTTGTCAAACCTAATAGATCTATTTCCAACTACCACGCTTTGCATTACAGCAAACTAAACGGTTCGAGGTGTGTAAGGACTTTCAAGTTGATATGTTTTCACATAATGTAAACAGCTAACTCATGCAAGTGATATGTATCTAAAAATAGTTTGTTGCACATTTTTTCTCCCCCAAAACAGTTTAAAATAAGAAAGGGGTCGTGTACGCACCTTTGATAATAGCAGAATGATCAAATACGTGTGAACTTGCGTAGAAATCCTCTAAGAATAATCTGTGGTTTAAACAATAACTTAAAGTTATTCGGAATGTCGTTTTGTGCTTGAAATAACATACGTGTCAACACACGTATGTTAAAGTGTTAAGAATGTGTATACGCAAATACGTGTGACTTTGAAATCGTTTAAATAAAATCATATTTGATTTTATTTAAATAATCGTAATTATACGCGATTTCGTTTTCGGGTTAAAATATGAATTTTATCATTCTAGAACATTCGTATTCTCGTTACGGTTCCAACGCAACTTGAACGGATCGAATCGGAGTTAGAACGAATAAGTTATGATAAAAATACTAAATTAGTATTAAAATCCAAAAAAAATGGTTTGGCCCGGACTCGAACCCGCGACCCTCAACTCCAACACACACGCATCTAACCATCTCGCCTGCTAGGGTATCGCATCAATCATTCGAAATTAAATTGTTTTAAACCTACATGGGTCGGTTTCCCTATGTTTTCTATAGCCGAAGCATGATTCTCTAAATTGGTCATGGATTCGAACCCGGTAATTCCTAAAACCATAGGGCTTTTGTCCTGTGGATCCAATCACATCTATAGGTTGTTTTAATTCGACCATTGATCAAAATAAACACCTCAATTAACTCCCAATTAAATCGGGTTCGAACAACTCAAATTCCCAAATCCATTGAACCAAATTCTAATATAACAGACCACGAATCCATGGGCTTTTCATCCTAAGACTAAACCGAACCCCTCAGTGTAATCTGATTTGATTTACAAACTTGATTAGATCGAAAATCCCAAAACGTTTTAGTCAAGAACCTTAAAAACTCGAAATCTAACAATTCGATATTAATTCATGAAATTGACACATGGTTTTCCATCTAAGGTGAATTTCGAACATGTCTGAAAGATTTAATTTAACTTCTATGATCGTTTGCTACCAGACCCCCAAATAGGTTTTGTCTAAGAACCCTAGAACTCAAGATTCATCAATTCGATGTTATTAACAGAAATTGATCTGGGATTAACCTTAATCGGCCCTCTCTGAAACTACCTACATACTTAAATTTTATTTTTAAACTCTTTAAGATCAAAACCCCCAAATCGTCTTTGATATGAGCCCTAGTTAATCGTTTTCCAACAAATCGATAATAAAAACTGAAATTATGATGTGCTTATCCTTAATCGGCCATATTAGAAGGAATAAGGATGATTTCTTACTTGATTTGATGACGAATTCAAGTAGATCGACTCACGGGTTGTTCTTCGGCCCACTCACGATCAAATCTTCTGCTCGATGCTTCTGATCTCGAATTCTAGTGTGTGAAATGTCCTAATGATGTCGATTTGGGTTTATATAACATCAATTTGGTGAATTGATCTCGCATTATACCACTTTGAATCCAACCGACTTCGGTTACTCATCCTAAGCCATTATTTCACTTAATTTCGACAATTATGAGATTACCAACGGTTGGTAACTGTTGTTCATCATCAATGTGTGATGATTGCATAATTAATTCGGTTAATTGTAACAGATTTAGACGAATTTCGAATTCCATAATCAAGTTGGCCGAATTTTTGACTTGTAGAAGTCAAAATTGATACTAAATTCAATTACAAGTTTAATCTCTAACATTTTAACACTTAAAAACTGATTTTTCTTAATTCTTAAATCCTATAGATCCTTCTGAGTCAACAACACATTATTTCGATTAACAAAGTTACATTAATAATCCCAATTTATCACTAATTGGGCCAATTAGAACATTGTTGGGCTAAATTAACCCAATTGAACTTTCTCAAATACAATTGGGCCTCATTGGGCCTTCCTTGGCCTTATTGGGCCTTCCCTTTGGCCTTACTGGGCCTCCTTTGGCCTTACTGGGCCACCCTTGGGCTTATTGGGCCTACTGTGGCTCTATTGGGCCTACATAGACTTCATTGGGCCTAATTGGTCTTGTTGGGCCTGTGATCTCACTGTTTTTCAGTTAGTGAAGTTAATCCAAAAAGTCGGATTGTCACAGTTGTTTCAGCCAACCCTACTATTGTTGAATGTGCAGTGAGATTGTCTGGGAAACTCACTGACCTCATGGTAGCCTCTGGAGTTCTAAAGAAGGAGGCTGAACCCAGTAAGAACAAAACTGAGTCTTCTAAGAAACCCCACCACCATCAGAAGAAGAAACAGAAGACAATCAAGAACTACACAGTGGCCACACCCCTTCAACAAGTGGCAGCAGCACCACAGAACCCAAACCGCAAACCTTACACTGGCACGTTTCCTCTGTGTGCCAAGTGTCAGTATCATCACCCTGCTGACACTCCCTGCAAGCAATGCACGTGATGTGGAAGAAAGGGCCATTGGGTCCAGTACTGTCGGATGAAACCTAACCAAGCAGTCAACAATGCTGCTTTGGCTCTCCCTCCACCCGCTAATCAGAACCATGGTGGGTGCTATAACTGTGGCGAACAAGGCCACTTTGTGAAGAACTGCCCGAAGAAGGCACAACCAGCAGTTCAAGCACCCTGTGGACGAGCCTTTGCTATCGGAGCACCAGCCGCACGCCAGGACCCAAATGTGGTCACTGGTACGTTTCTCTTACATGACTTTTATGCATCTGTTCTATTTGATACTGGTGCGGATCAGAGTTTTATCTCTACCGACTTTGCATGCCAACTAGATTCTATAGAGGAACAGTTAGACTCCCTTTACATTATAGAAGTAGCTAACGGGAAACAGATTACAGTCAGTACAATTTATAGAAATAGCCCATTGACACTTAATGGTCATACATTCACCATCGATTTGATACCGATGGAGTTAGGCAGTTTTGATATCATTGTTGGAATGGATTGGCTTTCCTCAAATCGAGTGGAAGTCATTTTTCCGAAAAGCTACTTCGTATTCCCATATTTAGTGTCCATAAGTATTATTTAATTTGTGCATTATCAATGTGTGTCGATTAAACCAAATTGTACAACTACTGTTGCAATTTCCTTAGTTTTCGTGTCATTTCTTCATCTATCAACTCAACACTATATAATGTTGATTTTAAGATGTCTAAGGAGCCGTTTGTAGCATCTGAATGATTAAGTGCTAAATGGTTGAGATGTCTGAATGGTTAAGAGGGTATGAACCATTAAGTGTTGAACCAGTTAAGATTGTTTGGTTGAACATTTAAATGAATATTCAGACATAATTTTTTTAAGTGAAACAAACGGTCTGAATCTGAACCATTCAATTCAGACTCATTCAGATGCTATCAAACTGCCTATAAGCCTATAATACATGTTTATAGTGTTTAATCATACTTCAATTCTATTTGTTATATCTTGATTAAAGTCCGCGTCAATAATCAAAGGTTAAAGTCAGACTTGAAATTGCGACTAATATCACAGGCCTGAATCAACATCACCTAAACTTCACTATATATAACGAACACACTAACTCATAAAAAACTGCTCATTTTGTTCAAGCTCTTATCCAAGTCCTAATTTAAATGTGCAAGCACCTCGATCTCAATATCCAATCCAATATGTTCCTTAAATCTAGTATGTGCAAAATCCTGTTGTTAAAACCTCACTAGCTTCCGTTGTATCCAATGTTGTTAAACCCGGACCGGACTGGCCGGTCGGACCGGGATTCGGCACATGGAACGGTCCGGTTCTACGTTCAAACCCGTTTTGGTGATAACCGGCCGGTTGAACCGGTGGCCGGTGGTCGGACCGGAAAACCGGTGGTCGGGCCGGTGTTCAAACCGGTTTTTTATTTTTTTTTACTTTTTTTTAATTTTTTTTAATTTTTTATATATATATATTTATAAAATGTATATAAAATCATCCGGTTCTTAAATCCGGTTTGACCGGTCCGACCTCTGACCGGTAAGGAGACCGGTTCGACGTCCGGTCCGGTTATGAAAACATTGGTTGTATCTCATCCACCTCAACATGCCGAAAGAATATTTCATTTAATGCTATATAGATTGGTGTAGTATCTTTTATGATTCATCACCTAATGGGCATGCCTAGGTCTCTCAAGTAAATGATTTTGACTAGAACAACCTTATATCAAGACTTGCTTATTTAAATAATTAATTTATTACATCAAATTTATGGATGTGAGAGATTAAAAAAAATTCAATAGTCTTCAGGGATGAAACGAGAAAGGTTAGCAAAAACTAATGTGACACCAATAAAGAGATAGGGTTAAGATAGAGTTGTAAAGAATCGAATGTTTAACGAACAATTTTTGAACTTTTTGAAGTTAAATTTGTTTAATAATTGAACAAATAGGAACAAGAAATATCGTTTATTTTATTAAATTAACGAAATGAACAAAGTGTGTTAGTGAATTTGTGTTAGTGAACGTTCGACAATGTATTCATTTACGTTCAATTATTATGTATAATTTTTAATTATATTATTAAAATTTTGAATTTTAGTTTATCATCATAACATTTAAACTCTAAATCTAATCATTTGATATTTGAAACTTTTTTAAAATCATACTAATTTGCAACTTAAATTTTTGAAGCCCAAGCTTAGGATAATTTTAATCAGGATTATTATTTCTAATTATTGATTTATTTTAAGATAGCTAAATTTTTTATTATTATATCAAGCATTTAATATTATATTTATGTAAAATGATTTTGTCTAATGCTTGTTATTTAAATTGTTGATTTTTATTTTTTTCAATAATATATATGTATGTGTTCGTATAAAAGTTCAACTTAATTATCAACGAACATGAACAAAAATGTTCATTCGATTAATGCTTTTTAACGAGTTAGATATTAAACAAATGAATATAAATAAAAGCTCTATTGATTCATATGCAACCCTAGCACAAGGCGCTTTTTTTAATGAGGTTCGAGGTTTGTCAATCACTAATTGTTTTACATGGTAAATCAATAAACTCATGTTTTCCGCTTCTTAGGCTATGTGTTATGAGGCATGAGGAGGGCTTGACCACCCTCCATCACGCCTCCATCACCCAGGAACACCATAACATATAGGGGCGTGACCACCAAGTGGTGGCAAGGCGTGAGGAGCTTCATGCCGTGAAGGAGAAGAAATGGGAGAAGAAAGAGGGAAAAAGGAGGAGGTGATGGGGGCTTGATGAGGGGGTGATGATAACACATGGGATGATGACATGCAGTGATAATGGGTTATGGTGTTGGTTGATTATGTGACGCCTACATGAAGTAATGGTGGGAGATGGATAACACATAGCCTTACAACGAGTAGTCTTCTCTAGCACTGCTGCTTACCCCATACCGTACCCAAACCCAACCCTTTGTCCTCATCCGCAAATAAATGTTCAATGATAGACAATGTAAAAAATACATATTTTAAATGAATGTAACGCTATAAATTCAGGGCTCCAATTTGTGCATAATAATTCTTTGTTGATATAAAACACGACAAAATAATATATCATTATGAATAATTGCAATAGTATCTGTAGGAAATGCTATAATTTTGGTGGGTAAATAATAATGATATGAGACCTATACTTTTATCGGGCCTGAGTTTTTTTAATGGCGATTTCAAATTTACGCAAATTAACCGCAAACCACATTAAAAAAAAAACACCCTAATATTTTTCATATTTAAATAAATTGTTACTAAGTCCATTTATAGGTAAAATTTAATGAACGTGCATTTAGGATTTAAAAACATTGTTAATTTGTTTTAGAGTATAGCCGTATGCGTAAGAAAAAAAAAACTTACATTAACGTAACATCTTGAACACATATGAATTTATGCATATAAATAAAATAAAAAGTGTTGTAAATATATAGAAAATTTAGAAAAACTAGGGTATCTCTTTTATATTAGTGGGTTCAGGCTATTGACTCATTTTGGGGTATTAATTGGGTCAGACTGATAGAGTCAACCCGGCACGAACTCGAAAATTTTATAGGAACCCGAACCTGAACCCGAAAATCATGTCACACATACGACACGAACATGACATGAACATAAACACGTTGACAAGAACATGACTCGTTTGGCCCGAAATTTTTTATTTTTGTTATATTTTAGCATTAAATACTTTTAAAAATATAATTTTAGAACAAAATATACAAATATATAGAAAAATATTAAGTTTAATTATGATTTCATATTAATTATTTTAGTTTTAATATTAAATACCCAAACAAGTTAACATAAACCACAATAAAATTAATAAAATACATAAAAACGTGTTAAACGAGTCAACCAGTGAACATGCCCTGTGTAGACACGAACATGACATGTTTAGCAAAATGAATTTGCAGGTTTAACCTGAACCCATTCATACTAATCCCAAATTTGTTAATTTCATGTTTGAGTTTATGTCGTGTTAGAAATTCACACGCTTAGATTCATCTTATTACAAATGTGCTTGGTTCGGTTATTAGGCTCCAACAAAACCGATAACCGAGGTTCGGTTTTGGCTTTGTTTTTTTCTTTGATTCTGGTTCGGTTTTGGTTAATTATCAAACATATTTTTAGTCTTTTTTTTTGTTTGAACAATAAGAAATTGGTTGCCTAATGTCTCCAAATATATAAATATATATTTATTTTGTTTTGGTAAACATTTCTTATTTAATTTAGAATGGTTGAACATAAGATTAAACTAAATGATTACGAAGTATATAAAAGAATTGAAAAGAAAAATATAGATATAAAAGCTAGAAGTACATACAAGTAGTACATGAAAATACAAATGTTTCAATTCAATTTCAGTTAATTCGGTTAACCAAGGGTATAAAACCGAAACCGTGACCCATATTTAATTTGGTTAATTCGGTTTTCAGTTAATTTAGGTTCGGTTTTATTTGCCAACGGTTTGGTTTTGGTTAACGGTTCAGTTTTTGCTCATCCCTAACCAAAGCGCTTCTACCTAATGAGACCGTCTTGATCGACTTATATCACGAGAGATTTTTAATTCGAATCTTGTCTAGAGCAAAATTGTTTTAAGTTATGCCAAGAGGTTGTTCCAAATTATGGGTTTACTCTTGGATGGTATAGATTCAATCATACTCGTCTTTTAAGCAAGGTGTACCGTTTGGCGTTTGGCAGGGTAAGCTAGGTGAGTATATGTTAGTGAATCATAAAAGAGAAAAAAATAAAAAAAGGAATTTAACTTTTCAATTTTGGCAGGATAAGCTAGGTGAGGAAATATTAGACGATTAAACCAAATTCAAATTTAAATTTATTATCTTATTATTAAAATATAAGGTTGAATTTGGTTTATTCGGATCGGTTTGTTTAGTTTTTAACCGGTTTATTTGGCTTTAATTGGTTTATTCGATTGAACTCGGTTTATTCAAATCAGTTTTTTTGATTTTGATAGGTTTATTTGGTTTTTATTAGTTTGTTTGGGTTTAACCGAAACCAGTCCGGTCGGTTTTTGGATAGGAAAAAAAATTGAAAAACAATTAAACCGAACTTAATAAACTATTAATTGAACCGATGAACATCTCTAGTTTAAAGGTCATAAAAGTAACTTCCTATACTTTAAAATAAATTACTCTTTGTATGCTTTAAATCATGTGTTTTAAATGATTCTTATTTGTTCTCTTTAAGTTATTGGTTTTTATTTGAATAAATATCTATATATACATATACTAGGTCAATACCCCGTGTATTACACAAGTTAAATAAAAAAATAATAAATAGTCAATAATAATATGATTAATAGTTTATATAGTTTAATACATAGGTAGGGCTGTAAACGAACCGAACGTTCAGCGAACAGTTCGTGAACCGTTCGGTGGAAAGTTCGTTTATGTTCGTTCGTTTAATAAATGAACGAACACGAACAAGAAATTCCGTTCGTTTAGTTAAATGAACGAACATGAACAGAGGTCGTGTTCGTTCATTTGTGTTCGTGAACGTTCGGTAACATGTTCGTTTATGTTCGGTTAAGCTCATTTATTATATTTATTCATTAAATATGTTGTATATTTTTAATTTTTAGTTTAATACCATAATATTTAGGTTATTTTTCGTTTAAAACTAAAATATTTTAATTTATATATTTGTAAATGATTATCTTCAATGCTTGAGGTTAAGAATGTTGATTTTTGTTGTTTAAATAATATGTGTTCGTTAGCGTTCGTGAACCGTTCGTGAACAAGCTAAATTCCTTAATGAACGAACACGAACAAGAATCTTCGTTCGGTTAGCGTTCGTGAACCGTTCGTGAACAAATTAAAAGTTAAACGAACGAACACGAATAAGGGTTCCTTCATGTTCGTTCGGTTCGTTTACAGCAGACATAGGTAATAAAATAGTAATATTATCTATTTAAACACTAAGTTTATTAAAGTTTGTTCTTTGAATATTTCGTTTTGAAAAACAATTATTGAATATTTTATATTTTATAATAATTTGTATTCTAAAAAAAGTACTCTTTTAAAATTAATATATTTTTTAATGCATTTAAAAACATTTTCCAATTTAAAAATGTATAAAAGTATATTTAATATTACTATTATTGAATATAGATGCATTTAATAGGAGAGACGCGAGAAAATTTTTATAAAGATAGTCTAGAAAAGTGACATATGACACATTTTATTTTGATTTAATAGTATAAATAGAATATAGATATCAAAAATTTTGTGACCACTAAAAAAAAATAGGCCCAGGATGAAGGTCGAGTTTGCCCTTCCCTTGGGCCGTGCATGGGCCCTTTTTAAATTGATGTATATTTTTAATTATAAATTTATTTTATATATAATATATAAAAAATTAAAATTTTGAGCCCCTAAATTGTCGGGCTCGGGACGGTCGTCCACCTCCTCCCACCTGAAGGCTGGCCTTGCCCCACTTTACATCTTGGCGTTACCTATGAAGCATCTGCACCACCCTATAATGCAGTAGAGATGGGCAAACCGGGTTCAAAATGGAACCAGAACCGGGTTCAAGTCACAGGCGGGTTCGGTGGAACTGGTTTTTAGGGGGAACCGGAACCAGTTTGGAACCGGTTTCAATATTTTAGATCTAGAACCGGGTAGGGTCCAGTCGGGTCCGGAACCGGGTTCACCTACCGGCTCCTGTTAATTTTTTTTTTAAATTTAAAAAAAAATATGTATACATAAATAAAAAAAAAACTTAAGAACATAAATAAAAAGAAAATAATATTAAAAAAATTCATTGTTATTTCTAATAATTTTACAATAAATTACATATATACATAACTTAAAAATAAAAATAACTTAAATACATTTATTTCTATTTTAATTATTAAAAAAAAAGACATACATAAATAATAAAAAAATACTTAAGATTTAAGAACATAAATGAAAAATAATAATATTAAAAAAATTCATTATTATTTCTAATAATTTTACAATAAATTACATACATAACATAAAAAAAAAACTTAAATACATTTATTTCTATTTTAATTATTTAAAAAAAAGACATACATAAATAATAAAAAAAATAATATTAAAAAAATTCATTATTATTTCTAATAATTTTACAATAAATTACATACATAACATAAAAATAAAAATAACATATTTAACATTTATTTCTCTTTTAATTATTTAAAAAAAAGACATACATAAATAATATGCGCTACGTATCGACTGTGAAAAAATATACCGTTGCAAAATGGTGTGTATTTTAATTTTAATTATTCCACTGCAGCAGCGTTGTTTGAAGCATTATCAAATAGTATTGAAAATAGTTTATTTTCCAAATTAAATTGTGTTATTACGAAATCTAATAGTTTAAACAAATATTCAGCCGTATGTGGATATGGGATAAGTTCAAAAGCAATCGTACATTTCATCATTTGCCACGAACTGGGATCTACCCAATGGGCGGTGACGCAATGTACGATTCCGGTAAACCATGTGGTGCAGACCAAACGTCTGTAGTTAAATTTACACCAGTGGTTAGTTTTTCAAAAAATAAGATCAAATCTCTTTTTGCGTTGTTCCACATTTTTAAACAATGACGTCTTGGCGTCCTTCGACTTACATGATTATAACGAGGTTGAAGTGTATCTCGAATCATGTTTGTTAAACGAGGGTTGTCGAAATGTCCAAACGGTAACGCCTCTTGATCACGAACTTCGCCATTCTATCACGAACCTCATCTACGTCATAGTGAAAAATTCCACCATCATTACCAATTTGTGTTTGTTAATATGTTTATTCAAACTCGAGTTTGATTCTTTTGCAAGAAGCATACCACAATACTTGCAACAAGCCTTTTGAGACCCATCACTCATCTCAACTAAATTCCAGTTACACCATATTTCTATGTTCCTACTATGCGTAAGAACATGAACAATGATAACTTCGACGTTAGAACCTTGACAGACAGAAGATGTAGACTGAGCCATTGTGTTAATAAGATTATACTTGTATAAAATACGAGTGTAAAAAAATGTATCGTGAAACAAAAAAATGTATAAAATACGAGGGTATACGAAACGAGAGCGGTTTTGGCTTAGAATGTTCGTTTTCAAGTGTGGAATCAAACTAAACCAAGTCAGAACAATTTATACTAAGTTTAGGACCAAAAAACATCAAAAAAAAGGGCTAGAAATGGGTCCAAACGGCTATAATAACGGCTAGAACTCGATTTTTTGGTTCCAAACGGTAGGAACCGGTTTTGGTTGGACCGGTTTGGTACCGTTTTTATCGAGTTTTTTTCGAGCCGAACCTTTTTCGAGCCAAGCCTTTTTCGAGCCGAGCCTTTTTCGACAATTAAAAAATTGAAATCTCTTAGGGGAATTGGTGGCTGGTCGGCTAGGGGCTTTATTCGTCTGGAGTAATGGCCAGCTTGGACATCCTTTAGCCATTAGTAGCCGCGTACGGAGTACCCGGCAGTTGATTAGTTGGCCGTTCAAAAAAAAGTTAAGAGAACATTAAGTCTGAATGGTTTAAAGTAACATTGAAAGATAGTCTCTTAATCATTTAGGCTGAAGGTTACCTCTTAATGGTATGATCTATTAAAAGACTATCTCCTAATAGATCATAACCTCTTAATGGTTAAAAGGTAACCTTAATTAAGCCTAAATGGTTAAGAGGATTGTATAAAATTAAATAAAAAATGATTGATTATAGTGAAACAAATTTTATTCATTTGATAACAAAAGGACTTGGTGGTTGGATGGCTAATGATTCCATTGAAGTGGGAGTTTGATGTTTATTTGATGGTCAAAGTCTATAAACAAGGAGGGAGGAAAATGATTTTGCATGGAAACAAAGAAGTGTGTATTGGGACCATTATAGGGTATCAAAATCACTCATGCCAAACCAATTGACTCCTTCTGAGCTCTGAGTATCGTTATAAATGGTCTAAGGTCAAAACTCTAATTTTGAAACCAGCAGGGTAGTTGGTGAGAGTAAATACATATGCATGTGTCATACTAAAGTATAATGTATGTATATTTTTTTTGGATTCTTACCAAATTGAGTAAATGAACTATAATAAAAATGTATCTATTTATATTTATTGGCTTCAATAAAGCTATAAAGAAAAATGGGGTTTGATATATGTTTAATTGGTGCCCGGGGAGGGTGGGGTTTGATAGGCTTGATAGATTATGATGATACGAGTCTATTTTGTTGGTTTAGAACAAAGAATTCTTCAACCACCATACACTCGTGACCACGGTCACTCGAGACTCGCCGCACTCAGATCACGGTGGCTGTGTAATGGGGTGGAGGCGTGAGGTGCGGGGACTTGAGGGCTGTCGCAGGGTATTCTCAGGGCCGAGAAAAAAACCTTAAATTAGAAGATTGTTTGGTAAATAGCTTATTGAATCCGCTTAAAAGAACCGTTTTGTTATTTTTTTTCAAAAATAATTAAATTATACCTTTATATATACGCTTATTAATTTTGAATCATAAATCTCCACTAAAAAATATAAATAAAAAACACAGTGATAACTTCCCGTATAAAAAGAAAAAAATAACAACCCAAAACGTTTCAAACGGTTCTACTCTCTCATTCGACTAGTTAGTATTTATTATGTATAATAACTTCTAACAATAAGTATCTCAATGCAACCCCATGGAAATTTCCCAACGATTCAAATGGAGAGATCTCAATTGTGATATGAAGAAATTCAATGACATAGGCCATATCACGATAAAGTAAAATAATATACAACACCGGGGATAAGATTTTTGATTAGGTTGCTATTTTGTTTATGTCTTTTTCTCTAAGTTTTTTTTTGTTTTACATTTTAAATTTAGTTTTAATTAATAAAATACTATTTTAATTATATGTTAGTTTTAAATTTGTTATAAAATAGTTAAAATGATCTAATTAATTTAGAAAGAAATGAGAAGAATATTTCAATAACTTTTAAAAAATTAAGGATTTGAAAAATAATATAATGTGACACGAACATCACACGTGAAAAAACAAAAAAGTTAAGTTAGTTTGATGACTCATTCTACCCTAAAGAAAGTGTGTTGTTTGATTTTTATTTTTGAAAATAGGTAGGTTGTGAGAGGTAGTTGGGATTGTAGGTGGAGAATGATATTGTTGGTGTTTCTAGGGATGTCGCTGGGGTGTGCGACTTTGCACATAATTCACAGGGGGGGAGAGCGACTTCCACGAGTCTGCACACGTTGACAGATAAAGGGAAAAAAATCCATTTAATTAATGAATGTCGCAGGGGGAGGGGGAGGGGGAGGGGCGAGTTCAATGCAAATACAAAAAAATTCAAAGTCTTTTAAAAGCAAGGATGAGGTAACATATGCAATCCGAAGGTGGAATGTTGCTCGTAATCGAGACATTATAGTAGCAGACAGTAAACCATCGTTATTTAAAGCGAAATGCTACAAAATGAGCAAAAGTTATATAAAATCGCATCCTCACATTTCTTCTTATCAATGTGAATGGCATGTGACGGCATCTAAGAAGAAGAATGCTCGCAAGTGACAAATCACCAGATAGGTTCCTGCACATAACTGTTACTAAACAGTTGTATCCAATAATAACTGAAGCCTAAGATCCAAAGATATTACTGCACACATCATAGAGTTAATCCGTGTTGATATCATTATCCAATAAAACAAGTTCAAGCATATATTAAGAATAAGTTAAATGTTGATGTTTCTTATGATAAAGCTTGGCATGGTCATAGGATCATAATAGAAAGTATCTATGGTGATTGGGAGAGTAATTTTAATGACTTGCCAAGATACATTACAACGTTGAAGGCAGCAAACCCTGATATAGTCGTCGAGTGGTTACATCATCCCAACGGTTCAACACAATATGCTACATTCAAATACGTGTTCTGGGCATTTGGTCCTGCTATTAAAGCATTTAACTGTTGCTTATCAGTTATATCAGTATTACGGTACTCACTTGAAGCGATCATATCGTGGCAAATTATTGATTGCTATTACAAAAAATGCAAATAACTATATATTGTCCGATAGCATATGCTATTGTAGATTAGGAGACAGTTGAAAGTTGGCATTGGTTTTTTCATCAGTTTCGGTCAAATATTGCCCACAGAAATCCTAGAAAACTGTGTGTTATTTGTCACAGATTTGAATTTTTTTTTGGTCTTTGCATGTAACTCCCCCCCTCCCCAGCGACATCCACTAAATGCCATTTTATTTTTTGTCCTTCATCTGTCAAGTGTGCAAACTCGGGGAAGTCGCTACTTAGAAACACCAACAATACCATTATCCACCTACAATCCCAACTACCTCTTACAATCCACCTATTTTATTCGTATTGTTCCAATATAGAAATTTGTCATTCTCATATTCATCTTTTTTATTTTAATATCTATGTACAATATATGTCTTGTAGGTCAATGTGAGACGCATAGGTTCTTTTAAGATACACTGCTTTGACAATTGTTAATCCTTATACATCTCATATATGTCCATATAGGAGACATATATAAGAACAATTGTTCACGCAAATAAATCTAACCATTAATGATTATATATATGTATACACTTTCATAAACCTATACAAAACATATTAGGTGTAAATTTATATTTTTATGTGTAAATTTAACATCGTCCTTTGATATAAAATCAGAACAAACCGGTATTTCAATATTTATAGTTTACCAACTCTTGAAGAGAGAATTCTAGATGTCAATTCAGCACAGTTGACCCGATCCGATGTGTTCTAGCAAGTCAAATATTAAATGATCTCCTCACCTACCTCAATGTTCTTGAAACAAATCCATGAAAAGCATTGAAACTAGTAAAACTCCTAGCTGGCTATCTAAGATGCTATCGTTAAAAACTATACGATCCGAAAAAAAAAGGAAAAAAAAACTAATATGAGCCCCTAACATATGTTTTAAGCTTCTATTACAACTTATTCATTAAATAAGCTTAAATATATTTATCCAGCTTGGTTAAACTCATGTGTCTATTAGTTTTAGTACAATGATTTTAGTTAATATGATAAATCTATATTACATAATATATGTTATTTTATATGTAATTTATTAGGAAACGAAAAGCCGCTATAAGTGGCAATGAAAAAGTTATATCATGTCACATACAATTATTTAAGTATAGAAAAATATTACTGTAAAAAAATAAACGAACTTGAGGAGCTACTCACGAGCCGATATCAAGATCTAAATATAATGCTCGTAAGCAACTGTGCTCGAGCTCTATGAAGTTGTACGAGCGTAGCTCAAAATTCAAGATTTGTTAAATTATAAGGTGAACTCGAGCGTAAATATGTTTGAGCATTCAATAACGGCGAAAGTAATAAGAGCCGGAGGCTTTATTTATATATTTATTTTCTTACGATAACAATGAATAATTTAATTAACGAAAGGCAAGCGGAAAGCTAGCCAAAACATACACAGACACCAAACAAAAAGACGCAACGAACCAAAACCAAATATCTTATGGTCTAAACAAATAATCTAAATATATGAATCTTTTGAGTTAGAATATCAATAAATGGGTAGAAATTCAAGTGTTCCTAGCTATTCACTGGATTTTGCTTCTATTGTTCATCCAATGAAAGCTTACATCACTTCCAATACATATGTTAACTAACTTTATTTAATACAATGACATTAAGGCACCGCCTCAACCTAAAATTGAGCACTTATTGGACTCACAAATGTACACTTACAAGTTACAACCAATTCAGCCATCCTCATTAAATATTGCCAAATACGGTGTTAAGAATCATGTGAGGAAAAAAAGGTCAACCACCAACCTTACGCTATCAATAATGTCACGTTATACATAAAACACAAAAGCAAAGAAATGTTTATAAAGCTAGCTCTTTAATTGTAACACACATATACTGGGTAATGATCTGTTATTAACCTAACTTAATTGCGGAAACCTAATTAAATCCAACAAGATCAACATAAATCTTTGAGTTTTTATTTCATAACCCTTGTTGTACATGTACAATACTATATTATTTTATGTGTTGTAATTTAGATTTGTATAATTTTACAATGATGTAACACATTATTTACAGTGATGTAATTATTATTTATAGTGATGCAACTTTTCTCTTTAATTTCTTTATAAGCAATACAAGATTTTTTCACATAGATCATGTTTTACATCGATGTAAAACACAAACATAATACATTGTTTTAATTTTTTTCTAACAACGGTAAATTAAGGTAATGTAATATACAATAATGTAATTTGCAGTGTTGTAATTTACTGTTGTCATAAAAAATTCAAAATAATGTGTTATATTTATAGTCGTTACATTGATGTAAATACGAACATAAATTTTTTTTAACAAAACTAGTCGGAACTATATCGAAATTAAATATAAATAAAAAAGACGAATATTATGGTGCAATTTTTATAAAAAAATGATACAGTATAAAAAAGTTATGAGTGTTTAAAAAAAGATGGGGTAAATTTCATATAAAAAATTGGATTGATTAAAATATATTAGAATGTGACATTTGTCACAAACATGTTAAATCTAGCTTTTTCATTGTTAACTTACCTTAATACATTAACCGAATAACCATATCTTATTAGTTTGGGGCTCACAATAAAAAAGAAAAAAGTTACACCCGTAGATCAACTTTAATGTTGGTCCCAAACTAATAAGAGGTCATTCAGTTAACGTATTAAGGTAAGGTTAACAATTAAATTCTTACATACATACATACATATATGTGTTTTGGGTAAAAATCAACTAGTATAATTTTTAGCAAAACCGAATTAGAAAAGTGGGGTATTGTGTTTTACAATCTGAAATATCAATTAACAGTAACTTGTAATAGAAATATCCTTGAGGATCCCTAGAGATATTCCAGAATACGAAATAGAAAAATAGCCATACACACAAGATTTATACGAGGAAAAGCCCTTAATTCCTTAGGATTGCCGGCATAAAAATCTCGAGAGGTGACAAATGTCACTCTGCCTAGTTTATTAATATGTAAACAATCAAATTACAAAGAAAGAGCTCAATATTATCAATGCTAGCGATGTTAGTATTCTTGTATAGCTGCTAAGTGTGTTGTGTGTTCCTAATATCGATCAATGCATTGGTACTTATACTAAAAATTTAGAAGGAACAGCCATAATAGTCGTTGCGAATAATCCGGGATCTTTCCATACGTGGATGATTCGTTCAAATTAATAGCGTCGAATCCTCAATGTTGCCGCGGTCCATGATCTTTTAGTTGGAACGTTTATTGACTCATTCCATGATTATAGCTCGGCAATCTGTTAACTTGCTTATCCTGAAATCTCGGAAATCAAATTAGGAATACACAGAAATATTAATCAGTAGTATATATATATCCCTATATATCCCTGATCCTGAAATATTCCGGGTAATTTTTAGTGCACAACAATTGCCCCTAATTTTTATAGTTAATGGATTACAGCTGTAAAATTCAATTTTAAATTTTTTGAAATTGATTAATGCCTTGATTGATCAGACAGTTGCAATTAGGATAACAGTTATCGATGGCGACAGTTTTTTGTAGATATAATGATCACATGTCATCTCTTTCAAGTCACAATTCTCTCTATCGTTTCTCCGGTAAGGTTCCGATCTCCTTCTTCTATTTTTTCTTCTTTTTAATTTTACAGAATGTCGAATTCTTCTTCTTCTTCCGACTCTTATGTATTCCATAACCAGAATATTTTGCCTTATACATAGCAAAATATATGTGTTTTCTATGACGACCATATTGACTCGATGCAGTTGTCTCATGCCTTCCGTGAGGAAGTCGTTTTTTGTCTTTTTGACAATGCTCTTAAGGCAGATCACATTTCTACTTCATGGGTCTGCTTTCTGGAATACCCTTTTTCTTTGGGTTTGTCTTACCCTTTTCCTTTGTTGATCTCTAAGTTCTTTCATGTTACTCGCCTCTGTTATCCTCAACTAATGCCAGAGATATGGCCTAAGAATTGGAGTCCCCAAAATTTCCCATGTTTTCCAACTTCGTACTCATGATATTCCCGCTTTCTGCTTCAAAGGAGAAGCAATGCCCCCGTTCTAGTTCCTGGGATAACTACGAACGAATAGGATTGGCGAAATAAGTTTTTCTTTGTTAGGAGGAGTTCTATCCCTGAAGGGAAATCCATTCCTGTCAATTGGTTGTTAAAGGGTAGGATTTCTAGGTCCACTTTCTGTTTTATTATCTTATTTTGGTTATTAATTTGTGTTTTTGTAATTTTTTCAGCACCAAAGTTGGAATCGTTGATTGCAGAGAGTAGGGATGCTGAACAGAAGATTCAGGCGTTGTTCCAGATTGAGGAGAGAGAAAGGAAGTTTGGTGTTTCCTTAAAGGCTGATATCCCTAATATATCCCCAAATAAGAGCTTATTCTCCAAGCAGTCTCGCACTCAAATGACTTCAGGTTTTGTATATTTACTTCTTATATGTTCTTTGATTTTAGTCCATATTTCTGATTTTATTATGTTCGTTATTTCAGAATCCACATTCGACCTTGAGGATCTTAGTAGTTTCCTCACTATCAAGAAGGAGAAGGCAAGCCCCGTTGCCCCTAAGGCCAGGATAATGCATCCCGCTCCTCTAAGGTCTCCAAGAAGCGAAAAGGTGCTGAGCCAATCGATGTGGATGACATTCTTGACTTCCCCGTTGCTGATCTCCCTCAAAAGGTAATATTCAGGATTTCTTTGTTTTGTTTATGTTATATCCTGACATATTCTCATTTATACAGGCTATCCTCAACGTTGCTTCTAATAAAGATGCTTTTGACAAACAGATTGAAGACCTTGAGGATCAGAAAAAGATCGCCACTTCCAAGGCCAGCCATTTTGAGAAGGAGGCCTAGAAGTTGAAGAAGCATGTCAAGGATATTGAAGTTGCTCATAAGCTAAAGATCAAGGATATCATAGAGGCCACCAAGAAGTATGCTGCTATTGCTATCTTTCGTGCTCTAATTCAAGTGGTCGAGAAGGCTTATAAGGAAGGAGCAGACTTGTGGGCGAAATAGCTCTCGGAATGGGCCAAGATCCTGACCAACCTGACTGGGGATGTTGCGAAGACTTCTGATGCGGCAGCGGCGAAGATGGCTAGTGTGGCGGAGACGAGCAAGGCGGGCGAAGGTGAGGATATTGGTGTGGGTGCGTGTGCAGGTGAGGTTGCGATGAGCGATGAAGATAGGATTGACAAGGTCTAAACCCATCTTGTTTGTATTTCTTTAATGATGTTTTCTTTGTTTCAAACAAAGTTTCAATGGAAGTCCCCGTATGTAGTGGAAGACAATTTTTAGATAATTCAGGATATTTTAGGTGCAGGGACCATGAGTTTCATGGAGAAGTCTAGATATCCTTAGTTGTTTGACTAACAATTTCAGTATATTGGATTGAGGGACCATGTGTTTTCATGGCGAAGCCCAATATACTAGTTTCAAATATCTAAGACAATTTGTCTTTTGATATGTTATTATTTTGCTCTAAATGTCTTGTGTTCCAATATATTTTTGAATATCAGGAAGTATTTTTAAGGATATTTTGAATATTTGTTGATTTGTTGGATTTGTAATTTAATAAGTATTAATGTTACTTTCACTAGAGTTATATTGCCTTTGGTGTGTTAAACACTTATGTTTCCCGAATATTCTTATTATTTCCCTTAAGATGTTTCAGAATATTTTTGTTAATAGATATTTTATAACTAAGAAAAATCTCGACTATCTTGATTAGGATAGTGAATATTGCTATCATTTTCATTATTTGGTTGATGTATTTTCTAGAATGATAAATATTCGATGTATGTATATATGTACAAAGAAAGAAATTAGATTTTTCTAAGTGAAAATATTTATAGTGCCTATTTTCTAATAATAGCATATTCCTGATCAGAAATAAGGAACATTAAAGAATTTTAAGAAACAAATACCAATTCCTTGAAATAGTAGACTTATTTTCGAAACCTTCTTTATCCCCGTTGAAATAATATAATAATTACATACCTCAATATCCTTAGGTAAGTTGTAAGTAGATGCTATATCCTGAAATACTTCTTGAGAATAGTTTCTTGCAAATATTCAAGAAACAAGAAAATTCAGGATAAACCCAATATTCTGGCGACTAAGGCCGGTTAGACTGGCGACAAAGGCCGAAGATACTGGCGACTAAGGCCGAAGATACTGGCGACAAGGCCAGTTGTATAGCATGTGAATGCTATATTTTGGAGGATCCCTGTTTATAGTCTTCGAAAATGAAATTGTCAGCCACTAAAGTGTGTACTGGTCTCAAAATCTACAACTATACCGGGATAATTCGTAGGACCCATGATTATAGCTCTTAATAATGAAATTGTTAGCCACTAAAGCGTGTATTGATCCCATTATCTCGGACTATAACATGATATTATTGCGCTACTGGCGAGGGTGTATGAACCCTAGTTCAGTTGAGAGACAAAAGTCCCTTGAGTTTTGATTTCAGGTCAAAACTTGCAACCAGACATATAGTCTGTGTGATGGTCTTCTTCATAGTTTTGATTTCAGGTCAAAACTTGCAACTAGACATATAGTTTGTGCGATGGTCTTGATCAAGTTTTGATTTCAAGTCCAAACTTGTATGAGACATATAGTCTCGTTTCTTCTCCAGTTAGACTAGCAAAACATTAATACTTTTGCGAAAGTGGGCGTAAGAGATCCTAACACCCCTTCGATGCTTAAGTCAGTGCCAGGATAAATAGGAATATTTAAGAATATATCAGAATATAGGAATATTGAGAGATAAATGTGTAGGTTTAAAGTAAAAATCTTTTATGACAACAAACATTATATAAAGTAGGTTTTAAGGTGAATGACATTCCATGCTCTTGGAAGAGATTCTCCTTCCATAGTTGTTAGTTTGTATGCTCATTTTCCGGCTTCGGATTCAATCCTATAGGGTCCTTCCCATTTTGGGGCAAGTTTTCCATCTGTTGGGTTGGTAGTATTCTGGAATGATTTTCTTAAAACCAAATCTCCAATTTGGAATCTTCTTATCCTTATATTCTTTTTATAGGATTTAGCCATCTTTTGCTGGTAAGTTGCCATCCTTATTTTTGCAATATCCCTAATTTCATCAACTGTATTTATACCCTGAGATAATACTTCATTGTTGGATTATATGGTTTGCAAATTTGTTCTTGCGGTAGGGATAATCATCTCAGTTGGGAGTACAGTGTCAGAACCGAATACTAATGAGAATGGTGTTTGACCAGTTGGATTCTTCGTGGTTGTTCTATCTGCCCATAGGACGAATGGAAATTCTTCAGCCCATTTTCCTTTCTAGGATCCCAACTTTTTTTTTAAGATTGTTGATGATGATTTTATTGCTTGATTATGCTTGACCGTTAGCTTGGTAATGTACATGTGTGGAAGTAATCATTTTTATTCCCCAGGCTTCACAAAAGTTTGTAGTTATTTTACCGATAAATTAAGACCCATTGTCGCAAGTAATTTCAGCAGGTATCCTGAATCTAGTCAGGATATTTCTCTTTATGAATGAAATTACTTCTTTTTCTCTGACTTGTACGAAAGCTTCAACCTTAATCCATTTCGAAAAGTAATCGGTCATGGCAAGCATGAACACCTTTCCTCCTGGTGCTTTGGGTAGTTTACCTACTATATCCATTCCCCATTTCATGAATGGCCATGATGAGACTATCGTATATAAAGGTTCATCTGGTTGATGGATAATATTACTATGTCTTTGACAAGCATCACATTTATGGGAATAAAACATTGCATCTTTTCTCATGGTGGGCCAGAAATATCATGTTCTCAGGATCTTTGATAATAATGCTCTGCCCCCTGTGTGATTTCCACAACCTCCTTCATGAATATCTTTCATTACTTCTAAGCTTTCAGGTTTTTCCAAACACCTTAGGTATGGACCTGCTACTGATTTCCTATATAAGATATTTCGGATGATTTTGTATTTCGATACCCTAGCTTTAAAAGCTCTAGGATTTACTTCTTCATTAGGTATTTTTCCTGTTTGAAGATAATCTTTGATAGCGATAGTCCAGGATATTTCTTGCATTTTTGTATTTCGGACCTCAACATTCTTTGGTTCAAGAATTTGATTTGAGTCTTCTATGTCTATTGTTGGGTTTAAGATATGTAGGATAGGGATATTGATATCATCAGGAATTTTTAGAGATGAAGCGAGTTTGCTAATGCATCTGTTTCAGCATTCTCTTCTCTAGGAACCTGCATGATATCAAAAGTGTAGACATATCCTACTATATCCTTGACTATCTCTAAATATGTTGCCAATTTATCTCCCTTAACTGTATAGGAGCCATTAAATTGACTGGCTATTAGTAAGGAATCGAAAAATACATGGAGATTTCTTATGTTAATATCCCTAGCCAATTGAAGTCCTGCTATCAAAGCTTCATATTCAGCTTCATTGTTAGTTGCCTGAAATCACAATTGTTGATTGGGGGTATTATGTCCCCATGTGGTGATTTTAGTATGATTCCTAATTCTGTCACCCTTATATTCAAGGCTTCATCGGTATATAAGGTCCATTCACCAGTATCCTCATCCAGAAGCTTGATTTCTGAATTCACTTCACGTTGAAGATCACATCTAAAATCGGCTACAAAGTCTGCTAATGCTTGAGACTTAATTGTTGTTCTTGGTTCATAAATTAAATCATAAGTGCTAAGTTTTACTGACCATTTTGTCATTCTTCCCAATAGCTCGGGTTTTCTTAACACTGACTTAATAGGATAATTTGTCTTAATATGTATTCTATGTGTCTCAAAGTAATGTCTAAGTTTTGTTGAGGCCATGATTAAAGCTAGAATTAGCTTTTTAAGATGAGAATATCTAGTCTCAGCATCTAATAGGCTTTTACTTACATAGTATACTGGATGTTGCGATTCGTGGCAATCCTTAAGTAGCACAGCACTTACAATAGTTCGGGATACTGCTAAGTATAGTGATAGTGGTTCACCATCTTCTGGTTTCATGAGCAACGATGGTGAGGATAACTATTCTTTCAAATCCTGAAGCGCCTTCTCATGCTCTTCATCCCATTGAAACTTCTTATTCTTTTTGAGGATATCGTAGAATCCTTTAAATTTCTCAAAAGACCTTTAGATGAATCTATTGAGTGCGGCTTTCCATCCAGTTAACCTTTGCACATCTTTTATGTTCGTTGAGGATTTTAAGTTCAGGATAGCTTGAATTTGTTCTGGGCTGGCCTCTATACCTCTTTTAATGACCATATATCCCAAGAACTTTCCTGATCTTACTCCAAAATGGCACTTAGAAGAGTTAAGTTTCATATTGTATCGATCTAGGATATCGTATGATTCTTGAAGATCCCTAAGATGATCTTTGGTAATCTTTGATTTGACTACCATGACATCAATATATACCTCCATGGTGTCTCCCAGCTTATCCTTGAACATCATGTTGACCAGCCTTTGATATGTGGCTCCATCTTTCTTCAAGCCGAATGGCATTGCTGTATAGCAACATATCCACACAAACTCTCCGCTTTCCATTCTTCTTTTGAACCACAATTATATTAGCTAGCCAACTTGGAAATTTTACTTCCCTAATCATTTTTTCTTTGAGGAGTTTTTCTACTTCTTCTTGAATGATTATATTCCTCCCAAGGGCAAATTTCCTTCTTTTTTTGGTGGATAGGTTTAATGCTTCTATCTATTCCTAACTTATGTGTAATTATGTCTGAGGATAACCCTGTCATATCCTTGTGTTTCCCTGCGAATGTAGAAATTCTTGATTTCATAAAAGAAATCAATTTTTCTTCAATATCCTTAGGGATGTTAGTTCGGATGAGAACTTTAGTTTCAGGATCCTCAGGATTAAGTAGTACTTCTTTTACTTTCTTTTTCCGGGATTCCTGATTATCCCCAAGGTCGCTCTTTAATTGCTATGCTGATGAGGGTCTCGTTGTTGCCTTCTTGCTGGTCCCTGTTTATCTTTATGTCACACCCCGAGCTGGCGGGTTTGATGGACTTTCCCATCGGGTAGAAAGGTCTCGGAGCGCGATATCGTGTGATAATCGAGATGATCAGACTGTTTGTATAGCACATGATATATGAAATGAGAAAAACTAAACATACATGCATAAAAAAATTACAGAGTTAAATTACATCAGTTTGTGTTCCATAATTTAACCATGCAATCTTAACAAAAGACATATGATATAAATCTGTCTTGAACTGCACAATGTTCTTGATCATATGTGAATCCTACACAAAATTCACAAAATGTGCTAGGTCCTTCTATTAGGCCTCCTAGCTAACTCCTTGATCTTGGGGACTAAACTTGTCCGTCACCTGAGAAGAATCATGCGAAAACGAGTTAACACTAGGTTGGTGAGTTCATTTGTTTACTTGTATTTAAAATGTTTCATGAAACCTTATTCTTTCAATAATGATTTAAAATTTCACCAAGAGTTTATACACGCTGCAAAGATATCGTTGCCCCCAGTTGATTGTTATAGTTCTCAAGTGTATTATAACGAATTACGAGAGTTAGTCGTATAACTATAGGTTAGTCAAATATATATATAGATTTAGGAATTTGTCTCAAAATGATTTATCTGGCCTTATTTCACAGCAATGTCCTGTCCATAGTTACATCTACAGATAGAATATCGTTCAAATTGAGCTTATATATAGGGCATATGTATCACGAATGAAGCTGCCAGCCCACCACACACTTAACTGAACTCAATGCCACCTGTATTGCAACTATGGATATCCATTTATCTCTCATTGACCTCACTTTGTTCACATTGAATGAGTTTACTGTTTCTCACCTCCAACTGTAGGTGTCAGTCAACCCATTAAATGAATGTAGATTCCTTGACCCGCCTTGTGGTCAATGTCAGTTGAGCCACTAGGCAACTAATCCACCCTTCATTAGTTTTGTTATTTGTTCTCACATTGCTTTCGCACTGTTTGCCACCGTTCAAAATTTTGGCTGATTTTCAGTCAACCAACTTATTGTTAGTGCACTGAACAGTGTGGTAGTTAATAGTAAAGAGGCTGTCAGTTTAATATCACCCATGTGGTCATTTACCAAACCTGACATGATGCAGCCATGTTACCGGTCGTATGTGTCTGGCCAAATGATAAATGTGTCAATTGCAAATAACGTACCGGCCTCAATCACCAGGGGTTTGTCAAACCCAATGGTACCACTACGTTACCGTCGGTCCTGGCCGAAGCCACTTAATGGTAAACGAACAACTTAAGGGACATACAACTGTACATGAATACTGGGCACATGAATACAATGATATAATTGAACAGTTTCACTAGAAACCAGTACATGTCATCAATACCACAATTGTCATATTTCTCAATGTTATGTGTTCTAACGTCATTAGCAAGGTGTTATAAGAACTTGTCTTTATTACACGATGTTAGTATATGTAATAAATGATATCACCATGAAATTACGTAATCATGGATATCATTCTTGTTGACTCTTGTAATTGTGTCAATGTTATAAACACACATTGTTGTCATTTACCCATTAACCCATTTTAGAAATATAAAACAAGTTATACTAGGTAGTATGTGACTTAGATATAATCTCTTGACATGTTTTAAACCATGTTTTATGATTTAAACACTTGTTTTAAGGGTTACCTAAATGTTTAAATAAGATTTAAGTGTATGGATGGAACTAGCATAAACCAATTATATTCCAACCCAAATAGGTTCTTGATTTACCCTATGTGGGTGTTCTCGGCTTACACAACCAAGAGAGGTTGTGTTCTCGGCTGCTTATGGATTCTCAAATGGATGTGTGTCACCCTCAAAGGGTTCTCGATCAAGGGTGGCCAAAAAGGAAAAGGTTCTCGACTCCAATGCTCTCCCAACTAAGGTGTTCTCGACTTTAGGGAGAAAAGAATTGGTTCTCAGCCATACTTTAAAGGTGAAGAATTACAATGGCTTAAGTTTGAACTATAGAAAACCCTAAATAAAACTTGTAGATTTACCTTCGATTCGTGGTAGTGAGCTTGTTTTCTTCTTGGATTCTTCTTCTACTCTACTAGAGAATCGTTTTGGTTGCAAGATCTTCATATTTGGTTGAGTTTTGATGGAGATTGAAATAGAGTTTCTAGAGAGAGAGAGTGTAGAGAGAGAGAGAGAGCTGTTCATCAGCTTTTTAGAGAGAGAGAGAAGCTGAAATGTGAGGGAAAAGAGAGGAAATGGGGTTTATACTCCAGTTGTTTACCCACGTGTTCGTTTTCGATCGGTTTCGTTAAATTACGTTGTATCGTTACGTTACGTTAATTACACATTTTTTATAAAAATATTTTATTTAAATTCTTCTTTGGTGGTTATTCCTAGTAAATATTCTTTTATTTAATTTTTCTTTATTTTAAAGTTCGTAATCGTTTAATTTCATCGTTTCGTCAGGAAACATAACTTCTGCGCGTTTTCGTACAGAGAGCTAACTGTACGAATACGATCGTACGTTTCACTTTCTGATTTGGTTTTCTATTAACAGATATTATTTAAAATATTAAACCCACAGTTATATTCGTTCGAATTGTCACCCAAACGAATACGCTGTTTATATAATACTTTAGTAATAATATCAAACTGTTACTGAATTTTGATCTCCTTACAATCGTTCGTAATTTCTATCATGATATTTCTCATTCATTTGTATTTTACCGTTGACTTTTCTGTCTTCTGATCCTTGTTACCGAAAGATCTGTATAACGACTGTTGTGTTTTGGTCTCTGCACACTTTGTTATTTACACTGAATTTGTTCATCTTGTTATACGATATCACCATAGTTTCTATGTTTGCTCCTTAGTTTATTTCATAAATACTTTATACTATTTATGCTAAGGCCAGTACTGTAGCACTATTATACCGTACATTCTCTGAACAAGTACGTCTAGTGTGACAACTCGCAATTTCCAGGTCAGCATTTATCTATTTTAAATAATAATGTGAATTATTATTACATACGTGGCACTAGAATTAGTGAAATTAGTGTGACACGTGGCACAACAGTCCAAACGCACACAACAAAACTATTCAGGGAATTATCGCAAAACACGCGCACATGTCTTGATTAAAGAACGTTGGTGAACTAAATGAAACTGCAATCTAATTAAACAACAATTAAGCTTTGTGTAAACCATAACAAGTGCAACAACGTCTTAAAGTCTCAAAACGATGATCGTAATTGTGAAATACGCGAAAAACGAGCCTAAACAACATAATTGGGCCAATTGGGCTTGTCCGGGACGCCAGGCGGTATGCCCCGGCCCAGACCTCGAATGAAGGCGATGCGCGCGAGAAGAGGAAATCATCTCCAGATATAAGGGCTCCGTGTGGTACGCCCGACAAACAGCACGTCAGGCGATGCGCCTGGGAGACGGGATTGCAGAAAATCTTCTTGAGCAACTCAAAATTCATTTCTAGACCACACTAATCATTTACTATCATTCCAGATGCAATCCTTTCGTCTTAAACCTCCCAAAACACCTGCTACAGCCTCCTTCTTGTTCATGGAAGCCATTTTTGAAGATTCTTCAAAGCTTGAAGGTCCATAGGAGCTTGGAAAAGAAGAGTGAAGCTTGTCAACACTTTCTCTCACACTTGCAAGCATCAAGGAGCTATTCTCAGGGGATTGTGGGGTGTGAGCTGCTGTTCTAACCTCTCCAAAGTGCTATTGAAGCTTTTGATGGTAGATCTTGAGTCCATGTAGCATAAAGACACTTATTCACACACATGCAAGCCTCTAAGGCCACATGCACACACTCAAACCACACATGCACGAGATTTCAATGATATGGATATGCGATTTTAGTATTTTGCTACTGATTTGGTGTTATGAGGACCATCCATGGTGATAATGATAAGTTGTAATGGTCATTTGTTTAAATATGCTAGAAATGATTACTTTTGTTTACATGCATGTATGATCCATGATGTTCTAGGTAGATTTGAGTATTTAAATGTGATTGTTGATGATATTGGAAGTTATATACAAGATCCATTGTGGTAATTATAGATAAAAATGTTGAAATAATGAATATTTCTAAAAATAGTAACTTTAATAGCACAAGACCTTGATATATGGCAAAATGTGGACATGCATGTGTTTCAATATGTTGGTTTGTGAGTAAAATGATGATATTAGCATATGGATTGCTTAAAATGCATGTACGAGGTGATCGGGACATTTGTTACTGTAAATAGTAACTTTGTTATGACATGTCTATGCCAGATGATGAGCTATGTTTGAAAATATGTGTAAATGACTACTTGGATCTAGTGTGATGATGTTGGGTGCATTTGACTTATTAGAATAATTGAAATATGTATATTTGTTGCATGTTTCTATAAATAAAAACCTTATTTGGGAATTTTCATGAAATGTGAATGTTTAACATGACATATGATGATAAAGACATGGGGTGACTTGTTATAATTTAATGATATCTATTATATGATGTTAAGCAAATGAAACATGCTAAATATATGATATTACTATATTTAGAAACTTTAATATGAAAAGCATGCTTATTTGACGACGTGTAACTATGTGCTATATGATAACATGATCATATAGAATTAACAAGCATGCTAGGATAATAAAAAGGTAACTTTGTGTGAACTTGCCTAAAGTTGAAACTTACCTAAAATGGGAACTTACTATAAATAGTAAGTTATCCCATGAACGTGATTTATGCACTTACAAGTAACACACGACACTAAAAATACATTGATCGATCACTTAAACAAAACACGTCACCAACGGGTCGTTAAGACAAACACGATAAACACGACCATCACAAAAACTTAAAGTTGTTGGACACCAAAATGGCCTAGAGAGACCGACACGAACGTGAACACGAACTCATAACACCTATGTGATATAGGTAACCGCTAAAGGCGTACTATACCGTTCACGAGACGAACACAGCAGCTAAACTCAGGTGAGTTTACAGCCCCACTTTTACTCTTTAACTGTTTTGTTAAACTCTTGGGGTGAAAATGCTATGCAACTGTTTTAGATATATGACTGGTATGTTGTAAACTATTTTTGAGTATAACTATTATCGCAACAAAGTCCTCACATACCCTTACCGTTAGTTATGTAACAAACGAGTCTTATTACGTAGTACTACTGGGTTTGACTAGCCCCACTCGACAACAACTGTGACTGGAGGTCACGACGAGTTTAATATTAATGTTGATGCTGGGTTCAGCGATGACCCGGGGAGGCAAAGGAACAATCTAGTTTCGATAGGATGAACTGACACACTCGGGATCATAGATCCAACAACAAAGTTAACATACCCAGTATATGTCTGTTTACTAGCTTTTAACTATTTAAACTTATGAACTCACCAACTTTATGTTGACACATTTTCGCATGTCTTCTCAGGTAACTGATGACACGAGCTAGGATGCACTTGGGGATGCACCAAAAAGTCTTGCATGCATATAGACTCATATCTTAGGCTTAAGTCTTTAATTGTGTGATGATGATACAATTTTAAACATGTAGTGTCTGATACATTTACTTTCCGCTGCAAACGCTTTTATTATTCCGCTGCTTAACTATTAAACTAATTCCGCTGCTTGATTAATGATACTTGGTTTTATTTACAAAACTGTGTGATTGTGTAAGTCATATAGAGTCGTTCTATATGACCGAGAGCTATGATCCTAGCCATGTCACACCCGCGTGGTCTGACACCGCACGTGGGAATTTGGGGTGTGACATCTAGGGTTTTGATCCTATTATTATCCCAGACTTCTTTCTTCCAAGACTTTCGGACCTGATGTTGAATCTCCTCAATAGTTATTGTACGCGAATAACTACCTTGTCATAGTTATTCATGTTGATACTAAATTCTTCTTTGTAATCATTGAAACTTACTGATCTAATGATGGAATTTTATGATCTTAATATTGTCCTATGATCCACTCTTGCTTAATCATGAATAGAATCAGGGCTCTCATAAGTGGTAAGCTCCGGTTCAATTGAGTTTAGACTTGACCTTACAGTCTACGCACTAAATTTGGTATTCGCTACAACTTAGAATGTGACGATCTGTTTAGATATCTAAGGCTGATATTACAACAAACATATACCAGTATCATGGGACCCTATCTGATGTGTAACGGAAAATTCCCGATAAACTCTCGGGAATTACACCAGTAGCTTTCTAGGTAATTAAGGCTAAGCTATTTAAGAATAACCTAGTCTCAATTGGGTTAAAGATTTCTAATATATCTCTGAGTCTAATTCTTTATTGAATTCTTACATGTTTTAGTGTTCTATCCATATAAGATTTCCACCTGTGCTACACTAATAGTTCTCAGGCGAAGTATAGGCAATAATTATCCTAAGTCCTATTATCTAATTGGCACCTAGTTAATCTATGGTTACCTTAAGTTATTGTTCCTAAAACTACAACATGATATACATTTCAAAGCATTATACTAATACATAACTTAAATACACGAAATTGAAATGACATGCCTACGAAGTCATCCGTCTCCGAGCGTACATCTGGAGCTGGTAGAGCGAGAAATTCCTCGGTAGCTGCTGGAGCTGTTGGAGGCTTTCTCCTGGGGCAGTCTCTTGCGAAATGTCCTTGTATTCCACAGGTGTAGCAGTGATGGTTGTGCTAAGAGGAAGCAAATGTGCTTGCTTCTGATTCCGGGAGTTGGAGGGTTTCGACACTTCCGAATCAAGTGTCCTTTCTTCCCACATCTCAGAAAGTGGTTACATGGTTTGTTCCTAGCATGATGGAACCACATTCGGTACAATTGGGAAACGCACCTGAACAAGTCGACTTCACTGAGGTTTTGCAATATGTAGCCTAATGACCCATCTTTGCACAGAAGGTACACTGGCGACACTAGGCCTTGGCATGGTGATGATATTGGCAGAGTTGGCAAAGAGGGACCTTTGCAATATAAGTCTTGCCTCTCCTTCCCGTCAAATATGGCATGGCTTGACTGCACGTGTGGCTTCAGTGAAGTTCACGGGTCCCTTTTGCTTTTTAGCAGGACGATGTTTGGATTTCTTGATGATTTCACCTTTATCTGGTTTCTTCTGCTCTGCAGTGACAGGTGAGAAACTCCTAGCATACTCCTCGCTATTCCTGACCCGATTGATGATGTCAGCAATCACTGCAACCAACTGCTCAGCAATCAGGGTTGCCAGTGCAGCAGTTGATGGGTCTACTTCAAGTGGAAGAGAATGAGGTGGTGATGGTTGTCATCCCTGTGACATTTTGATCTTAACCGAAAAGTAATTAGTTAGTACTCATGATTAAATATTGAAACATATGCAAATAATTCCTGAGACCTGTGTTTTCTACATGAGGGTCCCTAGGTTATAGTCTAGGTCAAAACATTTGAACAAAATGACCTTTGTTTCTCTATAACCATGGCTCTGATACCAATCTATCACAACCTGAGCCGGCGGGCTGGATCGACTATCCCATCGGGCGGAAAGGTCTCTGGGCGTGATATCGTGTGATAATCGAGATGATCAAATTGTGTGTATAGCACATGATATATGAAATGAGAAAAACTAAACATACATGCATAAAAAAATTACAGAGTTAAATTACATCAGTTTGTATTCCATAATTTAACCCTGCAATCTTAACAAAAGACATATGATATAAATTTGTCTTGAATTGCACAATGCTCTTGATCATATGTGAATCCTACACAAAATGCACAAAATATGCTAGGTCCTTCTATTAGGTCGACTAGCTAACTCCTTGATCCTATTGACTAAACCTGTCCGTCACCTGAGAAAAATCATGCGAAAACAAGTCAACACTAGGTTGGTGAGTTCATTTGTTTACTTGTATTGAAAATGTTTTATGAAACCTTACTCTTTCAATCATGATTTAAAATTTCACCAAGAGTTTATACACGCTGCAAAGATATAGTTTCCCTCATTTGATTGTTATAGTTCTCAAGTGTATTATAACTAATTACTAGAGTTAGTCGTATAACTCTCGATTAGTCAAATATATATATATATATATATATATATATATAGGTTTAGGAATTTGTCTCAAAATGATTTATCTGGCCTTATTTCACAGCAATGTCCTGTCCATAGTTACATCTACAGATAGAATATCTTCCAAATTAAGCACGCTTATATATAGGGCATACATATCACGAATGAAGCCACCAACCCACCACACACTTAACTGAACTCAATGCCACCTGTATTGCAACTATAGATACCCATTTATGTCTCATTGACCTCACTTTGTTCACATTGAATGAGTTTACTGTTGCTCACCTTCAACTGGAGGTGTCAGTCAACCCACTAAATGAATGTAGATTCCTTGACCCGCCTTGTGGTCAATGTCAGTTGAGCCAGTAGGCAACTAATGTACCCTTCAGTTGTTTGGTCATTTGTTCTCACATTGCCTTCGCATTGTCTGCAACCGTTCAAAATTTAGGCTGATTTTCAGTCAACCAACTTATTGTTAGTGCACAGAACAGTGTGGTAGTTAATAGTAAAGGGGCTCTCAATTTAATATCACCCATGTGGTCGTTTACCAAACCTGACATGATGCAGCCCTGTTACCAGTCATACGTGTTCGACCAAATGATAAATGCCTCAATTGCAAATAACGTATACCGGAGGTTTGTCAAACCCAATGGTACCACTACGTTACCGTCGGTCCTGGCCGAAGCCACTTAATGGTAAGTGAACAACTTAAGGGACTTACGACTGTACATGAATACTGGGCACATGAATATAGTAATACAATTGAACAGTTTCACTAGAAACTAGTACATGTCATCAATACCACAATTATCATCTGTTCTCAATGTTATGTGTTCCCAATGTCATTAGCAAGGTGTTATAAGAACTTGTCTTATTACACGATGTTAGTATATGTAATAAATGATATCACCATGAAATTACGTTATCATGGATATCATTCTTGTTGTCTCTTGGAATTGTCTCAATGTTATAAACACACATTGTTGTCATTTACCCATTAACCCATTTTAGAAATTTAAAACAAGTTATACTTAGGTAGTATGGAGTTACGGTTGTTTGTTCTGAATTCCACTGAATTCAATGCTGAGTTGTGAAATTTGGAAATATCATCACACGTGTGGCCTATACTAAATGTCTAGCTAGGACATTTGGAGTCATAGGACTTCGTGTTTTGATCATGTGTTTCCCTTGTGTTTGACTCACCAGTCAAGTTTTGGTCTAGATAGTTTTGTCTTATGTGCACACGTGGTCTTTGATATTTCTCAGTTATTTCACCATGTTTTGTAATTGCCATTTACTCAATAATAGTCCCATGAAAATAACTTTATTTGGACATCCTAGATGTCAGAAGTCATTTTATATTGATAATGATAATCTAATATACGAACAGTTAGGATAACCTCAACGTTCCTGTATACTTGACATGTTAGTTTTGAACTCCCATACACCAAATAGGTTCATGATTTACCCTATGTGGGTGTTCTCGGCTTCCACAACCAAGAGTGGTTGTGTTCTCGGTTGCTTATGGATTCTCAAATGGATGTGTGCCACCCTCAAAGGGTTATTGATCAAGGGTGCCTAAAAAGGAAAAGGTTATCAACTCCAATACTATCCCAACTAAGGTGTTCTTGACTTTGGCGAGAAAAAAAATGGTCCTCAGCCATACTATAGAGGTTCTCGACTTTGGGGCCTCCAACCAAATGTGTTCTCAATTGGAAATTAGGTGTTCTTGACCAAAATTTCCAAGAAGAAAGCAAGGGTTCTCGGTTAGGAATGAAATGGGTTCTCGAGTCCTTCATCTTCTACCTCCCTATTCCCAGATCTATTTGCAGGTTTCTTAAAATTCCCATGTTTCAAGTTATTTTATGCTCAAATGATGTAGAAAACTCCTTTAAAGGTGAAGAATTACTATTACTTAAGTTTGAACTATAGAAAACCCTAAATAAAACTTGTAGATTTACCTTCGATTCGTCGTAGTGAGCTTGTCTTCGTGGATTCTTCTTCTACTCGACTGGAGAATCGTTTTGGTTGCAAGATCTTCACATTTGGTTGAGTTTTAATGGAGAAGAGGGTTTCAAGATAGAGGGTATTGAGAGAGATAGATGTTCATCAGTTTTTTAGAGAGAGAGACGCTGAAATGTGAGGGAAAAGAGAAGAAATGGGGTTTTATACTCCGGTTGTTTACCTGCTTGTTCGTTTTCGATCGGTCTCGTTAAATTACGTTGTTTCGTTACGTTACCTTAATTACACATATTTTTATAAAAATATTTTATTTAAATTCTTTTTAGGTGGTTATTCCTAGTAAATATTATTTTATTTAATATTTCTTTATTTTAAAGTTCGTAATCGTTTAATTTCATCGTTTCGTCAGGAAACATAACTTACGCGCGTTTTCGTACAGTGTGCTAACTGTTTGAATACTATCGTACGTTTCACTTTCTAATTCGGTTTTCTATTAACATATATTATTTAAAATATTAAACCAACAGTTATATTCGTTCGAATCGTCACCCAAACGAATAAGCTGTTTATTTAATACTTTCGTAATAATATCGAACTATTACTGAACTTTGATCTCACAACCGTTTCTAATTATATCATGATATTTCTTTTTCATTTTTATTTTCCCGTTGAGTTTTCTGTCGTCTGATCCTTGTTACCGAAAGATTTGTACAACGACTATTGTGTTTTGGTTTCTACACACTTTGTTATATACACTGAATTTGTTCATCTTGTATTACGATATCACCATAGTTTCTCTGTTTGTACTGTGTCCTTAGTTTATTTCATAAATACGCTATAGTATTCATGCTAAGGCCTGTATTGTAGCACTACCGTATCATTTCCGGTCGGTTTCGTACTAGATGTTACACTTTACTACCCCATGGTGTAGGAAGTTTGACGCATTGGTGGTAGGTCGATGGAACTGCTTTCATATCGTGTATACATGGTCTACCTAATATGATATTATAACAGGACAAAGAATCTATAATACAAAAGCGTCACATAGAATTTACCCCTTGATATATACCGATAGTTTGATTTCTCTGACAGTGGCTTTAGCTTCCCCACTAAATCCAACCAGAACCAGTGATTTTGTTGTTATCTCGGATTCAGAGATATTCATCCTTTTGAGTGTTTCCAATTGGATGATATTCACTGAACTTTCTCCATATATATGTAGCCTGCAGACATAATGGTTAGCGACATATAAAGTAATTACTAACCCATCATGATGAGGATCCAAAATGTTTTCCCGATCTTGCTCTTCGAAGGATACCACAGTTTTGGTGGTTAGGGTTGATGTCCTTGTTGGTCTCTCTCTATTCTCCATTTTAGTTTCTTTAGCGTGTTTTCTACCTGCAGAATAAGAGGTACCACATATGTCAGATCATTCAGAGATAAAATTTATTACCTTGGCATCCTTTGGTGGGGATGCAGCTCTCTCTGGGAATTCATCGGGATCCAGCCTCCTTTCTTTCCTCTTGCCAAGTAGTTCTTTGAGACGACCCTTGCTAAGTAGGTATCTTATTTCTTTTCTTAAGGCAATACAATCTTCTATTATATATCCAAAGTCTTCGTGGAATGCGCACCACTTGGACTTGTCTTTTGCAGCAAACTTCTTATCCTTAGGAGGCCATCTGGCTTTTTCTCCTAAATCCTGCATAGCACACATTAGTTCAGGAATATCAACAGAAAAACAGTAATCAGATATCCTGGGATATTCTTCTTCATCCTCATCATCATCCACAGAATTGATCTTGTGATTATCAGACTTGTAGTAAGGTTTGGACTTGAAGGATTTGTTCGTGGGAGAGTCCAATTTCCTTTTGCCCTGATCATTAGGAGGGGTTGTGGTGATTCTCTTCTGAATTTCCTTATCATCTTCCAACCTTATGAATCTTAATGCGCGGTTTCAGAATTCGTCCATATTCCTGTAAGGATTTATAACCAAGTCATCATAAAATGGTGAATTTCTTTGTAATCTCATTTTGAATGCTTGAACAGCTGTAGTGATATCAAGGTTAGGGATATCTAAGGATTCTCTCCCAAATTTGTTGACCTAACTCCTTAGAGATTCATCGGGTCCCTGAGTTATCATGTATAGATCACTAGTCAATGTTTCAAATGTCCTGCTACAAGAAAACTGGTTACTAAATAAGTTAATCAAATGAGCAAACGATGTAATCGAATAAGGAGTAACATTGAGTAGCCATTTCAAGGCTGCTCCTGTTAACGTTGAACCAAATCCTTTGCATAAGCAGGCTTCTTTCAGATGTGGATGTATAGGGTTGGTCTCCATTCTTTCCCTATATTGCGCTACATGCTCTTTAGGATCCGTTGTTCCATCGTAAAGCTTCATGGTGGAAGTTTGGAATCTTTTCGGGATCTCAATACATCACATATAGGTGGAGCGAATCTGGATATCCTGTGAGTGATTGCAGGAACTTTTGAAATAGATTTAACTATTCCTGGAACACTTGATATCATATCCCGAAGTTTTTGTATTTTTTTTGCCACTTGAGGAGATATTCCTGTTTCCTGAGAAGAACCAATGTTAGTAGTATCAATAGGTGAATAATTATAAGTGTTACAAGTCATGGGTGTCGGAAGTGATGTTCTTGGAATAAATATATTATCCCGAGATATTCCTAAATCTTGTGATCATGACGAACCTCCAATGTTGATTTGCATAGGAATAAAATCTCCCGAATAATTCCCGATCCCAAAATCAAGGATCCTTGGAGCTAGTAGAGTAGAAGCTTCAGCTTGTTTGTTCTTCTTAGCCTTTAAACTCTCTATTTCTCTGAGAAGCCTTTGATTCATCCGCTGTTGATCAATCATTTGTTGCTGTACTTGTTGAAACATGCTCAAAATGTCATTGTTAGAGACAAGTACAAGGGCAGTGGTGGTCATTCTCGTCGATGGAATACTCTCGGCTACAAATGTTGTCTTTTTCCCCACATTTTCGGCCTTCTTAGAAAAAATAGGAATCTACGAAGATACGTTAGTGATAGCAGCAATAAAAATAGGTAATGCAGATGATGATCTCGGTTGTGAAGCCATTTTTCACTATATTTGTCGAGAAAACACCTTTAAACAAAGTTTTTATTATAAAAAACGCAAGTTTGCGCCATGGTGGGCGCCAAATTGTTTCCAGTTAAAATCAAATAGTATAATTTTTAGCAAAACCAAATTAGAAAAGTAGGGTATTGTGTTTTACAATCAGAAATGTCAGTTAACAGTAACTTGTAATAGAAATATCCCTGAGGATCCCTAGGGATATTCCAGAATACGAGATAGAAAAATAGCCAAACACACAAGATTTATATGAGGAAAAGCCCTTAATCCCTTAGGATTGTTGACACAAAAACTCGGGATGTGACAAATGTCACTCTGCCTAGTTTATTAATATGTAAACAATCAAATTGCAAAGAAATAGCACAATATGATCGATGCTAGTGATGTTTGTATTCTCTTATAGCTGCTAAGAGTGTTGTGTGTCCCTAATATCGATCAATGCCTTGGTATTTATACTAAAATTTACAAGGAACAGCCATAATAGCCGTTGCGAATAATCCGGGATCTTTCCATACGTAGATGACTCGTTCCAATTAATGGCGTCGAATCCTCAATGTTGTCGCGGTCCATGAACTTTCAGTTGGAATGTTTATTGACTCGTTCCGTGATTATAGCTCGGCAATCTGTTAACATGTTTATCCTGAAATCTCGGAAATCAAATTAAGAATACACAAAGATATTAGTCAGTAGTAAATATATTCCTAAATATCTCTGATCCTAAAATATTCCGGGTAATTTTTAGTGCACAACAATATGTATGTATGGAATTTTATAACACAACGGTATATGATGATTATTTTGTAGAGGAAAACAAAAATATGAAAAACGAAATTTATATCAGGTGAATTGAAAGTTGTAGATCAACTTCCATATTAAACTATTTAGTAAGTTACACAAATCGTCCTTTATGTTTTGAGCATTTTTCATCACTTGTCATTTTCGTTCAAAATTGACTTAAATCATCCTTTATGTTTCTAAATGTTGCTCGTTTCGTCATTTTGCACTAACCCTATTAAAAATTACATTTAAATAGACATGCAATGCACATTAGGGTATTTTTTTTTTGTTTTTTGTTTTAAGTTAGAAGGATTACTTGCATTATTGATTGATGTGAGAATGATGGGGAGGGAGAGACAAGCGAGCACTAGACGTCCTAGCTATCGCTCCCACTACTTTTTTCGATCCACCATTGGGATTGAACCAGAAGATTTTTCTTTCCGATTAGTTGATTTGCGGGTTAATTGATCGGGGTTTGACCATGAAAACCTCATTCTTGGGAGGTTCTTGAGAAAAAATTAACGGGGTTTGAACGAAAAGGATAAGTAATAAAAATGCTTAAAACATAAAGGACGATTTATGTAATTTACTCAAACATAAAGGATGATTTAAGTCAATTTTGAACGAAAAGGACAAGTAGTGAAAAATGCTCAAAACATAAATGACGATTTTTGTAATTTACTCTAAAGTATTTAATGGTTCATCCAAATATTTTGATCGAATAAAATTCAGACTGAAGCAAGATCCAATATATTTCGAAAGTGAATTTGAGGAACACTCAATTCAAAGCATGAACCTGTATATTTTGAAAGTGAATTTGATGAACCAATATCATCAATCAAAATGAAATTCCAGATATGGAGGGTTCATAACTGCCAAGAAACAATTAATTAATTGCCACTAAATTAGTAAACGAATTTTATGTCAAAATTAGTGAAATTAAATTTTCTATTGTCAACGCCTCATTTGAGGTGCACGCATATAATGTATATATGTGTTAGCAATTAAGGAACAAAAGTAAAATTGCACAAATTTTAACGGTATTTTACTTATTTTGTGAAAAATAATCGTTAAAAGCGTTGAGGTGATTAACTTCAAACGATAACTTTGAGCCGGGGACTATTTCGAAGCAGCATCTCTATCCCAACTGGAATAATGGTAAGGTTTGTCTCTATCTTTCCCCTCCAGACCCTACTCTAAGTGAGATTTTTAATAGGTATGTTTGTTGTAAATTTTGTATTGTCAAAATTTGACCATAGCCAGAGGCTCTCCCCCTTGAACCCCACTCTCTTCAGGGCACTATCCCCAGACCCATGTCAAGAGGTATTGTCTCCTTAGAACCTTATTGAATTATAAAACTTTAAACAAGTTAGAATCACACGCTCAACTTGTTCAATTTTTTTTTTTATGATTTACATTGATTAATAAAGTAAATTCAAATTAAAGTAAAATATCTAATATGTTATTCACAAAATTTGGGTAATGCATGTATAGGACGATCTAAGACCATCGATTTGTAATTCACAGTGGTAAAAGATGTTGCTGATGCAAGTGTTGTTGCACAGATCCGCGTCTAACGAGCAGGACAATTTAATGCACCTGTTGCTCATAAAAGTGCCACTTCACTTCTCTGTTGAAATATGGGTTCTTGTGACTGCATGTTTACAAGAAGTTGAAACAGTACAAAATATAACGGTCAGTAGGGTTATAAACTAACCGAACAAGTCCTTGTTCGTGTTTCTTCATTTAACATTTAACTTGTTCACGAACTGTTCATTAACACTTGCCGAACGAAAAATGTTATTCTTGTTCGTTTATTAAGGAGTTGAACCTGTTCACGAACATAAACAAACACGTATTATTTTAAAAAATAAAAATTAACATTTTCAATATCAAATATTAGACATAATCATCTTAAAGTTAAGTACTTAATATAAAATCAAAAATAAATTTATTTAATTTTAGCAAAAATTAAAAATAATAATCATAATTTAAATTACTTTAAACAAATATTTTAAAGAAGCGAGTTTCATATTACTATGCTTTTAACAAGATACAAATTTCAAATTACTAGATTTTTAATTTAAATGTTATGGTATTAAACTAAAAATAAAATTTTAAAAAATATAAAACATAATTAAAAAATAAACGAACGTTAACGAACATAAACGAAAACCTTATCGAACTTTCATGAACACAAATGAAAAAACATGACCTATATTCATGTTCGTTCATTTATTAAACGAGCGAACATAAACGAACTTTCTGTCGAGAGATACACGAACAGTTCGATGAACATTCGGTTCATACTTACAGCCTTACGGTCACAAAATTTTAAATCGCTTGAAATCCAATGTTTTGAAAACCGAAAAGGTCACCGAACCAGACGTTCTACTAGTCACAGGTCGGACCGAATGAACTGGTCAGACTGCTTTAAAGAACTGGATGACATGACATTCGTTTAAAATTTTAATAAAATACAGAAACTAAAGATAATGAAATATAGACTATTATAATTATCAATTTATCCGGTATAATTATTGTTAATGTCATAACTTATCCTAGTTTTTGAATTGTTATCCATGTATCAATTCTAAATATTATGCTTCGTAAATCTAACATTAAACTTAGCCTAGTTGAATTGTTAAAGCCACTAACGTCTCAAGCCATCTTTCAATTCTTTATATATTTAAACACCTTGATCCCACATCGACAATAACTGCATCTTTCAATTCTTTATAAGGTAAATCACATATCCCACATCAGCCAGCATGACAACATAAGCCCACTCACAACTCCATAAAAAGGGAATAACGCTGAGAAATTTTTCCGTTGTCCGGTCATCAGTTCAACTCATGGTTCAATTGTTGACCGTGTTGGCTGGTTAATTTATAGCTGCCCAAAGTATTCAACCTAACCACTTAGCTTATCGGGTCACGGTCCAACCGGACCTACCGACAGGTCCGGTCCCGTCTTAAAAACGTTGTTGAAATCACATGTTTTTTCATCACATACAAGTCAAAACATTAGCCAAATAATGTTAATCAAACAACTTGCTCTTGTTCCAAAAAAGTTTTGTTTTTAAAGTTTATTTTCAACTTTCAAATCTTACAATTTGTTTTGAAGTTTATAATAATTACGGTTTGGATTTTTTTTATGTATTTTTACATCACATCAGCAGAATAAAAAAAGGAACTGATGGTTTATCATGTTTGGGCAACCAACACGGAAATTTTTGTAGTTAAGCGTAAAACTGCAATGACACAACATGCAACAGTTGTCGATCTGTCGTAAGAAATAAGCTACAACAAATACTTGCATAAAAAACTTAAGCCATTTGTGCCATGGTGATCTAATTAATGATTGCATAACTTTGATGCCGAGCCGAATCAACGCAAAATTCAGAAAAAAAAACTAATGTATGTGGAAAAAACTACTGATTAATATAAGAGATTTAGTTCATGATATTTGACCATTCAACATCAAGTTTATCATTTCTAACTGAAAAGACTAATGCCCAACTCTAAGGTTTAACTTTCTTATTTTAACATGAGTTTACCGTGTAAGTGAGTTTCTATGGTTATAAATAAATGTTTAACTTTTAGTATACGTGATGTTAATCAGATAAATATAAATTAATGGTAACTTTTGTGAAATCAAGTTCTTTTCAAGCTAATTATGAATTTGTTATCAAATCAAATTACACAATAAAGCATACACCAACAAAGTATAGAACTCATACGAATAATTTAAATTGACCAAAAGAGGCTAAATTGAAAAAAAAAAAAAAAAAAAAAAAAAAAACAAGTGCCCAAAAACAATCATACGTATAGGGTGAGAACGTCGATTTGTATCCAACGGGGTTAAGTAATATGTAGTGCCGAGCAACATCTTATGCACATCCATCGTTACTTTTGGTGCAACTTTATGGTATCCTCAACCATTTTAGAGGCCTAAAATGAATTAAAAATAATAGGCTAAAACTATAGCAAGCGTGACAAAAATACGTACTTCAAGCTTATGGCCCATTTGTTACTGATTCTAAAGTAGGCCATCATGAAACATCAGAAAACAACTCATGAATCCATCTCTACATAATGCACCAGCAACTAACATGATGGCCTTTTGAATTCATGTTGATTTCTTTAGTAAACATTCAAGAAAACTATTTCAATGACCTTCTATTTTGATATATCGTCCATCATTAGACCGTGCACTTAACCTTATGTTCCATCACTACACGTGTCCAGACTATTTCATTAGCTCCCTTGTTCTATTTAGAGAATATTGAGGCTAAGTAACTATATATATTAGACTTATGTAAAATTGCTGATCTAGTCATGTAATTATGCCGATTATCTAATCCTAAGATATCTATTTTACATTCTTAATTGTAATGATATCAATTGAACCATGCAAAGAACTTCATAAAATGGGTCAGGAAAGGTTTAAAACCCTAGATACTAGCAATGGTCCTAGTGACCCCAAATCTATCTTATTCTAGTTGCAGGATAAAATCCGACAGCCAATTGTTGGCTCTATATAACCAGCCCAGCAAGCAGCTTAATTCATAAAATGCGAGGGATATATATATATATATATATAGGGTTTGAATCCTTTGAAAACCCGATCTTAAAAAGAAAATCCTTAAACCCTACGTGGACCATTAGATCAAACTTATTTAGATTTTAATTAATTAAATACAAAACATGTGGTCCACAATTAAAGTTAAATATTTTAATAGGGTTTTTTGAGAAGAAAATACATGTTTTATCCTTTGAGGGGTATAAGTGACTTTTTTTTCACTCTCTCTTCTCTCTCTTCATTAATTAATTCAGATTCTCTCTCCTCTCTCTATTTCTCTCCTCTCTTCTCTCTCCTCTCTCTTTATTAATTTTTCAGATTCTCTCTCCTCTCTTTTTTTTATTTATGTTTGACTAACAAAATAAAAAAAAGTAATTTTTTTAAAGAAAAACAAAAAATATACACATGTGTATCAAACAAAAATTTTACTACACAAACACAATATTACATATTCTCAACCATAATAAATATTACACATGTGTATATTACATATGAAAAAAAAATTACACATGTGTAAATTTATAAAAAAAAAAATCAAATTAACCAAAACACCAAAAACTACACATGTGTAAGTGTAATATTTTATAAATATTAAATATATAAAGTATACACATGTGTATATTTCGAGTAACTGTACCTTGTGTATTAAAACTTGTACATTTTTATTTATACGCATGTGTAACTTTTTATATCTTCTTTTAAAATTTTTTTTTATTTTGTATAAAAAATATACATTTTTGTTGTTGTTTTGAAATTTTAAAAAATATATTTTTAAATGGATAGAGAGAGAAGAGATAGATGAGAGAGAAACTTAATATTAATAAATTATTATATATATTGGTGATTTTAAATGAGAGAGAAAGAGATAAATTATTATATTTATTGGTGAATGGTTAAAGACTATTATACTCTTTTTATATTAATAAATTAGAAAGAAAAAAAGTTGATCCAAGGGTTGAGATAAAGTTTAAGGGTTTTCTCTTTAAGATCGAGTTTTCATTTGATTCAAATCCTATATATATATATATATATATATATATATATATATATATATATATATATATATATATATATATATATATATATATATATAGGGCATGTATATATTAAAAACCCATGTGAGATAAGAAAACATTGAAAACTCAATACTTGGTCCACAATTTGCCACATCATTATTTCATTTTATTAATATTATTAAATACAAGGGCATTTCCGTCTTTTACTCCATTTGTACCATCATACACTATTTTACTAAATTACCACATTCTTTCTCATCAAATTCAAATAACAATCAAAAAAAATTAATTTTTAAATAATCTCCCCTTTTACTTTCCTACCAGAAAATTTTCTTAAGTTGAAATTTTTAATAACTTGCTGGTTGTATATAATTGCTGTCGTGTTACATCAAAGTTACGGTGTTCAATTTCAGCTCTAAAACAAAATAATTTAATTTTTAAATATTTCATACTTCTTATTTTTCCCACATTTTATTTTTCAAACAATTTGTTTTCCCCAACTTTTTAAATATTTCCCTGATTTGATTTTTTCACCATTTTTGTTCTTATTGAAATTAATTTTTAAATATTCCCATTTTGCTTTCCCACCAGAATTTTTTTTTTAGTTTAAATTTTTAATAGTTTCCCGGTTGTATATAATTGATGTCATGTTACATTAAAGTTACGGTGTTCAATTTCAGCTAAAAAACAAAAGAATTAACTTTTTAAATATTTCATACATTTTATTTTTCCCACCTTTTATATTTCTCAGCTGTTATTTTTCCCATCATTTGTTTTCCCCAACTTTTTAAATATTTCCCCCCTTTGTTTTTCTCATCATGTGTTACATCAATGTTACGTTGTTCAGTTGGACATGTGTATATTTATTATCATACCTAACACATCCTCCGCATTGCTTAGTTTATATATATATCTACATTTTAACATTTTTTTGCCAACCAATACTTTGTTTTCATCATTAGTTTTCAAGCATGTCAAGCTCTAAAAAAAATTCTCCAATATCCGTCAAAAAAGAAGAGCCGAAAGTTAAAACAAACATTAGCCGTATATATCAAATTTTGCGCCTACATACATTGCTAAAATTTCTCACAATGAGCCAACATCTTCCATAAATGTCGAGAAAGTTGAATTTCCATTTGATCACGATCCATTTGATGGGTTTTGAATTACCAATTTGTAACACATCGTTACATATACGTAAAAGAACATATTTCAAAGACATTTAAAATTACATATATGTAACTTTTATGTAATGTCAATGTAAAATACATGTAACAATTAGTTACGTATATAAAATTAATAAAATGAAGCCATGTTACATACCTTTACAACTTATGTTACATACTTGCAATGTCTACCGGTTCTGTTGAATCATTGAACACTCTAAAAAGTAATTTTATACAATTACACAATTATAATCCAATATGATAGAAAGTAACACTCAGTTTTTCTAAGTTATTCTTTTTGAGATTCAACGTTTAAAATGTAATTAAGTTGTTACACTAACGTTACACATTACACTGCAGGTTATGTGTATTTTCTATTAAGTTCATGTTACCAAATTTATTTTTCATCTAGTGTACTAATTATTAATTATTTTATAATTTTTGTGTTGTTACCAAATGTATTTTTCATCTAGTGTACTAATTATTAATTATTTTATAATTTTCGTGCAAAACTTTTCATTAATTGTACTATTATACTCTTTTAATTTTTTTAATGTAACATTCTATAACACTTTATTATGTTACGTTATTCAGTGTTCAGATCACTTGAAACCTAAAAATCTATTTATAAACTTGTTTTCTAACTGGTTAAGAACATATTTGGTTCAGTTGACTGTTTTTAGCATACATAGTTACACTAGTGTAACATATCTGTAAAAGGAAATATTTCAAAAACATTTAAAATTACTTATGCAACTTCTCTGTAACACCAATGTAGCATACTTGTAACAATTGGTTACATATATAAAATTAATAAAATGGAATCATGTAACATATATGTAACAGTCGATTACGTATATAAAATTAATAAAAGGAATCATGTTACCTATATGTTACGTTCCTTTACAACAAATGTTACATAAATGTAACATAATCAAAGTGACTTCAAATTTATTCAAGAACTCATGCAAACATATAATTAGCATAATGATAATTTTAAAAACAAATACTACAAAAGCATGTTACAATGATGTTACACAATACAAAGAAAATGGTTCTTATTAAGTCAACTTCTTGTTAGGCTCATAACTACAAAACCTTAAACAAAATAGTCATTTAAAGTAATCAAAATTCATTTTTTGAAATTAATACTTGGAAACTCAGTGTCCCTCAAGAAAAATCATCACATAACCAATACTCTTGAATCACCCAATCGGTCAAATCACTTAGTGGTGCTCCCCTGAGATAAAAAAACAATGGTTTAGAAAGTCTGATATATCCGAAAATTGAATTTTTCTTGGCACGTAATTAATTTCAAGAATTACTTCTAGGTTTAATAGAATGATTATGTTGTTGAACATGAACATCTTCTTCAACTTTAATAAACTTTGACGATTAGAACCTACTCCTACCACTCAACTTATCAAATTTTCTTAAATTTTGAAACAAAAAACTTAATTCTTGCAAAGATTGAATCAAAAGCACTATGTGAAAATAAGGAAGTTGAAGATTTTGATGAATTGGAAAGAGGGGCGCAATATTGGCGATGAAAGTTATGCTAAATACCCAATTTAAAATGATAATAAATAAATAAAAGAAAATCTTACTAGAAAGAAGAAGACTAAAACGACATGATGCCGGAAAAATAGTAAAAATAGAATGAAGAAGACAAGAACGACAGGCTACCGGAAAATAGTTATCGGAGAAAGCAAAACATCATCTTCTTGACCTGCAACTAAAATCATATGAAGAAAACTAGAAAACAAAAACAGAATGATGACGATGACGTTTTCTTCATCTGGTTTATGTAGATCTAATAAGTTGAACTTGGTTTCTTCATCTTGTTGTTGATGTTAGTTTGAGGTGATTATGAAGATATGAATTTCAAATTTGAGATCATACAGATTTAAAGCTATCTGACACCAAATTTGAGATCGTGAAGGTTAACACTTTTCCAAATTAAAAAATGAAAATGAGTACAAATGAAACATTATTGATTTTTTTAATAATATTTCATTATTAAAGTACTGACATAAGGGTAAGAAAAGGACGGGAAAGAAAATTACATTTCTATCAATTTGTACTATAAAGTACAAAGATAGATTATTATATTATCATTTTTGATTTTTTTAATTCAGTCAAAAAGCCACCCACCATTGATCAACCTTAATTAAAGGTCTAGATTGAGTTTCCAAAGTTTCTTTAACTCAACCAGGTTTCCAAAATATCCTTCCCCTATATATATATATATATATATATAGGATTGGGATCAAATAATAACCCACTCTTAAAGCAATAACCCAGATAACTTTGCCAAGATGAAGCCGGATCTTCAATTTTTTTTTTGAACATCATTGTAACACAATTAGAACACTATGCTCTTTTATGAGTTTGCGAAAATTCATCACCGTTTGAGATTTTACATCGTTGTAAGTTTTGTGCCTAAAACAGTTACAGTGCTGTAAATCAAAAACTTACAACGATGATATCTCTTAAACGGTGATGAATTTTCACAAACTCATAAAAGAACATAGTGTTCTAATTGTGTTACAATGATGTTCAAAAAAAAATTCAAGATTCGGCTTCATCTTCGCAAAGTTATCTGGGTTATTGCTTAAAGAGTGGGTTATTATTTGAAAACTTCCCTATGTATATATATATATATATATATATATATATATATAACTCATGGAAGTGCTTGATCTTCGACTATCATACTGGGTATACACTCAAGGAAGAACACTGTCTGGCAGGACAGCTCACGTCTATTGGACCTGGTGATGAGCCTATTCTCTGTGATGAGGGCTGGATGGTTATATGGGAAATGTAAAATAAAAAGTATACTTTGCCTAAAAAAGATGAAAAGTATTTATAAACCCTCAAAACTGGCTCAAACGAACTCTGATTGTGCCATTTTGACGATATTGGAACCATATTGTCAAACTTTTTGGTTTTATCTTTTAACTTTAATGTATTATTAGTATCATGGTTTTAACTTTGAGGATTAAGGTTCGACAAGCTGGTTTTAATGACGCGAAAATACGTTTTTTAGGAGTTTGTTAGGGTCGGTGTTCAAGATTTTAAAAATCGTTTTTAGCCTTATTATACAAAATATACTTTTTAAGAAAATCTCTCTCTCACACACACTTAAATACCTAAAAAACCATTATTTTAAAGAAAACTAATAAAACTAATCACAATCATTAGCGACTAATTTTCTTTTTCATTTTTTTCTTTTTTAATTATTATTATTATAAGGTTAGAAATGTTCAAAAAAGAAAAAACATATTTTACGAATTAATACTAGTTATATATATAGCTTTATGAGTTACATGCAAAACGTTTTAAGTTACATATACATAACTTCGTAATATACATATCTTCATTAAAATTTTATTATTTATTGTAACATTTTAACCCCACAATTAAAAATTATGAGAAAAAATTTTTAAAAAAATATTAGTAATTATGAGTTTTTTTTAGGTTATCTGAAATAAGGAGTTTTTTTTTTTTTTTTTTTTATAAACCTTTCTCATTTTTAAGGGAGAATTGCATATTGCCACTTCCTAACTTGAAAAATTACATATTTGCATAAGGCACAAATTTTCAATGCATAATGTACAATGCTCTTAAAACATAATTTAGAGAAATATGTAAGTTTACAAGTTAGGAAGGAAAAATATGTAAAAGCCCCCATTTTTAATTATGACAAAAAATATGTGGTGAACATTAAACAATAATAACGTTGATTATTTTATTCTAAACCTAATTATTTATATTATTTAATGTGAACCACACAATTTTTGTCATGATTAAAAATAGGTTGTGTTAATATCACACTCAATTCTGTATTTTCACACCATTTGTACGTGTCGTATAGATCTCTACGCCACGTACATGTATCTATATGTGGCATAGAGATCCCTACGCCACGTACAACAACATTTGCACTGACATTCTACACAATGATTGGGTGTTGTACGTCACGTAAAGCACTATACGCCACGTAGAGAACATCGTACAACCAAGACTGACACCTTTACACAATGTTGGGATGTTGTACGCCACGTAGAGGTCTCTACGTGGCGTATAAAAGACAATCATATGAGAGGAACACTCTGCAACCTGACATGCTGAAAAAGTTATACGCCACGTAGAATACTGTACGTGGCGTATAAAGGAAATAATTGGTTTTAAAATCTGGTGAATGTACTGAAAATGGCCATATACGCCACGTATACAAATTTTGAAATTGAAATCTCGTACAACCAATGAAATGACGTAAGATTTCGTATATTATATATATATCGAATGAACGAACGTTTCGAATTCATTCGCGTTTTTCTTCTTACGCATTCTCTATTTGAATTCTTTCGGTTGTTTATTGTATTCACATAATGTCATTTTGGGACGTTAACTTATTCTTTGGAGACAAAAAGATAGAACAGGCTTCTGTCGATCAATCTTATCATGGTAACAGTAGACCTCAAGAGCTGCCTGATTTAAACGAGGAACCCAACTTTCTGTCATACAACGCGAATGTGATTCCTGATTTAAATGAGGATCCTTGCATTGAACCCTTTTACAATTATGATAACTAGCATGAATTTGGATGGGAAAGTCAGCCTTCATACAAGCATGAAAGTTTGCATGAAGAAAATGTATATTCAGAACCACAAAATAGCGAGCATGATTATTTCGACAGAGGTCATCATGCGAAAGTGTTGTGGGATACCAATCAGGTATAATTTAGATTGACTTTCATTTTTTAAACATTAGATATATTTTTAGTCGTGTTGTTGTTTTAGGAATTTATGTCTCATGATGAGCTGGTTACCTGGGTGTAAAGCAGAGCGGTTGACAACGGTTATATTGTAGTCACCGCTAGATCTAAAAAGAAAAGAGACGTTGTAAAGAAGGTGTGGCTTGTTTGTGATCGTAGTGGCGAACACAAGACCATAGCGACGCGTAGACGCTTCGGCAGCAAGAAAATTGGCTGTCCATTTAAACTGGTTGGCGTTTACAACGAAAAGCCTCTTGTTTGGTAGTTAGATGTCCGAAATGACGAGCATAACCATGAAGCTGCTCAACATCTACAGGAACATCCATTTGTAAGAAGGTTGTCTCAAGATGAACATAAGATGGTGGGACAGCTAACAGAACAACATATGGACCCGTGCAATATATTGTCAACTATCAAGAAGCAAAACCCTAATAATGTTTCTGTAATTAGGGACATATACAACGCCCAACATAAAATAAAAAACAAAAAGAAAGTAGGTACAACTCTGATGAAGGTTCTGGAAAACCTACTGCATTCTAAGGGATATGTATATTATACTAGAGAAGATCCTGCAACAAATGTCTTTGAGGAAGTGTTATTCTGTCATCCGAAGTCGTACACATACTAGCGAACATTCTCACATATGCTGATGATTGACGCCACATACAAAACGAACATGTACAGAATTCCATTTGTACAGAGTGTTGGTGTGACTTCAACACACCATACGTTTTGTATTGCACATGCGTTTATAAAAAAAGAATGGGAAGAAAATTACTTGTGGGTATTGCAAAAGCTGAAAGAAATGTTAGACACGTGTATGGAGCCCCGTGTAATAATAACAGACTGAGATCTTGCACTAATGAATGCGTGTAAGCTAGTATTTCCTGACGCATCTAGATGCTGCTTATGCAGCTGGCACATCAGCGAAAACATTTCTAAACACTGCAAGGAAGGTTTTTCTAACAGTGATTGGAATATATTCCGCCATATGTGGACGACATTGTGTGAGTCTTCATATGACGACATTTATCAATACAATTATAACAAGCTATACGAACAGCTAACCAAAGACAAACGGCAGCGTAAGCTTTTACATATACATACATACATACACACACACATACATACATACATACATACATACATACATACATACATACATACATACATACATACATACATACATACATACATACATACATACATACATACATACATACATACATACATACATACATACATACATACATACATACATACATACATACATACTGTGACACCCCGTAATTTCCAAGTCAGCTTTTCTTTTAATTAAATGTTTATTTAATTAACATTTGCATACGTGGCACTAGAGTTAGTTTAATTTAGTGTGACACGAGGCACGATAGAACAAACACAGTCACAAACATGATAATTTGGTGAATTACCGAAAAACGCACACACGTATCGAATCATTTACGAACGTTGGTGAACATTGAATAAAACAAGTAGCTAAACACTAACAAGTTCACAAATGATCAAACATTGCACTAAGGTAGCTCAAACATCCATAAACGACGAATTTTAATCGACAAAACGTCGAGAAACGAACCAAACGATCGAAATTGGGCTAAGTATGCTCAACCGAGATCCTTCGAGGTACACGGGGGACCCTGGAGTGGACCTTGGTGATACGCGAAGGATGAGCGGGCAATTTGAATCCTGAAAACCATCACGGTACGCCAAGACCCCATGGGGGAAGTCTTGGCAGTACGCGACGCTGTCCAGACGCCAAAATCTTTATAAATCCAAGACAAATCATTCCTACTCTATCTCTCACTCATTATACCTGACTTTAGACGCCACAACTCGATCTTATCCTCCCCAATTCACCTTCTATCACTTCTGCAAGCCATTGTTGAGTTCTTGGAAGCTCAAGTTTGAAGATTTTGAAGCTTTGAAGGAATGAGGCTTCAAGGGAGACCATCCACCACCATTTCATCCATTGTAGCAGCTGTAAAACTCTTCATCACGAGATCCCAGAGCCTTAGAGCTGCTGATTTTACACAAACCCAACCATCTAAGCTTCTTTGAAGGTAATCTTGATGACTTACACACACATTCTACACAAATCACACACATGCAAGCATGGATGGTGTCATGCATGATCATTTATAGTACATGCACGAATTTGTGATGGTACAAGGTTGTTATTGATGATTATAATGACTGATTAGTGACTACAATATTGATCTATGATGTTTTGTATTGGGTTTTAGTGATAAGAAAGTGGTTTGGGTCATAGATCTATGAAATGCTCATTTTTATTGACATGCATGTATGATATAAGGCATTTTAGATGATCTTGGATGATAATGAATGATTTTTGATGATGTTTGGGGATATTTACAAGGTTCATCTTGCTTAATATGGTCAATAGATGGTTATTTGAGATTCTTGCTATTTTTAGTAACTTTTTATGTTACAAAATGATGCTAGGTAAAGAAATATGAACATGCATGTTAATAACTATACTAATGAGGTATTGCCTCAATGGTGCCCCAAGATTCTTTCAAATGGGAGGTCTTAGGTTCGAAACCCCCCGCAGAGAAAAAAGGAGTCTGGGGGGGTTAGGGGGTTTTCCCAATGAGGTTTCCTCCTAGGGTGGTTGTGGTGGCTCATGGGAGGTCTAGGTAACTAGACCTTGGTGACATGGCTTGGAAACAGTGGGTTCACACGATTGAGACCTTCGCCGTTCAAAAAAATTTTGGGTTTATTATGATGATTAGAGATGTGTTAGAATTATTAAAATTGTTAAAATAGGTGTATTTGATGTAGATTTCTATAAATAGAAACTTTTGTAATGAATAATATGCATGTATGATGATCTTAAGTTATATTGAGATCGATTAAGGAAAATGATATTATAAACAAACTTGCAGGATTTGATTTTAGCAAAACGGGTTTATTTACGACTTTCTAATTTTAGAAACTTTATTTGGGGAATTCACGATATAGAAACATAGGTCTTGATTGAATGATGATAAATAGCTTAAAATGATGTAGTATAATGATCATGTGAAAAGTTGTGTGATCTTTGTTACTAAACATGCTAAATATAGAAACTTTCCATTTTTGGAAACTTTAATTTCTAAAACGGACTTATGTGTTTATTTAACCGTATGTGACAACGTGCTAAGTGTTAACATGGTCACTTAGGATTAATGAGCATGCTAGAACTATTAAAAACGGATTTTTATGCAAACTTACTAAAAATGGAAACTTACTATAAATAGTAAGTTGTCCCTTAACGTGACTTACGTGTTTTAATGCAATACGTGAACAATATGGAGCATAATACGAACTATAACTAACGCACGGTTCACCAACGGGTTGTTGACTTTGACACGGTCAAGCAAGGTCAAACACGGACAAACATGGGCAAACATAACAACCGAAGGTTTTTGAGCACGAACACGAATACGGACACAAAACACGATCACAAACACAAACTTATGTAAGCCATACGATATAGGTAACCGGTGACCGATTCACCACAGGAAAACAGGAGCTTACGCATTCTTCTATAATCACTAAGGTGAGTTTATAGCCCCTCTTTCAAACTGCTTTACAACTTTTAAAATACAGGGAGAATACATGTTGTTGAGTCAAACATTTATTACTTGTACGGACATATTGTGTATGCTGGTTTATTGGACAAACATTAAGCGTTGTATCGTAACAAAGTCCTCGCACAGTCTTACCGTTAATGTATTCACAACGAGGTGAGTTTAGATAGTACTATTGGGCGTGACGAACCCCACGCGGCGCCAACTTTGACTGGATGTCAGGACGCATGTAGTCTCAACCCATCGTCCATGTCCCTACAATAGGCATGGCAGAGGCTAGAGCAAACAAGTCTAGTTTGGTAGAGACGAAACTAACACTTGGAGCCAAGGGCTCAGAACAAACATATAAAAAAATAACATGACACGTGACAAACATTTTTATATACTTATGTATTGCTAACAAAACCTGTGAACTCACCAACCTATGTGTTGACACTTTTTCTAACATGTATTCTCAGGTAACTAGCCGCTCATGGATAAGGATGTACTTAGGGCAAACGAGCACATGACTAAGCTTGCATTCATTCTGTGTATTTTGAACAAACAATTTATATTTTATGATGTGTATCAAACAATGTAGGGTCTGTCACTTTTTACTTTCCGCTGCATTTGAACACCTTTTAATTTCCGTTGTATGTTAATTAATCAAATTGATTACTATTGTTGTTTCAAACAAATTTTTCAACGCATATAGAGTCATTCTATATGACTAAGAGCTGTGATTATGGCCACGTCACACCTAGCGGTCTGACATCGCACATGGGAATTTGGGGGTGTGACACATACATACATATATAATATATACACTAATTATGTGGTTTCGTTTTCTTTCAGGCGTTTTGAATTATTTAACGCAAACCTGTTTGAACAGTTACACAAAAATGTTTGTATGTGCTTGGACCAACAAAAACCGGAACTTCGGTCAACATACAACCAATAGAGTCGAGAGTCAGCACGCGAAGATAAAGTGATACCTAAAAACACCAAATAATTCGCTTGCCACACTTGTCGGATTTGTTGACGAAGTTGTAAATTCACAAGAGGTGAACATTAACCATGGTTTTGAAACAAGCACGGTGAAAACTATGAGTCATCACAAAGTAGCGTTGTTTGATTACCTTCGATGTAAGATTTCACACAAGGCTCTTGATTTGCTTGTTGTTGAAAAAAGCAAGATACATGTATTTCGGACTGGAAATCATTCCTGTAACTGTCAACTTTTCACCAGTTGTGGCTTGCCGTGTGCTTGTCGTCTGTCAAAATACGAAAACACAGGTAATGTGATAAACTTCGTTCATTTTTATTATAATAAACGTCTTTCATTTGATAAAAATTTTTAGAATCAATTTTTTTTCAGATACCAAAATTCCACTTGCTGCCGTAGATATATCCTGGACCAAACTTGATACACGTCCATTATTTTTAGACAAAGAAGAAATTGATGTTGAAGAACAGTTACAAGCCGTGAAACAACAAATAATGACACAACCGACTGAAGTGAAAAAAGTATGATGAAGAAAATATTGGCTACAGTTTTTCCCTAGAAAAGTGAAAAAAAACCGCATGTTGTTCAGACAGACGTTCGTGGACGTCCTAGCTCTAAAGTACAACAACAAAAGAAACAGGACTCACAACATAGCGTCATTGATCAACCCAGACATAGTTCTTACACACATTCCAAGGTGAAAGATCAAAATGCCGCACTACAGCGTAGTCGGTCAACATCTTCAAGAGGGAAAGCTAAAGCAAAAAATGACCCTATCCAATTATCACAATAGTCTGCTTCATTCCAATCGGTCGTTGAAAACGAAAGTGTCTGGAATTTTAACAGATTTAAAAGCCTTATATCAGATTTGTTTCACGGTCACATTTCATGCATACAGGACGTAATGCCCGACGACAACTACGGTTTCTGATCTGTTGCCGGGGCTTTAGGTTTTTATGAAAATATGTGGCTCTACGTTCGACAACAACTGCTAGACGAGATAAATACACATATAGATGCGTATCGGTCGATATTTGAAAATATACAAGAGAGCATGTATAATTTCATTTATAACAGCATTAACCGGCAACAAGTTCAAGCAGCACCATTCCGACATTGGATGCAAATGTCTTACACCGAGATTCTGATTACTCAAAGATTTGGTGTGATTGTTCACCTAATAAATATAAAAAGCTCTCAGACATATTTCCCGCTGTGGATAAGCGTGAAAAGTGAAGCCGTCAACCCTCATCAAGTCTTGTCGTTCGTATTTGTTAACAACAATCATTTCGTCAACATCAAGTTGGAAGGAGATTATCGATGCCGACAGTAAGTGGGATTTGGAATAAGTATCACACACCAAACACGTCTTCTTGGGAATATATATATAGACAACGTTTACATCAATTCATAGAAATACGTCACGAAAAAGGAGAAACCGATTATATTGATTTATTTTAAATGTAAATGTATTTAAAAACCGATAAAAATTTTTTAAATAAATTCGTAAGATTACCAAAAAATCTAAAATTTAAAAAAAAATGAAAAAAACTATGCGTGTCGCATGCCACGTACAAGGTCTTTTTTATCATACAACTGATACTCCACCCATGTACGTCACGTACAGTTCCCTACGTGGCATACAGGGTGGAGTATGGCTATACTACAGGCCATACTCCACCTTGTACGCCACGTTGGGATCTGTACGCGACTTACAGGGGTGGAGTATGATAAAAAAGACCATGCATGGCGTCTCATTGAGGACCCTACGTGGCGTACAGGGTGGAGTATAGCTATACTAAAGGCCATACTCCACCCTGTAGGCCACGTAGGGACCTCTACGATACGTACAAGGGTGGAGTATCAGTTGTATGAAAAAAGACACTGTACATGGCATACAGGTCCCTACGTGGCGTACAGGGTGGACTATGGCCTGTTGTATAGCCATACTCCACCAAGTACACCACGTAGGGATCTATACGACACGTACAGGTACCTATAAAAGCCCTTGATCGAGCATATGCCTCCCAAACCACCAACATATACGACATTCAAGCTCTCAACACTCTCAACCTTCATATCGAGCCATACGAGTCCGAATTCGAGCCAAGCTTGTTGGGATCTTCCTTCTACACATTATAGGTAAGTTTTTCTCACTTTTTAAACGTTAGAATGGGTCAGATTGCCACAGGAAAGGGCTGGGAGACGTATCATAGTCTGAACGACGTACAGTACGCCAGGTACAACCCTGTATGTGGCGTACTGTTCTTCCCCAATTCTTAGGAATACGAACTATACGCCACGTACAATACTTTACGTGGCATACAGTTCATCTTTATTATTGAATATCTGTTTTGGACCTGTATGCCACGTACATGGTTCTACGTGGCGTACAGGGTGGAGTATAGCATGTTGTATAGACATACTCCACCTTGTACGCCAGTACATGGCGTACAGGTCCCTACGTGGCGTACAGGGTGAACTATGGCTTGTTGTATTGTCATACTCCACCCATTACACCACATAGGGATCTGTACGACACGTACAAGTCCCTATAAGAGCCCTTGATCGAGCATACGCCTCCCAAACCACCACTATATACGACATTCGAGCTCTCAACACTCTCAGCCTTCATATCGAGCCATACGACTCCGGATTCGAGCCAAGCTTGTTGGGATCTTCCTCCTACGCATTATAGGTAAGTTTTTCTCACTTTTTAACCGTTAGAATGGGTTAGATTGCCACGGGAAAGGGCTTGGAGACGTATATGAGTCTGAACGACGTACAGTATGCCAGGTACAGCCCTATACGTGGCGTACTGTTCTTCCCCAATTCATAGGAATACGAACTATACGCCACGTACAATACTGTACGTGACGTACAGTTCATCTTTATTTTTGAATATATGTTTTGGACCTGGACGCCACGTACAGCGTACGTGGCGTACAGGGTGGCGTATAGCCTGTAGTATAGCCATACTCCACACTGTACACTGTACACCACGTACAGTCATGTACGTGGTGTACAGTGTGGAGTATGGCTATACTACAGGCTATACGCCACCCTGTACGCCACATAGGACCCTGTACGTGGCGTACGGGTCCAAAATTTTTTTTAAAAAAAGTAAACTTTTTATTCGTTTGTTTACACGTGCAAATATGTCATCGGGATCAGAGGTGGAGGGTGACGACGATGATCTAGGTGATCATCCGATCCTTCAGTTTCCCGAGGGCTCCGTCGCTGCGAGCCAGTGCGCGAAGTTCCGCACCATGAAGATTGGCCTGCAGAAGGCCGTCGACTGGGATATGCTGACAGAGATCGGCAAGCGAGCGCACGTCGAGAGGTGGATAGGCGACGAGACGCCGTGGAGACGACTTTTCGACATGGCGTTCCAGCCTTGCTACAAGGAGGTCACAGTGAAGTTCCTCTCCACATTCACCTACCATCCGGCTGCCGTGCCGGAGGTAGTATTCTCAATGCTTCACCAGCGACACAAGATGTCACTGGTCGAGTTCGCGTTACTCTCTGGCTTATACTGGGAGCTAGAGACTCTTACCTCGTAGCACACAACGGGGATTACTGAGATTGATGACGCCGCCTTGCGTGCATGGTGGCCTCATATTGCCGAGGATGCCTTTTTAGGCACCAAGGCGAGAGTCAGTCGCATTCGCGACCCTCTCATACGATATATGCATCGGCTGATTACCACGTCGATAGCTGGACGTGGCAGAAGCCGCGAGTGCTGCACAGTACAGGATCTTTTTTATTTGTACTTCCTGATTACCTGGCTTACATGCCAGCTCGCGCGCTGCATTTCCGAGTACTTCACGACATATTACCACCGGCAGCAGCGCGGTGCCTACATCACTATTTGTAACATCAGTGCCGGACGCGTGCCGGAACAGTGATCGCAACAGTAATTCATACAGTAACTCAGGTACACATTACGTAAAACTACGTTTATGCTATCGATACATTATGCTTAATACGAGGCTATTATACGATTGTCTGAAATCTGATTAGAACCTTCGGGTTTAACAGTCAGAAACATATCAGACGACACAGTGTTGAAACACAGATACTTGATTTGATGCTATTGTGTATAAACGTATGTGAGGTTAAACAAAATGAAACCATAACGATTGTTGTTACGGAATGCTAAACAGACGAATTATTCGTATAGGTGACGATCTGTACGAATGATTCTGAGAGTTTAACGTTCTGAAATAATGACTGAAAAGTAGAAAACAAAAGTTGGAAAGCCAAACCATCGACGTGTTCGTTCGAATGACGATTCGAACGAATACGCGCGATGGCGACGCGTTCTGACGAAACGAAAACGAAAACAAAGAACGATCGTAAATTTAAGGAAATAAAATATTTCCTGTTTTACAATTTTGAAACTTATCATAAACGAAACTATTTTAATAATTCGCGAATAAATTAACGAAACGCGTAAAAATAATATAATTTGATAAACGATTTAAGAAAACGATATTTAAAAATCATTACTAGAAATAAATACCATCTAAATAGTTTAAAATAATTCTTTTTATTAAATTTACGATAAACACGCGTAACGTGCCGGAAGCGCGACTAAAATATGAACCGAGCAACTGAAACGGACCCGAACACCCCCGGGGTATATCAGCCTTGAATGAGGCTATTTTTCTCATTTTCTACAAACCCTCTCTCTCTCTAACCCACCACCACCGTCACTTCTCTCTCTCTCTAGATTTCATCACTAAAAACCTTCATAACTTGATCATTCTTGGGCCAAATCGCGTGTTCTTGGAGCCTAAACGAAGATCTTGACTCCCTCTGCCAAGAAGTACAGCTATTTTGAAGATTCAACCGACCATTTGTGAGGTATGAAGCTAGAAACAACACGAAATTTAGGGTTTTCTACACTTTTAGTTAAAACCGTAACCCTAGTCGGCTCTAGGTCCCTCTCTTCGAAACCCCACTCTTCTGGAAACTAAACAACATCTCGAGAGTGGCCATACTATAGCTTGAAGCCTGATTACGAAGAGGAAGCACAGGGTTCGTGTGGTTCTAAAGGGACGGGCGAACCTGCTGGGGAAAAACCATAGCCGGCCGAACCCTTGCTATGGTGGCCGAACCCTTGAAGTTTCAACCAGACACGCGAACCAAGTGGCGCCGAACCTCCATGTGCAGCGAACTCCCTCCCCAATGGCGAACCTGCATGGCACCTTACAGCCGAACCTTATGGGAACACCGAACCATATTCAAGTGGCGAACCTACATTGCATACCGGCGAACCTTTTGATCACGAACCCATGCACAGAGATCTACCAGCCGAACCCTGCACCGAACCATATAGCTTTCAGCAACTGAACCCTTTTGATGCATGGGCGCACCTTCGATGACCAGAGGAACCCAGGATTGGCAACACTCAGCCGAACCGTGCAGCGAAACCCTACCTGCTGAACCATTGGCCGAACCTGTTGCTTGTGCCGAACCCATCTTGATCAACGAACCATGAGTAGGCGAACCCTTGACTACCCAACTCTAGCCGAACCATGTGTTGATAGGTTCACTGATCCATTTGATCTTCAGGCCCAAGTATAGAGCCGGCCCAAATTCAACGAGCCCAATCAGCTAACCTATGATCATTTGTGTGGCCCAATTCGAACCATGTAGCCCAAATGGTTTAGCATAGCCCAAACTTTCTCGGCCCAATTAGGAATCAACCCAATGGAATTCTCGGCCCATATGTGTTAACCGATCCAACACCCCTATAGGGCCCATGTACTTGATTATTAGACCCATTTACACTTAGGTTGGCCCAAAGGATCATCCGGCCCAATGAATTCAAAAGGTTCAAAATAACTTGAACAAACGTTTGAAATCAATAATAAACTCATGCATGAATTATTGTTTTGGTTATTACAAAGGTGATGAGAAGTGATTAAGTAAAGCTTGCAAGGACTTAAACTTTTATTCAGGAATTATAACTTTTAAACTAAGCTTGAAATGGAGAATTTGCAAACAACATAAGAAGTCAATAATACTTTACATGATATATTGAATTCCAGGCCGGATAATGAACGAGACTCACGGGTGTTAGCCAAACTTTAAGGCTAACACTTACACACGTACACATCGGTTATAACTCATACTTATAATCTATAAACACTATGAAATCAATACAGGAGCGTGAACATCACATAATTGAAAACAAAGAGCGCGTGCATTCTTATTTTGCTTAGTCAAACACATCAACAACAAGGTGAGTTCATTTGTCCCTTTTCAAACTTATTTGTTTTTACTTCGGGACTGAGAAGCATGTTAACCATTTTAATAAATTATTAAAATGTTATTTAATGCTTTTAAACATAACTATAATGCTTACAACAAGGCTTATGCTTGGAAACTACTATACTTTGAGAAACTATGTGCTTGATGCTTATTCTACAAACTAGATGCTTAAACTTGATGCTTGATGCTTATGCTTGAAACAAGATGCTTGAACTTGATGCTTGAGTCTTATGCTATGAACTAAATGCTTAAACTTGAGGCTTGATGCTTATGCTACAAACTAGAGGCTTAAACTACATACTTGATGCTTATACTATGAATTTCGTGGTTGAACTATATGCTAATGCTTGAAACTATATGCTTGGAAACTATGATTGCGTGCGAAATGCTAAGCTTGTATCTAATCATGGGCTACGTAATTGCTAAACTTCTGCTATAGCAGGGCTTGTACCCATGTATTGAGATACGTGAAAGCTAAACTATGACGAGGCTAAGCTATTATCTATATAAGAGACATGTAATTGCTAAACTTCTGCTATAGCAGGGCTTTTGTCTACTTATATGAGATATGTAAATGCTGGATTGTTTGTGTATGCATGGCTTGTGTCTATGTATGAGACACGTAATTGCTAAACTTCTGCTATAGCAGGGCTTGTATCTTGTATAGGAGACACGTAATTGCTAGACTAGGCTTAACTAATTCATGAGATACGTAATGGCTAAACTTCTGCTAGAGCAGGGCTTGTATCTAGCCGTGAGCTGTGTAATTGCTAAACTTCTGCTATAGCAGGGCTTGTACTCACGCTTGAGATTAGTGAAAGCGAAACTATGGTGCGTGTGAAACTACGATGCTTGTTAAACTTACTTTGAAGCTAATACTTATGAATGCTATAGACTTGTAAACTTTGAAACAGTAAACTAAAGCTATGAAGAGGAATGGTTTGAATGGTAGGTAAAATGCTTAATTATTATTAACAACAGTGTCATATGCGGATTAGTATGTGGTGGGACGGCGTCTGAGCGGGTTGTAGGCTCGACTCAGGAGTATGCCCTATATATAAGCATACCGATTTGGATATTACATGTGGAGTTAATGGGGTTAAGGTTTTACCAAAAGAGGTTTGCTAAAGCTATTTTTAAACTTATAAACTTTATGAACTCACCAACCATTGTGTTGACTTTGTTTTCTTACATGCTTGCTCAGGTGATGAACAAGTTTAAGATAAGGCTTTTGGATTGCATGCTAGGCGGCCTAGATAGAGGACCTAGTTGATTTTGGAAGCACATATTTTGTTATTCATACGAATCACTTTTGGATGTCTTGTACAGATTACAAGATAGAAAACATTTGATTCTTTTGTTAGGTTTACCGAGTTAAATTACTGAACATTGCTATTGTAATTTAACTTTGTAATCCTAGTTTAATGTTTGATTGTGCTTTAGTTATTCTTAACATTGATGCTATGCAAACAATCTGATCATTATGATTATCACTCACGATATTGCGACCCGAGAACCTTCCTCCCGACGGGGACTTCGATCCAACCTCGCCGGCTCGGGGTGTGACACTATTATAGGCCGCGCCCTAGGTCATCTGCACCAGGACACTCTCAAGGAGCTGTCTGATCCTGTGGATCCAGTCAGACTCGATTGTTGGACGCTCTTCAATATGAATATCGTTCGGGATTTTCCTGGTGTAGGTCTTAGGTTCTCCATGGTATGGGGAGTGATATGGGTCCCTCTCCCGCTACAGATGATGGACGTAGACGAGGGCCAGGGAGCTGGACAGGTGGGTGAGGGTGCTGGTGGTGAGGGGGACCATGATGGTGAGGCTGGTGGTGGTGAGGGTGGCGGGGGCGGGGGTGATGAGAAGGGTGGAAGGGAGGCCGGAGGCGCTCACTACGTCCCGCTGCATCAGCAGCAGGTGTACCAGACAGTGAGGCTTCTGGCACGCCTCAAATTGTAAAGAAACAACACAAGGCATTCTCAGTTGCTAGGCTTAGTAAGAAAGATTGGAGATTTGATGTGACTCCTAGGTATTATGTTCTGAAAGACAAGAAAACTGGGCAAATGATCTGAGGATTGAAACAAAATGCACCCCCGTTGCGAAGGGGTGAACAAGAGGAACTGTTAGGAGTGCTACAAAAGGTTATTGAGGGGAGTACAACTGATGATGTTGAGAATGTGAGAGGAGATGATGATGAGGATGAAGAGTCTGATCATGGAGGTAATGAAGATCAAAGGAGACATACCAGCCAAGGAGGTAGGATGGATGATGAGGTCATAGAGGCTATGGTACGGTCTATGAGGCCTTGTGAATTTGATTTGTGGCCTATGTCCACTAGGATGATGTGGGATAGGAGTTCAAAAGAAAGTATCTTGGCTCGAGAAGGAAGGGAGAGAGAAGAGAGGCAAACACTGCGTTGGCCTATAACGTGGGAGAGTTGAGGAATGACTGGTTTAGACAAGAGGAGGCAGTCCGCACTAGGACTGATTTTATCGCAGGTCATCCTTATCAAGAATGGCCTGAACAGGTGGATTATCGCACTCTACCACCGATTGTCACAACCCGAGCCGGCGGGAACGGATCGGCTTTCCCGTCGGGTGGAAGGTTCCCGAGGCGCGATATTATTGTGATAATCGAAATGATCAGATTGTTTACATAGCACATGAGATATAAAATGAGAAATGCTAAAATGACATCAATACATAATTACAAAGTTCAATTACATCACAATGTTCATGATTTAACTAAGTAATTCTACCAAAAGAATCACTATAACTTCTATCTTGTAACTGTACAAGATATACAAAATATGATTCAATGTTTTGTCATATCAAAAGAATGCAACACAAAATGAAGCTAGGTCTTCTAAAAGTCCACTAGCTTAGTCTTTGCATATAAGTGACTACACCTGTTCGTCACCTGAGAAAACATGCATTTAGACAAAGTCAACACTAGGTTGGTGAGTTCATAAATATAGTAATTGAAAACCTTGATTTGTTCACATGCGCAATCACAATGTAATTTCTGTTACTTGTATGCTGTTTGTTTCACCCGTTCACCCAATGGCTTCTCAATAGTTATATTCACAAGTAATATATCATCCTAGTAGTCATGCTTATATATAGGGCATATGTAAGGGAACCAAGCCCTAGCCAACATCCTACCACATAACTACTAGAACTCCACACTACTTGTAATACAACTATTGATATCCATCTCCATTCCACTTGTTCATCTCATTTTTTGATTACCTGTTATATCATGTATAGAATAATATAATAATATAGTTTCAGTTATCAAACCGAAGTATTGATAACACTTATGTGTATTAAGGATATTAGATTTACTTAATCTGCTCCTTGTATTATTCTATTACTTGTGGGGTTAACTGTTGATCACTTTTAAATATTAAAAGTGTTAATTAACCACTTGTGATATGTTCTCTCATTTCAACGCATAGAGCCTAAAAGGAATCCATTGCGATCCTCACGTAATCAGATTACAATGCATCCAATTTACCTCTATCCTGTCGTGTGTTCTCATTGTTGTTAACAAAGTTAAATAAGAACTTGTCTTATTACTTTATGTTAACTGATGTGTGAATGATGTTGTTATCATGAAGGTACTTTGTCATGATTATCATTTCAATTGTTCCATATGATCACCATGTTGCCATTAAGCCGTGGTAAGAACTAGTCTTACCACCCTTAATATGCTCAGGTGGTGGATGATAGTTGTCCATGTAGTCACCATGTTGCCATTAAGCCGTGGTAAGAACTAGTCTTACCACCCTTAATCCGCTCAGGTGGTGGATGAGAGTTGTTCCATATAGTCACCATGTTGCCATTAAGCCGTGGTAAGAACTAGTCTTACCACCCTTAATCCGCTCAGGTGGTGGATGATAATTGTTCCATGTTATCTTGTGTTATGTATTGAGTTGTAAACTAAGCGCTATAAGTACATGTCTTATTACACTTAGTCAACTCTAGTGTTGAATAGTATTAAGAAGATGTATTATCTTCAAATCATTCATGTATTTTGTTGTTGTCATCATGTTTTCCCGTGATTATCCCAATGTTTAACCTTGTAAGAATAACTAGGTGTTGAAAGATCTACTCTTGCAACTATGTTATTCTATTGTGTTGATGAGTTATGAAATTATATTATCATATTCATCTTAGAATCCCTGTAATGTCATGATCGTACAAGCATGCATACAATGATATACGATAATAAGTTAAACAATATTATCTAAATCATAATATAATCAATATGTGAAACATTAGAACTTTTATGTAATTAAAAGTAAAGCATGTTTCTCAGCCCCGAGAGTTTAAAATCAGTTAAGATTAGAGAAACGGGGCATATGAACTCACCTTGTGATTGAAGTGGTTGACTTAGCTTAAACTAGAAATGCACGCGCTCTTGTTGAACTTGAGTTTGTTTTCACGATCCTGTATTGATTTCACGTTGTTTGAAATTTATAAGTATAAGTTATAGACTTTCGTGTGTGTGTGTAGGTGTTAGCCCTAAAGTGGCTAACACTCGTGAGTCTCAGTCCTCATTCGGCCCCATGTATTTGTTATGAGTTTTACATGTTCATCGATTCGTTTGACTAAATACTTGAATTCACTAGTTAATACATTCAACTACATTGGTTTAGGTTTATGAACCTAAGTCCATAATCTTGCCATTTTTGTAGTAGTTTAATTTGGTAATTCCATACATACTATCTCAATTGAATGGATTCAAGGTGTTAGATCTTTCTCATTAACCATGTGGGCCCAAAGTGGGACTAGTCTTAGACCGAAAAGATCGCAATGGTTCGTGTAATGATATTGGGCCTAGTAATGGGGTCTTGGACCAAGTAGCTGCACGTGGGCCGAAAGGTTGTATGGATCAAGTCACCATGGTTGGATAATCTGTTGGGCTGAGAGAGTCTCGTGGGCTAAGGCAAATGCTATGGGTCATAGGTGTGCATGTGGGCCGAGACATTTGCTATTTGGGCCGCTTATGTTCATATAGAGTTTGGGCTGATTAAAACATATTTGGCCCGAAGGTGAAATTCACAATTGAGATGGGCATGGCTGAACCCACGTTTTCAGCGAAGCTTTATATCTCAAACAGGTTCGGTTGCTGATTTTTCATGGCATGCAGGTTCGCCTCCATCATATGGTTCGGCAGGAAGGTTCGCAAGGGCTAGGTTAGGCCATAGAGAAGCAATGGGTTCGGCGGTGCTATGGTTCGTGGATGGCTCACAGGTTCGTCGACAGTGGTACCCAGCCCCAAAGGTTCGGCTGTGGTATGGTTCGTTCCTGGTGAAGGTTCGGTGATCGAGGATGAAGGGTTCGTGTGAGTCGAAAGTTATGGGCAGCAGCACATGCATGGTTCGTGGCACCTGGTGGTCACAGGGTTCGGCTCAAACACCATGTAGGTTCGTTCCCAGCTCCTTGTTCAGCAAAGGTTCGGCTGTTTCACCTTCACACGAACCTGTACTGCTTGACACCCTCATCAGCTTCGATTTTTGGTTGCAAGACTAGGCCCATGATAACAACAAGTGTAGATATTGTTCTCTTGGTCGCGTGGTTCAAATGGAAGGGTGGTTGGCCGGTTAGTTAGGTGTGTCGAACCAAAGACATGAAAACCCTAGTTTTTCAGAACTTCGAAGCTCCATACCTCGTTTTTGGTCGGTGAAAACTCCAGATCCTTTGTACTTCTAGGTAGAGGAGATCAAGAGCTACGCGTGGACACCAAGAACGCCCGATTTCGTTAAGAAACGAGTGAGTTATGAGGATTTGAAGAGTGATTCTCCTAATATGAGAAAAGGTTCGGGAATGACTCTTTTAGAGAGAGAGAGCTGATGGAATTATGAGGTTAAAGCCTCATTTGGTGTTTATATACCCTCGGGGTATTCGGGTTCGTTTCGGTTGCTCGGTTCACGTTTTCGTCGCGTTTCCGGAACGTAACGCGTATTTTATTTGTTTTAAAATAAAAAAAATTGATTTTTATTATTATTGATGAGTTTTAAAATTGTAAAACATTATTTATTTTATTTTATTAATTTATGGTCGCTCGTGTCGTGTTTCGTTTTCGTTTCGTCAGATCGCGTCACCATCGCGCGTATTCGTTCGAATCGTCATTCGAACGAACACGTCGATGGTTTTGCTTTCTGACTTTTGTTTTCTACTTTCCAGTCATCATTTCAGAGCGTTAAACTCACAGATATGTTTGTGTGAATCGTCACCCACTCAAACACACTGTCAGTTCGTTATTCTGAAACGACACTGCAATATTGTTTTAAATTGTATTTCCTCAATGTCGGACTCAACTAAACATCATGTTATCACATTGTTTTCACACTGATTTGTCGGCCATCTGATTCCTGTCATCTATGGATATCAGATCGCAACCGATTTGTTCTTGTTATTCACTTGAACATTGTTGTTTCTCTTGATTAGTTGTGTTAACTGTACTAAGGTTTTTCACCTAAATACTAACAACTATTGTTTCAAATGAGTGTTGTACTTACTGCATTTAAGTTTATACATAAATACGTACAACTGTTTCTTGTATTTTGAATTCTGTTAATACAAGTACTGTTCACAAACATGTATTTACACATAGTAACTATTGAAAGTACACATACCGTACGGACTTGCCGGCCGGTCAGGTACTAGTTGTCACACCGATGATGCCGGAGGACATGCACCCGCGTTACCCACAACAATTCATGCCATCACGGTGGGTCCCTTATCAACAACAACCACCACCAGAAAAGGGTTCGAGCATAACTGGTGCTTTTAACATGCGGGACATAAGGGATAGCTTGATGGAGGAGTGGTTCGGACCACCAATGCCTTACCCACCATGAGATGACTATTTTCCAGGCACTCACTGATCGTTTATGATCAGGTCCATGTGCTCTTTCCATGCTTTTATAACTATTTGTTTGTTTGAACTATGTTTGACAATTTGTGTTTGTGTTGGTCATTATATGTTTGGTTGAAGTCGATGTTTGTTGAAATGGAGTGTAAAAGGGGAATTTTACAGGGCATCTGGGTAAGTTATCACATCATCCTCATTTCACACTCATAATTAGTGAAAAAATTTACTTTGGGGACAATGTAAGGTTTAAGTGTGGGGATGAGGGGAAACTTTGAAAAAATTTTAAAAATTGTTCCAAAAGTAGTCTTTTTGTGCATGAAAAACAATTTTTTTCTCAAAGAAAATCGTGAAAGTGTCTTAAACTGGTGTATACGTTTAAATTCGCAATTTTGCCTAGTTCTTTAAGTTGCGGAATAAAGTTTTCTTAGCAAGTTGTATGAAAATTTGGTAGGTAAGTCTCAATTAAGGACACAAGGCTAGATAGTTGATAAATGAGCATGTTTTACACCCGAAACCCGTTACCACCCTTTTTGTGAGAAATTGAGCCTCTATGGAGCATGAAATAGTTGTAAAAGTGAATGCTCATTTTCTTTTGATGTGTGATTACCATAATGTTGTTGTCATTTCAGAACTTGCAAAGATAATACATGTTAAGATAATGAGTGAGAGTGTGAACAAAAGTGATAGAGGCATTAGGATAACCCCTTTTGTTCAGCCTTTTTGTTTATTCCACCAGCCCCTGAAAAATCCCCTAGTCACCCTTTTGAGCCAATTACACATTCCTTTGTTAAACCAAACGCATCTCATTAGCCGAAAATTGCGTTGTTAGCCATTTTATTTCTAAACCCATTTTGTGAATTCAAGTTGAGCAGTTTTGATGTTTGAAGTTAAAAAAAAATTGTTCATAATGATGTTGGTTTTGTTTAGAAATAAAAAGTAATCAAATAAGGGTAAATACTTACCTTTGTGATTATGTGTAGGAGTTTTGTTTTTGTTACGTAGACTTGGATTTCACTTTTTGTATCCATTTCCACTTTTTTTTCCTTGCCTTAGCCATAGCCAACATTACAACCTTTAAAGACCTCTTGATTTGTGTATACTTTGTACATAATGGTGGAGATGTGATTGCTTTGCAAGCCTATTATAATGATGCATCATTAGTGGATTGAGAGTTTAGAAATACTAGTGCATCACTGCTAGTCCAGAAACAAAACCGAGTGGAGTGTTTATTGTGAGAGGTGTAAATACATGCATGTGAACCATTTAACGCTAAGTGTCCTTGTGTTTAGGGATTTTCTTGTCAAATGTGTAATATTGCTTGCTAGGATGTAAATCTATTGCACGTTGTAAGTCTTGGGAATTAGGTGTGATTTTGGATTTTTTCTATTAACCGGTAAAGAGATGTTTAAGCGATGATTTTTATTGAATCATTTGTTATTGTGTGTAAAGGACTTTGCTTGGGACAAGCAAAACATAAGTGTGGGGATGCGATGCATGTTTGTTTTCATGTGCGTTAATCGTTTAAAGTTGCGTTTTTATGTGCATTTCACATGGAACAATGATACTTTGAGATTCAATGTTGATTTGCAGGTAAATACGAGTTAGATGGATGCCAGGGGGTGTTAATGAGGTAAAACGATGCACAGGCGGATCAGAAATAGTCGAGAAAAGCTCAGAACTTCGGAAGCGCATATCTTGAGCTAGAAGAAGAGCTACGGAATTCATAATATATGAAAACTAAGTTTCTCGACGAGACGAAGCTGTTGGTGAAGTCAGACGGGGCGTAGGCTACGCCCAAGTAACCGTAGTATACGCCCAAAAAGTCAGCGTTGGCAGAATTTTCCCACCGTTCAGATGTGCTCAGCGTAGGCTACGCCCAAAATGCGGAAAACACCTTTTTAACCCTAATTTGCCTATTTTTGAGGGGTAATCTTCCTTGGACGAAAATTAGACTTTTTGGGGCAGTTCTTGGGCGATTTAGGAACACTTTTGGAGTGTTCTAAAGCCCCGTAATATCAATCCAAACATCGAGATCGAGATTCCATCATGCAATTTCACATGAAGATTGAAGATTCAAGCGTTGAGATGTCCGGCTAAGTTTCTCGTGATCATCTCCGGGTAGAGAATTAGGTTTGATTATTAGTTTTGTTCTTTGATTTGTCAAACATTGGTATTGAATTCGTTTCTCTTCGATTTGTGGATTCAATATTGTTTGATTGTAAACGATTATGATTTCTAGGTTTACTTTGCAATTCTAAATTAAAGTTTGTTGCTTTCTTTTCATTCATGGTATGATTGAATGGGTAAGTAACGGAATTGGGTTTTAAGGTTTTTAGAAATCATTGTTTTTTTGTAGAACAAGTAATCAATCAAGTCAACAACATCGGTCTAGTTATCGGTTGTCAACAAGATCATTGCTTTGTTCTCAAAATCATACATGTTTATCAATTAAAGAATGAATCATGTCTATGTGATTCCCAATTGACAAATTAATAAAAACATAATTGTCTTCCTAATTCGAAACCCGGAGGGATCACCTTTTCCATTAACTGTTTACAAATCTTTCATTTTAACTCGTTTGTTTTTAGTTCAAGTTAATTGTTTTCTAATTCAAACCTAAAATCAACATTTTCAAGTTTATTTTTCCATTATAAGTAGTTAATTAGTTTGTGTTGAAAGTGATTTCCACTTGACTTCTCGTGGATCGATACCCGACTTTACTATCTAATTGGGTAGTAGGACTTGAGTGAAAACTCGTATTTTTTGTTGGTACTTCGACACCGATCATTTATTTTTTTCATTGTATTGTACAGACACTGTTTATGTATATATTATGTGATTTGTTTTGATTGGTTGTTTATTTTATTAATTTGTATCTACATTGTGTTTGTTTCATACGTGTATTTGTTTAAACAAAAATAATATTAAATTAATGAAATTAATGATGAAAACGAAAAACGTTAAAAATAAATCTTACTAATATTTAAATTATTAAACGATAAAAATGTTTAAATAATTTATAACATTACCAATTTTTTTTCTAATTTTGAAAAAAAAAATATTAATTTTTTACGCTTATACGTATCGTATAGCACCATACTATACGTATAATAATTCAATTTTGAGATGGACTAAAAACAAACCATTTTAATCAGAAAACCTATACGCCACGTAAAATACCCTACGTGGCGTACAACACAGAATTTAACCAATCATATCTGGGAATTTGGAGTTGCAGGTGTCAGATTTCGTACGCAACGTACGGACTTGTACGCGGCGTACGATACGCAGAAAACATGGCTGCAGGTGGTGTTATACGTGTCGTAGAGACCTATATAGCACGTACAGAAAAAAGGTGGGGTGTTGAATTAAAAAAGTGAAGTGTGAATAACCACTTCCTTAAAAATTAGTGGCTATCAAAGAATTTACGGCTTACTTATCTAAGATTGAGTTATCAAATGATACAGTCCCTATATATAATATACTGAGTTATTATTTCGTGTATAACACGGATTAAATAAAAATAATAAGTATTTAATAATATAAATTTAAAATTATAAATGATTTTTTGATTCAATATATGATAAGCATTACACAAAAATTAAAATAATAAGATTGTATTTTAAAAAATTCCATTTTCAAAGTTTTTTTTAAACATTTCATTTTTAAAAAGTTTTTTTTTGAAAAATATTTTTTTCTCAAAATAATAGGATGTTATCTATATTACACAAATTGATAAAGAAAAAATTAAATAATTAATAATAACGACTTATAAATTATAAAAATATATTATGTTTATAAATTATTGGAAAATTTTCGTAATTTATAATATTTTGATTTTTAAAAGTGTGCTTTTTATTATTAAAATATTTCTTATAATATTAAGAAATTATTTTTAATTATAAAAGGTATGTGTGATATAATTAGTATTTAATACTATTATGTAATATATTATTAATATTAAAAACTTTTTTTAATTGATAAAGATATAAAGAATATATAATTATATAATTAGTATTTAGTAGTGGTGTGTAATTATTAGGAGAGCGAAGCGAAAAATGTAATGTGAAAATATCCTAAATTTACGACAAGTGTCGCCTAATTATTTTGATTTGTTAAGCATAATAGATAAGAATTGTATTATGTAAAATTTTGAAATAGAATATTGTCCATATTAAAATTAAAACACATATTTATTAAATTTTAATATGAGTATCTATTTATTCAACTTTAATGTGAACATATATTTATTATCAAGATTTTAGTAGAATGAATCGTGTAAAAAAAGGAAATAAAACGTTTTACATATTTAAACTCAACATAAAAAAGTGGCAACTTTAATTGTGACATGTATATTAGAAAACGGTGAAACTTCTAGAAGTAGACCAGGCAAGAGGCGTGTGAAGGGAAAATGCAAGGAAGACACTGGTTCGGCCCATTTTGGCATAAGACCGTTGTTAATGGTCATCCTGGTAAGGCGATTTCTAGCAGGAACACCGCCCCCTCCCCAACGGCCTCAAATTCGAGCGGCCAGCGGCCCTCGCGCCCCTATTTCTCCTCTCTTTTGTGATTGGTGGGGAAGGTTTTGTGTGGGGATGAGGAGATGACGTGACACAGTGGGAAGATTTTTCAATGAGGTGACCATGCATTTAAGGGTTTTAAAATTTTCAGTGGGATAATGGCATGACTGAAAATTTCAGTAGGGTGAGTATTACAGATGGTCTAAAGGAGGGCTTACCTACGAATTTTATTTCACATCATCATCATCAGTGGCGGATCCAGGAAAACTTTTCAGTGGGTTCACTAGTTTTAGACATTTCAATTAGATAGAACCGGACAAAAAAATTCCGGGTCGGTTTGACGGTTCGGTTCTTATAATTTTTATCACATGATAACAGTGCGATAAATTAAGTCAATAATTAAAAAATATAGTCATTAAAGAGTTCGGATGTGTGAAGTGTACGCTCGTTTAAGATTTATGAGGCCCGGACCCAGCGTGAATCAAGGGGGCCGCGCCCCCTTGGGGATCCTAGGGGCAGCGCCCTTGGTGGGGGTTCAAGGGGTAGAGCCCTTGGTGGTGATTCGGACAAGGGTCAAGGAGGGAACACCCTTGAGAGGTTCGGGGCAACGCCCCGAAACCTAAACGAAATTTGGGAAGAAATATTAATTTCGAATAGCGATTTTATTACGATTCTATATAAATTCATGTATTGATTATCGAGAATTCTCTAACAAAGATCACTTAATCCATTAAAGTTGGCAAACTGTTGGAGAAAATTACATTAAGGATTCACCTCTAAAATATCAATGGGTTCACCTTACCTTTTCGGGCCTTCGAAAACAAAAAAATCCTACTAAATCGTCGAAACACGGTGGGTTCCGGTGAACCCACCCCCACATATGTAGGTCCGCCCTTGATCATCATCATACTTGGTATATATCATCATTAATAAAGCTAAGGTAAGATTAAATAAGGGTAAGATGTATACAGTCTTACCCATACTACATTGGTATAGAGAGGTGTTGTTTCCAATTAAACCCCGGACTCATGATGTTTGATTAACCGACCAACCAACGGTTTTAACTCTCATGATGCCTAATTTTAGTTCACATATATTGTATAACTAGAGGATTTCCCAGTTTGTTGCGGTGGAATTTCCGCTACGATTTCGAATATTAAAATGCAGACACTGTCATATAATCAATATGCAGATATATCACAACTGTCGGTTTGACGTAAAATCATAAAATGTAGCCATCATATCATAAAAAAATATTGTACTTAATTTTAAGATGTGGAATACCGATATAGATATTACATCAGGATATCGATGATAACATTACAAACATCAAAATACATATCAAATACCAATCGCAACACCTGTCTTTCTCATATTTTTAAATTAATAATAGTATTATATCATCATTTTGGTCTTCTAGTTATAATTTTAATGTTATCCAACAAAAAAAACTATTATTATTTAGTTACTGTTTAATCAATATTCAGAAAAAGAAAAGGAAGAAAAATGGGTGTCCTTTTACAACAGCAAAAAATATAATTTATTATTTAACCATTATATTATTAAAAAACTAGGGATCCTTTTAAATGAGGTTGAATTTTACCAAGTTGGAAAGAAAATATTTGAATAATTAATATATAATTAATGACGAAAATATGCAATTTTAAGAAATTAGTCTGCACTCAGGTGACCTTTTAGAGAGGCCAGAAAAAAAAGTATTTTTTTATTTAATTATTATATTATTTAAAAAAAGAGAGCCTTTTAACATCGGTATAAAAAGAAATATATTCCAGCCTTTTCTAGCTGTCCATATAACAATTACTTATAAAAGAAGTCCAAGAAAAATATATTACAAAAGGAGGCTTTTTACAACGGTTCAAACACATTTTTGAAGCGTTTCTAATGTCCAAATCTTTTGAAGCAACTACAACCCTTCTTTTGAAACGGTTCTAAAGCATCAGTACGCTGCCATTCGCAATTGCATTGCATATATGGTAATTAAAAAAGACTTGCAGTTAAAAAAAAAAAAGAGCATATTCGAGCCTGTGAATCATAAAAGGATCCTAACAACGGTTCAAGAAAAATATGTTAAAAATGTGGTCTTTTATGACGGTTCAAACAAATTTTTGATGCATTTCTCATATCCAAATCTTTTGAAGCGAATCCAATCCTTTTTTAAGCGGTTCTAATGCTTCTTTTACAACAGTTTACTAATAAGAAGTAAGAAAATAAATCATTTAACTTATTATCACTCTTCACATGCAATGATTGTCTTTCGTAGTTACTTTTATCTCTTGAATAGTACTTGGCACCAAAATGTTAATGTAAAAAAACTTATTTTTGCTGCCTGTTAATATCTTTGTGTATCATTGCTTCTGCCAGTTACAAAGATTGTGTCAATCCGATGAGTGATAGCTTCTAGAGAAATTGAGGCACATGCGCCACAAAAATATTCCTAGATACTTCATAGTGTTGGTCACTTTGTGTTGATCAGTTACATGGTCGTGTTCTAGAGGTGACAAAAATTAGGTAGCTAGTTGAGTCAACTCAATTAATAATTCACTAAAAACAAGTCATGCTAATTAAGCTTTCATTACATATCCAATATGATCGATGCAATCTAAAATCCCACAAATACATAAAATAAAATACATAGATGCAATAAAAGTCAAAATTATTGTTAAAATTTATATGTAAAAGTTCGAAACAACTGTCAAATTAGCCAGTAAACCATAGCTAAATTCAAAATATTGAAAGTTAAAGCAGTGGTATAAACTTATTTATACCATCTCCTTGATTATAAGTTATAATATATACATATATATATATATATATAAATATATATATATATATATGGAAAAGATCATATAATAACTCACTCTAATTGAGAAAACTATATAACTCAAATATAATGGTTCAATTTTTCTATATTTAATCTAATGGTGACATGTGTCACTAATTAATTTTTAATACAAAAGGGTATTATGGTCTTTTGTTTTAGTTACAATAATCAGATTTAATAAAAAAGTGACAAGTGTCACACTCTTAAAAAACCATCTATTTTCCTATTTTTAAATTAAAGTTTCCCCCCTTGATTTTTATACACTTATAACTTTTTTATACTATGTTATTTTTTTATAAAAATTACACCATTAAACTCGTCATATTTTTCTAGTTAATTTCATTATAGTCATGCCAAATTTTTTTCGGACGTTCGTAATTACACTTACGTAAAAAACATAAGTACAATAATTTCATTTTTTTTTCAAAAATTTTCCTTCAAAATTTTTTTTCTCTCATCTTAAATGTATATTACAAACTTATTTTTTATTATAAAATTTAGTTAATTAAATAAATTTATATCAAATAAGATAGAAAGTTAGATAATTGTAACGTAAAAAAAATAAGTTACAGCTCGTTACATCAATGTAACGACTCGTTACATCAGTGTAATTATGAACACTTTGAAAAAATTCAGCTTGTTACATCAGTGTAATTATGAACATTTTGAAAAAATTCAGCTCGCTACATCACTGTAATTACGAACACTTTGGAAAAATTCAGCTCGTTACATCAGTGTAATTTCGAAAACTTTAAAAAAATTCACAAAACTATACTTGAATTAAAGATAAAAATGTGACAAATTTAATGGTGTAATTTTTTTAAAAAAATAATAATGTATATAAAAGTTATGAAGGTTTAAAAAATTGGGGGGTAAACTTTTATTTTAAAAATCAATTCAAGTACACCTAACAAATCTTCAAAATACCCTTAAAGAAATCTCAACCACTCATTTTTCCCAGATTTAATATGGACCACACATTTCAAATTCATTAAATTAGACAACCAATCAAATTGGGTTAACAAGTTATCTCAATTAACATGGGTTACCAATTACTCCTTACCTTATATATATATATATATAGGGGAAGGTTAAAAATATAACCCACTAAATGCGCGCTAACCCAAATAACTTTGGCAAGATGAAGCCGAATCTTGGATTTTTTTTGAACATCATTGTAACACATTTTAAACACCATGTTCTTTTATGAGTTTGGGCTAATTCATCACCGTTCAAAAACTTACAGTACCGTAAGTTTGTAAATATTTAAAACTTACAGTACTGTAGCACAATTACAACGATGATATTTTTTAAACGGTAATGAATTTCCACAAACTAATAAAAGAACATGGTGTTCAAAATGTGTTACAAAAAAAAATCCAAGATTCGGCTTCATCTTGCCAAAGTTATTTGGGTTAGCGCGCATTTAGTGGGTTATGAAAAATTTCATACCCTATATATATATATATATATATATATATATATATATATATATATATATATATATATATATATATATATATAAAAGGTTATAAACACATGTATTACATAAGATTGGGTACAAAAATTATACAATTAAAATATATTTATAATAAATAATTACATAATCTACTATAGAAGAATACATTTCATATTAAAAATGAAAACTATAAATCATTAAAACTTTTTTGTATACAACATTGGACGTACTGTTAGTAATATTATCATCTTTATTAAAAGTTAAAAGTATTAGACCATCATTATTTTTAACTGTGAATAAACAACGTATAATTAACCGTGTCAGAAAACTTGTTATTAAATCAAGATCATACAATTTTATTAATTTACACTTCATATCATAGTTTGTCTTTTCTTCTTATCCCAATTTAACTAAGATCTTTCATCATTTTTGTTCAAGTGTGAGATTGGAGGTTTTTTCACATGATTGTATTTTTATTAACATTTAATGATAATTTAACTTAATTAATTTACCTCATTTAAAGTAAGAATTAATTATATTGATTAAATGAAATTAAAATTTTTTTTTTCTAGAATTAATGTAGTCTTGACATGGGGTATACATATGATGTGGATATCATAAAATGATGACATGTGACCAAATTGTTACTTTTTTATTAGGTAGTGTGTGTGTATATATATATATATATATATGTATATATATATATATATGTATATATATATATGTATATATATAGGGTAAGGATCAGTTGTTAACCCACCTTAATTGCAATAACTCATTAACATTAGAAAAATCAACCCAAATCTTTGAATTTTTTTTTCACGGCCTTTATTATACATAAATAGGGGGTCCTTTTTGTATTTTTGGTAATTCAAAATCGTTTAAAATTTAAAACAGTTGTAAGTTTCCGTTACACTGACGAAAGATTTTTGCCTAAAAAAGTAAATTAATAAAATTTTAACAGGAACCATGATAATTTAAGTATAACATCTTGTTTTTTGTACCTGATTATTTTTTGTTATGTATTTTTTGTACTGGATTTTTGTGTTTTTTGTACTGTATTTTTGTTTTTGTACTACATTTCTATTTTTTGTACTGTATTTTTATTTTTTTGTACAGGATGTTATTTTTTTTGTACTAGATTTTTTTTTTACTGGATTTTTTTTTTATATTTTTAGCATGCCACATGTCAAATTTCTATTGGTTCTTATTCTTTTTAGACAAAAATTTCTTCTTGGTGGATCAAACCCCTATATATATATATATATATATATATAGAATAGTGTTTAAATAATAAGTGATCACTTTTAAAACGATAACCCATATAACTTTTCCATGTTCAATATAAATCTTTGTATTTTTCACATAATTTTTATCATGATACATGCATAAGAATATTTTCTTTGTCCTTTCATAAGCGTTTTGGATTAAAACAATCACAAGTTTGAGTTACGATGTAAATATTTGTTTAATGTAAGCGTTTGGGATTAAAACAATAATATTTTCTTCTATATGTTTGTGCTATTTCATAAGCGTTTGAACTTAAAACAAATGCAAATTCGAGTTACACTGTAAATATTTGTTTAATGTAATGACAACTTACACTGATGTAAAATTTTAAACAAAAAATAATTTGAACAAACACGTAAAAGAAGATTGTCGTCTTTAATGTGTATAATATAATTGATAATAAAATTTATAGATAACACTTATAACAAATTATAAATTTACTTGTTTGAAATATGCAATTGTTTAAAATGTTAAAATCGTTTACTAAATACAATAATAAAATGTCCAAATATTTATTATCAGTATCAAATATATATTATTTTAGTGTAGTTGTCTAAAAATTAAATAAAAAACAATAGACATCAAAAAGTAACATTTGTCTCTTTTTTATAAAAGAAAAAAAAATTATAAAACATAATGAGACATCACTAGAAAAACACGTGACATCTAATTGGTATATATTTAAAATAAAAAAAAAATACATTTGAAATGAAAAAAAAAAAGGAATTTAACTAACTCTGATGTAGAATTTGTGTTACAATGATTTGGTTCATTGCTTAATTAAGAAATAGATAGAAGGTGCTCTTGCTAATGGAACGCAGCATTTTCTCCCACTAGCTTGTCTTATGAAAAACTCATCTACATGACAATAATAGTTTTATGGTTCAATGTCATAATAGCTATGTGGTTTTTACCAATGTAATGAGTTTTTTTTTTTTTTTAATTTGTAACATATAGATGGTGTGACTAATAATATAAAGAACCTTTTTCGTCGATAATAGAGTTTTATTTTTTCTTCCTAGGTTGTTTAATTTGTATCAAATGTTTGAGATATCAAAAGACATAAAACTAAAATATTTTAAAATAAAAAGAAAATAATATACTTGTTATTTAACTTAACTTTATCTTTGCGAAGAGGAGGAGCCGTATCATCGAGATCTAATGTATATAGCTTACTCTACACATTTATGTAAAAGGCTAACAGTTTTAGATGTAAGTGATAAAATAGTCTAAATACATACAACATGTTAAATTTGGTGCCATTTTGAGTTTTAGATGTGTAAAGTTTATCTAGAAACAATTAAATGGTGGGTGGTTATGTTATGTGCGGTTGACTTTGACTAATGTGGTCTTCAAGTCTTGGGCAACTTGTGGGCGAATTTAGTTTCCTGGGGGTTTCATTGGGGCAGGGTGGTTAAATGCTTCTTTTATCATTTGGACAAAATGAAATCTATTCTAGAAATGTGCTTTTTAAGCTTTCTTTGAATCTTTCTTATTTTAAAGGTGCCTTTTTTTGCAAAAATTGGCTAGATTTCAACGAATAATCTTGTAAGTTAAATACGATTAAAATCATTAAATACGTTATTATCTCACTTTATAGACGTTTTATCTTCTAAATTAAAAGGTTATAAGTTTAAAATACAAAAAGAAACTAATAATATAGCTTTGAATTAATTTAAGAATAGAAAATAGAGTTGATAGTGGAGCGTTGGGTAGTAGAGTCCGACAGTGGTGTGGGGAAGTGGGGGTGGTGGTGGCCAGAAATAGCTAGAGGGCAAAGGGGTAGATTAAGTAGTTTTTGGCAGGAGTGTGAATGGTGTGGTTATGACTATTTTTACAACCTAAATCGTTACTTTGGTTAATTTTAAATTCATAACCATAACCATAACCAATTGATCGGTTAACTCTTAATTGGTTAACAACAGGTTTTGGTTCGGTTTCAGTTAAATTCGATTAATGATGAAATTATTGAAAAACTAAGAAAAACTTGTAAATAAACTTGTGAATTAAGGATATATTGATAACAAAAATCTAAGTGAAGCTCGTATGAGTTTGGAGTGACTGAGAATGAGTGAAAAAAAAAAGAAGTAAAACTATATAAACACTAACTCATCTTATAATATATTTAGTCTCACATATAACTCATAGTATTTTCATCCAAATATACAGTTACTGATTTGGTTCGGTTAAAGTCGGTTAATGTAAGCAGCAAAACCATAGCCATAACCGAATGAGTTGGTTAATGACTTAGTTTAATTATAACCGTTAGTTAAAATCAGTTTCGGTTAAAATCTGTTATAGTTCGAGACGGTTATCTGTTAATTTTCAGTTATAGTTATATTATGCTCACCCCTAGTTTCTGACGATTGTGTTGTGTTTGGTTAATGTTAATAGATGGTGGCTCTGGTGGTGTGTAAAAGAAAGAGTAGACTTTACCGTTTTATCTAATGGTAAAATATATGACAGTTATTATAAAAGAAGGAAAAAATACAAGGAATAATTCAAAAAAGAAATATTTTATAACTAAAATAGTAATAAAATATATGTATTAACAAAAAAATAATAAGTTATAATATAATTTATTAAAATACAATATTTAATATCGTGATTATTTAATCAATAAACAACTATAATCAATAAACTATTATTTAATGTAATTATATAATATAAGAAAATTTTGGGAATATAAAAGAGAGAATTTGTTATATGTGTATAATTTTATTTTTATTTATTAACATACAAAAATTTGATGAAATCAAGACAAGTTAATTTTGTTTTGAACGGCAAATTTCATTAAAATACAAATGATTCACCAATACAAGGTTCACCAAGACAAACAATAATCATTTTAAACAGAAAAGTTTTCTCATTCTTCTCAAATCAATAATCCACACTTAGCCTGATGTTTAACCCGAAAAAAGAACTTAATAATTTCACCTCATTACATAAAACTTGATATGATCGGCGCCTCTTGTTGAAAATCACGTCTTTACGTTCCTTCCATCACACCAAATGGCTGTTATTTTACTGCATGAATCATTATTTGTTTCCCGCTATTCCAATTTTTAGTATGATATAGTTCCGGCAAGTCTTTGAGCGAAAATGCAAAAATGGATTATAATTTACACCAAGATGAGATACCTTGCCATATCAAGGAAGCCACTTAACATGCAGAAAATAGATGAGAAGCTAATTCTATTCAGTAACCACATAATGCACATAGTTCTAACTCAAGATAACATCGCCTCTTAGCCAATTCCTCCTTAGTTGGAAGACACCCAAGCTAAGCTTTCCAGGCACATATATTCAACCCATTTGCTCCAATGCAAGACATATTAATCTCTACTGTCTTGGGCCTGTGAACAAAGTAGCCTTATTGATTTGACATTAAACAACCCATATGGATCTCCATCCCATATCCATCAATCAGTACCATTTCGTGGCTAGCTTTTTTAATAGCTCTCCCATACTAGTTGGCATATTTATCCGGCTCCAATTTAAGACCACACACCTATCCACCCATGCTATGCGATCCGACACTTTGCACTTCTTGTTTCGATCCAAACCATATAGGGCAGGAAACATTTCCATTAATAGTGTATCTTTGGCTCAGGTATCCACCCAAAAAGCAACAGTTAGAGCCGGTTCCAACTTCACCTTTAATTAATGTTTTTAATCGAATATTAATATTTTGTAGAGTAGACTCAATATTCACAGTATTCTTCCATGTTCCAACACTAATAGGTTTGCATGGAATAAATTCAGGGACCCGAATGGAAGAATGTATTGCATCAATTACCTTTCTCCATAATTTTTCTGGTTTTGTCTTATATCTTCACCACCGTTTGGCTAGTAAATTCATGTTTGCGTCTTTTGGGTTTCCTACTCCCAGACCTCTATTCTTTTTTGAGAGCAAGCAGTTTCCCCTTTCACCCAATGAATTTTATGTCTCTTGGCAAAGAAAGGTCTTTCGTATATTATCCAAAATTTCAATTACACTCACCAAGGCCTTAAATAACGAGAAAAATTATAGAGGCTTACTATTAAGAATTGAATTGCTCAAAGTGAGCCTCCAACCCATAGATAATACCACAACTTACCATAGCGATAATTTACTTTCAAAGGCATCAACAACCGGTTTCCACATAGCAATACGGTTCGTGTTTAACAGGTCAGAGACGACGTGATAAATGTCACACCCCAACCAATGACAAAATACGTTGGGGCACGAGTTTGATTGTTCATTAGCTCCTGCTTCTATTATAACGTTTCAATATTTAATGCATCATTATTAAGAAAATAAACAAAACATTCATTAAAACATAATAAAACATTACATGTATTGAATATACAAATTATTACATCTATGTGCTAAAACTTTGTTTACAATTTAACTAGGTCTATTAATGTTTATCCTATGTCTTCACCATGTCTTCCTTAGCCTATTACACACGTAAAATAAAATGTTTGTCAACTCTTTACATAGCTGGTGAGATCGCATACTTAGTTTAATAATTCATAGAAAAAGATGCAAACTATAGCCTAACTAGATAATGTATCTAACACATTAATTTGCTTGACTCACAACACACATATAATCAATACATTGTATTAAGCATAATATCTAACATATAAAATAACTAAGTCTAAGGCGTGCATCATAGTTTAAATAATTGCTAGAATTAAATAAAGTTTGAATAGGTACATGTAACATCACTAAAAACAAAATATGTAAAGAGGGAGTATGAGAACTCCCCTAATTGAATGCTTAGCTAGTCCATAATACTTGAACAGTGAATGAGGAAGCAATTCTATTTACTCATCTTAAATTTTGAGTAAAAAAGTATTAGCATCCTATAGTTCAAAGTTCAAGGTCCTAAAACTACGGCATTTTAATTAACGTCCTAATTGAATTAATCTAAGTTTGAATAAATCATTTGGAGTATTTATTAAATAAATATTATCAAAATATTAATTAATAAATAAAATAGAATATAAAATATTATTTATTTATTTATTAAATAATTGTATGAATAAACTATAATTGATATATGAGAATACTTATAAATATTCCCATAAGTTTGTATATTAAATAAAATAGAATATTGAATTTTCTATTAATTTATTAATTTGCATTAGGAAATCCTAAGATTTAATCTTTGAATATAATTCCAACTATTTCTTTTATAAATGTTTATTGAAAACATTTATTTGTATGTAAAATTATGAATGTTTGATTAATATCATGGATCGGAATAGTTATACAATTTATTTTAACTTCATATTAAAACTTTAGAAATAGAAATAAAAGAATTCACATAATTTATTTGAAATAACCATTTGTTTCAAAATAATTATTTTTAAAATAACCCTTTATTTTATTTGAAAATCATCAATTTAAAATAATCCTTATTATAAATTTCAAAATCTTAAAAATAATATTTCTAATATTTAAAATGTAGAAATGTGTTTTTATGAATTTTAAATTTATTCTTTTAAAATAGTTTTTATGCTAAAAAGAATCTTAAAAGATCATATATTCAAGATTTGAATGCTAATAAATAAACATGTAGTGAAATTTTTTAGAATGTGTTTTTATGAAATTAAAATATATAATTATTTATTTATCATTATTCTTTTAAACGTATAATATGATTTTAAAATAAGCTTTTATAAATCATATATATTTTATAATAGGAAAATAGAATTATTATTTTTCACAATTTGATAATCTTTTACAGAATATAATAAAATGAATTCTAAAATTTTTTAAAATAATTTTTATAAAGAAACTATGGATGGAATGGAAGATATGCAAAACAAATCGGTTTTAGGATGGCCAAGAGGATTCAAACCTGTTACAACTCCCCTTAGCCGGCGGCTTCTTACCATTGGGCTGAGGTAGCAACTCGTTGGGAGAAACCGTCTTTGGTTATACTTATACATGTTATGAACTTCTCAACCAAATCGCATGAACCGAGTGAGATGATGGTTTTAGATACCTGGAATGCTTAAGAATTGAGGTATGTCGAGACAAGACTTGGTATGGCGATTGCGTCGGTTCTATTCGTTCCACGATGGGTTCGTGATAGGGTATGGTACTTTAAGAACACTTCGTATAGATTAAAAAAACAAAATGGTTTCACTGGATTGACATTTTATATTGGTTCATGTAATGTTTGAATTTGGTTCGAGGTTTGATATTCTTGGAATGGATTTAACTCATGTACATGAATTAATTTGTTTAATTTTTGATTGCAGCTATTTCCTCGTTCGAATTCCTTCCAAAACTGATCACGATCAGATGTAATCGAGCTAGAAGAGGTGGGTTTGCATTTCGAGTTATGTGACACCCAAACTTTTCACACGATTACACGTGTCCAATTATAGGTCCCAGATTAAACTTTATAGTAAAATTATGTTCGGAAGCGTGAAATTACTATTTCATGAGTTAAACACACTTAATTTCATAACATTTACATTTATGATTAATAAAACTAGTGTGTTTAAGTTTAATACCACCAAAGATTTTACATAACGTTTAGTTCAGCTTCAAAACATGTCCGATCTGATCGCCCGATGCATATCTATCTTTGACCTGTAACATCACATATAAGGTCACAATTAGTTCATATGAACTAAGTAAGTAACCCTTTCCACAGTTTCCCCAAAAATTCATTTTAACACATCCATATACATACCATATGGATGTTTAACATGTTTAGATAATAATATATCATATTCAACATCAAATTGCACCCCACACACATTGTGCATTTATTTCCCTTAATGGGACATTTTCACAAATATGAATATATTATCTAATCCAACTCTATCACCAGCACCTCTGGCTAAATTAAAACACCATATATATATATATATATATATATATATATATATATATATATATTTTATTGGCTTAACCAATTACCCACACACATGTGGTTTCAACAATTTAGTTTCTGGATTAACCGGTTATCCACACATTTGTGGTATCATACATATATTAAGTCTTAAGATGTTCACCCACCGGTCCTTCCATCTAAGACAATTGCTAGCACCTATAGCTATCCACACATTTGTGGAGTCATAAATAGTTCAAGTCTTAAGATGTTCACCCAATGGTACTTCCATCTAAGACAATTGCTAGCACCTCTAGCTATCCACCATTGTGGAGTCATAAATATTAAGTCTTAAGATGTTCACCCACCGGTACTTCCATCTAAGACAATTGTCAGCACCTCTGGCTATCCACATATTTGTGGAATCATAAATATTAAGTCTTAAGATGTTCACCCACTGGTGCTTCCATCTAAGACAATTTCCAGCACCTTTGGCTATCCGCCGTTGTGGAGTCATAATTTCAATCAAATTACTATGATGTTCACCCACCGGTACTTCCATCATAGAGTTCCCACACTTTCATTTACCAAGGTATTCGATTTATCATAGGTTGTTGAACTTTTATTATTCAACTTTCCCCTATCACCAATGCCATATTTATCATACAATTTATTCAACAACAAATTCAAAGTTCATTATGTGATGTCATAGTTGTGGGATTATTTACTCAAACACCGGCTCATCCAGATATTCTTATGCAATCTATGTTGCATATTTAATTCAATCGTGACATAAACACATTGGAACTTAACATATAAACATTAGAGTCTATTAACTCAATTAGTTCCAATTTAGTTATGCACATTCATTCAAATCAATCAATATATATACATCACAATCAAGTAGACTCTTTCTACTACTTATATGTAATGTTGCAGTAAGTTGGGTAACTTACCTGGTTCATACGGTTGTTCACTTCCTACAACCTCGTTTCCACTTCTGTGGCTTATCCCTTGACTTTCACCACAAATACCTAGTTGTATTCACATATATACAACTAGTTTCAATACATATAGCACATACAATCAAGTTCAACGCACTTGACTGGTTTGACTTGCTCAAAGTCAATTTATCACAAAATTGACTCTATCTTACTATCTTTAGCAAGTTTTAGTCATTTATCACAATTAATCATATTTCATGCCTCCCTTAGGCATTTCATCAAATAATTGATGTTCATTATATTAGTTACGATCTTTAATCACTTCTTTTATTAAAAATTCATTTTATGATCATAACTGTTAATAATTTTAATATCAATTCATCTCATATCAATATTTAACCCATGGATTATAATCCATATTTCATTTCAAATCATAATCTACCCATCCTACTAGTTATCACACCATGATATGGGTTTCATAACAACCGGACATTATACCGGCTTCAAAACGAAGATTTCACCAACCAAATATCAAGTTCTTCGTTTCTAACAATTCCTAGTCATCAACTAGGCAATAATCAATATCCATAATCATAGTATTACATTTAGATCTAGATTTAACCCATACAATATTAAACTAGTAGGATAAAACGAATCGTTACCCAATCTGACGGATTTCTGTGGGTAGAACAGCGATCGGAACTCGAAAACACGATCCTTGGTGAGTTTGGGATGTTTAGACACCTTCAGTCTTGAGTTTAGATGGTGAAAATATGAGTTTTTGCGTCTGGTAGTCGAGTGGAAGCAAGAAGAAACGACATGGTTGAGTTTTCCCATGAAATCTGATCTTTAAACAATTTTTGCCGACTCACAGCGCGCCGGGCGTACCGCCCCAACCCGACGTTTGGTCCGGGGCGTACCGCCCCAGGTCTATTTCGTCAAATTTTTGATCTTATCTTCCTTTCGCGATTCCAGACAATCCGTAACTCCGTTTCGCGCACGGTTTTCGCCCACGTTCACCATTTTTCGCATACTATCAACCTATAATAATTACAATCATCAAATCAACATGGATTTTTAGAACGATCACATGTGCTCTTGCCATTGATGACGTAATTCTCACATATTTTCAAATCATAACAATCACAATCGTTCAATTAACGATTATTTACAATACATTCATTATTAAAAACCGGTTGTTACAAGTTATGACCAGGTCTCGGTTGGATCCAATGAGGAAACCAATTGAGAAGAAAACGGGGGTTTGAGGGTTTTGCAAATCCAGTCCCTCACCTTTTACTTTCTTTATATTTCGTTTTAAACTTTCCTTTCTCACAATTGGGTTTATTGAATAATCCCTTTTAGTCCCTCTAGTTTAATTAGTTTATTATTTCAAGTGAGAAGAAATTCAAAATTTATAAAATCTTTTTAAAGGCTATAAAATCTTTTATTTATAACTTTTTATGAACAAATGTTCACAAAATATTTTTACTAATTATTTTATATAGCTTTTTAAGCTTTGAAATCATTATTTTATAAGGTTAATTTTTATAATGTTTTGATTTATGATTAGTTAATACTATTATTAACATTATAATTATATATATATATATAGATTATAACCAATTTATATTTATGTACATATATATTAATAATTATAATCTTTTTTATTTTTTGGATCTAAAGTTTGACTTATAACTTTGTTTTTGTGTGTGTTTATTTATAAAGTCCATTTAATTAACGAATATAAAGAATTTATATGTTAATATTCATAAAATTATTACAAAACATCACTCCAAACTTTGTTTTATTAAAATTTGAACACTTTTACATTATTTAATTTTAAAACGAAAACTTTAGGGATTATAGTCTCCCATAATTTAGGGATTTTCGTCCCGAAATTAATAGAAGTTGTTCTCACGAGTGTGGATTGTTTCTTTGTTTCTCTTTCAACTTGTTTTATCTACTTCTAATCTTTCGTTATTGATTTAATCTATTAAAATTATAATTATTATATTGTCTCAATACTCAGTTTACTATTTTGAAGATTAAGGGAGTTTAGGATCCTATTTTGCTTTAGAAATTTGGATTGGAATTGAACTTTAATCAAAATATACGTTAATAACATATTCAGGTTTTCGTATATGCATACCACTAGCTTACTTGCTAAGAGGGTTTCGAATTTAATGATCATTTAGTTAACTCAAAGTAAGAATAGTTACTGATTATCTTTCGTTTGGTCTGGCGTACGTAAGAGTACCCAATCAGATAAAAATGATATTAAAGAAATACAACAAGCGAAGTTGTTGGATCTCAAGCAGAATTAAGTCAACGATCATATGTGTGGCTGATGAAATTCCTTGTTTTTTATGGATTCATTCGATCTCACAAAGCCACAAATTGACTAAATGAAATGACTATTGATGGAGTATGGTGTCAAAACCCAGTTACACTCAAGAGACTTGCATGGTAATTTTTTTGGAATAAATTCAAGGAGCCCATGAATACAAGGCCAAGTCTTAACTATCAAGGAATTAAAAAATTGAAAAATTGGGAAGCAGAAGCCATTGCAGTGTCCTTTACTCTTGAAGAAATTAAGATGACGATTTGGGATATTGATGATGAAAAGGCGTCCGGACCTGATGGGTTTAATTTCTCTTTCCTTAGATATTATTGGGGGTTATTACAAGAAGATTTCCTCAAGGTTTTCTCCCACTTTTATGAGAAATTTTTGATCCATCAAAGTTTCACCTCTTCTTTTCTACATATGATCCCTAAATCTAGAGACCCACAATCGTTTAACGAATTCAGGCTAATCACTCTACTGGGTTATCTACCGAAGGTAATTTCCAAGGTTTTAGTAAACTGTATTAGTACAGTTATTCGTTCTATTATCTCTGAATGCCAAATGGCTTTCCTGTCTGTAAGATACATACTGGACGGTCCCTTAATGGATGAACTTCATTCTTGGCTGAAAAAAACATAAGAAGGAAGCTTTATTTTTTAAGGTTGGATTTCAATAAAGTTTTTTATTCGGTATCTTGGAATTTTATTGATCCTATTTTGGATCAAATGAACTTTACTATAAAATGGAGAAGATGGGTTCGAGACACTCTAGATTGTTCCCAGGCTTCAGTCTTGGTGAATGGTTCCCCAACATGAGAGTTTCAATGTTCCAGGGGGTTCAACAAGGTGATCCGTTGTCACCTTGCCTATTTATAATTGCAACTGAGGCGCCGAATTATATAATAAATAAAGCAGTTTACATTGGGCTTTTCTGCAGGATACAACTTCCTAACGGTGGTCAAGTATATCTCACCTTATGTATGCTGATGATGTAATCTTGGTGGGTGAGGGGTCTATGATTAAAGTACTCAGCATTGTAAGGATCCTTATATGCTTTTATTTAGCATCCGGTCTTAAGATTAATTTGAATAAGTCTAGCCTATTTAGGATAAATTTGGGGGATAATATTGCTTCTGATAAGGCAGAAGTTATGTACTATCAAGTAGGAAGAATTCCTTTTCATTATTTAGGGGTCCTTGTTGGAGCTAATATGAATCGCATTGCAATGTGGACACGGGTTATATATAGATGCCTTTGAAACCAAACTATCACTATGGAAAGCTTTAGTACTATCAATGGGTGGGATGCTCACATTCATTAATTCAACCCTTAATTATATGCCCTAATTCCTTTTTCTGTATTCAAGGCTTCAGTTGGAGTAACTGAAACTCTTGACAAAATAAGGAGAAATTTTCTTTGGGGAGGGTCACTCGACCGTAACAAAATCCATTGGGTCAAGTAGGACATTGTGATGCTAAGCAAAAAGAATGGAGGATTCAGAGTGGGGACTATTAGAGATGCAAATATGGACCTATTAGATAAATAGTAGTGGAGATATAAGACAGAATCGGAGAGATTGTGGAGAAAGGTGATTGATGTGTTTCACTCCTCCATTAGGGATCCGGATTTCATCCCATGCAAAACAGTCATCTCCAAAACATGGAAGAATATTGTGCAAATTGAGTCTAATATCTTAAATCTTAACATTCATTTAAGATCACTTATCAAAAGTATGTAGATTCTGGAGGTTCGCTGACTTTCTAGAGTGATACATGGGCTGGGGATAGATCTTTTTTAGAGTTTTTTCCTACTTTATACTGTCTTGATTGAAATAAATATTGCCGGGTCTTGGAAAGAGTAGCATGGTCTGATGGAATTTTAGTTTTTAATTGGGATTGGAATATTCCTCCAACTACTGTGGGGGAATTGGTAGAATTGGTATTGATCGTTGGGTTGGGGGTGATCCAAATGCTTTGTTTAATTTTAAAACATTGCGGCTATTGTACTCAAAAGGCCGACCCATAGATGATCATTATGTGTTGCATTGGAGTAAGTAGTTTTCTATAAAAGTTAATATTTTTGTCTTTTCTAATTCTTCAATCTTTTCTTTATAGTTTCTTTCAGCTTCATAAAAATTTGCTTTAATAACTTGTATTGACTCCAGCTCATCACAAACTTGAACATTGAACCGTTTATAAGCATTTAGTTTTTCAAGACATTCAGGTGTGCACATATTATCAATTACCTTGAATATGGAAGTGGAGTCATTTGCCATCAGTGCATTGTTTGAGTGTAACACCCGAAAATTTAGCAGCTTAATGATAAACATGCGAGATTCTGGTAACTGTTTATGTTCGAAGAATTTCGTTGTCAAAGAAATAAGCACATTTGATCGTGCTTGAAATCCACGATGATATGTGTGACAACTCAAAATTCTCAGGTTAAAATCATAACTCGAAAATGAAGAGAATGATTGTAAGCGAAATCGTGAAACGAGGCTCCGATTTCAAAATACACTGAATCGAATATAGCAATAGATTAGAGGTCAAATATTTTTAACTCTTTAGGTCTTGAGATTATAACCATTGGAAAGAGCTCGAAAAATCGTGAACGTAGGCGAAAACCGTGAGCAAAACGGAGTTTGTATCATCCCGGAATCGCGAAACGAAGATAAGATTAAAATCTGGATTTCTACACCCGCGCGTTACGCCCCAACTCGTCGTCTGGAGTGGGGCGATGCGCCCCGTGTCAGCAGACCGGAAAAATGGCTTAAAAAGTCAAGTTTCATCAAGATAACTCATTTTTTTGTTCTTATCTTCGAGATCAGCCACCACACACACGAAAAACCACTTCCAAGCCATCCAATCTTCAATTTCGAAGCCTCTTGATCACGTGGATCGCTCCAAGAATCGTTAAAACAAGTCCTGATCGTCTTTTTACGCACATAACTTTGTTTGAAGAGGTAACGGTTCATTCTAACCTTCTAGATTGATTATGATTGATTAGATCTTGTTTTTGAACGTAATGATATATTTAGGGTTGTTGATTATTGCCTAGATGATGGCTAGGATTGATTATAAATGAGAAACTCGAACTGTTAATGGGAAAATCCTTGTTTTGAGCCGTTGTAATGCCCGGTTTGCATGGAATCATAACAATGGTTATAGTGGTTTAAACCATTTGATTATGACAAGGTAGGTGATTAGTTTGATTAATTTTGGTATGCAAGGTTAAATCCAAGTGTTTCAAACTAATCACAATCAATAACAAGGATTGATCATTCCTAAGCCATTAAACTGTATAGAGACTGTTTTAGCTTGATAATCAACAACATTAACGATTTGATGGTTATTAAGGCAATGTCTTTGACATTGAACGTTCAGGAAAAGATTTAATCAGTATGTTGAAACGTATATAACATATTATACGTAAACCAATGCAGGACTATACCATTAGCACCAGTTGTGAGTGATCTCGCTACCGTGAGACATCAGGTGAGTTCTAGACGCCCTATTTTTATGTTTAATGTTTTGGGTTGGCATACATGCTTAACGTTATGTTCATGATGTTATGTGCTTAAGATGATGATATATGAATAATGATATGCCATGACTATGTATGCGTGTTAATGTGTTAATATGATTTTTACATGATGATATGCTAAGTATGATGTGTGCATATTAGTAAGACATGATGATGAGAGGTATGATAACACGCTATGAGGATAATTACAGATGCTAAGCTATGAGGAAATCCTAGGCTGCTAGGATGCAGGTATGATGTGGAATACGAGGAATAGGTTTTATTGTAACGTGTAAGTGATGATATGATGATAAAGATGCCAGTATGAGGTGTTGTGTTATGATATGTGCCTTGCTGTTAGGGCATAATGCTAGGATGATAAGATGCTAGTATGAAAAGTTTATGTCTGCCAGAATGTACGTTATGATGATACGATGAAATGATACTGGCATGACATAATATGATGGTCCCTATGATATTAGGACAACGTGATGATGTCATGATGATGAGAGACTAACATGACATGTGTATGATATTAGCATAGCCTGTTATGAGTTATCCTATGTTATTAGGATAACGTTACGATGTTATGCTGAATGATGATATAGTGCTAGCATATCATGTCATGATGAATGAGGGTTGCTCCAGTAATTGTTACTGGGTAAGTATGGTTGCTCCCGTACTTGTTACGGGATGAGTATGACGTTGCTCCCATATTCGTATGGGGTAAGTATGGTAGCTCCAGTATTTGTTACTGGGTAAGTATGGTAGCTCCAGTACTTGTTACTGGGAAAGTATGGTAGCTCCAGTACTTGGTACTGGGTAAGTATGGTAGCTCCAGTACTTGTTACTGGGTAAGTATGGAGTCTTATGCCGGTATAAGCCGACAATTTCGGTTGATGTGTTAAGAAGTCCTGTGAAAGAACAGGCAGAAGTCCTGTGAAAGAACAGGCAGTAGTCCTGTGAAAGAACAGGCAGAAGTCCTGTGAAAGAACAGGCATGTCGACTATGTGTCGCCAGTTCAGTTAAAGAAATCTTAGGCATGCTTGAGTTATCAGCTGCGTGTTGATAATGTTAAAGAAATCTTATGCTTGCATGAGTTATCAGCTGCGTGTTGATAATGTTAAAGAAATCTTATGCTTGCATGAGTTATCAGTTGCGTGTTGATATTGTTAAAGAAATCTTATGCTTGCATGAGTTATCAGCTGCGTGTTGATAATGTTAAAGAAATCTTATGCTTGCATGAGTTATCAGCTGCGTGTTGATAATGTTAAAGAAATCTTATGCTTGCATGAGTTATCAGCTGCGTGTTGATAATGTTAAAGAAATCTTATGCTTGCATGAGTTATCAGCTGCGTGTTGATAGTGTTAAAGAAATCTTATACATGTATGAGTTATTAGCTGCAGGTTGATAATTTAAGAGTCTTGTGCTACACAAATCTGTCTGACTTCAGGTCAGCAATTAACGGCGAAGTTCCTTCACCGTATGATTGATGTAATGATGTCACGTATGTTATGTATATGAAATGTGTTATGTTCAGGGTGATTGAGACTGTTGACTTCGGTCAACAGTGAATGCTAATGTTTTATGTACAGTAAAGATTTTATTTTTATGAAAACTAGAACTCACCAGCGTAAGCTGACTTGATTTAGCATGTATGTCAGGTTAAGCTTTGGTCAGAGAAGGTATTGAGCTCAGGCATTCAGATAAAGAGAGTCCGGTTTTCACACCCCGAGCCGGCGGGGTTGGATCGGAGTCCCCGTCGGGCGGAAGGTTCCCGGGGCGTGATATCGCGGGTGATAATCATGATGATCAGATTGTTTACATAGCATCAACGTTTAAGAATAACTAAAGCATAATCAAATGATATATAGGATTACAAAGTTAAATTACAATAGCAATGTTCTGCAATTTAACTAAGTAAACCTATCAAAAGAATAATTGTTTATATCTTGTAACTGTGCAAGATATCAAAAGTATGGTATATCATCAACAAAAGATGTGCTTCTCCAAAAGTCTACTAGGTCCTCTATCTGGGCAGCCTAGTATGCATATCCAAAAGCTTAAGCTTACACCTGTTCTTCACCTGAGAAAGCATGTAAAAAGACCAAGTCAACACAACGGTTGGTGAGTTCATAAAGTTTATAAGTTCAAAATAGTTTCACAAACCTCTTTCGGTAAAACCTTAACCTCATTAACTCCACATGTAATATCCAAGTCGGTATGCTTTATATATAGGGCATATGTAAGGGAACAAGCCCTAGCCAACATCCCACCACATACTAACTCGGATATGACACTGTTGTTAATAATAATTAAGCATTTTACCTACCAATCAATTCAATCCTCATCAAAGCTTTTGTTATCTGTTTCAAAGTTTTCATGTCTATCGTATTCATAAGTGTTAGTTTCACATGATGTTTATCAAGTATCATAGAGTCACACGCACATAGTTTAGTTGTCCCTAATCTCATACAAGGGCACAAGCTATGCACACACAATTTAAATCAGCAATTACATATCTCCTATAAGCAGACAAAAGCTCTGGAATACCAGAAGTTTAGCAATTACATGTCGCTTATATAGATAATAGCTTAGCATTCATTATGTTTAGCATTTACATGCCTCATATGAGCCGACAAAAGTTCTGGACTACCAGAAGTTTAGCAATTACATGTCCTTTATAACCAGGTAATAGCCTAGCATCATTACGTTTATGTTTAGCATTTACATACCTCATATAAGACGACAAAAGCTCTGGAATACCAGAAGTTTAGCAATTACATGTCCCTTATAACCAGGTAATAGCCTAGAATCGATACGTTTATGTTTAGCATTTACATACCTCTTATAAGCCGACAAGAGCTCTGGACCACCAGAAGTTTAGCAATTACATGTCCCTTATAACCAGGTAATAGCCTAGCATCATTACGTTTATGTTTAGCATTTACATACCTCATATAAGCCGAAAAAAGCTTTGGAATACCAGAAGTTTTGCAATTACATGTCCCTTATAACCAGGTAATAGCCTAGAATCGATACGTTTATGTTTAGCATTTACATACCTCTTATAAGCCGACAAGAGCTCTGGAATACCAGAAGTTTAGCAATTACGTAGACTATGGTTAGATACATGTATAATGTTTCATGCGCAAATAATAGTTTCCAAGCATAAAGTTTCAAGTGTTCACACATTGATTCATCATGTATATCATATGTTTACATCAAGTCTCGTGTTCATGCACATAGTTTCATAAGCATCAAATATTATGTTTACGCATAATGTTTTCACAAGCATAAAATGTCATGTTTAACATATCATTTCACAAGCCTCTAATCTCATGAATAAGTATCAAGTCTCATGTAATAGCATCAAGTCTCATAAGTATTCAACAAACGATTTTCAAGCATCAAGCTTAAAGTATAAGTTTCAACATAAGTATCATGTTTATGTTTAAAGCATTAAGTAACATTTCAGCAATTTATGAAAATGTTTAACATGCTTCTCAGTCCCGAAGTAAAACAAATAAGTTTGAAAGGGGACAAATGAACTCACCTTGTGTCCTTAGTGATTGACTATATAGAATAAGAATACACGCGTTCTTTGTGTGTTCTTGTTATGATGTTCACGCCCCTGTATTGATTTCATATTGTTTGTAGACAATAAGTATTTGTTATAATGATTCATGTGCATGAATATGTTAGTGTTAGCCCTAAAGTTGACTAACACTTGGGTCTCGGTCTTTTTTCGGCCCTGTTTGAATGTTGTGAACTTTAATAGTAACTAATTCCCTTTAAAGTTGGGTTTTAATATTTATTATAAGTTTTTCTTTTCATTACCAACTTGTCTAACACTTGTTATCTTGTGAAATCTTGAACTTGTATAGTTCATCATTATATAATATAAACTTTCGTTTAATGATTATAACTCTTACAATTTATAATATTTTGAATAGATGATTTCATAGTAACTAAACAACTATAAAATTATCCTTGTAAAGCCAAAAGGTTTTAGTGTCATATTATTTTAAGTTATGCTCAAAATCGATTGGGCCGAACGTAGATGGACCATGTAGCCATCATTTGGGCTTAGCTAACATAGGGTATGGGCCTAGCAATTGATTCGGGCCAAACAAAAAGTGATTTATCCAACTAGGACCGAAATGATGATGTTGGGCCTTAGAATTATCCTTGGGCCGAATGATAGATTATTGTGCCACCCTATAGGGCTAATGAGACTTGTGTGGACTTTATGAACTCGACAGGTTACCCTCATTAGTGTTGTGGGCCGGTTAATATTTATCCCATAAAATAAGGGGTTTGGCTAGTGGTTAGCATGGGCCAATTAAAAGTTTGTGGGCTAATGGTAAATGATTGGGCCAAAGACTTATGCTGTTGGGCCGAACAGCAGGTGGGCCGCAGCAAATGGGATGGGCCAGGGGATTCACATGGGTCTCTCTTTGTTATATTGGGCTCAGACAACGAAAGCAATATTGGTCCATGTACCTGAGCCGCATGGGCTATCATGGGCCAAGGAAAGAGACTATTGGGCCTAACTACATTGGTTCGTTAAAATCAAATGCAGGGCCACGTAAATTGACATGAATCGAAGAAAGTTGGGCTGAAATTAATTGGTTAGACCATATAGCATGTAACCCAGCGAACCCTTATGTCAACTGGCTAGGGTTCGTTTGATGCAGTGGGTTCGGCTGAGATTCAAAAAGGTTCGTGACATCCCAAGGCAGATGGTTCGGCAATCCTCCATTGGTCATGGGTTCGGCAGATCATGCAAGGTTCGTTGGGTCATGTAGGTTCGTTTGTAGGGAGCCTGCTCGTGCAAGGGTTCGTTGGCATGCGGGTTCGTGATGAGTTCGAAGGTTCGTTGAGACAAGGTTCGGGACCCATGGTTCGGTAAGGCTGAAGCTGAGAGTTCAGTCCACTAGTCCCGAACCTGTTCATCCCTTTTCATCATCTTCGTTCCAACCTAGGTTATTATAGTGTTGCTCTCATGTCACAAGAGTACCAGGAGGTGTTTCTAAGACCTGTGTTTTGAAGAAGAAGGCTGGGAACCGGTTGGTGGTCATGGTCGAACAAGTGTGTGCAAAACCCTATTTTCAGGGATTTTCTCTTGATCATACCTCAATATTTCGTGGATAACTCTTTAGATCTGTTGTACTTTCGTGTAGAGCTCGTCAAGGGCTTCGCGTGGACGCAAGAATCACTCGAATCGGTTAAGAAATGAGCAAGTTATGAGAGTTTGAAGGTGGTTTGGTGGTGATAAATGTGGTGGCCGGATTTTTGAAATAAAAAGGAGATGAAGATGATAAAAATGAACCAAATGAGTTCATTTAAGGTTTTTACACCCCGTGTGGTGTCCGGGTCCGTTTCGGTTGCTCGGTTCGTAATTTAGTCGCGTATCCGGAAAATTACGCGTATTTTTCGTAACTTAAATAATAAAAGTTTATTTTAACAAGTTAAAGGTTATTTATTTGTAAAAATTATTTTAAATATTGTTATATTTATTTATTTATCGAATTAAAATATTTTGCGCGTTATTATTTAATTTTTCGCGTTTTGTTAATTTGTTTTGTGATTTAATAAGATAATTTTGTTTGATTTGTTTTATGATGAGTTTCAAAATTGTAAAATAAGAAATATTATATTTCTTTAAATTTATGATCGTTCGTATCGTTATTCGTTTTCGTTTCGTCAGATCGCGTCGCCATCGCGCGTATTCGTTCGAATCGTCATTCGAACGAACACGTCGATGGTTTGGCTTTCTGACTCTTGTTTTCTACTGTTAAGTCATTATTTCAGAGCGTTAAACTATCAGAATTATTCGTACAGATCGTCACCTATACGAATAATTCGTCTGTTTAGCATTCCATAACAATAACCGTTAAAGTTTTGTTTTGTTAAACCTCACATACGTTTATGCACAATAGTATCAAACCAAGTGTTTATGTTTCAACACTGTGTTGTCTGACATGTTTTCTGACATGTTAAACCCTAAGGTTTTAGTCAGATTCAGACAATCGTATAATAGTTTCATGTTAATGAAATGCATCAATGGTCTAAACATAGTTTCATGATATGTGTACCTGAATTACTGTACATGTGTACTGTTGCTATCACTGTTCCGGCACGCGTCCGGCACTGATGTTACAGTCTCCCCTTGTTAGAGAAATTTCGTCCCGAAATTTATGGCTCGTTATTCGGTACGACTTCCTCGATAAAGAGTTGGGGATACTTGTTTCTCATGTGATCTTCACGTTCCCAAGTAAACTCGGGTCCGCGCTTTGAGTTCCAACGAACTTTAACGATAGGAATACGGCTTCGTCTCAGTTGCTTGACCTTACGATCCATAATCTCCAATGGTTCTTCAACAAAATGTAAGTGTTCATCCAATTGAATCTCTTCAATTGGTATGATAAGAGTTTCATCAGCAAGGCATTTCTTCAAGTTTGAGACGTGAAACACGTCATGTACACCACTAAGTTCATCCGGTAAGTTCAATCTGTACGCCACAGGACCAATACGTTCGATGATCTCGAATGGTCCCACGTATCGTGGTGTTAATTTGCCTTTCTTTGCGAATCGAACTACGCCCTTCCATGGGGAAACCTTTAACAAGACATTGTCTCCCACTTGGAATTCCAACGGCTTGCGCCGTTTATCAGCATAGCTCTTTTGCCTGCTTCGTGTTGCTTGTAGTCTCTGTTGTATCTGAGCAATCTTGTCTGTAGTTTCTATCTCCCACTTCTGACCAACAGATCCGTGACCGACATTTCCGACCATAAAGAGCCTCGAATGGGGCACAACCGATGCTGCTGTGATAACTGTTGTTGTAGGAGAACTCGATTAGTGGCAAATGAGAATCCCAATTGCCACCGAAATCTAGAACACAAGTTCGTAACATGTCCTCCAGGGTTTGGATAGTACGTTCGCTTTGACCATCCGTTTGTGGATGATAAGCCGTACTCAAGTTTAATTGCGTCCCTAGAGATTTCTGCAATGACTGCCAGAACCTTGGTGTAAATCTGCTATCACGATCTGAGATAATAGACAATGGCACACCATGGCATACCACTATCTCGTTGATGTAAAGCTTAGCTAGTTTATCCATGGAATAAGTTTCTCTCATCGGCAAGAAATGAGCAGACTTGGTTAATCGATCAATGATAACCCAAATGGTATCATGTCCACTGGAAGTGCGGGGTAGCTTGGTAACAAAGTCCATAGCTATTTGTTCCCACTTCCAAAGTGGAATTTCAGGTTGTTCCAGTAAACCAGATGGTTTTTGGTGTTCTGCCTTCACCTTAGCACACGTAAGACATCGACCAACATACTCAGCTATGTCTTTCTTCATACCCGGCCACCAATAAAATGCACGTAGGTCTTGGTACATTTTATCAGCACTAGGATGCACAGAGTACTTGGTCTTGTGTGCTTCATCAAATATGAGTTTCCTTAACTCATCTACTGTAGGGATCCAGATACGATCCTTGAAGTAAACGAGTCCATCAGGTTTTGTCTCCAAATGTTTCTCCACACCGCAATCAAGTTCTTTCTTCAAGTTTTCTCGTTCAATCACTTCTTGTTGTGCTTGCATGATATTGTTGTGTAAGCTTGTCTGCACAGTCATTCCCATTGCTCTGACGCGCAAGGGTTTGACTCGTTCCTTCCGGCTCAAGGCATCAGCAACAACGTTTGCCTTGCCCGGATGGTACTTGATTACGCAGTTGTAATCGTTCAGAAGCTCAACCCAACGTCGCTGTCGCATGTTGAGTTCCTTCTGATCAAATATGTGTTGCAGACTTTTGTGGTCTGTAAATATGGTACACTTGGTTCCATATAAGTAATGCCTCCAGATCTTTAGTGCAAACACCACTGCTCCCAGTTCCAGATCATGAGTTGTGTAGTTCTTCTCATGAATCTTTAATTGTCTCGAAGCGTAAGCAATGACTTTGTCCCGCTGCATAAGTACACAGCCAAGTCCCTGATGGGATGCATCACAATACACAACAAAATCATCGCAACCATCTGGGAGAGATAAGATCGGAGCATCACATAGCTTTTGCTTCAATGTCTGAAAGGCTTCTTCTTGCTTTTGCTCCCAAATGAATGGCTCGCTTTTCTGTGTCAGCTTTGTAAGTGGCAGGACTACCTTAGAAAAGTTCGAGATGAACCTTCTGTAATAGCCTGCTAAGCCTAGAAAAGAACGTATATCCGTCGGTGTCTTCGGAGTGTCCCAATCTTTTATTGCCTCGATCTTGGCAGGATCAACGTGAATCCCCTCACTGTTAACTACGTGGCCTAGGAATTGAACCTCTTTTAACCAAAACTCACACTTAGAGAATTTGGCATAGAGTTTCTCTTCCTTTAACAGTTCCAAGATCGTTCTTAGATGTTGCTCGTGTTCTGCTTTGCTTTTAGAATAGATCAATATGTCATCAATGAAAACAATAACAAATTGATATAAGTACGGCTTACACACACGGTTCATGAGATCCATGAAAACCGCGGGTGCATTCGTCAAACCAAAAGGCATCACCATGAATTCGTAATGCCCGTATCTGGTACGAAACGCCGTCTTTGGTATGTCTTCGTCTTGCACTCTAAGCTGATGGTATCCGGAACGCAGATCAATCTTCGAAAAGTATTGAGCTCCTTGTAATTGATCAAACAAATCATCAATCCTCGGTAGTGGATACCGATTCTTGATGGTTAGTTTGTTTAATTCTCTATAGTCTATGCACATACGAAAAGATCCATCCTTCTTTTTCACGAACAGAACCGGAGCTCCCCAAGGTGAGTAGCTCGGTCGGATGAAACCTTTATCAAGCAGCTCCTGTAGTTGGTTAGATAGTTCCTACATCTCCGAAGGCGCTAACCTGTAAGGAGATTTAGCAACAGGTGTTGCTCCAGGAATCAGATCGATACGAAACTCTACCGGTCGCACAGGAGGTAAACCAGATAGATCTTCAGGAAACACTTCAGGATATTCCCTCACTATCGGTACATCTTGTATTGTTTTCTTGTCTTTCTCTTTCTCCACTACGTGAGCCAAGAAAGCTATGCATTTCTTTTGTAGACACTTACGCGCTTTTATGCATGATATGATCTTTACGTTTCTCTTTGCTTGATCCCCACGAACTTCCAATACACGATCATCCATTACTGGAATCCGAAGTAGCTTCTCGGAACAGACGACTTCAACTCTATTGAGTGATAGCCAATCCATCCCCACGATGATATCGAAACTGCCCAACTCCATCGGCAACAAGTCGATGGAAAATGTATGATCTATAAGCGTAAGTGGGCAGTTCCTAAGTATAGTGCTAACAGTAACTTGCTTTCCATTTGCTACCTCAATAATGTATGGGGAATCTAAAGTTTCCTCAGTAAGGCTAATTTGTCGTGCAAACTCAGATGAAATAAAACTCTGGTCTGCACTAGTATCAAATAGTATAGATGCATAAGATTCATGTAAAAGAAATGTACCAGTGACCACATTAGGGTCTTGGCGTGCAGCATTGGCTCCGATGACAAAAGCTCGTCCACGAGGTGCTTGTGCTCCTGTTTGCACTCGCTTAGGACAGTTGCGGGAGAAATGACCCGTTTCCCCGCAGGTGTATCATCCTCTGTTGTTGTTGTTGTTGTGGTCTAGATTCTGTGGTGGTGGTGGAGGTAGTGCTCTTGTTGCAGTGTTGGTAGCCTGATTTACCGCAAAGCGACATTTGCTAACCCAGTGGCCAAACCGGCCACAATTTGTGCACTTCGTGCATTGAGCTCCAGCAGGATGATGATACTTACAGTTTGTGCACTGGGGATATTCCCCTCCATAGCCCCTAGTAGTAGGGTTGACAGGTGCTGCAGGTGCCTGTCTCAACGGGGTAACAGCTGCATAGTTCTTGACAATCTTTTGTTTCTTCTTTTGATGGTACTCGGGTTTCTTGGTTGTTTCCTTGGCTTTTCCAGCATCATCCTTTAAAACTCCAGACCTCACCATAACATTGGTGAGTTTAGCTGAGAGGGAGATAGCAGACTCCAAAGTAGCAGGGTAGGCAGCCAGCACTATGCTTTGAATACAAGAAGGTAATCCCGCCACATAACAGTCAATCAGCTTTTCCAATGTTGGTACCATCTCTGGTACCAAAGCTACCAACTCATGATAGCGTGTGGTGAAAGTCATATGATCGGCTCCCTTCATCACATGATTCGAGAGCTCAATCTCCAGTTGCTGCAGCTCATGCTTCGGGCAAAACTCATTCCTCAGGAGAAGCTTAAATTCTGCCCAGGGCATTGCCATCGCCTCATCTCTTCCTTTGGCTCTGATCTGGGCGTTCCACCAAGTCAAAGCTCGCTTGCTGAATGAACCAGCTGCATAGCGAACTTTATGGTGTTCTGGACAACTGCTAATGTCCAGGGTGTTCTCCATTTTCTCTAGCCATTGGATTAATCCAACGGCTCCTTCAACTCCTGTAAAGCTAGGGGGCTTGCAGCCTACAAAAGACTTGTAGGAGCAATCTGAAGTATGACTAGTGTTTCCACTAGCCTCTCCTGTAGTATGGCCAGAATTGTTGCCATGACCTTGAATCCGGTTTATCATCTCAGGGATGACATCTTTCAGCTGGCTGGTCAGTTGGGTACTCAGTAGTGTCGCCAATGCGATAGTAGCAGGATCAAGTGTCTGTGCATTGCTTGAGCCTGGTGGTGGAGAGCGCGGAGGAGGAGGTGGCGGTGGTGAATCCGGTGGTGATGGTGTAGATGAGTGAGGAGCAGAGACTTGCGGAGTAGGTTGTTTTCTCGGCGGCATTCTGATCATAACCAAAAGAATTCGGTTAGTGCAATGATCGAATGCAGAAAACATAATGCAAACTTAAGTCTTAAATTCTCTACATGGGATCCCTAAGTTATAGTCTAGGTCAAACCGTTTATGTAATGACCTATTATTCTCTATAACCTTGTGCTCTGATACCAATCTGTCACACCCCGAGCCGGCGGGGTTGGATCGGAGTCCCCGTCGGGCGGAAGGTTCCCGGGGCGTGATATCGCGGGTGATAATCATGATGATCAGATTGTTTACATAGCATCAACATTTAAGAATAACTAAAGCACAATCAAATGATATATAGGATTACAAAGTTAAATTACAATAGCAATGTTCTGCAATTTAACTAAGTAAACCTATCAAAAGAATAATTGTTTATATCTTGTAACTGTGCAAGATATCAAAAGTATGGTATATCATCAACAAAAGATGTGCTTCTCCAAAAGTCTACTAGGTCCTCTATCTGGGCAGCCTAGTATGCATATCCAAAAGCTTAAGCTTACACCTGTTCTTCACCTGAGAAAGCATGTAAAAAGACCAAGTCAACACAACGGTTGGTGAGTTCATAAAGTTTATAAGTTTAAAATAGTTTCACAAACCTCTTTCGGTAAAACCTTAACCTCATTAACTCCACATGTAATATCCAAGTCGGTATGCTTTATATATAGGGCATATGTAAGGGAACAAGCCCTAGCCAACATCCCACCACATACTAACTCGGATATGACACTGTTGTTAATAATAATTAAGCATTTTACCTACCAATCAATTCAATCCTCATCAAAGCTTTTGTTATCTGTTTCAAAGTTTTCATGTCTATCGTATTCATAAGTGTTAGTTTCACATGATGTTTATCAAGTATCATAGTGTCACACGCACATAGTTTAGTTGTCCCTAATCTCATACAAGGGCACAAGCTATGCACACACAATTTAAATCAGCAATTACATATCTCCTATAAGCAGACAAAAGCTCTGGAATACCAGAAGTTTAGCAATTACATGTCTCTTATATAGATAATAGCTTAGCATTCATTATGTTTAGCATTTACATGCCTCATATAAGCCGACAAAAGTTCTGGACTACCAGAAGTTTAGCAATTACATGTCCCTTATAACCAGGTAATAGCCTAGCATCATTACGTTTATGTTTAGCATTTACATACCTCATATAAGACGACAAAAGCTCTGGAATACCAGAAGTTTAGCAATTACATGTCCCTTATAACCAGGTAATAGCCTAGAATCGATACGTTTATGTTTAGCATTTACATACCTCTTATAAGCCGACAAGAGCTCTGGACTACCAGAAGTTTAGCAATTACATGTTCCTTATAACCAGGTAATAGCCTAGCATCATTACGTTTATGTTTAGCATTTACATACCTCATATAAGCCGACAAAAGCTCTGGAATACCAGAAGTTTTGCAATTACATGTCCCTTATAACCAGGTAATAGCCTAGAATCGATACGTTTATGTTTAGCATTTACATACCTCTTATAAGCCGACAAGAGCTCTGGAATACCAGAAGTTTAGCAATTACGTAGACTATGGTTAGATACATGTATAATGTTTCATGCACAAGTAATAGTTTCCAAGCATAAAGTTTCAAGTGTTCACACATTGATTCATCATGTATATCATATGTTTACATCAAGTCTCGTGTTCATGCACATAGTTTCATAAGCATCAAATATTATGTTTACGCATAATGTTTTCACAAGCATAAAATGTCATGTTTAACATATCATTTCACAAGCCTCTAATCTCATGAATAAGTATCAAGTCTCATGTAATAGCATCAAGTCTCATAAGTATTCAACAAACGATTTTCAAGCATCAAGCTTAAAGTATAAGTTTCAACATAAGTATCATGTTTATGTTTAAAGCATTAAGTAACATTTCAGCAATTTATGAAAATGTTTAACATGCTTCTCAGTCCCGAAGTAAAACAAATAAGTTTGAAAGGGGACAAATGAACTCACCTTGTGTCCTTAGTGATTGACTATATAGAATAAGAATACACGCGCTCTTTGTGTGCTCTTGTTATGATGTTCACGCCCCTGTATTGATTTCATATTGTTTGTAGACAATAAGTATTTGTTATAATGATTCATGTGCATGAATATGTTAGTGTTAGCCCTAAAGTTGACTAACACTTGGGTCTCGGTCTTCTTTCGGCCCTGTTTGAATGTTGTGAACTTTAATAGTAACTAATTCCCTTTAAAGTTGGGTTTTAATATTTATTATAAGTTTTTCTTTTCATTACCAACTTGTCTAACACTTGTTATCTTGTGAAATCTTGAACTTGTATAGTTCATCATTATATAATATAAACTTTCGTTTAATGATTATAACTCTTACAATTTATAATATTTTGAATAGATGATTTCATAGTAACTAAACAACTATAAAATTATCCTTGTAAAGCCAAAAGGTTTTAGTATCATATTATTTTAAGTTATGCTCAAAATCGATTGGGCCGAACGTAGATGGACCATGTAGCCATCATTTGGGCTTAGCTAACATAGGGTATGGGCCTAGCAATTGATTCGGGCCAAACAAAAAGTGATTTATCCAACTTGGACTGAAATGATGATGTTGGGCCTTAGAATTATCCTTGGGCCGAATGATAGATTATTGGGCCACCCTATTGGGCTAATGAGACTTGTGTGGACTTTATGAACTCGACAGGTTACCCTCATTAGTGTTGTGGGCCGGTTAATATTTATCCCATAAAATAAGGGGTTTGGCTAGTGGTTAGCATGGGCCAATTAAAAGTGTGTGGGCTAATGGTAAATGATTGGGCCAAAGACTTATGCTGTTGGGCCGAACAGCAGGTGGGCCGCAGCAAATGGGATGGGCCAGGGGATTCACATGGGTCTCTCTTTGTTATATTGGGCTCAGACAACGAAAGCAATATTGGGCCATGTACCTGGGCCGCATGGGCTATCATGGGCCAAGGAAAGAGACTATTGGGCCTAACTACATTGGTTCGTTAAAATCAAATGCAGGGCCACGTAAATTGACATGAATCGAAGAAAGTTGGGCTGAAATTAATTGGTTAGACCATATAGCATGTAACCCAGCGAACCCTTATGTCAACTGGCTAGGGTTCGTTTGATGCAGTGGGTTCGGCTGAGATTCAAAAAGGTTCGTGACATCCCAAGGCAGATGGTTCGGCAATCCTCCATTGGTCATGGGTTCGGCAGATCATGCAAGGTTCGTTGGGTCATGTAGGTTCGTTAGTAGGGAGCCTGCTCGTGCAAGGGTTCGTCGGCATGCGGGTTCGTGATGAGTTCGAAGGTTCGTTGAGACAAGGTTCGGGACCCATGGTTCGGTGAAGCTGAAGCTGAGAGTTCGGTCCACTAGTCCCGAACCTGTTCATCCCTTTTCATCATCTTCGTTCCAACCTAGGTTATTATAGTGTTGCTCTCATGTCACAAGAGTACCAGGAGGTGTTTCTAAGACCTGTGTTTCGAAGAGGAAGGCTGGGAACCGGTTGGTGGTCATGGTCGAACAAGTGTGTGCAAAACCCTATTTTCAGGGATTTTCTCTTGATCATACTCAAGATTTCGTGGATAACTCTTTAGATCTGTTGTACTTTCGCGTAGAGCTCGTCAAGGGCTTCGCGTGGACGCAAAAATCACTCGAATCGGTTAAGAAATGAGCAAGTTATGAGAGTTTGAAGGTGGTTTGGTGGTGATAAATGTGGTGGCCGGATTTTTGAAAGAAAAAGGAGATGAAGATGATAAAAATGAACCAAATGAGTTCATTTAGGGTTTTTATACCCCGTGTGGTGTCCGGGTCCGTTTCGGTTGCTCGGTTCGTAATTTAGTCGCGTATCCGGAAAATTACGCGTATTTTTCGTAACTTAAATAATAAAAGTTTATTTTAACAAGTTAAAGGTTATTTATTTGTAAAAATTATTTTAAATATTGTTATATTTATTTATTTATCGAATTAAAATATTTTGCGCGTTATTATTTAATTTTTCGCGTTTCGTTAATTTGTTTAGTGATTTAATAAGATAATTTTGTTTGATTTGTTTTATGATGAGTTTCAAAATTGTAAAATAAGAAATATTATATTTCTTTAAATTTATGATCGTTCGTATCGTTATTCGTTTTCTTTTCGTCAGATCGCGTCGCCATCACGCGTATTCTTTCGAATCGTCATTCGAACGAACACGTCGATGGTTTGGCTTTCTGATTCTTGTTTTCTACTGTTAAGTCATTATTTCAGAGCGTTAAACTATCAGAATTATTCGTACAGATCGTCACCTATACGAATAATTCGTCTGTTTAGCATTCCATAACAATAACCGTTAAAGTTTTGTTTTGTTAAACCTCACATACGTTTATGCACAATAGTATCAAACCAAGTGTTTATGTTTCAACACTGTGTTGTCTGACATGTTTTCTGACATGTTAAACCCTAAGGTTTTAGTCAGATTCAGACAATCGTATAATAGTTTCATGTTAATCAAATGCATCAATGGTCTAAACATAGTTTCATGATATGTATACCTGAATTACTGTACATGTGTACTGTTGCTATCACTGTTCCGGCACGCGTCCGGCACTGATGTTACACCGGTGGCATTGGCAATCAATTATGTTTTAATTAAGACATTATTCCATGTTTGACAAACTATGTTTTAAATTCCGCTGCTATCTATGAAAGTTTTTAGTTTAAGGGCTATGTGTTATGACGAAACCAACGTACGTGGGGTCGCCGGGAAAAGAGGGCCTCACAAGTTGGTATCAGAGCCATAGTTTGAGAGATCTTGGCATCCCAAATGCTAAGACTTAAACTGAAAATGGGATTAAGTGATGCGGATTGCCAACCACGGATGAACGGATGCCACGAGGGTGTTATGTATGAATGATATGTATGAGTTAAGACGTAGGTGTAAGGTTAGAAAGGCAATTAGTGTCATGCACGTTGAGGAGATGGGATGGGAAACGTTTAGAGCCTATGAGTTGGGTAAATGGTTAATAACACCTGATCAACGTCATTAACGATTTACAAAGCTTATTTCGTGCTAAACTGATTTCTGTACTGACTCATCAATTGTTGCATCATGTAGATAGTTAGATGGCTGGACAAGAGGGTAGTCCACGTAAGCAACCACAGGAACCTGAAGAACCACATGTCGAGACCGAGAAACCGGTCAACGAAGGAGAAAGCGAGCACAGTGAGCAACCGGAAAGTGAAGATGAGTTTACTCTAGAGCCTATCGTGGTGAAGGCTATTTCAGACGAGGTGAACCGGATTATGGATGATAAACTGCCAGCGATAATTGCTAAGGCAATGAAGGATGCTCTGAAAGACAAGTCTGAGGGGACCAAGGAAAGCTCCAAGGGAGATGATGAGGTTGTAATCATCGAGACTAAGAGCGAAGATTCTATGTCAAAGAAACTGAAGGGTTGCGACTACAAGGCCTTCAAAGGATGTAACCTACCGACCTTCGATGGAAAGAAGGATGCTGTGGCCACCTGTCACTGGATATCTGCGATGGAGGCTGTTATCTCCATCAGTGAATGCCGAGTTGATCAAGCTGTCAAGTTTGCAGCCCATTCATTTACGGAGGAAGCTCTACATTGGTGGAACACCATTAAGCAGTCCAAGTCTGTTGCTGATATGGAGAAGATGACTTGGGATGATCTCAAGGAGCTGGTCACCAAACAGTTCTGTCCCAAGAATGAGCTGGATAAAGTTGAAAGAGAGTTTCTGGTTCTGAAAGCTGGGAGTATGAATCATCGACAGTATACATCAAAATTCAATGAAATAGCAAGATTAGTTCCTCACTTGATTGGTTCTGAGGAACGTAGGGTGAAACTGTATATGGAGGGTTTGCCTCCAAAGGTGCGGATTCATGTGAAGGCCCATGCTCCCAATACCTTTGACTCCACGGTGGAACTCAGCGGTATTGTATGGGATGATGTGATGGCTGATGAGCCAATACAAGAGGAAACAAAGATGAAAGAATCCTCCGGGACTAAGAGGGGTCGAACAGACCAACAAAAGTTCTCAAGCAAGAAAGTGAAGCGAGATGAGATGAGCCGATACAACAAGTGTGGGAAAAACCACACGGGACAGTGCCTGTTAGGCACTAATTTATGCTTCAGGTGCGGAAAGACGGGACATTTTTCTAACAGTTGCACGAATGTTACTCGATGTTTTAACTGCAATGGGTTAGGACACATGTCTAAGGATTGCAAGAAACCACGGGCTAATGATTTGGGCTCGGGTAAGAAACAGGATAAAGGGAAAGGAAAAGCAGAAGGCTAAAGCACGAGCCTTCACGTTGGACCCGGACGTGGTCACAGGTACCTTTTCTATCAACAATATTACTGCTTCTGTATTGTTTGATTATAGTGCCGGTATGAGTTTTGTATCCTCTACCTTCTGTGATGGGTTATTTGGGAAGGTTAAGAAGATAAATTGGGTATTTGATGTAGAGATGACTATTGGTAAGATGACCAGGGTGACTGAGGCTATAGATGATTTTTATGTTGAGATAGGAGGTCATAAGTTCCCAGTATAATTTTTTTTTCTATAACCTTGGAAGGTTTCGATGTAGTCTTTGGCAGAGACTGGTTAGCCAAATACGAGGCTAACATTGTATGTCGACGTAAGTTGATATGTTTATGTGCGATGGATGAGAGCTCCGTAACGATTTATGGTGATAAAACGATGTATGCGCCGAAGATCATTTCGATGATCAAGGCTGATTTTTTGATAAGGCAAGGGTGTGTAGCCTACTTGGCCTAGGTGATTGAGGAACATACGGATATGAGCACGATTGATGATGTACTCGTGGTGCGTAACTTCCTTGATGTATTCCTTGAGGAATTGCCTGGATTATCACCGGAACGGGAAATTGAGTTCCAAATCGACTTAGTGCCGGGGGCGCAACCCGTTGCCAAAACACCTTACCGTTTATTGTAACATGTAAGTGATGATATGATGATAAAGATGCCAGTATGAGGTGTTGTGTTATGATATGTGCCTTGCTGTTAGGGCATAATGCTAGGATGATAAGATGCTAGTATGAAAAGTTTATGTCTGCCAGAATGTACGTTATGATGATACGATGAAATGATACTGGCATGACATAATATGATGGTCCCTATGATATTAGGACAACGTGATGATGTCATGATGATGAGAGACTAACATGACATGTGTATGATATTAGCATAGCCTGTTATGAGTTATCCTATGTTATTAGGATAACGTTACGATGTTATGCTGAATGATGATATAGTGCTAGCATATCATGTCATGATGAATGAGGGTTGCTCCAGTACTTGTTACTGGGTAAGTATGGTTGCTCCCGTACTTGTTACGGGATGAGTATGACGTAGCTCCCATATTCGTATGGGGTAAGTATGGTAGCTCCAGTATTTGTTACTGGGTAAGTATGGTAGCTCCAGTACTTGTTACTGGGAAAGTATGGTAGCTCCAGTACTTGGTACTGGGTAAGTATGGTAGCTCCAGTACTTGTTACTGGGTAAGTATGGAGTCTTATGCCGGTATAAGCCGTCAATTTCGGTTGATGTGTGAAGAAGTCCTGTGAAAGAACAGGCAGAAGTCCTATGAAAGAACAGGCAGAAGTCCTGTGAAAGAACAGGCATGTCGACTATGTGTCGCCAGTTCAGTTAAAGAAATCTTAGGCATGCTTGAGTTATCAGCTGCGTGTTGATAATGTTAAAGAAATCTTATGCTTGCATGAGTTATCAGATGCGTGTTGATAATGTTAAAGAAATCTTATGCTTGCATGAGTTATCAGCTGCGTGTTGATAATGTTAAAAAAATCTTATTCTTGCATGAGTTATCAGCTGCGTGTTGATAATGTTAAAGAAATCTTATGCTTGCATGAGTTATCAGCTGCGTGTTGATAGTGTTAAAGAAATCTTATACATGTATGAGTTATTAGCTGCGGGTTGATAATTTAAGAGTCTTGTGCTGCACAAATCTTTCTGACTTCAGGTCAGCAATTAACGGCGAAGTTCCTTCACCGTATGATTGATGTAATGATGTCACGTATGTTATGTATATGAAATGTGTTATGTTCAGGGTGATTGAGACTGTTGAATTCGGTCAACAGTGAATGCTAATGTTTTATGTACAGTAAAGATTTTATTTTTATGAAAACTAGAACTCACCAACATAAGCTGACTTGATTTAGCATGTATGTCAGGTTAAGCTTTGGTCAGAGAAGGTATGGAGCTCAGGCATTCAGATAAAGAGAGTCCGGTGGCATTGGCAATCAATTATGTTTTAATTGAGACATTATTCCATGTTTGACAAACTATGTTTTAAATTCCGCTGCTATCTATGAAAGTTTTTAGTTTAAGGGCTATGTGTTATGACGAAACCAACGTACATGGGGTCGCCGGGAAAAGAGGGCCTCACATTGAGGTAGATGCTTCCTCAGCTTGAAAACTCCAGTCAGAAAAGTCATATTGTTCAGCAATGTTTGCATTGTTTGACTAGCTTATTGATTTAGATGCTTGGTTATTTGTTTGACCTGAAGTTGATGGTTGAGAATTTGGAGACTTGCAATCTCTAGCGAAATGACCCGACTACTGACAGTTAAAACATTTGAGCTTGGATTTATCTAGACCAAATCCAGTCTTCATATTGTGTTTCTTGAATTGTCTTCCGATTCTCTGATAAAACTTCTTTGCACAGCAGGAAATCATGGCCATCTGATAGTTGATGCCCATTTCTTCTAAATCATCAACAGAGATGCCATCAAGATCTTCTTGGCATAATTGAAAGTAGTTCAATTCTCCAGCTAAAAATGTTCCTTGACCAGAGCTGAGTAGTTGAGTTGTGTTTGCAATAGGACTTGAATGTGCTGTAGATGGTGTGGGTGTTTCAGGGAAGGTGATGATTGGTGTGGAATTTGAGTGGAAAATGGGCTGATAGTTCTGAAAGGGTGAATTGTGAATGGGAGCATACAAGGCAGCTGAACCTAAAGGTACAGAAGTAGTATGTTTGGGTTCGTGAGAATCTATCTCTATTTGGTATGCACTTAGTATACCAAAGAGCTCTCATAGCTTCAGTGTTCTAAGATTTTTTGTTCTTCGGATGGTAACATAATAAATGTTCCACGCATATGGAAGAGATCTTAGAAACTTCCTTATCACATCTTGATTCTCCATTTTTACACATGCAACAGTTAATTCATCAACAACAAGTTGAACGTACCTTAGATATTGAGAAGCCATCTTCTCAATATTCTCTTGACAGAAGTTTTCGAACTTTTGCTTGAGCACGTCCTTCTTATTTTCTTTCCCATCATCAGACCCTTCATACATCTGCTGTAAAGAGTTCCACATCTCTTTGGCATATTTTCATTTCTTGAATGCATGTATGATAGAGTTAGGAATAGACATTTGAATCAACCAGAGTGCTTTTGAGTCAACTTCCATCTTCTTGTAATCTTCTTCAGAGTAGAGAGATGGATCTTTTGGCACAGCTGTTCCACCAGCTCCATCAACAACAACTGTTGGAATGAATGGTCCTTCAAGAACTGACTTCCAGAGTTTGAAGTCTTGGTTCCTGATGAATCCTTCCATTCTAACCTTCCATGTATCATAGTCATCAGGTGTGAACATGGGAGGTTTGTTGAGAGTGTCATTCTCGGTATCATGCTTACTGATAGTAGTCATATTGACCTGAGAAAACTTGGAGCAATGAGTAGTAGAAGATGAACAATTGGTAACTTAAGAATGGTTGGTTGCTTAAGTTAAAGAGCCTTAGCTCTGATACCACTTGTTGAATCAGGTTATGCAATCTATACAACATTTTCACAAGTTATCTTTTACCGAGCTTGATAGATGCGGAAAGTTCTATCAACTCAACTCAATTTACACACACTTACAAAACAAATTGAAATACACAAGTAAATTTTGAATTCAAAGTTAAAGTATATTTCATTCAAATGCAAAGTGAACAATACTCTTAACTCAAGCACACATGCGCATTTGGCTCAATTACAAGTGAACATATTTATACTAAAACCTACAGCTGTATTCTCGTATGAATACAAGGCTGGACAAGATACTAGAAACAAACTAATGCTAAAACTAGTATACTATTAAAGCTTGACAAGCCAAGCTATATTAATTACAATTAATACAAATAACTTCATTGACTTTTATAATAAATACCTAAACTACAAATGACAATAATGTAAAGGTATCTATGCAAGTCTGACAAATCTTTCTTGTTGCTGACTATCATTGGAATGTCTTCTGAGTTAGTCTTGATGATAGAAAGCATCTCTGAATATTTCTTTAAATGTCTTGGATCGTGTTAGACCAAAATCTTCTGAAGCATTTGCATTCAGAAGCCTTTGTTCAGTAGCCTTAAGTTTTTGGAAGCCTTTAGCTTCCTTGGAGCATCCTGAAGAACAAGGTTATCTTCCGAAGGTACTTAGTCTTCTAAAGAACTCAAGTTCCTTCCGAAGACTAATTACTTCCAGAAGATAACTCTGTTTTTCAGAAGCTTGTATAGACTTATGGAGTGGTGGCATGGCTTAGAATATTTGGAAAGCATCAGCCTTTAAGATCTTACAACTTCACTTAACTTAATTATGGAAGTTAATTGCATTTTCGGTCACTTAAGATGATTTTAATTGGACGAAAATACTAGGGGTGTTCAAAAAATTCCGTATCCGAATCTAAAATCAAAACATCTAAAAATCCGAACCCGACATATTCGAAAATTCGGATATCCGAAAGTTCGAATATCCGGAAATTCGGATTTGGATTCGGATAACATTTTTGAAAAATTTTGGATATTTCCGATATTTTTTTGGATTTTCGGATAATTTTTCAAATATTCGGATAGTTTTCGGATATTCGGATATCCGAAATATATTATTTTCAAATTTTTAATGTTTTTTCTGAGTTTGGATATCCGAAATTTCGGATATTCGAATCACCGGATATCCAAATTTGAACAATTCTAGAAAATACACGAGGAAACACTAGCAATCGACCATTAGTATCTAGAATATTTAGAACAAATTGCTTTCGATCAAGACAGTATATATGCTACTAATTTTCAAGCTTTGATCAAAAGAACATCATATATAAAATATAAAAGAATAAATAATCATTGATTTTCCTCTTCAATTCACATTTTGGTAAGAGTTAAACTTATTCACATTTAGGCCTGACTTCAATTCCTTCAATAATAAGTCCTCCTTTTAGTTGATGACCCTTAACTTCCATTAAACTCATTTTCACCCCCTCATTCTTTTCTCCAACAAAGAATTCCCCAAGCTCAATTTCCATCCATCCGTCACCTCTCTTGCTCGGACGTTGTGCTTCTCCTTTCACCACAAGTTTCTCCATCATTTGTGTCCGATTCATGAAAAACAAAGATTTTAGCTGCTGTTTTTGCTCATCTACAGCGCATAAATACGCGGTGTTTGTAACCGAGCATGTGGCGTTTGTGATCGACGTCTCGCATGGAATAGAGTCCAACCCGAATGAATGATCAGAAATCTTGATTATGATATAAGCAGCGTATAATATGTTTGGAGACAAATCTTGTGTTTGTATTGTTCCTTCGATTTCCATGTTGGATATTGTTTTTAGCTCAATTGCCTCTGAAAATCTGCACAATTTATGAAAATAAAATATTGAACTTAGATTATAGTTATTCAAGTGTCATGCTTTAACCATTGAAAAAAAATCTATACATTTTTAAAATGTGCACAACCAAACTTTTTGCATGGCTAATTAATGATGGTAAAAAAATGGTGAACGTCACCATTAGGCGCCCCTCACCAACTGATCTCATGGCTAACATGAGGGAGATAAAAAGTCTTAAACGAAAGGCAATTGTTATTAACCTCCAAAGAAATGATGTAGTGGTTAAAGTGAAGGATAGATAACCTAATGGTCTCAAGTTAAATTCCGACCCAAGGTGATTTTAATTTCCTCAAAGGCTACTGACCCGATTGCTTGCGATCAATTGCAATTTATCTGTTTCTCTTGGTTAGTCGTATTTTGAGGGGACCCGGAGGTTTACACATAAGTGGGTTGTCACGGTAATAAAAAAAAGTAATTATTTGTCATAAATTTTTAAATTAAAAAATATTACATCTTTGATGGTAAAAAGGGTGGAATTTTAACCAACCTTGATGTGGAATTTGATGTCCAGATCCAATGATTTGGTTCGTTGCTTAAAGAAATCGAAAGTGCTCTTGCGGATAGAACACAACATTTTCTTCCATTTACTTTGTCTAATGAAAAACTCTGCACGGATTAAACAATTAATTAAGTAAAAACTAAATTAATTAAATCCAACAAAATTAAAGTGAAAATTAATTCTTCAAAATACGGAAGAAAAAAAAAACCCTACCCTGATGCCACTATCAATGAGAATAGAAGCACATAGCTTGAAAAACAGCTCTTTCTTGGAAGAAAAGTCGACTTGAGTATGTGATCTTGAAAGAATTTGAGGGAGATCAGATGGCAAGAAACCGGCCCAAACGGTGTCGGATACAGCGGCGGATTGCATTGATGAAGATACAAGTGTTAATCGACACGCATCTGGCGGAGATGTGAGTGACAAAATAGTCGAAATACAATCTTCTGGCAACATGTTCAATCTGGTGGCCATTTTTAGAAAATAATTAAGTAACAAGAATTAATTTGTTGTTATATATAAATAGGAATGATGAAATTGTTGTGTGGGTTTGTATGGGCTGGAATGTTATATATATACCCAAGTGAGATCAAGCGTAAGTTCTCAGGTGGGGTGGGGGTGGGGGTGGAGTTCGTTGTTTCTGAGAAACCAGGTGGTCAACTCAGTTTAAGCAAGTTGCGGGTTATCGCTGGATTTGTTTGAAAAAGTAAATCTAGACTCTAGAGAACGTTATTTTGTTTTTTTATAAATTATTAGTTCTAGCAGTGGTTCAATCGTAATAACTTCTTTTTTTCGTTACTTCATGTTAACAAATTCTTTGATTGTTTCCTTGGTTACTTAATTTGCTGATTGTGATACTTATTTTTAAAATCTATATTATATAATAAAAAAATAACCATTTTGTTACTTGTCACATTTTTACACCACTATTGTTACTTGTCAATTACTCATAATTTCACTTAATTTTCTCTCCTATCAAATAACTACATTCTCTTTCTTATTAAATAATTTTTTTTCTTATTAAATAATTATAATACTAATAATTAATATATTATTTATGTTTTTATTATAAAACACTAGTTAATTTTTTTTATAAAATACGTAAATTTCTCAAATCAAATTTTTTTAAAATAAGAAATATTTTATTTTCAAAAAAACAAAATTTTTGTAAAAAACAAGTTATCATAAAAAATGATTTTTTTTAAACTAAAATATACTATAATAGGAAGTTTTTAAACAATGAGATTTTCATAAAAATTACGTTTTTTAATTTATTTAAAAATAAAGTAATAAAAATGATAAAAAAAGTTACATTTTTGATCTGCTATGGTTAATTTTATTTTTAAATTAGGTCATTTAACTTTAATAGTCACAAAAAATATATTTTATATTATTGATTTATAAAATTAAATTTTTAATATAGTATAAACTAACATTTTTAACGTCACTTATTTTAAAGTTAGCAATTGTTACACATCAAAAGGTTATATACCATTTATATAATGATTAAAGTTTTTAATTATTTTTTTATTACTTAAAATATTTATTAATATGTATATTAATCAGTTATATCAAACTATCGTTTTATAATTGTTAAATTTTCAATTCTCGCTATTTAATAGTTTATGTTAAATTCATGTTATACATGGGTTAATAACCTAGTAATTTATATAAATATATATTTTATATACTAACTAAATTGGAAATTTTTGTCAAAGGGATAGGATTAAAGAATTAAAGTTTGAAAATTTTGGTAAAAATGATATATTTCTTAAGAGTTCTATGCAATTTGTATTTTTTAATAAAAAAAACTAATTGAATTAATGGTTCATATAATTTTGATCAATTGCATATTTGGTATAAATGTTAAAAAATTGTAATTTAGTTCAAGTATTTGTGAATAATGTAATTTAGTCAAATTGCATGTTTTGTCTTTAATTAACATTGAAAAATTACAAATTTGTTCCAAACATTGTGAGAATTGCATAAATAGTTCTTATGGTTTTATTAATTGTAGGTTTAGTTATCACATCAAATTAAGATTTTAATTAAATGTTAGAACATATTAGTTAAGAATAATTAATATAAAATAACCATTTAATTCAAACCAGTTATTTAAACAATATTAAAAAATTATAAATACTTTAGTGTTAAAAATCTAGACTCCTTAATTGTTTGTTATCAACATTTTGTATTATTTTTATTTCTATTTCATAAAGTAATATGGATACAACTATTTTAAAAAGAGTAAATTACGGTTTTAGCCCTGTGATTTAAGTATTTTAACTATTTCGACCTGAATAGAGTCTTTTATCAATTCAGCTCCTATGGCTTAGACAATTATTGGTTTTGTCCCCTCAAACTTAACTATTATAATCGTTTTGGCCCAAAACCTAACTATGGTTGAAGGCTAAAAACGTTAGTTGTCTAAACTGTATGGGCTGAATTGATTGAATATTCTATTATGGGTCAATATAGTTAAAAACACTTAAATCACATGAGCCAAAACCGTAATTTACTCTTTTAAAAAATTTCATGATATAATAAAAATTATTTTAATAATATTTAAATTAATTTAATATTATTTAAATAATGTGTTTAGATTAATGGATTGTTTATATTAATCTATCTTTTATACTTATGTTCTAAAATTTAATATACAATTAATTTGCGAACTATATTTGCAAATAATTAAATCATATGGACCATTTATGCATCTTTTAATAATTGCTTTTTCAACTTTGAGAAGCAAACCTGCAATTTGATTAAATTACATGAACTACTTATGTAATCAACTCTTGTTAAAATTATAATTCATATAACTAATTAAGGTTAAATTTATAATAAAAAGTATTAGATTGGTGAAAAGTGTAAGAAGGACTGTGCGGTTAACAAGTTTCATTTCTCTAATATTTTAAAAAATGTATTTTGGTTATTGTATTTAATGTTTCATGTCATCATGTAATATGTCTTTATTATTGTATTTTAATTTTTATATCATACTGTATTGTTTTGTTGTTGTTTTTTATGTATTAAATAAATGGTTGTTATTTATTTTTTATGCTTTATGTATTAAAAGTATATAATTGTGTTATTTCACCATTGTGTTATTAAAAACTCACAATTTTAGAAAACATAAATTATCTAAATTTTTTGAAAAAAATACATTTTGGTAAGTTTGTTTTATGTTTAGGTAATTGTGATTTATGTTTAGGTAATTGTGATATATATTTATCATTGTGTTTTATGTTCGGGTTATTGTGTAATATACTAATCATTATATTTCACGGTTATGTCATTGTGTAATATATTCATCACTGTGTTTTATGTTCAGGACATTGTGTAATATACTTATCATTGTATTTTATGTTCTGGTCATTGGGTAATACACTCATTATTTTGTTTTACGTTCAGGTCATTGTGTAATATATTCATCATTTTGTTTTACGTTCAGATTATTATGTAATATACTTATCATTGTGTTTTACGTTTAAGTCATTGTGTAACATACTCATCATTGTGTTTTACATTCAGGTTATTGTGTTATATGTATTCATTATTGTGTTATACTTTCAACTTATTTCATATTTTTTTTGTTATTTTTTGATATACTAAATAACTTTGTTTTTTATTTTTTGTGTTTTCCATACTATAAATACACAATTGTGTTATTTCATTTTTTTATGGTTCAAAAACTTCTTATTTTAGTAACATATATTTCATGTTAATTTGTCATATGTATTCATCATTTTATTTTATATATTTGATTTATCTTATCATTGTTTTTATGCATTAGATGCGTTTGTTATTATTTTATCATTATGATTTACATATAAAAAGTACGTGATTGTGTTGTTTAATCATTATCATTTTCTATAAATAAAGCTCATCATTTTAGAAAAAAATGTTAAGATATAATGACAAACAAAAAGACAAAATAACATGCAAAATACATAATAACACATTACAAACATAAAAGTTGAAGGAAAAGGTAATTTTTTTTTGTTTTTATATAACAATACTATATTTGTTTTAAAGTTAAAAAACGCTTTTTTTTGTGTAATTCTAAAAAAAATAGCATCGCACATAAAAGTTATTATCATTTAAAAAATTGGGGGACATGTTAAAAAGTTAACAAAAGTATATAAGAATAAAGTATTCTTTCATTAACTTTTTATTACAACTTTAATATCAACTACTAAATTTTAGATTTAATGACCCACAATCATCATGGGTGGCCCAGAGGAGGGACAAACCCGACCCCCGTTCCTGGCCTATTTTTTAGGGGGGCACAAAAATATTTATATATATGTATATATAGAGATTCATTCGATTGAGATAATAAGGCGAAGAAAACTAAAAAGAAACATTTATAAACACATTGTTTAATGGGTGCAAAAAATCATTTTTTTAAAGTATAGGAAGTTACTTTCATGCCCTTCAGACGAAATATGTCCATTGGTTCAGTTAACAGTTTATCCGGTCTGGTTTAATCGGTTTTCAATTTTTTTCCTTATCAAAAAACCGAACCGAATTCGGGAAGTGGTTCGGTTCTAATTTTGGTTACAACCAAATAAACAGATTGAAAGCCAAACAAACCGCTTAAAATTCGAATAAACCAATCTAAATAAACCGAATTCAATCAAATAAATCGATTAAAACCAAATAAACCGATTAAAAACCGAATAAACCGATCTAACTAAACCGAATTCAACCAAGTAAACTGAATTCAATCTTATATATTATTAATAAAATAATAAATTTGAATTTGAATTCGATTTAATCGATTAATTAAACAAACCAAATTTATAAAAAATTGGAATTAAAAACCGAAATTCAGATATGGTTAGGTACCGAACCAAAAACCGAATTCGGAATTTAGATACATCTAGAACCAAAACGAAAACCGAATTCAGAATTCGGTTCGATTTTTTCAGTTACGAATACGTTTCGGATTTTTAAACACCTCCACTTTAATATTTGAATTCACTATGAGACCTTTTTTTCCAGCTCGTCCTGGGCACACCAATTCTCAGGGCCGCCCCTGACAATCATTCTTACACTTCTCTTCAATCTAAAGTCTTTTTATTATAACATCACCCAACTAATTAAAGATTATATAATATATGATCAATTTTTTAAAAAGTATTAAATTTGGAAAAGTTTAATAATAATATTTATCAAAAGGTTGAACTTCTCATTGCTTGATAAATCTTTTAGTTATCCTACTAAATAATAATTATATATTTCATACAAATTTAATTATTTTAAATATAAATGCTTTCTTATTAACGTTTTATATGTTTATTATACGTATTACCTCACAAAAAAAAAAAAGAAAAGAAAAAAAGATTTTACAAATTCTGTGAAAAACGTGTTTTTTTTTTTTGTTTTAGTGGTGAGGCCAATACTTTTTTCGTTTCACACCGTTTATAGAACTCTTGATAGGTTGAGTGCTTGAGCACTATTACTCACATCCACTCGACGAGCTAGGAGAATTGTTTTTAGATGAGTATGAGGTTTTTTCGGTATAAATTTCCTACTATAGTAGAGTTAAGATAGTTACACGTTTGCCAAGTTATACTTGATTTAGCTGTTAAAAAAATTGTATTCACCAACACATTATACACCTAAAAAGAATGTTTGAAATGCCTATACTAAATACCAATCACATAACCATTTCAATAACCAAGACGAACCGAAAAGAAGGTTTTTTCCTATATTTTGTTTGAAATTCCAAACTATTTTTGTTACATATATAAAACATATAAATTTTTAATAATTTACCATGTTCGAGTTCTTCATAAGTATTACCCGCCTAAAACGGGTACTTGCAATTTCCTAGTTGACTTATCTAGCACCATCTAGCCTCTTTGGCAATCATAATTTACATTATAGTTTATTTAGCTTACAAACTATGCATCATGTATGTATTAAAGGTGGACTTTTGATATTAACTAGTAAATACAGTCCACGCTTCGACACAGATTAAGGTAAGCAAACAAATTGTACGAAGTTGTGGAATTCAAATGATCTTTTTATAAGATTCAACCTTAAATATAAATTTACACTTTATTTTCTACATCAAAGACTCAAAAGATATCTTAGTAAGCCAATAGACTATGTTATTTCAGTACAACAGATTTGCATCATGTCAAACCATTTACCATCTCTTGATTTAAATCTACAAATGGGCATGTCTCAATTTACTCATAGTTTATAATTTGATTCTACAATTAGCAACCACCATGTATCTTTCAGAGGAAGACACAAAATTAATCGTCCAGAAATCTGTTGGGTCAATTTTTTGACCCATGAGAAAAGCCCCATAATTTGGCCCATTAGTCTTTAAGTTTATAATAAAAGAAAAGGGCTTAGGGTTGGTTTAATTGCTACAGCCGTTGGTTTTTGTAGAGCTGTTCAAACAGCAGCCAAGAAGAAAAAGAGGAGGAGAAAAGAGAGAACAATTTTCGTCACCCACATACAAAGCCTCGTTCTCGGTTAGTTTCCAGAGTTTCAACCGTCGGATCTTCATTTTTTGACAGCAACTTCATCACATCGGGGCGAGCTTATCCAACGGTGGTTTTGTTTAATAACGTCCGGAAGTCAGGATTTCGAGCACCAGTTCGTGGCTGCAGATTTTGTGGTGATTTCTCTCTTTTGTCTTTGATTTGTTTCCATATGCTTGATGTTAATATTTCCAAGTGTATGATGGTTATTGTATGCCTCTAGTATACCTAGAGAAGACTTTGTATTGCTCTAATTTTGGTGATAGTGGATTTGAAGCGGCTCTAGTAGTCCCGTGGTTTTTACTCTCATTTTGAGAGGTTTTCCACGCTAAAATTTCGGTGCTTTTTATTGTTTTTGAATTCTCTATTTGTTTGCATCCTTATAGGTTCATTTGAGTTTGGAAATATTGGTCAAACGAAGATAATTCTGCATTTGTTGTTTACCGTTGTGACCGGGTCGCTTGTGTTTTTCCCATCAAAATCATCCAATGTATCTGATAAAGATTGAACAAACAATCAGCGAGTAGGGATCAACAAAATTTTCTCAAAATCCAATATATTAATGTATTAAAGTTTAAAGCTTAAATTATTCACCTTGCTAAAATACCTACTTAAATCAACCCCTAAATCTTGCAATTTCATTTTCAAATCATAACAGTATGACCTAAATTGCACATCACCACCCAAACTGCATATTCACGTTAAAATGTTAGTCCTTTATTGAGTTGCCCAATTGTTTTTACAAAAACAAAAATTATGAAATTAAGATCATTGTTACCTTAGTGTAGAGCTAGACCCTACTAAAAAGTGAGATCATACTAGGTAAGTTTGTTTTTTTGTTACCTTAGTGTAGAAATCCCAAATCAGCTAACAGGTTGTAATTACACTATTGCATGACCTTCTTGTTCATAGATGAGTGCCAATCAGATGTGTTAAACTCAAATAATACAAGTCATAATCAGCAATGGTGTTGTTGTACTTTAGTATCTTATGATACTTTAGCTTTAAATTTCAATTAAAACCAAGTCCGGTACATATACATAGCCACGTAAAGATCTCTACATGGCGTATAGGTATTCCTGCAACCTTAAATTATCGGATGAGATGGATAAAATTTTGTGATGTACGCCACGTAGAGATCTCTACATGACGAATAGGTATTCCTGATTAAAATGAGTGATGTTCATCTCAACACTGAAGACTTATACATGTAATATAGGCATATATGCTTCGTATAGTTCAAAAAAATTAAAAACTGTTTATAAACTTTAAATTAAAAATAAATTGGTGAAGTTAAAAATTTAGTTTTAGAAAATTAAACTTTTTTCCACGTTTAATAATTTAAACATTAACAAGATTTATTTATAATGTTTGTCGTTTTTGTTATTAATTTCATAATTTATTATTATTTTGTTTTAATAAATACACGTATGATACAAAACACAATATATATATATATATATATATATATATAGGATCCGCATCCTATAATAACCCTCTCTTATTGCATAACCCGAAATAACCCTGCAAGATGTAGGATCACAAACGAAAAAGAATTTGCTGTAAGGCAAATTACATTGATGTAGGATCACAAACGAAAAAGAATTTGCTCAAACACATAAAAGAACATATTCTTGTACATATAAACTAAGATTTTGAAAAAAAAAAAAACCAAAGATTCGGGTTCATCTTGCAGGGTTATTTCGGGTTATGCAATAAGAGAGGGTTATTATAGGATCTTTACCCTATATATATATATATATATATATATATATATATATATATATATATATATATATATATATATATATATAAACAAATAAACAACCAATCAAAACAAAACACATAATGTAACATCAATGCCGGAAACGTCACCGGAACAGTAAACTCAACTGTAAATTGCACAGTAACTCAAGAACAAACTACGTGAACTATGTATATACTATGGACACTTGATGCTTAACACTAAACTATTGTGCTATTGTTCTGAAATCTGAATTAAACCTCATTGTTTAACAGTCAGAAACACATCAGACAACATTGAACAGGTACACACATGCTTGATTTGATGCTATCATGTATAAACGTATGCGAGGATAAACAGAACAAAACCATAACAGTTGTTGCTACAGAATGCTGAACCGACGAATTATTCGTATGGGTGACGATCTGTATGAATGATCTGAAAGTTTAACTATCTGAAATGATGACTGAAGAGTGGAAAACAAAATCAGGAAGTGAAACGTACGATCGTGTTCGTACAGTTAGCGCTCTGTACGAAAATGCGCGTAAGTGACGTTTTCAGATGAAACGAAAAACGAACGATAATAAAATTTAAGAAATATAATATTTTCTGTTTTACAATTTTGAAACTTATCAGAAATAAATTAATCGAAACTCTTTTAATTAAAACGCGTAAAATAATTAATTATGATAAATAATTCAAGAAAAACGGAATTAAAAGATTTACTAGAAATAATCACATTCTAAACATTCGAAAATAAATTCCTTTTAATTTAATTCATAAAACACGCACGTAGCGTGCCGGAAACACGACGAAAACGAGAACCAAGCAACCGAAATGAACCCGAACACCCTCGGGTATAAAAGGCATGAATGAGGTGATTTTTCTCATTTATTACACTTTTCTCTCTCTCTCTAAACTTCCCAAACCGTCACTCCTTCTCTCTCTAAAATTTTACCCTTCAAATCACCATAACTTGCTTGTTTCTAGACGGAATCGAGTGTTCTTGGTGTCCACGCGAAGCTCTCATCATCCTCTACCATAAAGTACAACCGATCTGTGGATTTGTCCAGCTGATTTTGAGGTATTGAAGCTTTAATATTCGAAAAACTAGGGTTTTGTCACTTCGTTTCGACACACCCATATAAAAAACCGGTTCTTGGCTTAACCATTCGAACCCAACACCTTTGCGAGCCATCTGTAGTATAACATGAACCTTGGAAACGAGCAGGGACTACCTGGTTCGGAGAAAATGGCGATGGAGATGTACAGGTTCGTGAGTACTAGCAGGTGGCCAAACCTTTTGGGTTCTAAGGGGCCGAACCCGACGAACCTTCTGCATGGATAGGTCAAGTGGCGACGAACCTTCGTTTTCACGACCCTGCTGTTGCTGATTACCTTCACCGAACCCACGACTGGGTTGGTCGAACCTGCATGGCTGAGCCACATTCAGCCGAACCCTTTTTCTGCAGCTGAACCCAGGAGTTGGATGAACCCACCAGGCTAGCCAAACCTACGCACACCTGGCCGAACCTACGCACACCTAGCCGAACCCCATCATCATGCGAACCTATGACTTTCATTGGAGCAAACCTCCTGGTCAAAGGTGAAGCCGAACCTCTGCAGCGAACCTGGTCTCAATTTGAACCACTACCGAACTTAGTTGCAAGCCGAACCTAAGGTTGTTGAGGATAGGTTCGCTGGATCATGGTTGTTGAGTGTGAATTCGATTAAACCCTAGTGATGCTAGACGTGATATAACCATGCAACCATTCGGCCCAATTATTGATCCGACCTATAGGATTTAACTAGCCCAATCATTCGGCCCAAGCAACCCAACCAATTCATGACATACTATTTGGCCCAACTTGATTATCCGGTCCAACACAACCGTTTGCTCAAACTTTCGGCCCATAATCATAGTGGGCCTAAGTAGTCGGCCCAAGACACACAATGGGTTAACATACATGGATGTTTTGTATAATTTCTAATTACTACAAAGGTGGTAAAGGAACTTAGAAACGAGGTAGAAACTCTAACATTCACAACTATGAAGTAACAAACCACTAAGAGATTAATAATGACAAAAGATAATTTTAGCATACAACATGGAGTCACGTCATAGTAAAATAAGTTAGAAACAAGTAAATCAGGGCCGAATAAAGACCGAGACTCACAAGTGTTAGCCAACTTAGGGGCTAACACATACACACACATAGTTCACTACCACTTGTACTTATAAGTTGCAAACAACTTGAAACCAACACATGATCGTGAATAGTACTACAAACACAACAACGAGAGCGCACATTCTTGTTAATACTTAGTCAACCACTTCGAACATAAGGTGAGTTCATTTGTCCCTTTTCAAACATATTTGTTTTTACCTCGGGACTGAGAAGCATGTTATACATTTTAAACAATTATTGAAATGTTTATTAAATGCTTTTACACTTATTCATGAAGCCTATGCTAATGCTTAAATTCGTAACTATTATTTTGGAAGCTAAAGACTAAGAACCATATGCTTGATGCTCATGCTAGAAACTCTATGCTCAAACTATAGGCATGATGCTTATGCTATAAACTCTATGCTTACACTATATGTACAATGCTAAAGCTACAAACTACATGCTCAAACTACATGCCAATGAGCATGCTACACTCTACAAGTTAAACTATATCCTAATGTGAATGCTATGAACTCTCTGCTCAAACTAGGTGCTAATACTATATGATAAATGCTAGAAGCTATGATTACATGCTGAATGTTAATACTTGATACACTCGTTTTAAAGGCGAATACTATATACACTTACTTTAAATACTAATACTTTATACTCTTAATCTTAATGCTAAGGCTGCTTACACTTATACTTATTTGCTTAAAACTTTTGAAGCTTTTAAATGCATAAGAAAGACTACTACTAAAACTAAGAATGCTTATGAAAACTATCCTTATGTAAGCTAGAAAACTTAAACCTAGAAAGACTTATATGTTTGGGATACTTGAAACACCTAAATGCTTGATATGCTTGGAATACTTGAAACACTTGAATGCTTGATATGCTTGGGATACTTGAAACACTTGGATGCTTGATACACTTGGAATTCTAAGACAACAGACTGATTGACCGTCGCGTGTTGACCTGAGTGTCAACCCCTACTAGTCATCAGTAAAACTATGTAAATGCTATCAACTTGTATGCTTAAGCTATCGGACATCGTAAGACAGGCTGATTGGCGGCCACGTCTTGACATTGCTCAAGCCCTACTAGTCATCAGTGCTCTTCGTTGTCAGAATCATGTAAGACAGATTGATTGGCCGCCGCGTCTTAACAGATGTCAAGCCCTACTAGTCATTCAGTGTTCTTCTTGATTCATCCATGGTTATGATAAGTGACTAGGATGATTTTGGTTCTTCTAGCTGACTTTGTGTCATCTTGAGGATTCCTCTATCAAGACACCGATGTCGCGAATCATATTTAGTACCGTTATGGATGGATGCGGAATTCCTTAGGGTGTTCAGCTGCCCATAATGGTAACTCTCAAAACTTGATGCTCGAATACTACCTTGTGCGCGTTGAAACTCATAATCAGAATACTTAAAGCTATGACGGGATTGACGATAGGTAAGACGCTTAATTATCATTAGCAATAGTGTCATATGTGGATTGGTATGTGGTGGGATGGCGTCTGGGCGGGTTGTAGGCTCGACCTTTTCGTATGCCCTATATATAAGCATACCGATCTGGATATTACATGTGATGTTAATGAGGTTAAGGTGGTTACCGAAGGGATTTGGGGAATACTATTGGGTGAATGTCTTAAACTCCTAAACAGGATGCTTGAAACTATGATGAACATTAATGGTAGGCAAAAGGCTTAATTATTATTAACAACAATGTCATATGTGGTTTAGTATGTGATGGGATGACGTCTGGGCAGGTTGTAGGCTCGACCCTTTCGTATGCCCTATATATAAGCATACCGATCTGGATATTACAGGTGATGTTAATGAAGTTAAGGTTGTTACTGAAAAGGTTTGCTAAAACTATTTTACAACTACTAAACTACATGAACTCACCAACCATTGTGTTGACTTTGTTTTCTTACATGCTTTCTCAGGTGACGTACAGGAATAGGCTAAGGCTCCAGGATTGCATGCTAGGATACCCAGATAGAGGACCTAGTAGACTTTTGGAGAGCACATCTTTTGTTATTAATACGAATCACTTTTGACATCTTGTACAGTTACAAGATAGTAAACATTGATTCTTTTGATAGGTTTACTTGGTTAAATTACCAAACATTGACATTTGTAATTTAACTTTGTAATCCTAGTTTAATGCTATTGTGCTTTAGTTATTCTCAATGTTGATGCTATGTAAACAATCTGATCATCTCGATTATCACTCACGATATCGCGCCCCGAGAACCTTCCGCCCGGCGGGGAAGCCGATCCATTCCTGCCGGCTCGGGGTGTGACACATAATATGTGTCTATACAATACAAGTAAATGAAATAAAACTATGGATCATGTCGGGATGGTGATAGTGGAAGGGGGGAGGCTTAATGCCAGCCAACCTGCATGGACCGATCAATCTCGCGATATATCAACCAGTGCAGCATGTCGTGCTGCTGAGCCAGGAGACAATCATGCTCCCTGAATCGGAAAGATGCTCCTACAGCAGCGCCTCGACACGTGCCGGAAGCCTTACTGTCCGGTACAACCGTTGCAGATCCTGCGATACGTGGTGAGGGCCTCCAGCCACCACTCCAACCTACCCCTCATCACCCTCTACCCCCTCGTCTCTCCCACCCTCACCTACACTAGCCTCATCATCATGGTCACCCTCACCAGCCTCTCCACCTCCACCCGCATCCTCATCTACGTCCATCACCTGTAGCGGGGGAGGGAACCATATCTTCCCGCGTTTGAGGGAATGCCTCAACCCTTCACCAAGAAAATCTCAGACGATCTTCATACTAAAGAGCATCCAACGATCGAGTCTAATCGCTAATACAGGGTCAACCAACTCCTCGATAGAGTCCTGGTGTAGGTGACCCAGAGTGCGGCCTAGCAGGGTGATGTAGGCCCTGCTATATATGGCTCCGCGCAGCAGCTAGTGGTAATAACTCACAAAATAATCAGCGAGGCAGCGCGCGAGTTGGCAAGTACGATCTATAATCAAGCAGTATAAATAAAATAGATCCTACAACGTGCATCACTTGCGGCTTCTTTCACTGATGTGTGTATGGTTTTCATGTGATTTAACTGTTTAAAGTCGCATTTTTATGTGTATTTCATATGGGACGACGATACTTGGTGGAGTTTTCGTATAATAACAGCTACCACTCTAGTATCGGAATGCCCCCATATGAGGCGTTGTACGGAAGACGGTGTAGGACCCCGGTATGTTGGGGTGAAGTTGGACAGAAAGAGATGGGAAACAAGGGTGCCGTGATTGAAATGGTAGAAAAGTTACGAGTGATAAAAGCACGAATGAAAGCCGCACAAGATCGCCAAAAGTCATACGCAGACAAACACAGAAGACCGGTAGAGTTTGATGTTGGCGATCAAGTGTTGCTGAAAGTATCACCATGGAACGGGATCATTCGATTCCGAAAGAGAGGAAAGCTGAGTCCGAGGTACATCGGGCCGTTCCGATTAGAAGCACGGGTGGGGAAAGTCACGTACCGACTAGAACTACCAGAGGAACTGAATGGAATCCACCTTACTTTTCACGTGTCACATCTTAGGAAGTGCTTGGCGGATGAGCAAACACATGTTCCTTTGGATGACATTGAGGTGGATAACCGACTGAACTACATTGAAGAACCAGTCGCGATCATGGATACGAAAGAGAAGCAATTACGTAACAAAACAGTTCGACAAGTCAAGGTTCAGTGGAAGCATCAGAAGGGTTCAATCGCTACGTGGGAAAGGGAAGAAGAAATGAGGAGGTTGTATCCTTATTTGTTCGATATGTAACGAGGCAGGTTTCGGGATGAAACCTATTGTAAGGAGGGGAGACTTATAACATCCCAAATTTTCTAATACAAGTTATTTGAAATTTACGTATGCGTAACGGATAATATACTTGTAGGAAAATGGACGGAAAAAATAACCAAATTCGAGTAGTCGAAAATCTCCCAAATTCGAGTACAAGTACACTGCCTATATATAGGAGTGCCTAGTGAAACGTGCCAACCTTTGGCTGGAAGCATTTTCTCTCATGAACTCAAAGTGGATGATTTCGAGAACTTCAAGGATCGAGCTGTTGATCAACCAAACAGAAGAAGCAACACACGAGAATCCACAGGAGTGATCATTTAACATCAAGTAAGTGATCTAAACCAAAAAGTTAGGATTTTTATACCAAAAGTGAATTCATGCATAAAGCTCACACCTTTATGCATAAAGTTCAAAACTTGGTGGTTCCAGCATGTTGGTAACCACATAAGAAACCTATAACTAGCTCCCCATGGTCTTAGATGAAATTATGATATGGTTTGTGATGAAAAGATGAGTACTCGGAAATATGCATTAGGTAGTACTCGAAAATCATGAGACCATTTCGAGTATACTGCTTCGAGCCTGCAGATTTCGAGTACAAAGTTTCGAGTACACATGGAGATTTGAGTACTCAGGGGAACTCGAGTACACTAGTATTTCGAGTACTAGTGATAATTCGAGTGCTCTAGTTTTCGAATACTTGGGCAGATCGGGAACAGAATGGTTTTCGAATAATGGGGGCTGGTTAGGGGATTATGAGGACTTAGAATATATTCTAAGTCTAAGAATAGTATATAATGACACGATGTACTGATATAGGTTCTTAAGGCCTAGCTAAGGAGTTCGGCTAAGGAAACAAGAGTGTACTATCAAGTGAGTTCTAGATGCCCTATTTCACATTTAGTGTTTTGGGCTGGCATACATGCTTGTGTTATGTTATGATGTTATGTCCTTACGTATGATGATGAACGAATGATGATATACTATGATGACGTATGTATGAATATGTTCTATGTATGATGACATGTGCATGGGAATATGCTAAGTATGATGAATGCATGATAAATGAGTGATGAGGACCTAATGTGTTAATGACTGTATGACATCATGCATTACGATGATATCTATGACAATAGTTAATAGATGCCACAATGAGACCCTAGGTTGCTAGGATGAACGAATGATATATGATAAATAGATGCTAGCATGATATGAAAATATGATGCCAGGATGTATGATTGACGAAAGATGCTAGCGTTACATGTATATGATACCGTGATGTATGTTAAGATGATATGATGCTTGCGTGCTATACATGTGATGACAGAATGTTATGATGTATTCCTAAACGGTTAGGAAAATATGAGAGGATGATATATTAGCACGACATGTTACGATGCTATGATGATTATGTTGAATGATGCTATGGTGCTAGTATATCATGTATGATGAATGAATGAGGTTCCTATATGTGCTATAGGATATGTATGAATGATGATGCTCCGGTACTTGTACTGGGTAAGCATGAATGAGGACCTGATTATATCATGATATGAACAGCCGATCGGGCTATAAACATAGAGTCGACCGGACTATAAACATGAGAGTCGATCGGACTATACACATGGAGCCGATCGGGCTATAAACATAGAATCGACCGGACTATAAACATGAGAGTCGATCGAACTATAAACATGGAGACGATCGGGCTATAAACATGGAGTCGACTGGACTATAAACACATGAGTCGACCGGAGTATAAACATGGAGCATATCGGGCTATAAACATAGAGCCGACCGAGCTATAAACACGGAACCGATCGGGCTATAAACATGGTAAGAGTCGATCAGACTATAAACATGGAGCCTTGTGCTGACATAAGCCCACCGTTAAAGACAGTGGTTATGTTGAGGACAACGGTTATGATGATAACGATGGTTATGACGATGCAAATGGATATGTGCTATCGTTTTGTGTATGGAATGATGTTTTCATGAAAATGATGTTTTATTTTCTAAAACGATTATGTTGAGGACAACGGTTATGTATGTCTGGTTGATGAGAAGGTAAGAGGACATGAGGCAGCCGTGGCATAAAGTTAAACGATCTGGTGGTTTTGGCAATTTGATACGATTATGATACAGACATTTTTGTATTATGTTTATCAAACTATATTTACATTTCCGCTTCATGATTATGAAAGTTTTTAGTTTAAGAGCTATGTGTTATGATGAAAACCAACCTTTGTGGGTCGCCCGGTTTCGGGGCCTCACAAGTTGGTATCAGAGGCATAGTTTGAGAGATCTTAGCATCCCAAATGCTAAGACTTAAACTGAGAATGGGATTAAATGATGCGGATTGCCAACCACGGATGAACGGATGCCACGAGCTAAATGTTATGTATGAGTTAAGAATTAGATGAAAGGTTAAGATAGGAAGTGTCATGCACTTTGAGGATATGGGATGGGAAATGTTTAGAGCCTAAGAGTTGGGTAAATGGTTAATAACACCTGATCAACGTCATTAACGTTTTACAAAGCTTATTTCGTGCTAAACTGATTCCTGTACTGACTCATCAATTGTTGCATTATGTAGAAAGTTTAGATGGTCGGACAAAAGGGTAGACCGTGAAAGAAACCACAGGGAGCTGAGGAGCCACATGTCGAGACCAAGAAACCTGTCAACGAAGGAGAAAACGAGCACAGTGAGCCTCCGGAAGATGAAGAAGAATTCATGTTAGAGCCTATTGTAGTTAAGGTTATTTCTGATGAGGTCTGCAAGATCATGGATGAGAAGATGCTGGCAATGATTGCTAAGGCATTAAAGGATGCATTGAAGGAAAAGTCTGAGGGAACCAAGGAAAGCTCCAAGGGAGATGAGGATGTTGTGATCATTGAGACAAAGAGTGGTGATTCTATGTCTGGGAAACTGAAGTGTTGCGACTACAAGTCCTTCAAAGGATGCAACCCACCAATTTTTGATGGTAAGAAAGATGATGTGGCTACCTGCCACTGGATATCTACGATGGAGGCTGTCATCTCCATCAGTGAGTGCCGAATTGATCAAGCTGTCACGTTTGCAGCTCACTCCTTTGTCGAGGAGGCACTTCACTGGTGGAACACCATCAAACAATCCAAGACTACTGCTGACATGGAAAAAATGACTTGGGAAGATCTGAAAAAACTGGTCACTAAGCAGTTCTGTCCTAAGAATGAGCTGGACAAGGTTGAAAGGGAGTTTCTGGTTCTGAAAGCTGGGAGTTTGAGCCACAAGTAGTACACTTAGCGATTTAACGAGATGGCCAGACTCGTTCCTCATCTGGTTTCCACTGAGGAACGCAGGGTAAAGTTGTACATGGAAGGCTTGCCTCCAAAAGTAAGGATTCATGTGAGGGCAATGCTCCAAAGACCTTCGATTCCACTGTTAAAACGAAAGACCTCTTCATCAATGTTTTTAAAACCGGACCGGACATCGAATCGGTCGTCTTTTTTTAACACATCAAAACATTAACACTACTCAACTTGGATTCATCACATGGGTTTAAAATTAAAAAGGCTAGAAAGGCTACTTTTGTAATTTCCTAAAGTGTGTCTTGATGTGTGATCAGTACGGTAAAAATAAGAATCTCTAGAATTCTAAGTGACTTTCAAGACAACTTGTAATTCCCTTTCTTTTTTTCAATTTCATATATTCTCCTTTAAATTTTTCATAATTACATATTTTATCAAATTATGCTTGAAGAGTATTATATATTATACATTAAAAACATAGATTTAAAAAAAACATGTAAATTTTCAAGTTTAAAAGAGATATATAATTCTTTTTTTAACAACTTTTTGTTTTTCTCAGGGCTTGAGCTTGTGTCTTTTTTCACTTAGTCATGCCTCTTTGATGGTTAAACTTATTACCTCTGTCAAGATTCATCCATCTGAATATCTTTTTGATGCTTTTTATAAAAAAAATTAAACCGTGTGAAAGCTATGTGTATATATATAAACCTAACAGGAGTTATGCAATGATCTTGGGCAAATAAGTTCTGCCTTGGAACATACCCAAGAATATTAGCAAGTCACTCTACCTAAAAGCATAACTTCACCTTTCTTTTGTCTAAAAAGAATATGTTTCTAAATCAAGGAAACCCTTTACTTCAAATACAAATATTCCATTAATTAAACAATTTTCAATTTGTCACATTATAAATGAGTCCTTCTCTTTTATAATTTTACAACCATTTTATCATGTCTATGGCCATGACCCCATTTCTAGTTTTATCCCTCATTTTCTCACCCTTAATCATTCTAGTGTCATCACAAACCTTAAACAACCATCAACAACAAACCATGGAAAATCCTTTAATTCTTCAAGCTTGTAGCAATATCAAAGATAGAAACACATGTCTCTCGAATTTGAAATCGTTTCTTGACAACGATAATTCCGTTAACCAAAAGCCTGACTCGATCCTGAGGGCCGCCTTGAAGGCAACCCTCAACGAGACACAACTAGCCATGCAAACGTTGACCAGGTTCACCTCATTGTCCTCAACCTCACGAGAGCAAATCGCGATTGAGGATTGTAAGGAACTGCTTGACTTCTCGGTGTCTGAGCTTGCATGGTCTTTAGCCGAGATGAAAGAGATTCGAACCGGTTCACAAAACCCTCATTACCAAGGGAACCTAAAGGCATGGCTAAGTGCTGCCTTAAGCAATCAAGATACTTGCCTAGAAGGATTCGAGGGCACAAATAGACACCTTGAGAGGTTTATAAGAGGAAGTCTAACACAAGTAACACAACTCATTAGTAATGTGTTGGCTTTATACACTCAACTACATACCCTACCATTCAAACCCGCACCTAGAGATAATGGTGATAAAATTAATACCTCTTTTCCGCATTGGATGACCGAAGGCGATAAAAAAGTGATGTTTGGGAGTCCAAACACGACGTATATGGATGCGATTGTAGCGTTGGATGGATCAGGACATTATCGTTCGATTTCTGAGGCGATTAATGCTGCGCCTAGTTATAGTGTCAGGAGATATGTTATATATGTGAAAAGGGGAGTTTATGAGGAGAATGTGGATATGAAGAAGAAGAAGACCAACATAATGCTTATAGGTGATGGCATTGGAGCCACGGTTGTGACCGGAGGTCGGAATTTTATGCAAGGGTGGACTACGTTTCGAACAGCTACTGTTGGTAAGAAGCTCTAACCCATAATATTTATTTTAACTTATTAAAACTTAATTAATTTTATGAAAAAAAAACATCTGTCTATGTTTTAAATCATATATCATCTTGAACACTACAAATGATTATATATAAAAGTAGAGAATCTTTTTTAGATGGGTGGTGGTTTAGGTTTTGTTTAGTGGTTTTTAGGTAGTTTCAAAACTGGTTTTCAAAAATAAGTTTTCTGCTACTTCAAGTTGCGGAACATTTCCATCCAACTTCAATGGCTTAATTCCGTTTCTTGGAATAGCAAAAAGTGTTCCATATTATTTCCTTAACCGAGGAACATGAGTTAAGATATTTCCGCTACTTGGAATAGCGCGGGGGGGGGGGGGTTCTGCTACTCCAAGTAGCAGAATCAGTTACACATTATTTTCATTACGGAGTGGATGCGACACATGATAGATTCTGCTACTTGAAGTAGCAGAAAACCTGTTTCCCAAACCAATTTTGATGCCACCTAAAAACCACTACAAACGAAAAACAATACTTCTTAATTAGAGGCCACCGATCCGGTTGTTTGCGGCTGTGCCTTACATGTTTCTCTCGGTTAGTCGTATATGAGGGGGACCCTGGATTTACTATGTAACTGGTTCTTACGGTCATAAAAAAAATAAATAAATAAAATAAAATAAAATGAAATAAAGACTACACTAAACCTAAACCACTGGTTAATAGGCATTGTTACATTAAATTCACAACTTCGCTGTGAAATTTTACTTTTCTTGCACCGCTAAATAGTGGCATGTTTTTTGTTTTTTTGTGATTAAAAGCCGTGTCCGGAAGGGGATTTATAGCAAGGGACATGACATTTCGGAACACAGCCGGTCCACAGAACCACCAAGGTGTCGCACTACGTGTAGACTCCGATCAGTCTGCATTTTACCGGTGCAGCATGGAAGGCTACCAAGACACCCTCTACGCTCACTCTCTCCGCCAGTTCTACCGCGAGTGCACCATTTCTGGCACCATAGACTTTATATTCGGCAACGGTGCAGCCATTCTCCAAAACTGCAAGATCTACACTCGCGATCCACTGCCCCTGCAAAAGGTAACCATCACGGCTCAAGGTCGTAAGAACCCGAACCAGAACACGGGGTTTTCGATCCAAGATAGTTTTGTTTACGCCACGAAACCGACTTATTTGGGGAGGCCATGGAAGGAGTATTCAAGGACGGTGTTCATGAACACTTTCATGAGTCCAATGGTCCAGCCACGAGGTTGGTTGGAATGGTATGGGAACTTTGCGTTGACCACGTTGTGGTACGGGGAGTACAGGAATTATGGGCCTGGTGCGTCGGTGTCTGGACGGGTTCGATGGGCTGGCTACCACATGGCCATGGATGCGTCAACGGCTGATTCTTTCACGGTTCGACGGTTTATTGATGGTTTAGCGTGGTTACCAGCGACTGGAGTCACATTCTCAGCTGGTTTATCTAATTAATTTATTGTTTAACTACATTAATATTTGTTAGCAATTATTTGTTACATCAGTTTGTTGTTATATTTACTCTAATTCTTTCAATTTAATATTATTAATAATAATTATAAGTAAATAAATTCAAGTGTGTTTTACAATTAATGATGAATTGATGAAGCTTATAATGTTCTTTTTTTTTATGAAAAACTTGTTAGATTTGCGACACGTAATTCAACCAAGAACTTGATGGTTCTGTGTGAATCTTTTAGAAAATGAAAGAGTGAAACTGTTTAAAAATGGTAAATTAAAATTTTGCTATCACTAGCATTTGTAAATAAACATTATACGATGTCTTTAACTTTTTATAAAAAAATTACTAAAAATCACAATTTCATCAACTAAAAAAATAAAAAATATATAAAAATATATTTAAGTTAAAGTTAAAAAATATATATAAATATAAAACATAAAAATAAGAAATAAAATTTTAAATAACTAGAAATATTAAACCACTCGATATCTGAAACCGTGATGCCTAAATTTATTGTCATGCGTCATGTTGAATCGAAATTTAAGCCTAATATGTGTGTTTCGACACCACAACTTCGAATTATATATGTGTGTTTCGACACCACAACTTCGAAATTATATCATTGTCACAACTAGATCGGTCCAAGGAATGTAAATGGGAACCAGTGATATGACATCAGTCTCATCTTTTAAGATCTATATTGTCCAATATAATATATGTACATCCCATTTTTTAACTAGCTTGTTGTGCTTCATTGCACGTGTTAGCTGATCAATTAATCTTTTACACCCCATCTACCTTTTTAACACATCAAAAGCTTGTTCGACATCTTTTCTTGCCTACTCTTGGACGTTTATAAATTTTTTTCCTTGAGGTTGTTTGACCAATAAAAAGTTTTCATAAAAATTCACCAAAAAGAACATATCCCACAAATAAGATAATAACCAAGTTTGGAGTGGTTCTATACATATTGTTAGTAAATAGTAAAGACTTAATAAGAACATTAAAATCATTGTTTGAACCGATGACACCGAAGCACAATGTTAAAACCATAAGTTATACGATGCCATTACATAAAGTATGATTATTGAGTATTGTAAAACCGAGACCAAACAATGATCCACTTGAAATCGTTGTAAATAAGTGAGCCTATTTTGTTCACCAACCTGCTATGAAAGTATCATTGTTACGAGACTGAGTGTCAATATAGGAAAGAAAATGGAAAATTATCCACAAAAGATAATCATGATGATAGATTCAAAGAAGGAGGAGACAATTAACCTTATGACCTTGATGTTCACTTCAAAAAATGACACAACTTGGGTCATTCGATTAGAGATCATATTGAATAATATGCACATGGATTATGGGAGACCATGATGAGAAAAAAAAAGATAGATCGATCGACTAGCAATAAGATATATATTCTAGTAGAAAATTTTACTTTCTTTTTTTAACAGCAAACGTCTGGTCACCCGGATCACCCTAGCAAAATATCAACATTCCGTCCGAAAAACAAAGCGTGGTGACCTAACCTACCTGCATAGGAGAAAACCTACAACTAGGAAAATCATTTGCCTCAACCCAAAGCAATATTTGCGGTAGACGAGACTTTAAAATAAAACCTCTTATAAGAGAAGTCAATGAGCTACCGTTAGACTATAAGCCCTTTGGTATTCTAGTAGAAGATATGATTGTGCATATAGTGACATCTCACACCATATCTAAGACATATGTGAAGCCTTAAAGACATGATTATGTTCTTAAGGTAGATTATGTTGGGAATATTGGTGTTATTCGGTTTGACTTTTAGGTAAAAACAAGTTTGACCAATTAGTATATTAAATCTATATTTAATATAACGCAGGGGAATTAGGGTTTCAAACTTTAACACTTTTAAAATTCCCAATCAGGATCATAGTTACTAACATACAAACACAGATTTAATATTAACTAATCTAATCTACTGATGAGAAAATATTATACCCTTTCGGTTAATGATTAACCGTTTAAGACACCGAGGTTCAACGAACTAATGCTAGAACGCGAGCACGAACGGGTTCCTGGTTCACAATGGAAGCAAGTGGTGATTTGCGGTGGTTGACCGGAAACCACAATCGGAGTTTTCTTCCCCTTTTTGTTTTGACGGCAAAACTAAAAATAATGATTTTTTTTTCCGTTGGCGGCCAGAACTTCCACCACAAGAAGTCTCCATCTTCTTCTATATATATATTTTTTTATGTGCGGCCGAAAAACAAACAAATAGGTATTAGGGATTAGTTTTGGGCCCTAAAGCCAAATCGATTAGTTTAGGTTCAATACGTAATATTAAGTCCAATACTATTAGTTTAATTAAATTAAATAATTAAACTTATATAATTTATAACAATTATAAATTATAAATTCGTTCGTGAATACCAGTTAATCAAATTAAGTGGATTTAATGTTCGTTGACCAAGGTGTAACTCTTACGAGTCACGACTCGGTTAGTTACGTTAATTTATCGAGTCCGTACATATAAATCCAACAATCTCCCACTTGGACGGATTTCGATAAAATAAACGTTGACAGTTAGCGGAGCTCTAGCTGCACATAACTGATCCTAACAAGGTATGACACTTTAAAGTCATTAACCAAATTATCGTGCTACAAGAGCAGGATACTAGACTTATGATAATCATTGTCATCTATCATTTCTGTAAAAGACATCAATTGAAACAATGAGACATGTATCTAATTCATTCTCATATGGCATTCAATTATTATTGTTCTCGATTTAGATTCAGAGTGGTCCAATCAAACACACAGTCAGTTTGGGTAAGGTCTTACACTTCACCAGTTTGAATCAACGAGGGCGCCATAATGTCTAACCGTTACATGAAATTTGTAAGAGTACAGAATCCCAATCTTGATTATATACAACTTCCACTGAACCTCAAAACCATTCCCAATCAAAGCCTTTATGACTGGCAGTTACGCGACAGCGGTTGACAATGATCAAAGAATGTCCCTTAGTAAACGAAAGTTCTAATATATATCTCAGGTCAGAGGATACAAGATGAGTTTATCAATTTCAAAAGCATCTTATGACTAAGATCCATGGAGATGATTTGAAGCGAGTTACATCCAATATCATTCATAATGATGTCTGTGAATTTGGTAGTCAACTACTTGAGACCAAATCCAAAATAGTCTTAATTCAGAGTCGTTCCCACGAGTCTGACCGACTACGGATAAATAAGAATACAATATTCATGGATTAAACGTATTAAAAACGAACACAGTTATAAAATTCAGAATTGCATTTAAACCAGTAAATCAAAAGTGAATTCAAAAGTATAACTGTTTATATGTTCGTACATCCAAATACTAAATCAAAACATATCGCTAGCAAATCTAAGCCCGATCGCATTCCTGTGCTGATCATACTTGTCCTGAGTCATGGGCTTAGTGAACGGGTCTGCTAGGTTTTGATCTGTGTCCACTTTGCTTATTATGATGTCTCCACGTTCCACTATTTCCCGTATGTAGTGAAACTTTCTCAAAATGTGCCTGGATTTATGATGAGACCTGGGCTCTTTGGCTTGAGCTATAGCACCTGTGTTATCACAAAATATTTCGATAGGTTTCCGAATACTTGGAACCACATCAAGGTCAGCTATGAACTTCTTTATCCAAGCAGCTTCCTTTGCAGCATCCGATGCAGCAATATATTCAGATTCGGTGGTTGAATCCGCCACTACACTCTGTTTGGAACTTTTCCAGGAGACAGCTCCTCCATTGAGAGTGAATATGAAACCTGATTGTGAGCGAGAGTCATCTCGGTCAGTCTGGAAGCTAGCATCAGTGTAACACCTTACAGTGAGCTCTTCTTCCACTCCTCCAAATATTAAGAACATTTCTTTAGTTCTTCTCAAGTACTTCAGAATGTTCTTGACTGCAGTCCAATGGGCAATGCCAGGATTTTGCTGAAAAAGACTGGTCATGCTCAAAGCATACGAGACGTCAGGTCTAGTGCATAACATAGCATACATTATAGAACCAATCGCAGAGGCATATGGAATTGCTTGCATTCGCCTAATTTCAATGTCCGTTGAAGGAGATTGCGATTTGTTCAACACGGTTCCTTTAGTCATGGGAATAGTCCCTTTCTTGGAGTTCTCCATGTTGAAGCGTGTCATCATTTTGTCTATGTATGTACTTTGACTCAGCCCTAAAAGTCGCTTAGATCTATCTCTGTGGATTTTTATTCCAAGAATGTAAGCTGCTTCTCCAAGATCTTTCATTGTAAAACAAGTTCCCAACCAGTGCTTGACTTCGTTAAGCATAGGAATGTTGTTTCCAATAATCAGTATATCATCCACATACAAGATGAGGAATGATATAGTGCTCCCACTAGCCTTTCTGTAAACACAAGGTTCATCTTCGTTTTTGATGAAGCCAAACTCTTTGATCTTTTGATCAAAACGAAGATTCCAGCGGCGAGATGCCTGTTTGAGTCCATTGATGTCGACGGAGCTTAGCTATAAAACTAACTAAAAACCGACTTTAAACTAGACACAAAGTAATAAATCTAGACTCTCTAAAACCTAAGCTACCGACAGGCAAGTGTACCTGTCGTATGTAGCAGAGCAAAGCAAGTCCGGATATCGAACCCACAGACTTCTACAGACTGTACTAACTAGACTCTATAACTTATCTATACAAAATTTGTACTTAAATAAAATAATAATAAGGAGGGGGGTTTTCTAACAAAACTAAGATTAACTTAAATAAAGACTAAAGAAAAGACACAAAACTGAAACGAATATCAGACAAGGAAAGAACACTACCTAGGTATGAATCCTACACATGCTCAACAAAGAATCTATCGGTTAATGGAAACTATGTGATACCGGGATCTTAAAATACTAAACTCAAAGGAAACCTAAAGCACCCTCGACCCTTCTCAAGGATTGTCAACTAAGAGTCCTAGAAGCCGTTAAACCACCGGTTAAATGGATTCCCCTCACAGGTCATCCAATTATACTCAAAATGTATCCGCTAGATAATCTACCTCACAGCACGATAATCTCAAAACACCTAAGAAGTAACTGTCGATCAATCTACCTCACAGCGCGAAAGTCACATTTTTCTTAAATGCTAGGGATAACTTGGGTTTTCCTATTGGATTCGGTAAACACAGATATACGATGAACTAGAAAGATCTTCTCACAAAGTCTCTAAACTAGTCAATCTAACACCATAGACAAACCGACAATCTCTCACCTCACGGCTATCAAGATTGGTTGCACATCTAATATATCTATATCAAGATAATCACTCCTATGGTAAACTCGTACGTAGTAAACCATCCAATAATCAAAAACACACAGTAATTGACCTAGCATGTACCTATTACATGAAAGACATTCACCAAGGCACACAAGGAGTAAATCATCAATCCATAAACAATCATAGACACACATAAACATCCAATAATCCAATCCAAGTTTGTTACATCATGAGTTCATCACATAAACATAATCCAAAACCAATAAAAACCAATGTTAAACATGTGCAATCATCAAAACCTAGGTAGCTCTAAAGGTTTAGCCAAGAAACATCATACGAATACAATCCATAATCTAATTAAAGCCAAAGAGAAACATGGAAATCAAAGAAAACAAAGAAAACAAAGAAAACCGAATGAAGAACACCCGAATTCCTTGATCCTAGGCCTTCAATCTTCAATCCAATGCTTTCCCAATGTTTGATTCACCTTAGAATAGCTTTTCCTCGAGCTCCTAGTCGCCTCCAGCCGTTCAAAAACGTATTCTTCCTTTTCTTTTTCGACTTTTTGGCTTAAAACTGAAAAACTGCGATTTTAAACCTGTGGTGTAGCGCGACAGATACACCAAAATCCGTCGCGTAGCTCGAGGGATTTCAGAGGGCATTTTTGTCTTTTCCATCTCTAGCGTAGCGCGACAGGGTTTGCTATTGTTGTCGCGTAGCGCGACAGATTTCAGAATTCAGTTTTTTTCTTCTTTTGTTTCCGGGTCCGTCGTTACCCAACCGTGAGCTCGTTTCTTTGTACTTTATCCCCGAATATGTGTGTTTATTACCTGCAAGCATCAAATTACAGAAATGTGAAGCACCAGCTTAAATCGACTCTAAAACTGAATAAAACTGTACCGAAACTTAACAAAAACAAATGGAAAAATAGATGTGTTTTACAACACATCACATCCCCACACTTATCTCTTTTTCGTCCCTGAAAAAGGCTTATGCAAAAATCTGGGATCATAGCTAGACAAAACGGTTTCCACACAATTAACAAAGTCAATTCAAAATTCAATGCTTTGGAAAAGATTGCAAGTATTTTTATCCTTTTAAACCCATACTGATTATTCATGCCCCTTAATCATGGTTCATTAAGTTCATGTTCTACATTTCATTTCATTTGACCCACACTTAGGTAATTTAAAACCAACTCAATCCTGGATTCTAGCTTTCAAGTCATCCTTACATATAAACAAACAAGAAATTTCTCAAATCAGATTTTTATGAATGAACGCAGATGAAAGCGTGAGCATTTTTCTTTTATTTTTCAATCCATTGAATTTAACTTAGTGGTGTTTCAACCAGGCTGCAACCCGGCGTGTGACACATAAGTTTTTAATCCAACTTCTTTTCTTTCATTTTTTTTTCTTTTTACTCAGCTTATTTGGTGAAATGAAGGCGCCATAAGACTCGGATTTATTCTCATAAAAAGAGTACTTATGTGCCAAGCAAAAATCAGATTTTCAAAACTCTCATTTGTTATTATGCAAGGATTCATTTCTAACTAGAAAACAATTTCATTAATTCCAAACTCCCCAAGATGTTTCCCATGAAAATCATGCATTTAAGTAAGATTTTTACCAATCCCACGGGCTGAAAACAATCAGTTGAGCCTTCTTACACATCCCATAACCAAAACATAAAACCCAAACCAACAAGTTAACCGTGAATGAAACCATCAAACCTAACTTTTCTATCATTTCCCATCATGCTTTTGCAACCAACTTAAACAAGGACAAGAAAGATCTAAGCTAAAGATGTAAAAACAAAACAAAAATAAAAATTTTCAAAAATTTTCAAAAATTTTGACTCAAAAACTTAAGTAAACTAAAATTCAAAAACTAACTACTAAAAGAAAACAAGACTAAAACAAAGTTTCCCATCCCCACACTTAAACTTTACATTGTCCCCAATGTAGAGAAAAAGGAAACCCAAAAGAAAAACTAAAAACTGAAAACTGAAAATGACTTAGCTGGTTGAAAAGAAGACTGTCGAGTGCCAATCTTTCCACGTAACTCCACAATCTACAAATTTGCTCCACAGGCTACAAACAATAACATAGGATCTACACAAAAACAAAGATCAAACAAGCATCAACCCGTCCAAGACAATATAATGATATCTATGATTAAGTCCAACCACAAACCAACCTGGATTCCCGAAACCAACAAATCAAAATTTACAAAATTTCAAAATTTCTAATCAAAATAACCATGAACGAATAAACCACAAAAACCACAAACCTCCCCACACTTAGTCTCCATGTTGTCGTGCGGTTATGAGAATGGAGAGTCAATGGAGTAGAAGAGAAGAACTGGGGATAAAAATCTGATCTCTAAGGCTTGAAAAGCTTTAAACACTTCTGGAAGGGCGTCGCGTACCGCGACACTATGTGAAGAAACCCTCGCGATACGCGAGGGAATGTTGACCCGCAAAGTTGACCATATTGTCGCGTAGCGCGACAAAGTACCCTGTGTTTGTCGCGTGACGCGACGTGGCGATTTTCACAGAAAGTTTTCCAGGTTTCCATGCCTTAGCCAAATTTTCAACCCCAAACTCACTCAACCATCCACAACTGTTCTAACGCAAGAATTACATACCTGGTGGTTCCAATTCATCATAATGGTATCAAATTGACTAAAAACCTGCAAAATAAATTAAAACGCACAAAAACGAAAACGAAAACGAAAAATGAAAAATGATCAAAACTTCAACGACACTAAGAAACTACTAATTCTACAAACTCTACACTTGGGAGTTTAACCCAAGAGCTTCCTCAAACTCAACTCAAGTAGAGGAATCAAGGGAAACCTCCTCCCTTGCCATCAAATCAGGACCACGATCACCTACATCCCATGGTCGTTCTCCCACAACTTCATTCACACCTACATCATCACTAACCAAAATCACACCATCCACTTGATGGACTAACTCATCACCGGCCTTCATTGACTTTTCTATCTTCAAACAGATGCTCTCATCACCCACTCTAAAAGTGAGTTTTCCCTCATACACATCTATGATGGCCTTAGCGGTGCGCAAGAATGGGCGCCCAAGAATGATGGGGACCACCGTGTCCGCCTCCATATCCATCACCACAAAATCCACGGGAAAAACAAACCTATCAACCTTGACTAACACATTCTTCAAAATCCCCCGTGGACACTTAACCGACCGATCCGCCAACGACAAGGTCATGCGTGTGGGGGACAAGTTACCAAGGGCTAGCTTCTCGTATAAAGAATGTGGCATCAGATTGATGCTAGCCCCTGAGTCCGCCAGAGCATACCTCCTTACATCATCTCCAAACAAGCACGGGATAGTAAACATTCCCGGATCTGCAAGCTTTTCGGGAAGCTTGTTTAAGATCACCGCGGAACAACCCGCACTCAATGGTACGTTGGCTACCTCTCCCAAACGATCCTTACCCTTCAACAACTCTCTCAGAAACTTCACATACTTGGGTATGTGCTGAAGGGCTTCAATAAACGGGAGATTGATCTTGAGTTGTCTAAACATGTCAAGAAAATGCCCGTATTCCTTAGCGTGCTTTTGATTAGTCAAGCGCGCCGGATAAGGAACACGGGTAAGATCAATCTCCGTGGTGGGCTTAAACATGACCGGCTTACCAACTGCCGGCTTCTCAACGGGAGACTCACTGTTAGGTGCGGTACTTGCTGGGACTAACCTCATTTGCACCCTCCCAGGAGTCTCCATCTCAATTTCCTCATCCACCGGTTCCTCCTCATCCAAATCAACCGGTGGAATCACCCTCTCGCTCTCCTCAACTTCAACCAACACGAGTGGCATGAACACTTCTCCTCTACCTCCTCCAGAACGGGTGGTGACCGCCTTAACGTGGGCGTTTGGGTTGGTTTGGGGCTGACCCGGGAACTGGCCTTGAGGCCGTTCATCCAACCGTTTGGCAATGTCACCAACCGTTCTTTGCAAATCAAGGAATGCAGACTGTTGGTTCTTGAGGAGGACATCATGTTCATGTAGGATCTTTTGTGTAGTGGCATCCTTAGCCACTAACTGAGTCAATAACTCCTCTATCCTACCCAAACCACCACCAGCACCTGAAGTGCTACCAGTGCTACCAGAACTACCACTCGGCTGCCCCTGCCCCTGGTTTTGACCAGAATGAAAACCAGGGGGATTACCTGAAGATCTATAAGTTTGGTTTGAATGATTTCCCCAACCGGGGTTATAAGACTGCCCAAACCTACCCTGTCCTCCTACATAATTCGCCTGCTCCTGGCTCACCAAACACTCAGAAGTGGCATGACCACCTCTGCATATCTCACACCTATCTACTCTCATCTTCAACTCCTTTACATCCCTAGCTAAAGACTCAAGAGCAGCAGCAACACTAGTGTCCACATTGACGTGGTGAACTCCTCTTGTAGAAGAGGAGGAACTAGCAATAGGAGTGGAATTCCTATTTGATGACCGCTGCTCATGCTCGGCCTGAGCGAAGCTCTCAAAAAGATCATTGCATTCGGCCACATCCCTCTTACCCATGAGGTGGCCTCCTGCAGAAGTGTCAAATCTGGCACGAGTCTCATATGTGAGCCCATTGTAGAATTTCTCTACAAGGGCCCATTCAGACAAACCATGCTGGGAGCATCGGCTAAGAAGATTTTGAAACCTTTCCCACGCAAGATAGTAAGGCTCATCAGGGGCCATTCGGAATGAATGGATCTCATCTCTCAGGCGGGCGGCCTTAGCAGGTGGGAAGTACTTTTTAAGAAAAGCATCCCGAAGGCTAACCCAAGTAGTGAAAGTGCCTGGAGGATGAGAATCGAGCCAAGTAGCTGCTCGCCCCGATAAAGAAAAGGGGAATAGCTGTAGAAAAATCGCATCATTAGTGGCACCTTGAAGATTGAAGGTACTACAGATACGAGTGAGCCTAGCAAGGTGTGCGGGAGCATCTTCATCATCACGACCATTAAACTGAGAATTATTAATCGCATTCATGATATATGAAGGAATCTGCCATGAATTTTCATTCGGGATCGGTGGCAGTAAAATGGGGTTATTAAGCCCCGTGAATCCCGCAGTGGCCTGCTGGTGAACAGTCCGACGCTCAGCCATTGGTGGAACAAAATGTAACCTCGGACTAGAATGGGTGGAAGAACTAGAAGAAGATGGTGGTGTGTGCTCAGAAAAATCAACAGAAATGGGAGTAGAGGCACTTACCTCGCTCGTAGAACCTTCAGAGAAGTCCCGCGAATCGCTCCTTAATGGCAATGAAAGCTCAGGTGGCGGTCCGTGTGAGCGTAGGTGGGGCATACACTACCAAACCTGCAATCAAATAAAAGCAAATCAAAAAGAAATAAAACAAAACAAAATAAAGATAAACTAAAATTGAAAAGCAAAATAAACACAATTATGCACAGATAAGAACAAGAACTAGTTGGCACAATCGACTAAGAAGTCCCCGGCAACGGCGCCAAAAAAACTTGATGTCGACGGAGCTTAGCTATAAAACTAACTAAAAACCGACTTTAAACTAGACACAAAGTAATAAATCTAGACTCTCTAAAACCTAAGCTACCGACAGGCAAGTGTACCTGTCGTATGTAGCAGAGCAAAGCAAGTCCGGATATCGAACCCACAGACTTCTACAGACTGTACTAACTAGACTCTATAACTTATCTATACAAAATTTGTACTTAAATAAAATAATAATAAGGAGGGGGGTTTTCTAACAAAACTAAGATTAACTTAAATAAAGACTAAAGAAAAGACACAAAACTGAAACGAATATCAGACAAGGAAAGAACACTACCTAGGTATGAATCCTACACATGCTCAACAAAGAATCTATCGGTTAATGGAAACTATGTGATACCGGGATCTTAAAATACTAAACTCAAAGGAAACCTAAAGCACCCTCGACCCTTCTCAAGGATTGTCAACTAAGAGTCCTAGAAGCCGTTAAACCACCGGTTAAATGGATTCCCCTCACAGGTCATCCAATTATACTCAAAATGTATCCGCTAGATAATCTACCTCACAGCACGATAATCTCAAAACACCTAAGAAGTAACTGTCGATCAATCTACCTCACAGCGCGAAAGTCACATTTTTCTTAAATGCTAGGGATAACTTGGGTTTTCCTATTGGATTCGGTAAACACAGATATACGATGAACTAGAAAGATCTTCTCACAAAGTCTCTAAACTAGTCAATCTAACACCATAGACAAACCGACAATCTCTCACCTCACGGCTATCAAGATTGGTTGCACATCTAATATATCTATATCAAGATAATCACTCCTATGGTAAACTCGTACGTAGTAAACCATCCAATAATCAAAAACACACAGTAATTGACCTAGCATGTACCTATTACATGAAAGACATTCACCAAGGCACACAAGGAGTAAATCATCAATCCATAAACAATCATAGACACACATAAACATCCAATAATCCAATCCAAGTTTGTTACATCATGAGTTCATCACATAAACATAATCCAAAACCAATAAAAACCAATGTTAAACATGTGCAATCATCAAAACCTAGGTAGCTCTAAAGGTTTAGCCAAGAAACATCATACGAATACAATCCATAATCTAATTAAAGCCAAAGAGAAACATGGAAATCAAAGAAAACAAAGAAAACAAAGAAAACCGAATGAAGAACACCCGAATTCCTTGATCCTAGGCCTTCAATCTTCAATCCAATGCTTTCCCAATGTTTGATTCACCTTAGAATAGCTTTTCCTCGAGCTCCTAGTCGCCTCCAGCCGTTCAAAAACGTATTCTTCCTTTTCTTTTTCGACTTTTTGGCTTAAAACTGAAAAACTGCGATTTTAAACCTGTGGTGTAGCGCGACAGATACACCAAAATCCGTCGCGTAGCTCGAGGGATTTCAGAGGGCATTTTTGTCTTTTCCATCTCTAGCGTAGCGCGACAGGGTTTGCTATTGTTGTCGCGTAGCGCGACAGATTTCAGAATTCAGTTTTTTTCTTCTTTTGTTTCCGGGTTCGTCGTTACCCAACCGTGAGCTCGTTTCTTTGTACTTTATCCCCGAATATGTGTGTTTATTACCTGCAAGCATCAAATTACAGAAATGTGAAGCACCAGCTTAAATCGACTCTAAAACTGAATAAAACTGTACCGAAACTTAACAAAAACAAATGGAAAAATAGATGTGTTTTACAACACATCATCCATAAATGGACTTATTTAGTTTACATACCTTACTTGGATATTTTGGATCAATAAAACCATCAGGCTGAACCATATAGACATCTTCAGAAAGATGTCCATTCAGAAAAGCGGTTTTAACATCCATTTGCTATATCTCATAGTCATAATATGCAGCTATGACAAGTAATATCCTGATCGATTTGATCATAGCAACGGGTGAAAAAGTTTCATCATAGTCAACACCTTGAGTTTGAGTGAAACCCTTCGCAACCAGCCGTGCTTTGTAGGTATGAACATTTCCATGCATGTCGGTTTTTCTCTTGAAAATCCATTTGCTCCCTACTGCCCGTGAACCGGGGGGTAGCTCAACCAAGTCCCAGACTTGATTGTCACGCATGGATTGCATCTCGGAATTCATGGCATCAAGCCATTTCGCAGATTCTGGATCTGTTATAGCAGATTTGTAGTTAGTAGGTTCGTCATCAGGCTCAGCTACTACTAGGACTTCAGAACCATCAAGATGCCAAAGGTATCTATCAGGGGCATTGCGAGTCCTGCTTGTCACACCCCGAGCCGGCGGGATAGGATCGGTTGTCCCGTCGGGCGGAAGGTTCCCAGGGCGTGATATCGTGAGTGATAATCGTGATGATCAGATTGTTTACATTGCACATGATATAACTGAGAAATGCTAAATATAATAGAATTACAAAGTTAAATTACATCAGTATTGTTTATAATTTAACAATGTAAATCTACCATTAACATCATATATTTCTATCTTGTATTTACACAAGATATACAAAATAATTTGTATAATGATGTCTTCAAAAGTATGCAGGTCCAAAATGCTAAGTCTTCTATCTGAAGTCCTAGTCCAAAAGGAATAACTCCTTAGTTGACCTGTTCGTCACCTGAGAAGTCATGCAAAAATCAAGTCAACACATGGTTGGTGAGTTCATATAGTTTTATGATTTGAAAATGATTTGAAAACCTCTTTCGGTAAAGACCCTAACCTCATTAACTCCACCTGTAATATCCACATCGGTATGCTTATATATAGGGAATCACGAAAGGGTCAAGCCCAGACGCTATCCCACCACATACTAATATGTATATGACACTGTTGTTAATGATAATTAAGCATTTTTACCCAACACCTCTGATTTAGATCATGATATTGAAATCTGATATGCCTTTGATTTATTGGATTCCTCATAGATATATGATTTCCCAAAAAAAGACAGTGATAATAGTAAAATGTCAAATATTTAATTTATTAATTAAATAAAACATTTGAATACAACTAAGACATGATGATTGGGTAATGATTTTACTCAATCAGTTAGACTTAGTTGTTGGTGGTTATCCAAGTTGTAACCTCTCACACGTGACCCATGTCAGGCATAACTCACAAGGAGTACACCTGAACTGAGCGGGATTTTAATGATTTGCCCGTTACAGCTTGACCCAATGGTCTTCTGCATCTGAGTGGGACTTTAATGTTTCGCCCGTTACAGCCTGACCCAATGATCTTCTGCATCTGAGTGGGACTTTAAGGATATCCTGTGATTCTTGATCTCTTGATTCTCATGATTTTGACTTTGATATTGATTTCATTTGATCGTTCATGTTATTGCCCGTATAGCCTGACTACAAGAGTCTTCTATACCTGAGAGGGACTTTATATGTGTGTTACACGTGGTCTTGATTCCATATACAACTGACATCCACCTTGACTTGAGTATTAATGAGTTCATTAGATCATAATGATTTCATTATTTCAATGATTCACACACATTTATGAGTTCTGATTCCTTGAGTCTATTGATCTTGATCTTTTGAATTCCCATGATTCACAATGATAATTGATTTGATATTGATTCTTGGATCTCAGATCTCACACTGAGCTATGATTTCTTTGAATGTGATCTTTTGATTTTGTTCATTTGATTTAACTTTGAATTTAGATTCTTGAATTTGAACTTGATGGACTAAGGGTTGATTTAGAATGTAGATTTAAGGTATTACTCAAAAGAGTACTTAAATTCAATTGATAACTTGATCTTGTTTAATAATTTCCTAGACAGGAGTCTAGGAGTATCAACAAAACATATATATGTAAAACATATAATAAATAAAAGCATTTAAATAAACAGTTTAAATAAAACAGTTTACGCATGCTTCTCAGCCCCGCGTTTTAAAACAAAAATGTTAGAAAAGGGGCAATGAACTCACCTGTGTTGCTTTGTATAGAATTACCACAAAATGCGCTCTCGTTGTTGTAGCTTATGTATCTTCGGTTCCTGAGTTGTTTTAAAAGAATTCGCATACGATAAGTATGTATAATAGACGTTGTATCTAAAGCTTTGGTCTCGGTGTGCAACTACGTGTCCTAGAGTACTAATATATTTCTATGGCTCTTTCTAATTGATCTAACTTAATTCCTTTGAGTTACCCAATTCCCAAAATAAACCCTAGATAAGTAGGGTTTTTATCCGGTTACATTCTCATCCTAATTTAACACATTTTTAATTAACTCATTTTAAGTTAATCTTTTATTTAGAAATCACTTAATTAATTTAACAAGGTTTATAATTTATTTTCTTTTATAAAAAACATATTTAGTTTACATGAATACCGTTTAACATGTGATGGGCCTAGATGAAGCCCATTGGGCCAACTTTGGGCCCAATGTTAACCTGTGATTTGTTTAATCCCTCATAGATAATTCAAGTGAATCATCTTAATTTGGTTACAGGTTCTTATGAAAGCTGATAAGGTTTAAATGTTAATAATTAAATCAACACTCGAAATCTCATTTAACCATTTTGATCCATATGACTTTACAAAGGATTCCCGATGTATTAGAATCACAAAATGAATATTAACACCCACATTTAATCTATTGCATGATCATGAATCTCTAATTAGTTTCATGCACACACGTTAAGAATTTGACTCCATGCATGCACACACACATTATCCATGTCCCATGCACACACACTCATTCAATTCCTCTCATACTTGCTTACGTGAACTCCATGCACACCCACACTCATGATTTAACCTAATCAACTCTAGTCACTGTGATTCGAACCATCCTGTCCAACCATAAAGAGATAGGCCGAATAGGAAGCCGACCGAAGGAGCAGGACTGGCGAATGAAGGCTGTTCGGCACCAGGGTCATTCGGCAAATGGGGCTGGTCGAATGACTAATGGCTCGAATGTGCATGACCGATCGAATGGGTCTTAGATCGAGTGAAGAAGACCTGGTCGAATGTGGGTAGGCTCGAATGTCTAGGGTCGAATGAGGCTTTGGCCGAATCAATAGGACCGACCGAATGAGTGGATCCCATCGAATGGGGTTGGCCGAAAGGGTTTCCGAATGAGGCTTAGTCGAATGGCCAGTAGCGAAAGAGATGGGCCGAACGAATGAAGTATGTCGAATAGGCTATTGGCGAATGAGGAGAAATAGACGAATGAGGCCTGCCGAAGGGGCGTCGAATGATGGCCCGATCGAATGAAGGATGGCGAAGGAGCTGTTTCGGCCAGCAGCCTTTCGGCGAATGGGTTGGGTGGTTCGGCAGGGCCATTCGGCGAATGGGAGGGTGGTTGGCCATTCGGCCTGTACACATGCGGCGGCCTGGATCAGCTTCATTCGGCCTGCAACCCCGACGCCATAACAGACCACAACCCACACTAGCCGACCCAGATCTAGTTGCTACTTGTCCCTACATTGTTCTAAGATGATGTGGGTGTAGTTTCCCTATGATTTCGAGTGTTTTAACCGGCTAAACAGGTGAGGCGGCCAAGAGGGTTGAAAACCCTAAAAATCGCATCAAAACGATGATGTTACCTGGATTTTGGTCGGACAAAAACTCAGATCCTTTGTACTTCTATGATCTACAAGTTAAGAGGGTCGTTTTGACACCAAAAACGCTCGAATCGGTGAAGAAACGAGTGAGATCGGGCTAGGGTTTCTAGAGAGAGAGTATAGAGAGAGAGGGTGAACGGTGGAGATGAGAGAGAGATGGTTGTTGGGTGGAAGATGAGGCATTAATGCCTCATTTAAGTCCTTAAAACACCCGGTGTGTTCGGGTTCGTTCGGTTTCGCGTGGTTTTGCGTAAAAACGTCGTTTTCGCGTCGTTTTTGTAACGAAACGACTCGGTTTAAAAATAGAATTATAAAATTTATTTTAGGTTGTGATTCCTAATAAATTAACTAAATATCTTTTAATTATTTAATTTACAAAATATTTATTTAGCGTTTAAATCGAATCGCGCGGTCATCGCGCGTATTTGTTCGAATCAAATACGACGATAACTACACTTTTCAATATTGTTTTCTAATTATCGAATATCATTCAGAACGTTAAACTTTTAGATTTATTCGTACAGATCGTCACCTATACGAATAATCTGTCGGTTTAGCATTCACTTAACGATATTCGTGTTGTTTTGTCCTGTAAGGCCTCACATACGTTTATACATAGTAAGATCCTAACAAATAATTCACATGATGATTCTGTGTTGCCAGATAATTATCTGACTCAAGAACCATTGTTCTAAACTTGTTTATCTGAAATGACTGTGAATTTGCGTTATGATAACATGAAATGATAACAATGTTTGGCAATGAATATGAAATACACTGAATTACGTAGAATTCGTACCTGATTACTGTTCATGTACAGTTTAAGATCACTGTTCCGGTGACGTTTCCGGCACTGATGTTACAGTCTCCCCTTGTTAAAGAAATTTCGTCCCGAAATTTAAGAATTCTTATCGGTTACAGCTTCCTCTTCAAACAATTGGGGATACCTTAACTTCATGTGATTCTCACGTTCCCAAGTAAACTCGGGCCCGCGTCTTGAATTCCAACGAATCTTTACAATCGGAATACGGCTTCGTCTCAGTTGTTTGACCTTGCGATCCATAATCTCTAAAGGTTCTTCGACAAAATGCAACTGATCATCAATTTGAATCTCTTCGAGTGGAATGACGAGTGATTCGTCAGCAAGGCATTTCTTTAAATTCGAGACGTGAAACACGTCATGCACACCACTGAGTTCATCTGGTAATCTCAGTCTATACGCCACAGGACCAATACGTTCGATGATTTCGAACGGTCCCACGTATCGTGGTGCTAATTTGCCTTTTTTTCCAAAACGTACTACGCCTTTCCATGGAGAAACCTTCAACATGACACGGTCTCCCACTTGGAATTCCAACAGCTTGCGCCGTTTATCGGCGTAACTCTTTTGTCTGCTCCTTGTCGCTTGTAGTCTCCTTTGAATCTGAGCAATCTTGTCAGTGGTTTCCTGAATAAGCTCTGGCCCAGTTATACGGTTATCTCCCACTTCAGTCCAACAGATCGGTGATCGACATTTCCGGCCATATAGAGCCTCGAATGGTGCACATCCGATACTGCTGTGATAACTGTTATTGTAAGAGAACTCAATCAGTGGCAAATGGGAATCCCAATTCCCACCGAAATCTAAAATACAGGTTCTTAACATATCCTCCAGGGTTTGGATAGTACGTTCGCTCTGACCGTCCGTTTGTGGATGGTAAGCTCTACTCAGATTTAACTGTGTTCCTAGAGATTTCTGCAGTGATTGCCAGAACCTTGAAGTAAATCTGCTGTCTCTATCAGAAATAATAGATAATGGCACACCATGGCGTACCACTATTTCATTGATGTACAATCTTGCCAGCTTATCCATCGTGAAGGTCTCACGCATCGGCAAGAAATGAGCAGATTTTGTTAAACGGTCTATGATCACCCAAATCGTATCGTGACCACTGGAAGTGCGGGGTAGCTTGGTAATGAAGTCCATAGCTATTTGTTCCCACTTCCAGAGCGGAATCTCAGGCTGTTCCAGTAGACCAGACGGTCTCTGGTGTTCCGCCTTTACTTTAGCACACATAAGGCATCGACCAACATACTCAGCTATGTCCTTCTTCATACCCGGCCACCAATAAAATGCATGCAAGTCTTGGTACATTTTATCAGCCCCAGGATGTACGGAGTACTTGGTCTTGTGTGCTTCATCGAAAATAAGTTTTCTCAATTCATCTACCGCCGGGATCCATATACGATCCTGATAGTAGATCATTCCATCCGACTTGGTCTCTAAATGTTTCTTTTCCTTTAACAGTTCCAAGATTTTCCTGAGATGTTGTTTGTGTTCTGCTTTGCTCTTGGAATAAATCAGTATGTCATCAATAAAGACAATGACAAACTGATCCAAGTACGGCTTGCACACTCGGTTCATGAGGTCCATGAATACCGCTGGTGCGTTTGTCAATCCGAAAGGCATCACCATGAATTCGTAATGCCCGTATCTGGTTCGGAATGCCGTCTTCGGTATGTCTTCGTCTTGAACTCTGAGTTGATGATAACCAGACCGCAAATCAATCTTCGAAAAGTATTGAGCTCCTTGCAGTTGGTCAAACAAATCATCAATCCTCGGCAATGGATACCGATTCTTGATGGTTAGTTTGTTTAGCTCCCTGTAATCTATGCACATTCTGAACGATCCGTCTTTCTTCTTCACAAATAAGACCGGAGCTCCCCAAGGCGAGTAGCTCGGTCTAATGAATCCTTTGTCCAATAACTCTTGCAACTGATTCGATAATTCCTGCATCTCCGAAGGTGCTAACCGATAAGGAGATTTAGCAACAGGAGTTGCTCCAGGAACTAAGTCAATTCGGAACTCTACCTGTCGCACAGGAGGCAAACCTGGTAGGTCTTCAGGAAATACTTCTGGATACTCTCTTACTACTGGTACGTCTTGTATCTTCTTCTTGTCTTTCTCTTTTTCCACTACATGAGCCAAGAAAGCTACACACTTCTTCTGTAAACACTTACGCGCCTTTATGCAGGAAATGATTTTGACACTTCGTTTTGCTTGATCCCCTCTGACTTCCAATACACGATTATCGGGCAATGGAACTCGAAGCAGCTTCTCAGAACAGACAACTTCCACTCGGTTAGAGGAAAGCCAATCCATTCCAACAATGATGTCGAAACTACCCAACTCCATCGGTATCAAATCGATAGAGAATGTTTGACCGTTAAGTGTCAATGGGCAATTTCTGTGAACTGTACTAACTGTGATCTGTTTTCCGTTAGCTACTTCTATAATGTAAGGGGAGTCTAACTGTTCTTCTATGGAATCTAATTGGCATGCAAAATCAGCAGAGATAAAACTCTGATCCGCACCAGTGTCAAATAGAACAGATGCATAAAAGTCATGTAAGAGAAACGTACCAGTGACCACATTTGGGTCCTGGCGTGCTGCTGGTGCTCCAATCGCAAAAGCTCTTCCACGAGGAGCTTGAACTGCCTGCTGAGCCTTCTTAGGGCAGTTCTTTGCAAAGTGGCCTTGTTCGCCACAGTTGAAGCATCCACCGTTGTTCTGGTTGGCTGGTGGAGGAATAGCCAAAGCAGCATTGTTGACTGCTTGGTTAGGTGTCATCCGGCAGTGCTGGACCCAATGGCCCTTTCTTCCACATCCCGTACATTGCTTGCAAGGAGTGTTAGCAATGTGATGATACTGGCACTTAGTACACAAAGGATGTGGGCCAGTATACTGCCTCTTGGGCACATTTTGTTGTGCCACTGCTACTTGATTCAGAGGAGTAGCCACAGTGTAATTCTTTATGAACTTCTGCTTCTTCTTTGGGTGTTGCTGATGTTGTGGCTTCTTTGAAGTCTCTTCCTTTCTCTTGCCGGTGTCTGCCTCTTTCTTCAGAACTCCAGAGGCAACCATCAAATCAGTAAGTTTTCCAGACAGTCTCACTGCAGATTCAACAGTGGTAGGGTTGGCTGAAACAACCATGCCCTGGATGCAGGCGGGAAGTCCACCTACATATCTATCAATCCTCTTCTCCAAAGTAGGTACCATGTCGGGCACCAAAGCAACTAACTCGTGGTAACGAGTAGTATACCCCATATGATCTGCCCCTTTCATCACATGGTTGGATAATTCAACCTCCAGTTTCTGCAGCTCATTCTTGGGGCAGAACTTTGTTCGCAGCAGTGTCTTGAAATTCTCCCATGGCATGGCCATGGCTTCTTCTCTTCCTCGGGCGTTGATCTGACCATTCCACCAGGTCAGAGCCCGCTTGTTGAATGTTCCAGCAGAGTAGCGTACTTTATGATGCTCTGGACAGCTGCAGAGGTCCAAAGTAGCCTCAATCTTTTCAATCCATTGGATTAATCCAACGGCTCCTTCAGATCCGCTAAAGCTAGGCGGCTTACATCCTACGAATGACTTGTAGGAGTAGTGTGAGGTACCACCAGTATTCCCACTGGCTTCTCCAGATGAGTTGCCAGTGTTGTTCATCTCATTACGGAGAAGGTTGAACATCTCCGGTATCGCTTCCTTCATTTGGCTGGTCATCTGACTGCTCAGTAGAGTCACCAACGCTATAGTAGTAGGATCCAGTATAGGTGTTGTTCCTGAACCTGATGCCTCGGTGATCAGTGGAGGAGGAGGTGGAGGCGGTGGAGGAGGTGGCGGTGGTGAGTCGTTTGGTGATGGCGTTGAGGAGTGTGGAGCCAAGTCTAGAGGTGGTAACGAGGGAGTCTGTCTTCGCGGCGGCATTCTGATCATAACCAAAATAATATTGGTTAGTGCAATGATCGAATGCAGAAGACATAATGCAACAAAGTCTTAAATCTTAGCTTCTCTACATGCAGGGTCCCTAGGTTATAGTCTAGGCCAAACCGTTTAAATAAATGACCTATATTTCTCTATAACCATGGCTCTGATACCAATCTGTCACACCCCGAGCCGGCGGGATAGGATCGGATGTCCCGTCGGGCGGAAGGTTCCCAGGGGCGCGATATCGTGAGTGATAATCGTGATGATCAGATTGTTTACATTGCACATGATATAACTGAGAAATGCTAAATATAATAGAATTACAAAGTTAAATTACATCAGTATTGTTTATAATTTAACAATGTAAATCTACCATTAACATCATATATTTCTCTCTTGTATTTACACAAGATATACAAAATAATTTGTATAATGATGTCTTCAAAAGTATGCAGGTCCAAAATGCTAAGTCTTCTATCTGAAGTCCTAGTCCAAAAGGAATAACTCCTTAGTTGACCTGTTCGTCACCTGAGAAGTCATGCAAAAATCAAGTCAACACATGGTTGGTGAGTTCATATAGTTTTATGATTTGAAAATGATTTGAAAACCTCTTTCGGTAAAGACCCTAACCTCATTAACTCCACCTGTAATATCCACATCGGTATGCTTATATATAGGGAATCACGAAAGGGTCAAGCCCAGACGCTATCCCACCACATACTAATATGTATATGACACTGTTGTTAATGATAATTAAGCATTTTTACCCAACACCTCTGATTTAGATCATGATATTGAAATCTGATATGCCTTTGATTTATTGGATTCCTCATAGATATATGATTTCCCAAAAAAAGACAGTGATAATAGTAAAATGTCAAATATTTAATTTATTAATTAAATAAAACATTTGAATACAACTAAGACATGATGATTGGGTAATGATTTTACTCAATCAGTTAGACTTAGTTGTTGGTGGTTATCCAAGTTGTAACCTCTCACACGTGACCCATGTCAGGCATAACTCACAAGGAGTACACCTGAACTGAGCGGGATTTTAATGATTTGCCCGTTACAGCTTGACCCAATGGTCGTCTGCATCTGAGTGGGACTTTAATGTTTCGCCCGTTACAGCCTGACCCAATGGTCTTCTGCATCTGAGTGGGACTTTAAGGATATCCTGTGATTCTTGATGTCTTGATTCTCATGATTTTGACTTTGATATTGATTTCATTTGATCGTTCATGTTATTGCCCGTATAGCCTGACTACAAGAGTCTTCTATACCTGAGAGGGACTTTATATGTGTGTTACACGTGGTCTTGATTCCATATACAACTGACATCCACCTTGACTTGAGTATTAATGAGTTCATTAGATCATAATGATTTCATTATTTCAATGATTCACACACATTTATGAGTTCTGATTCCTTGAGTCTATTGATCTTGATCTTTTGAATTCCCATGATTCACAATGATAATTGATTTGATATTGATTCTTGGATCTCAGATCTCACACTGAGCTATGATTTCTTTGAATGTGATCTTTTGATTTTGTTCATTTGATTTCACTTTGAATTTAGGTTCTTGAATTTGAACTTGATGGACTAAGGGTTGATTTAGAATGTAGATTTAAGGTATTACTCAAAAGAGTACTTAAATTCAATTGATAACTTGATCTTGTTTAATAATTTCCTAGACAGGAGTCTAGGAGTATCAACAAAACATATATATGTAAAACATATAATAAATAAAAGCATTTAAATAAACAGTTTAAATAAAACAGTTTACGCATGCTTCTCAGCCCCGCGTTTTAAAACAAAAATGTTAGAAAAGGGGCAATGAACTCACCTGTGTTGCTTTGTATAGAATTACCACAAAATGCGCTCTCGTTGTTGTAGCTTATGTATCTTCGGTTCCTGAGTTGTTTTAAAAGAATTCGCATACGATAAGTATGTATAATAGACGTTGTATCTAAAGCTTTGGTCTCGGTGTGCAACTACGTGTCCTAGAGTACTAATATATTTCTATGGCTCTTTCTAATTGATCTAACTTAATTCCTTTGAGTTACCCAATTCCCAAAATAAACCCTAGATAAGTAGGGTTTTTATCCGGTTACATTCTCATCCTAATTTAACACATTTTTAATTAACTCATTTTAAGTTAATCTTTTATTTAGAAATCACTTAATTAATTTAACAAGGTTTATAATTTATTTTCTTTTATAAAAAACATATTTAGTTTACATGAATACCGTTTAACATGTGATGGGCCTAGATGAAGCCCATTGGGCCAACTTTGGGCCCAATGTTAACCTGTGATTTGTTTAATCCCTCATAGATAATTCAAGTGAATCATCTTAATTTGGTTACAGGTTCTTATGAAAGCTGATAAGGTTTAAATGTTAATAATTAAATCAACACTCGAAATCTCATTTAACCATTTTGATCCATATGACTTTACAAAGGATTCCCGATGTATTAGAATCACAAAATGAATATTAACACCCACATTTAATCTATTGCATGATCATGAATCTCTAATTAGTTTCATGCACACACGTTAAGAATTTGACTCCATGCATGCACACACACATTATCCATGTCCCATGCACACACACTCATTCAATTCCTCTCATACTTGCTTACGTGAACTCCATGCACACCCACACTCATGATTTAACCTAATCAACTCTAGTCACTGTGATTCGAACCATCCTGTCCAACCATAAAGAGATAGGCCGAATAGGAAGCCGACCGAAGGAGCAGGACTGGCGAATGAAGGCTGTTCGGCACCAGGGTCATTCGGCAAATGGGGCTGGTCGAATGACTAATGGCTCGAATGTGCATGACCGATCGAATGGGTCTTAGATCGAGTGAAGAAGACCTGGTCGAATGTGGGTAGGCTCGAATGTCTAGGGTCGAATGAGGCTTTGGCCGAATCAATAGGACCGACCGAATGAGTGGATCCCATCGAATGGGGTTGGCCGAAAGGGTTTCCGAATGAGGCTTAGTCGAATGGCCAGTAGCGAAAGAGATGGGCCGAACGAATGAAGTATGTCGAATAGGCTATTGGCGAATGAGGAGAAATAGACGAATGAGGCCTGCCGAAGGGGCGTCGAATGATGGCCCGATCGAATGAAGGATGGCGAAGGAGCTGTTTCGGCCAGCAGCCTTTCGGCGAATGGGTTGGGTGGTTCGGCAGGGCCATTCGGCGAATGGGAGGGTGGTTGGCCATTCGGCCTGTACACATGCGGCGGCCTGGATCAGCTTCATTCGGCCTGCAACCCCGACGCCATAACAGACCACAACCCACACTAGCCGACCCAGATCTAGTTGCTACTTGTCCCTACATTGTTCTAAGATGATGTGGGTGTAGTTTCCCTATGATTTCGAGTGTTTTAACCGGCTAAACAGGTGAGGCGGCCAAGAGGGTTGAAAACCCTAAAAATCGCATCAAAACGATGATGTTACCTGGATTTTGGTCGGACAAAAACTCAGATCCTTTGTACTTCTATGATCTACAAGTTAAGAGGGTCGTTTTGACACCAAAAACGCTCGAATCGGTGAAGAAACGAGTGAGATCGGGCTAGGGTTTCTAGAGAGAGAGTATAGAGAGAGAGGGTGAACGGTGGAGATGAGAGAGAGATGGTTGTTGGGTGGAAGATGAGGCATTAATGCCTCATTTAAGTCCTTAAAACACCCGGTGTGTTCGGGTTCGTTCGGTTTCGCGTGGTTTTGCGTAAAAACGTCGTTTTCGCGTCGTTTTTGTAACGAAACGACTCGGTTTAAAAATAGAATTATAAAATTTATTTTAGGTTGTGATTCCTAATAAATTAACTAAATATCTTTTAATTATTTAATTTACAAAATATTTATTTAGCGTTTAAATCGAATCGCGCGGTCATCGCGCGTATTTGTTCGAATCAAATACGACGATAACTACACTTTTCAATATTGTTTTCTAATTATCGAATATCATTCAGAACGTTAAACTTTTAGATTTATTCGTACAGATCGTCACCTATACGAATAATCTGTCGGTTTAGCATTCACTTAACGATATTCGTGTTGTTTTGTCCTGTAAGGCCTCACATACGTTTATACATAGTAAGATCCTAACAAATAATTCACATGATGATTCTGTGTTGCCAGATAATTATCTGACTCAAGAACCATTGTTCTAAACTTGTTTATCTGAAATGACTGTGAATTTGCGTTATGATAACATGAAATGATAACAATGTTTGGCAATGAATATGAAATACACTGAATTACGTAGAATTCGTACCTGATTACTGTTCATGTACAGTTTAAGATCACTGTTCCGGTGACGTTTCCGGCACTGATGTTACAGTCTCCCCTTGTTAAAGAAATTTCGTCCCGAAATTTAAGAATTCTTATCGGTTACAGCTTCCTCTTCAAACAATTGGGGATACCTTAACTTCATGTGATTCTCACGTTCCCAAGTAAACTCGGGCCCGCGTCTTGAATTCCAACGAATCTTTACAATCGGAATACGGCTTCGTCTCAGTTGTTTGACCTTGCGATCCATAATCTCTAAAGGTTCTTCGACAAAATGCAACTGATCATCAATTTGAATCTCTTCGAGTGGAATGACGAGTGATTCGTCAGCAAGGCATTTCTTTAAATTCGAGACGTGAAACACGTCATGCACACCACTGAGTTCATCTGGTAATCTCAGTCTATACGCCACAGGACCAATACGTTCGATGATTTCGAACGGTCCCACGTATCGTGGTGCTAATTTGCCTTTTTTTCCAAAACGTACTACGCCTTTCCATGGAGAAACCTTCAACATGACACGGTCTCCCACTTGGAATTCCAACAGCTTGCGCCGTTTATCGGCGTAACTCTTTTGTCTGCTCCTTGTCGCTTGTAGTCTCCTTTGAATCTGAGCAATCTTGTCAGTGGTTTCCTGAATAAGCTCTGGCCCAGTTATACGGTTATCTCCCACTTCAGTCCAACAGATCGGTGATCGACATTTCCGGCCATATAGAGCCTCGAATGGTGCACATCCGATACTGCTGTGATAACTGTTATTGTAAGAGAACTCAATCAGTGGCAAATGGGAATCCCAATTCCCACCGAAATCTAAAATACAGGTTCTTAACATATCCTCCAGGGTTTGGATAGTACGTTCGCTCTGACCGTCCGTTTGTGGATGGTAAGCTCTACTCAGATTTAACTGTGTTCCTAGAGATTTCTGCAGTGATTGCCAGAACCTTGAAGTAAATCTGCTGTCTCTATCAGAAATAATAGATAATGGCACACCATGGCGTACCACTATTTCATTGATGTACAATCTTGCCAGCTTATCCATCGTGAAGGTCTCACGCATCGGCAAGAAATGAGCAGATTTTGTTAAACGGTCTATGATCACCCAAATCGTATCGTGACCACTGGAAGTGCGGGGTAGCTTGGTAATGAAGTCCATAGCTATTTGTTCCCACTTCCAGAGCGGAATCTCAGGCTGTTCCAGTAGACCAGACGGTCTCTGGTGTTCCGCCTTTACTTTAGCACACATAAGGCATCGACCAACATACTCAGCTATGTCCTTCTTCATACCCGGCCACCAATAAAATGCATGCAAGTCTTGGTACATTTTATCAGCCCCAGGATGTACGGAGTACTTGGTCTTGTGTGCTTCATCGAAAATAAGTTTTCTCAATTCATCTACCGCCGGGATCCATATACGATCCTGATAGTAGATCATTCCATCCGACTTGGTCTCTAAATGTTTCTTTTCCTTTAACAGTTCCAAGATTTTCCTGAGATGTTGTTTGTGTTCTGCTTTGCTCTTGGAATAAATCAGTATGTCATCAATAAAGACAATGACAAACTGATCCAAGTACGGCTTGCACACTCGGTTCATGAGGTCCATGAATACCGCTGGTGCGTTTGTCAATCCGAAAGGCATCACCATGAATTCGTAATGCCCGTATCTGGTTCGGAATGCCGTCTTCGGTATGTCTTCGTCTTGAACTCTGAGTTGATGATAACCAGACCGCAAATCAATCTTCGAAAAGTATTGAGCTCCTTGCAGTTGGTCAAACAAATCATCAATCCTCGGCAATGGATACCGATTCTTGATGGTTAGTTTGTTTAGCTCCCTGTAATCTATGCACATTCTGAACGATCCGTCTTTCTTCTTCACAAATAAGACCGGAGCTCCCCAAGGCGAGTAGCTCGGTCTAATGAATCCTTTGTCCAATAACTCTTGCAACTGATTCGATAATTCCTGCATCTCCGAAGGTGCTAACCGATAAGGAGATTTAGCAACAGGAGTTGCTCCAGGAACTAAGTCAATTCGGAACTCTACCTGTCGCACAGGAGGCAAACCTGGTAGGTCTTCAGGAAATACTTCTGGATACTCTCTTACTACTGGTACGTCTTGTATCTTCTTCTTGTCTTTCTCTTTTTCCACTACATGAGCCAAGAAAGCTACACACTTCTTCTGTAAACACTTACGCGCCTTTATGCAGGAAATGATTTTGACACTTCGTTTTGCTTGATCCCCTCTGACTTCCAATACACGATTATCGGGCAATGGAACTCGAAGCAGCTTCTCAGAACAGACAACTTCCACTCGGTTAGAGGAAAGCCAATCCATTCCAACAATGATGTCGAAACTACCCAACTCCATCGGTATCAAATCGATAGAGAATGTTTGACCGTTAAGTGTCAATGGGCAATTTCTGTGAACTGTACTAACTGTGATCTGTTTTCCGTTAGCTACTTCTATAATGTAAGGGGAGTCTAACTGTTCTTCTATGGAATCTAATTGGCATGCAAAATCAGCAGAGATAAAACTCTGATCCGCACCAGTGTCAAATAGAACAGATGCATAAAAGTCATGTAAGAGAAACGTACCAGTGACCACATTTGGGTCCTGGCGTGCTGCTGGTGCTCCAATCGCAAAAGCTCTTCCACGAGGAGCTTGAACTGCCTGCTGAGCCTTCTTAGGGCAGTTCTTTGCAAAGTGGCCTTGTTCGCCACAGTTGAAGCATCCACCGTTGTTCTGGTTGGCTGGTGGAGGAATAGCCAAAGCAGCATTGTTGACTGCTTGGTTAGGTGTCATCCGGCAGTGCTGGACCCAATGGCCCTTTCTTCCACATCCCGTACATTGCTTGCAAGGAGTGTTAGCAATGTGATGATACTGGCACTTAGTACACAAAGGATGTGGGCCAGTATACTGCCTCTTGGGCACATTTTGTTGTGCCACTGCTACTTGATTCAGAGGAGTAGCCACAGTGTAATTCTTTATGAACTTCTGCTTCTTCTTTGGGTGTTGCTGATGTTGTGGCTTCTTTGAAGTCTCTTCCTTTCTCTTGCCGGTGTCTGCCTCTTTCTTCAGAACTCCAGAGGCAACCATCAAATCAGTAAGTTTTCCAGACAGTCTCACTGCAGATTCAACAGTGGTAGGGTTGGCTGAAACAACCATGCCCTGGATGCAGGCGGGAAGTCCACCTACATATCTATCAATCCTCTTCTCCAAAGTAGGTACCATGTCGGGCACCAAAGCAACTAACTCGTGGTAACGAGTAGTATACCCCATATGATCTGCCCCTTTCATCACATGGTTGGATAATTCAACCTCCAGTTTCTGCAGCTCATTCTTGGGGCAGAACTTTGTTCGCAGCAGTGTCTTGAAATTCTCCCATGGCATGGCCATGGCTTCTTCTCTTCCTCGGGCGTTGATCTGACCATTCCACCAGGTCAGAGCCCGCTTGTTGAATGTTCCAGCAGAGTAGCGTACTTTATGATGCTCTGGACAGCTGCAGAGGTCCAAAGTAGCCTCAATCTTTTCAATCCATTGGATTAATCCAACGGCTCCTTCAGATCCGCTAAAGCTAGGCGGCTTACATCCTACGAATGACTTGTAGGAGTAGTGTGAGGTACCACCAGTATTCCCACTGGCTTCTCCAGATGAGTTGCCAGTGTTGTTCATCTCATTACGGAGAAGGTTGAACATCTCCGGTATCGCTTCCTTCATTTGGCTGGTCATCTGACTGCTCAGTAGAGTCACCAACGCTATAGTAGTAGGATCCAGTATAGGTGTTGTTCCTGAACCTGATGCCTCGGTGATCAGTGGAGGAGGAGGTGGAGGCGGTGGAGGAGGTGGCGGTGGTGAGTCGTTTGGTGATGGCGTTGAGGAGTGTGGAGCCAAGTCTAGAGGTGGTAACGAGGGAGTCTGTCTTCGCGGCGGCATTCTGATCATAACCAAAATAATATTGGTTAGTGCAATGATCGAATGCAGAAGACATAATGCAACAAAGTCTTAAATCTTAGCTTCTCTACATGCAGGGTCCCTAGGTTATAGTCTAGGCCAAACCATTTAAATAAATGACCTATATTTCTCTATAACCATGGCTCTGATACCAATCTGTCACACCCCGAGCCGGCGGGATAGGATCGGATGTCCCGTCGGGCGGAAGGTTCCCAGGGGCGCGATATCGTGAGTGATAATCGTGATGATCAGATTGTTTACATTGCACATGATATAACTGAGAAATGCTAAATATAATAGAATTACAAAGTTAAATTACATCAGTATTGTTTATAATTTAACAATGTAAATCTACCATTAACATCATATATTTCTCTCTTGTATTTACACAAGATATACAAAATAATTTGTATAATGATGTCTTCAAAAGTATGCAGGTCCAAAATGCTAAGTCTTCTATCTGAAGTCCTAGTCCAAAAGGAATAACTCCTTAGTTGACCTGTTCGTCACCTGAGAAGTCATGCAAAAATCAAGTCAACACATGGTTGGTGAGTTCATATAGTTTTATGATTTGAAAATGATTTGAAAACCTCTTTCGGTAAAGACCCTAACCTCATTAACTCCACCTGTAATATCCACATCGGTATGCTTATATATAGGGAATCACGAAAGGGTCAAGCCCAGACGCTATCCCACCACATACTAATATGTATATGACACTGTTGTTAATGATAATTAAGCATTTTTACCCAACACCTCTGATTTAGATCATGATATTGAAATCTGATATGCCTTTGATTTATTGGATTCCTCATAGATATATGATTTCCCAAAAAAAGACAGTGATAATAGTAAAATGTCAAATATTTAATTTATTAATTAAATAAAACATTTGAATACAACTAAGACATGATGATTGGGTAATGATTTTACTCAATCAGTTAGACTTAGTTGTTGGTGGTTATCCAAGTTGTAACCTCTCACACGTGACCCATGTCAGGCATAACTCACAAGGAGTACACCTGAACTGAGCGGGATTTTAATGATTTGCCCGTTACAGCTTGACCCAATGGTCGTCTGCATCTGAGTGGGACTTTAATGTTTCGCCCGTTACAGCCTGACCCAATGGTCTTCTGCATCTGAGTGGGACTTTAAGGATATCCTGTGATTCTTGATGTCTTGATTCTCATGATTTTGACTTTGATATTGATTTCATTTGATCGTTCATGTTATTGCCCGTATAGCCTGACTACAAGAGTCTTCTATACCTGAGAGGGACTTTATATGTGTGTTACACGTGGTCTTGATTCCATATACAACTGACATCCACCTTGACTTGAGTATTAATGAGTTCATTAGATCATAATGATTTCATTATTTCAATGATTCACACACATTTATGAGTTCTGATTCCTTGAGTCTATTGATCTTGATCTTTTGAATTCCCATGATTCACAATGATAATTGATTTGATATTGATTCTTGGATCTCAGATCTCACACTGAGCTATGATTTCTTTGAATGTGATCTTTTGATTTTGTTCATTTGATTTCACTTTGAATTTAGGTTCTTGAATTTGAACTTGATGGACTAAGGGTTGATTTAGAATGTAGATTTAAGGTATTACTCAAAAGAGTACTTAAATTCAATTGATAACTTGATCTTGTTTAATAATTTCCTAGACAGGAGTCTAGGAGTATCAACAAAACATATATATGTAAAACATATAATAAATAAAAGCATTTAAATAAACAGTTTAAATAAAACAGTTTACGCATGCTTCTCAGCCCCGCGTTTTAAAACAAAAATGTTAGAAAAGGGGCAATGAACTCACCTGTGTTGCTTTGTATAGAATTACCACAAAATGCGCTCTCGTTGTTGTAGCTTATGTATCTTCGGTTCCTGAGTTGTTTTAAAAGAATTCGCATACGATAAGTATGTATAATAGACGTTGTATCTAAAGCTTTGGTCTCGGTGTGCAACTACGTGTCCTAGAGTACTAATATATTTCTATGGCTCTTTCTAATTGATCTAACTTAATTCCTTTGAGTTACCCAATTCCCAAAATAAACCCTAGATAAGTAGGGTTTTTATCCGGTTACATTCTCATCCTAATTTAACACATTTTTAATTAACTCATTTTAAGTTAATCTTTTATTTAGAAATCACTTAATTAATTTAACAAGGTTTATAATTTATTTTCTTTTATAAAAAACATATTTAGTTTACATGAATACCGTTTAACATGTGATGGGCCTAGATGAAGCCCATTGGGCCAACTTTGGGCCCAATGTTAACCTGTGATTTGTTTAATCCCTCATAGATAATTCAAGTGAATCATCTTAATTTGGTTACAGGTTCTTATGAAAGCTGATAAGGTTTAAATGTTAATAATTAAATCAACACTCGAAATCTCATTTAACCATTTTGATCCATATGACTTTACAAAGGATTCCCGATGTATTAGAATCACAAAATGAATATTAACACCCACATTTAATCTATTGCATGATCATGAATCTCTAATTAGTTTCATGCACACACGTTAAGAATTTGACTCCATGCATGCACACACACATTATCCATGTCCCATGCACACACACTCATTCAATTCCTCTCATACTTGCTTACGTGAACTCCATGCACACCCACACTCATGATTTAACCTAATCAACTCTAGTCACTGTGATTCGAACCATCCTGTCCAACCATAAAGAGATAGGCCGAATAGGAAGCCGACCGAAGGAGCAGGACTGGCGAATGAAGGCTGTTCGGCACCAGGGTCATTCGGCAAATGGGGCTGGTCGAATGACTAATGGCTCGAATGTGCATGACCGATCGAATGGGTCTTAGATCGAGTGAAGAAGACCTGGTCGAATGTGGGTAGGCTCGAATGTCTAGGGTCGAATGAGGCTTTGGCCGAATCAATAGGACCGACCGAATGAGTGGATCCCATCGAATGGGGTTGGCCGAAAGGGTTTCCGAATGAGGCTTAGTCGAATGGCCAGTAGCGAAAGAGATGGGCCGAACGAATGAAGTATGTCGAATAGGCTATTGGCGAATGAGGAGAAATGGACGAATGAGGCCTGCCGAAGGGGCGTCGAATGATGGCCCGATCGAATGAAGGATGGCGAAGGAGCTGTTTCGGCCAGCAGCCTTTCGGCGAATGGGTTGGGTGGTTCGGCAGGGCCATTCGGCGAATGGGAGGGTGGTTGGCCATTCGGCCTGTACACATGCGGCGGCCTGGATCAGCTTCATTCGGCCTGCAACCCCGACGCCATAACAGACCACAACCCACACTAGCCGACCCAGATCTAGTTGCTACTTGTCCCTACATTGTTCTAAGATGATGCGGGTGTAGTTTCCCTATGATTTCGAGTGTTTTAACCGGCTAAACAGGTGAGGCGGCCAAGAGGGTTGAAAACCCTAAAAATCGCATCAAAACGATGATGTTACCTGGATTTTGGTCGGACAAAAACTCAGATCCTTTGTACTTCTATGATCTACAAGTTAAGAGGGTCGTTTTGACACCAAAAACGCTCGAATCGGTGAAGAAACGAGTGAGATCGGGCTAGGGTTTCTAGAGAGAGAGTATAGAGAGAGAGGGTGAACGGTGGAGATGAGAGAGAGATGGTTGTTGGGTGGAAGATGAGGCATTAATGCCTCATTTAAGTCCTTAAAACACCCGGTGTGTTCGGGTTCGTTCGGTTTCGCGTGGTTTTGCGTAAAAACGTCGTTTTCGCGTCGTTTTTGTAACGAAACGACTCGGTTTAAAAATAGAATTATAAAATTTATTTTAGGTTGTGATTCCTAATAAATTAACTAAATATCTTTTAATTATTTAATTTACAAAATATTTATTTAGCGTTTAAATCGAATCGCGCGGTCATCGCGCGTATTTGTTCGAATCAAATACGACGATAACTACACTTTTCAATATTGTTTTCTAATTATCGAATATCATTCAGAACGTTAAACTTTTAGATTTATTCGTACAGATCGTCACCTATACGAATAATCTGTCGGTTTAGCATTCACTTAACGATATTCGTGTTGTTTTGTCCTGTAAGGCCTCACATACGTTTATACATAGTAAGATCCTAACAAATAATTCACATGATGATTCTGTGTTGCCAGATAATTATCTGACTCAAGAACCATTGTTCTAAACTTGTTTATCTGAAATGACTGTGAATTTGCGTTATGATAACATGAAATGATAACAATGTTTGGCAATGAATATGAAATACACTGAATTACGTAGAATTCGTACCTGATTACTGTTCATGTACTGTTTAAGATCACTGTTCCGGTGACGTTTCCGGCACTGTTGTTACACTGCTACTTCTACAAATGCTTGTGTTTATGTATGATTCATTAGCAACAACTTCTTGTTGATCAGATATTCCGACTTCGTCAGCGGTCGTTTGCGGTTCTCGAATTTCTTCGAGATCCACAATATTGCTTCCAGTTCCTCGATCAAGAAACTCTTTCTCGAGAAAGTGTCCCTTCCTTTTGATGGAAATCAAGTTTGCATCAGGATGGTAGAAATAATATCTGCTTCTATTATGGTATCCGACGAAAACAACCTTTTCGCCTCGAGGATCAAGTTTGTCATCCTCATACCCTAAGGTAAGACAAATTGGGTTTAGTGCCAAACCATATCTCATATAGTGTTTTGTTTACCTTCTTAGTCGGTGCCAGATTTACAATGCGGGCGGCGGTCATAAGAGCAAAACTCCAAAAGGAGTGAGGCAAGTTAGTTCTACACATCATCGATCGGACCATATCAAGTAGGGTGCGATTTCTCCTCTCGCTTACGCCATTAAGTTGGGGTGTGCCAGGAGGAATGGGCTGTGAAACAATTCCACGTTCTTTCAGATGATTGATGAACTCTAAGCTGAGATATTCGCTACCTCGATCTGATCGAAGTGCCTTAATCGTTTTACCGAGTTGGTTCTCTACTTCGTTTTGAAATTCTTTGAACTTTTAAATGGTTTCATGCTTATGCTTCATTAGATAAACATATGCATATCGACTATAATCATCAATGAATGAAACGAAGTATCTTTCATGGTTTCTAGACATAGTTCTGAAAGGACCAAACACATCAGTATGTATGAGTGCAATAGATCTTTTGCTCGTTCACCAACATGGGTGAAGGGATCTTTAGTGAGTTTGCCAGCTAAGCAAGATTCACAATCATCAAAGGAGTCCTGTCTAGTGGATTCAAGAATCCCCTCAGACTGGAGCCTTTTTATGCGAGATTTGCTTATGTGGCCAAGTCTACAATGCCATAGAAATGTATCATTAATGTCAGATTTGATACGTTTAGAAAGATTGTATATGTTATTGTTTGGTTGAACATCTATTTCATAAATTCCATTTCGAGGTTTAGCCTCAAAATAAAAGACATCATTTAAGTAGGTAGATATAGCAATACCATTAAAAACGTACTTAAATCCTTGTTCAAACAATAAAGAAACTGAAATAATGTTTCTGGTCAAACCAGGTGCAAACAAACAATTATTCAAAATAAATACAAGGCCAGATGGACATGTAAGATGATATGTCCCAGTTGCAAGAACTGGTACTCTTTTCCCATCACCAACGATGAGCTCCATGTCGCCTTGTTTCAGCTTCTTCCACTTTTCAGGTTCCTGCAAGACATTAATAATGTGGTAACCACATCCAGTGTCAAACACCCATGTGTTGCTAGAAACAGTAAAAAGTTCAATAACATAAATAGAGATACCTGAAGGGCCTGCACCATTGGCCTTGTTCATCCTCAGCTTAGCCAGATATTCAGGGCAATTACGCCTCCAATGCCCCATCTTGTTGCATTCAAAGCATTGACGCTCCTCAGGGGGGTGGTGCTTTAGTAATTGGCTTGGCTTTGTTGGTAGCATGCTTGGCAGCAACAACAACTTTATTCTTGCCCTTGCTGTTATAACCCCGTTTCTTGGGATTGGGCTTTCTAACACCAGCAGATCGAAACTGTCAATACCTGATTGACTTTGCTTGGTACATTCATCTCAGCCGTCTTCAGTATCCCATGAAGTTCAGGCACAGTCTTCTCCCAAGCATTCATATTGAAGTTCATTACGAACTGGTCGTAAGACTTTGGGAGAGAGTTCAAGATGAAATCCGCTGCCATTTCATTTGACAGGGGGTAACCAAGTTTACTCAGTTGGTCGATGTACCCTTTCATCGTAAGCTCATGAGCACTAACTGACGAGCCTTCTTGCATTTTGCAGCCGATAAGCTGCTTCATGGTGTCATAGAGTTCTTGACGGGCTTGTTTCTGAAACATGCCTGTAAGTTGCTGGATCATGTCAAAGGCACTCATGTCTTCCATGTTCTTCTGAAGATCAGAAGACATGGTGGCTTGCATAAGGCAGGCTACCTCAATGGCATCCTCGTTATGCTTTTCCCAGGCTTTACGGGTAGCAACCGTATTACCCTCAGGCTTGTTAGGAACTGGACCTTCCAGTACATAGTGCTTTTTCGCAAACTTGAGAACAATTTTCAAGTTACGATGCCACTCGAGAAAGTTGGTGTTATTCAGCTTATCTTTCTCAAGTATAGACTTGAGAGCGAAGGAGGAGTTATTTTCATGAGACATCTGTTAATGTAAGCAAAAATAAATAATTAGTATTTTGATGTTTAATTCCTTATTTAATTAATGACCCATTAACAGTAATAAGAATAAGGATCGAGAATCTAGCAGTATCAATTACTAAAGGCAGTTGTGGCACACAACATTAGTAAGTGATATTAGGTAGACTGACAACAATTGTCAATTGTGAAAAATGCACAACTCTCAAGTATGAGGCCACTAAGACAACTTGTCTATTTAGTGATACGTTTAGCCTCATCTATGCTCACTTTCATTTCCAGACAGCTGTGGCACGTAACAAGATATGAAAGTAATAGTCGTCCTAAAACAGGTACATGTGGAAGGGCCGGATGTGTCAACGGAAACTCTTGCACCTTGGAGGACAAACTACGCACCAAGTGCGGTGTTGTGGCTCCAAACATTGGTGTTTCGCATTATGCTCCAAGTGTCCCTTATAATAGGATAGCATAGACTATTGATTATATATATATAAGATCCAATTTTAGTGTTTACCGAATAAGGGTCAAACACAACGAATGATTTAACCATACGTGCGTTGTAAAAACCAGTTTTACTATATTTAATGTCGTGACTTTGTGATGAACCCTTTTATCTCTCAGGACACTTAATTTTAAATAACCTATTAAAACTAAGTTTGTCGCGACTTGTATAACCATTCAAAAGTTAATAGTTAATCTATTAAGTTTCTGAGTTTTAAAACAATTTTAGATTGTAGAAACTCATTGGTTATATTTTTCAAAACAAACCATTTGTTTTATAAAACTTTTACAAGTTACAAAATTGATTAGTTTTTGAACTTGTTACATTTTATTGCGATTATGTTTTAAAACTCCTTTTAAAACCTTTTTGGTATTTGGTTGGTATGTTATAACATTTATAAGATAAAGCAACCACAATATCAAATTAAATAAATATGTAAATCATAAGGCCAAAATGCGTTTGATTTTGCTAGAGCCAAGTAGCAAAACAAACTAGGTCACGGGGTCACAACACACAATCAACCACAATAATGAATAGTGCATCTTGTGATCTTGAGCTGCTCCCACTGACCTCCATATCCGTGCATCTTGATCTTGATTCTTCAGTTTTGTCTTCAGGTCTTTTGTCATTACAATATTTACAAGAAATTGAAATATATAACGAGAAAATACAAACCCTATTCTATTACAACTTTGAGCCATCAAAATGGGCCAAACCATAATAAACCAAAACTGAAAAATTAAACAACCAAACAAACACAAGGTCGGGCCTGATTTACATATTCAATCATAATTTTATAATTAAACTGGGTAATTCTTTTGGTCAATTATAACTTTGACCAAATAAATAATTTTACCCAAACAATTAGTCAGATCTAAATCTGGATCAGAAACTCAAAATTTTAAACAATTTAGAGTTTGTGATCTGTAACTGGTTAAACTGACCGGATCCGATTTGCGTGTTGTAAGCGTGGCTCTGGTACCACTGTTGGGAATATTGGTGTTATTCGGTTTGACTTTTAGGTAAAAACAAGTTTGACCAATTAGTATATTAAATCTATATTTAATATAACGCAGCGGAATTATGGTTTCAAACTTTAACACTTTTAAAATTCCCAATCAGGATCATAGTTACTAACATACAAACACATATTTAATATTAACTAATCTAATATACCGATAAGAAAAGATTATACCCTTTCGGTTAATGATTAACCGTTTAAGACACCGAGGTTCAACGAACTAATGCTCAGAACGCGAGCACGAACGGGTTCCTGGTTCACAATAGAAGCAAGTGGTGATTTGCGGTGGTTGACCGGAAACCACAATCGGAGTTTTCTTCCCCTTTTTGTTTTGACGGCAAAACTAAAAATAATGATTTTTTTTTTCTGTTGACGGCCAGAACTTCCACCACAAGAAGTCTCCATCTTCTTCTATATATATTTTTTTTATGTGCCGCCCAAAAACAAACAAATAGGTATTAGGGATTAGTTTTGGGCCCTAAAGCCAAATCGATTAGTTTAGGTCCAATACGTAATATTAAGTCCAATACTATTAATTTAATTAAATTAAATAATTAAACTTATATAATTTATAACAATTATAAATTATAAATTCGTTCGTGAATACCAGTTAATCAAATTAAGTGGATTTAATGTTCATTGACTAAGATGTAACTCTTGCGGGTCACAGCTAGGTTAGTTACGTTAATTTATCGGGTCCTTACATATAAATCCAACAGATTACACATTTTGAATTCAATTTAAAATGCCTCGAATGAATGACAATGAAATAAATACAAAATCTAAATGCCTAGAAACAAAGTTTAAAAATGTTTTGCATAAGTTTCTTTGACACGGTACAAGATTAATTCTTACAAGTAATTATCTATATTGAACAATGTATCAACATAGATACACCATAACACTTGATGAAGTAATTGAAAAACTTTAACACATAATAGTTATAACAAAGGTGAACTTCTATTTACAAGACATTAAAAAAGTACAATCAAAATTAACAAAGTAATTATAATCAATCATAGGAAAATGAGTTATAGAAATGATGATAACCAGGGAAAAAATTAAACTTCTATATTCTCGAGTTTATTTTGGGAGAGAATATAAAGGAAACCAAAGGAAAAAAAATGAAGAAAAAAGAGAAGAAAATAATGGAAAACTTTCCTTCTCCTTTCTTCTAAATCAGGAAAAGAAAACAAAAAAGTTTTGTCTAGTTTTCCTTTTATTTTCTTTTTTTCCTTTCTTTAAGTGAAACTCGAAAACATAACATGTTTTATTTTCCTATCCTTTCACTCGTTAAATGAAACTCAAGAAAACAAACATTTTTCTCATTTCTTTTTATTTCCCTTTTTTTCTATCATTCAATAAACTCAGAAAGATAACGTTAGAAAAAAGAACGTGGACAAAGACTTTGAATTCTAAGAAAATTAACGCTCCTTTACATGTCATTGCAACACTGGAAAAGATTTGAAGAAGATTCTTATAGGGTGCTTCAAATGGTGTGTCTAAAATCTGTTCGATTACAGCTCCAAAAGTCAATGGTGGTCTTGGTATAGGAACCTTAAGGGCCTCTAATTTGAGCTTACATAGCAAAGAAAAAAACAGCCTTTGGTTTAGGATGATTGATGCCATTCACATAAACCCAAGATCTATGTGCTTAATGCCCCTCAAAGCATCTATCTCGGGTTGATGGAAGACCATCACTACAAGAATTTTAATCTGATATGCCACCCATGCTATCAAGACGACATGTCGATGCCAACAATCTTTGGTTTTGGTTGGATCGGTGGATCTGTGATAAGCCACTTGCCTATCTTTTTCCAGATTTATTTAAAATTGCTGGAACAAAAAGAGCCAATGTAAATGAATGCTTTTCAATTTTGGGTAGTTGTCATTTTTGGTCTGGGACTTCGAAAGAATCTTTTGATTGTTGGAATGTTCGTTCCCAATGGCGAGAATGTCCTGCCTTGCAATTTGGGGTATCCATTGATAATAAGGATGATCATTGGGTCTGGAAGATTGGTGAATCAGATGTATTTCCTTCCCAATCAATGCGTTTGATTATTGAGAATAACATATTTCCACATTTTGTAGATTGCTACGAAAGAAATAATTGGATTCCTATCAAGGTTAATTTCTTCTTTTACGTCTTATTCTTAACATGATTCGTGCCCGTATGAACCTCTCTATATATGAAGAATGTTTGGATTGATTCTCTTGCTTGTGCTACGTGTGGCTTAAGTGAGGAATCAATCGATCATTTATTCATGACGTGTGAGCTGGCAGCTAACATATGGAGGCAAGTTTTCATCAGGTGCAAGCTTCCTTATATATATATATAAGTGTTCAAATAATAACGCACTTTTAAAGCAATAACCCAATTAACTTTGCCAAGACAAAGCCAAATCTTATATTTTTTTTGAACATCATTGTAACACATTTAGAACACTATATTCTTTTATGAGTTTGTGAAAATTCCTCACCGTTTAAGAGATATCACCGTTTAAGAGATATTATCGTTGTAAGTTTTTGATTTACAACACTATAATTGTTTTAGGCCCAAAACTTTTAAAGATGTAAACTCTCAAACGGTGATTAATTTTCGCAAACTCGTAAAAGAACATAATGTTCTAAATGTGTTGCAATGATGTTCAAAAAAAATCCAAGACTTGGCTTTATCTTTGCAAAGTTATCTGGGTTATTGCTTTAAGAGTGAGTTATTATTTGATATATATATATATATATATAAAAGAGTTAAATGCAATTTGTAACCAGGTGGTTTATTTCTTACTGAATGATGCAATCCTCCTTTTTTTATTTTTTTCAACTTATAACATACATCCATTCAGTTAAAATTAACATAACTCTGTTAGTTTATGAAGAGTAAAATTGTAATTTATTATTAAATTAATATTATTATGCATTTTATTGACATCAATTGATGGCGAGGATATGCCCTTATTGGGTTGTAGCATAGACTTGAGGAAATTGGCTACTAGAAATTAAAAACATCATAACCGTGACATGTTTATTGTTGTGCATTTATTCATGGTTACCGGATATGATTTTGGTGTTAAAAGGTGAGTATCTAGTAGATACCATAATCGATCCATCTAGCGTAAACATAAAGCACATTTCTGTGTGCAATCACACAAAGAACCGTACTAGATGCGGCATAATCCTAACCCATTCCCGTGTGATCTTGGCATTCCAAACCCTCTCGAAACACACCCATCATCACACAACACGACAACTTGGACTGTTGTGATCTAGATCGGGTCGAGAGCACACAAGAATTCCACGTTTCAAACTCACAACAACTTCAAGTAAGGCCATTCAAAAACCCTAAGCAACGAGTCTTTGTTTTTAGGTTTATTATTATATAATTCAACACAAATTTTGAGTATATTTCTTACTTGGATTGAAAATTTTGGATTGAAAAAAGGATTATGATCTTGAAAACCTATTCTCTTCAACCATGAAAAATCGTCTAGAAAACTCAAGCAAAAGGATGTCATTTGGAATAGAACAAAATCTTCGTTTATGAAGAAGTTGTCGCTGTAGGGCTGTAAACGAACACAAACGAGCCCTTGTTCGTGTTCGTTCGTTTAACATTTAACTTGTTCACGAACGGTTCATGAACGCTAACCAAACGAAAATTCTTGTTCGTGTTCGTTCAATAAGGAATTTAGTTTGTTCACGAACGCTAACGAACATATATTATTTAAAAAATAAAAATCAGCATTCTAAATCTCAAGCATTGGAGATAATCATTTTTAAATATATAAATTAAAATATTATAGTATTAAATTAAAAACAACTGAAATATTAAGATATTAAACTAAAAATTAAAAATTAAAATTATACAACATATCTAATGAATAAATATAATAAATGAACTTAACCGAACGTAAACGAACATGTTACCGAACATTCACGAACACAAATGAACGAACACGACCTCTGTTCATGTTCGGTCATTTAACTAAACGAACGGAATTTCTTGTTCGTGTTCATTCATTTATTAAACGAACGAACATAAACGAACTTCCCGCCGAACGGTTCACGAACTGTTCGCTGAACGTTCGGTTCGTTTATAACCCTATGTCGCTGGGTAGGATCAAGCCAAAGGAATTAATCCCCATTTTTTTTTAATAAACCTCCCTTCAAGTTACTCATTGTATTTATAACATGCTCATAGTTACCAATATTTTGATTTAAGACTATTAATTTAATAATAAATGTTAAATTACAACTTTATCCTTCATAAACTAACAGATTATTTTAATTTTAACTAAAAGGGTGCAGATTTCAAGCTTTTTGAAACACATGGTTGCAAGTTGTAAAAATAAAAAAAGAAGAGTTGTAACCTCCAGTAAAAAATAGGGCCAATTACATATATCCTCTTCCTAAAACCATTTACTACATATTTACCGAATCATAAAACCAAATTACATATTTATCCATTTCATTAAAAAACAAATTTTGTATTTTCTATTTTACCCTTAATGAACTAACTAAAAACAACTTACATATTTCACCTTACTAAGGGACAATTTTGAAACATGGGAATATTTGTAATTTTAGTTTAACATTGGGGATATATGTAATTTTGATGTTTAATAAGGGATGTATGATATTATCCCTAAAAAATAAATCGCAGAGCTGCAAATTGTATTTATATATAATCTTACTTTGGAACAAATGTTAGTGATACCAAGAGAATTCTTTTGTAAAAAGAAGCAGGTCAAGATGATACAAGCCATTATGATAACAACATGGTGACGTCTTTGAAAAACAAGAAATGATAAAGTTTATAATGGTAAATATCCATTTGAGTTGAATGTGGTGGAAGAAATCAAGACACTAAACTTTCTTTGGATGAGCATAGACATGGGCGAAGGTTTATTCAGACGGTAGTAGTGTAAATTTTTCGATACTTAGTGTAAAATTTTTTAAAAACCTTTATTTCACCTCCTGGAAAACAAAAAAATTAGTTCGTCCCCTTGGGATTATGGTCAAGCTTCGCCACTTAGCATAGAGTAAAAATCAATCGATTAGATTAGGATTCTTGATATAAGTTTAATTTTATGCACAATCTGCAAGTTGTTTTATTTTTGCTTAAGCTTCTTGCTTTGCCTTATTTTGATTTTGGTTATAAAATATATATCGCCGTTCAAAAATATATAATAAAAATAAAAAACAAAAATACTAGTGGTGTTTAGCTTTTGAATCAGTGTTATCTTCTTCTCCCTAACTCTCACCCACATCAATGGCGGTACCACGTAGCATGACGACGGTCACCTCCACCCCTTTCCACCACCCATCTTCATCTCCCCACTCTTTCTCCACATCCATTCTCCCAAAACCCTCTCATTTCCTCCACACCATAACCATCTCAACACCACCTCGAAATCCTAAATTCTCAACTTCAGTTTCCGGAATCTGGGACGCTATTACCGGAGGAGTATCCGATTCATCCCGTCAAGCCCTAATCGCGATTCGACGGGGAATGATCCTATTCCGTCAGGTTTTACACAATCTATGCTTTATCTGTTTCTTCAATTACTGTTGTTTTCATTCCAGGGTTTGTTTGTCTGTAATTAAGGGTGATGTAGCGGGATCTGTTGCTGAGTTTGATCACGCAATCCAACTTGATCCTCGCCAAAAAGCTTGTAAGTTCCTTTCATTTGCTTCTGATTTCGGATTTATCAATTAACGTCGTTAGTTTACTGAAATTTAATCTTCGATTGTATGTCATTAGATCTTTGGCAAAGAGGGCTTTCACTCTATTACCTTGATAGGTATTTTAACAAACAAAATATATTATATTTGCATATCATTCGCTAATTAGATATAGTGGTACTTGGTTTAACAGGTTGTAAATTTATGACATGACACAAACTGATATGAAATTTGTGTGTTAGGGTTTAGTGTAATTGGTTTCATTTAGGTGCTGTTTGTTTTTTCAGAGGCAAAACATCTGCAGTCTGCGGACTATGTCTGCACACTTCTTCTGCAGAAGTGGTGGACCAAACCTCTGCAAGAAGAGGGTTTGTTTTTACCTCTAGACCTCTATTAAAAAATCCTCTTCTTATCTTCTAGAAAACCTTTCTTATCTTCTGCTTCCAACACGAATTTCATTGGGGAATTAATCACGATGCAGAATTCCAACACGAATTTCATCTAGAACCCCTTCTTATCTTCTGGGAATTAATCACGATGTGGTGGCGCCGACTGAGAAGGATAGCGTATTCGGTGGAGGTGGTGGGCTGGTGGAGCGCCAACCGAGAAGGAGAGCGGCAGTGGAGGTGGTGGGCTGGTGGGGCGTCGACCGAGAAGGAGATCGGCGGTGGAGGTGGTGGGCTGGTGGGGCGTCGACAGAGAAGGAGATCGGCGGTGGAGGTGGTGGGTTGGTGGGGCGTCGACCGAGAAGGAGATCGGCGGTGGAGGTGGTGGGGCTGGTGGGAGGCTGACGGGGAAGGAGAAGGGTGTGGGTTTTTTTAACCTAGCAAGAGAAGAAGAAGAGGCAAGAAGAGGCTAGAAGTGCTAGGTTCACGTCTGCGCCAAGAAGAGGCCGGGCAGACCTTTTTTAATGAAATGTCTGCGAGAAAACAAACAATCTGTAGACCTCTAACCTCTTCTTGTGTCTGCGTGGCGCAGACATAAGAGGCAAGAAGATGTTTTTTTAGAAAAACAAACACCCCCTTAGCTTCAGGTTAAACCTATGAACACGTTTAGCTAAACGGGTTGTAATCGGTCAACTTGACAGGTTCACGGTTTGACTTGGTTTACATGAATTTTATTTATAACTTAAATTGTGTTTATGTTATAATTGACAGTTTCTTAGAACGATAAACATACATCCATCTAATTAATTTTAAATTTACACCGTAACTACTTTCGGTAGGAATCCCGCATATTAAAGATAGAGAGAAAGCTCCTAAACCATCAGGATGTCCTATAATTGATGTTAAGTTTAATAATTAAAATATGATCAATTACATATTTCCCCTTGCTTAAACCCTTTATTACATATTTACCCAATCATAAATCTAAATTACATTTTTTTTAACGGCATTTGATCTCAACGTGTGAACCACTGATTTCCAGGCCACATCACCAAGGTCTAGTTACTATGACCTCCGTTGAGACCCCACCACCACCCCAGGAGGAAACCGCACGTGAAAACCCCCCGATTTCCCAAGGACCCCTATTTTGCCTTGAAAGGGATTTGAACCCGTGACTTCCCACAGGGAAGCCAAAGGGATAACCATTAGGCTAGAAGTCATTGGTTATAAATCTAAATTACATATTTCCCCTTTCTAAACCAAATATATTACATATTTATCCATTTCATTAAATTTTTTTATGTATTTCCTATTTTACCCTTAATGAACTATCTAAAAACAATTTACATATTTCTTCTTAATAAGAGGCAATTTTGGAAAATGGTGATATTTGTAATTTTAGTTTAACATTGGGGAAATATGTAATTTGTATGTTTAATAAGGGGAAATATGATATTGAAGTATTAAAATGTGAAAAAATTAGTAAATTTTAAAATCGGGTTAGACTTTTCTTGTCAACTTCATGTTCATGTATATGACATGTTTTTAGGGTTGGTGTCGGGTTGGACCTGTCAATTCACGAACAAGACCTATTTGGCACCCCTAATATTTTTGATATGTACCCATCTTATGAATAACTATGGTTGATTATGGTAGGTTTGAAGAAGGGGCAGAGCAGTTTAGGATAGATGTAGCACAAAATCCAAACGACACTGAGGAATCGATTTGGTGTTTTCTTTGTGAAGCTCAACTATATGGATCTGCAGAAGCTAGGAAACGATTTCTCGAGGTCTACAAATTATTTACTTGAAGTTAATTTTGACTATTTTCTTAGTCAAACGACCATTGATCACTTTGCAGCTCTTTCCAGGTTGGTAGAGATCCTAGACCTGTGATGAGAGAAGCTTATAACATGTTCAAATATGGTGGTGACCCTGAAAAGGTATACATAAAAACGTCGGTTTAAAAATGTGCGAGGAGCATCAGGCGTTCATTTTTATACCAAGAAAAAAAAAACTATCATAAATGACTGCTTTTTAAAGGTGATTTCACTATCTTGCATGAAGTTTATAATGTTTATGATGGTTCATTTTTTATGAACAGCTTGTTGATATGTTTTCTAAAGGGCGAGAAAGCGAGTACTTTTATGCTTCATTGTATGCCGGACTTTATTATGAATCTCAGGTCCATATTGAATACCTGTGTTTCGTGGTGATTAATAATTTGTTTCGAATTCATGATATGTGTCAGCTAACCATTCTAAGTGCAGAATGAAGCAGACAAGGCGAAAGTTCACATGGTTGCTTCATGTAAATCGTCATACGGGCTAAGGTATGCTCCCATCATAAATATATTTAGCTCGTGCATATCTTGTTTAATAAAATTTTTTTTTTTTCATTTTAAACTGTGAGAACCTGTCACGAAAAATAAATAAATAAATAAAAATCACTAGACCCTGACAATACCCTGCTAACAAGTGGGATCAGGTAGACACAGCTTACGCTAGCCTTTAAGCGATTGGTCAATGTTGTGTTTAATGTCGCAGGTCTGATGATTATATGGCATCCCTGGCCAAGGTTCATTGCATGTGTCGAAACTGGGAGTTGTGATACTTGTACATCATGGCTATTATCTATAAAACGGCGTAAATAACTTCAATTTTTTTGTTACTTTTCATTTTGGAGCTGCTACAGAGTGGATTTGATTATTATTATGAAAGAAGACGCAAATGGCTGAAACATCATCAACCGCGATCCCTTTTCTCTTGTGTTTCCATGCTCGGATTGCACAATCCACTAATCGTTTAGCCGATTTAGCCTTGTCTACCGTTGATGACACGATATTTACTGCTTCTTCATTTGAAATAACATCCCATACCTACAATGATTCTATATATGATCAGATTTACACTGCAAATCAATCTTAGTTGTATATACTTTATTTTCCCAAAATCTTTAAGTTTGTTGGTAAGAATTTTAATAACATTAAGTTTTTGTGCATGTGTGAACGTACCCCGTCCGAAGCAAGAACCATAAATTGGTCTCTATTAGTTATATTTCGTTGTATGACTTCAGGAACCGAAATAAGCCCGAAGTTTTTGATACAGTAATCGCCAAAGGCTCGTGACATGGCTAGACCAGGCGAATCCTCGTTTGGCAGCCATACCCGGTGCACACCAGGCTCGTCCTCTAAGCAGAAAACACGGCCATTGAACTCGACTATCCGTTCAGCCTCCTCTGTACATTAAACAGGTTTGGGTCAAAATCATTTTTAATAAATTTAGCTAAAAGGTAATCCTGTAACAAAAGGCCGTCTTTATTCCAATTCTGCAAGCTCAAAATTTATATTTTTTTGGTTGGAGAGCTACTCACGAGGTAGATTTGGTTTAAAATCAACTGTAAGCTGTATGGGTATCAAGCCGCCGTCATCACTAACGGTAGCCAGAACGGCTCGAGAATCTCCGACATTTGTTACCACGAGACGATCACCCTGTGAACACGGAATATTACGTTTAAATATTCGTATTTGAACTTTTGAAATGGTAAAAACAGCTTGAATTACCTACCTGTCTCATGGCTGCTAATGCTGTGGTTCCACTGTAAAATGAATCAATTTTACGGCATTTTTCTAGATCTTGATCGATATCAGCACAAGTCTTTACGAAACAAGTCTGCCATAGATTGAAGCTATCAAGCTCTTTATCAACCTGATCAATTGAACTGTTAAGTAGCAGTTCTTGCCAGTTGGATAACAATGATGATGGCATTGAGTTGCAGACCCTCTTGGCAACAAAATGGCCCCATGGACCATGACCATCAAATACTCCACAGAACATCATGTCCTCTTGGCACCCGAATCCCTGAAACCATGAAGAATTCTTACAAAATCTCATTCTAATGACCCAAATTCAATGAAAATGTGACCCCCAGTGCTTGTAACCAGACGCTTGATCCAGAATTGGGCAAGATTACTGGTCTGGTTAAGTCTATTTGAATTGACCGGACTGGACTTCATTTTTTTTTCAACTTTTATTTCAATAATCTCATTTACTGTTTCAGTGTTGGTATTTTGCTTGTTTAACCCTTCATATTTTTTATAAAATTGTAAAGTTTAAAATAAAAAGTATACTCATACAAAGATGGGTTATCATGGAGACTGAAAATTTCATGCATATGGAATCACGGATTATGCATGATAATTTCATCGTATTTGATATTATCATGTAAATGTTAATCCTTTTAAGGGGTAATTTCACTCGGGATCCGTAACTTCACACACAATTTGACATTAGTATAAGAATTAACCAATGTATATTATAGACACACATATTTTATATATGTATATCTATTAAGAAAGATGTTTGCATAAAAAAATTAAGAACAATAAAAATTTAACATGTGTCATGCTAAAAAAATAACAACCAAAATCTCGTAGAAAAAACAAGATTCGGTAAAAAAATCAAAACTCTAATAAAATAAAATAAAAGCAGTAGAAAAAATTCAATACAAAAATCAAAAAATCTAATACACACTAATAAAAATTCAATACAAAAAAATAAAAATGTAGTACAAAAAGAAAAATCTATTACAAAAACACAAAAATTTAGTTAAAAAAAATTCTCATACAATAAAAATAAAAATTTATTACAAAAAATAAGATATTATATTTAGATTAACATAACAAACAAACACTTTTAACATTATTTTCATAAAATAAACAAACATACCCAGTATATTCTCATTGTTCAGTAGGGTCTGGAGAAAGGATGGACACAAACCTTATCCCTATCCCAGTTGGGATAGATGGCTGCTCCGAACGAATCCCCAACTCAAAGTTATCATTTGAAGTTAGTCATCCCAACACTTTTAACGTTATTTTCACAAAATAAGTAAAATAGCGTTAAAATTATTGCAATTTTACTTTGACTCCTTGAGGGCTCATACACACATACATTATATGTGTGCACAGCAAATAGAGCATTAAAAGTTAAAGCGTGAAAATAATGATAAAAAGTAGCATGAAATTGATACCCAAATTATACTCTTTATACCTCCCACACAATGCAACAGTCTTGATTCACTCCTTTTTGTCCTCTTTTGGAGCAAACAGAAACAAAATTATCAGACCCATTTGTGTTGATAGTACCAGATGATGTTAAGATCATCGCATTCTTTTTAGCATCTTTTGCCATGGCTTCTGCAGCTTCTTTTCCACCACATTGACCAGAATTCGTCTCTCTTTTTGAAGTCGAGAACAACCCATCTAAAATAGACGAAAAACGCCCCATTTTTTACTCCTAAAATCAATAAAAGATCGATCCTTTGAGTTCAAGATATGAAAAAAGCTGATCCAACAAAGATTTATGGTTAAGAATTCATCAAGACCCATAAATCTTATGAAGAAACGATCAAGAAAGACCTTCGCTTGACCCTGTTAGTAGATGATATGATCGCCGGAAAGTGACCGGAATATGACGGAACTCCGGTCAGAGTGATGGAATCATACGAGTTTTGTTTGTGGTTTTTGGGATATTTAAAGAGAATCGTGATGAAGAGATGAAATACTGTTACTTTGGTACTCAATTTCATCCACGCACGCCCACTTTTTAAACACAGTAATATCTTAAATAAAAACTTTAATGAATGATGGAAAAAATCATTCTTGGTCCATGAATTTTTTGCATCTTTTTTTTATTTTTTGGTTAACGTAAGTTCATGATTTCCATCTTTTCTATTCTTTAAAGTAATTTACTTCATAAATTAATTAAAAATTGCCACTTGGGTTGTAGCCCAGTGGTAAGAGGCAACGCCTCTTTGGAGGAAAACCCAGGTTCGAACCTGGTATAGGTGGTAATTTTATAAGTAGGGTAGTGGGTGTAAATTAGCCGTTCAAAAAAAAAAAAAAAAAAAAATTAAAAATTAAAGCCAATATAAAATTTTCTAATCTAATTATAATGGTAGTAATAATAAGAAAGTATTATTAATGATAGAAGAAAATAATAATAATAATAATAATAATAATAATAATAATAATAATAATAATAATAATAATAATAATAATAATAATAATAAAAGTAAATTACACATTTTGTCTTTTTTGTTTACTAGATTTTTCATGACATGTTCTTTGCCTTCAAAAATAATTAACATCATCCTTAAGACCATGCGCAGTTTTGCGGGATAGCGGGAACATCATCCCCCTCCCCTGACGGGAATGATTTTGTGGGTTCGGCGGGTACCAATCCCCGCTCTACCCCTCTCACACACCGTTTCTCTTCTCTCACAAATGGGGAAGCTTTTCCGGTGGGGTGACCACTGTAGGGTTTTAAGGTTTTCAGTGAGGTGATGACGTGGCAGGAAATTTCGGTGGGGAGGGATTTTTAGTGAGGTGACCACTGTGGATAGCCTAATGTTTAACATTCTTACATGTTTTGTCTTTTCTGCCTAACCCTTTTAGTTTTAGATAGTAAAGTTAGTCATGTGCTCTTCATGTGAGGGCAAAATGGTCATTATCCTTCGTTTTATTCCCTATTCTCATCTTTACAATCTATAACCCTAGCTTAGGAAAAACAACAACATTCATGTCGACGAAGATGTAATTGCAATCTTCGTCAACATTGACGGAAGAACACACCATCGCCACCATCGATTCGACACTGTTGCTCACCACCAATTTTGACGGTGATTGACCAAATACCTGGATCACTATCATAAGGTCAGGTCCCAAACATGACCCCATCGTTTACCTTATATCTACTCTCGACTGGATTCAGGATTATAATGTTACTCTCAGTCAATTACATGCTTTGACTTTCTGATTGAAATAATCAACGGTGATGGAGAGATCGGGCAACGGTTTGTTCATAGTTTGAATTTGAATTGACAAGGTGGGTTGATACCGGCGACGGAAGTGTGTTGGGCGTTAGGATCCTTCATCGATTATGACCCTTCAATCAAATCACTCGTCTCGCATCTCCACATCTCCACAAACCCCACTGTGCCACCAACAATCACTGATCCTCATCGTCGCCGTTTCTCCGGATCACCCAATTCTTTGGAGACATAGCTAGGGTTTTCTAATTTCGTTTATAAATATGGAATTAGGGTTTTCTATTTTTGATTGTTATAAGGAAAGTGGAGGAGAATGATTATTTACCCTCACATTGTAACGCTTGTATCCCAGAATCGACTCTAGGGAACGTCACTCATCAAATTTACATAGTACATTGATTAATCAGAGATATTACAAGCAGCGGAATAAGGAAAACATTATTGTATTCATAAGTTAAAGATTTACATAGGAGTTGAAAACTATATTATCCAATGATTACAAAACAAAATCTAAGCCACCCTTCTACATCCAAGAGTAGACCAGCTGATGTCATTTTCTGCTGAAAGTTATCAACAGACTTCCTTTGCAGCCCTGCTAGAACTATCTATGTCTTTACCTGATATGCATGCCAAAACTAGTGAGCTTTCGCTGGTAAGTTCTAAGTTTAGAAAACTTTTCTTTGATATACATATATTGTGCATACTTTTTGGATAAAGATAAACACTTCATACAACTCTTTTTTTCTCTTAAACATGTTCTTAAGACAGCAGCCGAGACCCATGATCACCATAAAACATTTTCAAAATAAAAATGTAATAAACATTCCTTTCCGAAAATATGTTCTCCAGACTGCAGTCGAGATCCGTCTTTTCAATATACTATTTACCAAGTAATGTTTAAAAGCAATCACTCACAAGCAATGTCTTAACTTTATCATTTGGTCGTCACCCTAAGTGATCGCCATCATTTAACACTCTACGTTGTACAACCTTTGGGAGGCCGTCACCTATCCCTTTTATCCCAACCATCCCATAAGGGCATGACCGACGGTATACACTAAGTAATTTAGAGCACATTGCATTGATGAACCAACCTTAGGTTTTCTTTATCAAAATTCTATCTTTATATTTTCCGCCATAATGGCGTAGAAACACTTTAACACATGTGCGCTTTACTTTAAGCACCGTAATGCAAAAATCTTTTAAAATGTTATTCTTTATCCAAGGGATACAATAATCCAACAGGTTTATAATAAAATCATTCATAAATCCACTTCCACAAAACATCTATATCCTTTGATCTATACGCTGACACTTTCCCGACATACGGAAGCTAGTTTATATATAGGGTATACGTAGGGCAAAATGCCCAGTCTCCAACCCACCACTGCTTCGATGTGCCACGATCGTGCCCTTCTTAGTTCCCCAATGTTTCTTAGACCAATCAAAAACTTTATCTATCATAACACATCTCTTTATTACTTTCATAACCGATCTCTACCCCAAACCTATGTACTGGCACTTTCCCAATATGACGATGGAAGTTTATGTATAAGGAATACGTAGGGCATAAAGCCCAGTCGCCAATCCACCACCCCTTCGACATACCACAATCATGCCCTTGTTAGTATGTAGAGTTTAGATCACTATTTATTTCATCAATACATCGGATTGCCCACTATTGATTGGAAAACAGGGTGTTACATAGAGGGCATATGACTGGTTTTGATGTCTAAAACTAACGGGGTTAAGGAGAAATGACATGACGAGCAAGATTTTTAAATATTAAGGATGATTTTACTCATTTTATAAGGTAAATAACATGTACTGAAAAATACGCTAAACACAAAGGACAAAATTTGCAATTTATTCAAATAGAAGATATCATTGGAGTTCAAAATATAAGGTCAGTTCTAATAAAAAGTTAAGAAGATATCACAAGATTAACTAATAGGTTCCGGAGACCACCTTATATGATGTAAGAGGAAAGTTAAATGTCGGCAACAAACACAATTACAAAATTGATTATATGGTTTTTTGTATAGCTGCTCCTTTTTTATGCCAGTAAAATACAATTCATTATACAATCTAGCCAAAAAATAAAATTTTCATCAAATACAATCTAGTAAACTAATATGGAAAATATATTATCCTATATTCAAATAAATACATATTATATTTTGTTATAAAAAATTGTTTTACAATTTGAATATCAATAATATTTGACCTAGTTCAATTAAACTGTACAAAAATCTAAACATAGTCATCACATCCCTTTCTAAAAATTGGGGCACAACACAATTGACTGTCGTGCCGATATTTGCATGATTGACATGTCTAATCTAAAGAAAGAAAGAGAAAAAAATGGCATATAAATATATATTTTGCATAACCCACAAGTTACGTTGTCGGTTTTATCAAACTTGAATAACCCGAAACATGAATATCCCACAACCCGAACAACACTTCTAAGACAAAAGTATATTAGTTACATACCAAACACTTGCGTCATTCGAAATAAAGTGAAATCATGAAACAAAGTATAGCATATTTGTCATGGCCATATTTTCGCTTCTCTAGATTACAATTGTTAGTTGTGCTACATCTTTTAACAAAGAGGTAAAATTAAAATACAAAAGAATCAATCAAAAATTTAAAAAAAAGAAAAGAAAAGAAAACATATATTTATCATTTCCGTACAAAGTTACCCACAAAAATTATTCAATTACATTCGAAAAATTATAATTAAGGTTTTTTTTCCTCTTAGTATAATTCAATATGCATCGTTTTTTTCTGCAGAGGAGAAATAAATAGCATTAGATGACCCACTACAAAACATAATTTATTAAATTATGTGTAATCATCATCTTCTCATTGTTTCATGTCCGCGGTCACGTAAACAACTTTTTTCACCACTCCTTTTCATAAACGCATGTGTAATCATTACCCACTCTTCATATACACATCACCTCCTTTCTCTTCCTCTCAAAGACACGTTCTTCACCCATGCCCGGGTTGACAATTGACTCTTTATGCCAGCAACACACCGGGTGTTTTATGGAGGGAGGGAAGTGACACTCCCATCACCAAGATGTTCATGACCCATTACACATAGCCTTGTAATCTTTCATATCCTACTGTTATTGTACTAACCAATTAACTCCGTCAAGATTAAGCCAATCTTAGATTTTTTTTCAATCATCTTTGTAACACATGTAGAATAATTTCTTCTTTTATGTGTACATGTAAATTCATCACCGTTTAAGATTTAACAACATTATAAGTTTTGATTTACAATACTGTAACTGTTTAGACCAAAAAACTTACAAATGTTAACTCTTAAACAGTGATGAATTTATACATATAAATAAAAAAAGAAAATGTTTTACATGTGTTACAATGATACTTGAAAAAAATCCAACATTTGGCTTGATCTTAACAGAGTTAATTGGGTTAGTACAATAAAAGCGGATTATATTTTATTCTCAATCATATACACATGTGTGTATATAGTTTATATCGACTTAGGATTGTTGATTTCCTTATCAAAAATGTCGAATCCATTTGAATTTTGTGTTATTTAAATTCATTGACTTGGTCAAACTAAAAAAAAGTATTTTGTGTTTTATTAAATAAAACATACTAAATTAATAAAAATTTCTACCAGTGGTTCATAATCACTGTTGTGACTTGTTCTGTTGGGTTCTATATATGTCTCGTTGAACTGCTAGATGCTTTTGTTTTATTAAAAAAAAACACATATCTACGTATTAAAAAACTATATTGGCCTAACTAAATCATGTCATTAGTAAAAATAAATTAATATATAATTTACGCTTTATTTTAAATTAAATAAACTTATTATCCTAAAAAATGTGAGAAAGATTATTAATCAATGGCTATAATTATATCAAATTGTTTGAGGGTACTTTATTAGTGACTACTTTTGTTGACTTTTTATCAAGTTTCTCCACTTTTTTTAAATGTTCATAACTTTTACAAACGAAATTATTTTTACAAAAATATATCATAAAAACGACCATTTTTTATCTTCAAAATTTATATAGTATTGCTATAGTTTTTTTTTTTGTTTTCTAGTTCATTGTGTTTTTTATATAGGTCACCATGTCTTTAGCATGGGTCATTGTGCCTTTTGAATATGTGTCTTTTATGTTTCCTGCTCAATGTTGTGTTTCCTAAAGAATATAAAACACAATGATGTGCAGAATACATAATGTTAAGCAATGATGACACAATGATGATTATGAATAACACAATGATCTTTAAAACAGACACAATTACATGTAAAAAAGACACAATGACGAGTATGAACAATTTTGTACATGTCATTGTGTCTTTTGTATAGGACATTGTGTTTTTCGTACATGCCATTGTGTTTTTTGTGTTTCCTGCTCAATATTGTGTTTTCCATAACATTTAAGACACAATGATGTTACAAAAATACATAATGTCAAGAAAGGATGACATAATGACGAGTACGAATAACACAATGATATTTGAAAAATACACAATTAAATGTAAAAAAGACACAATATTTTGTACAGGTCATTGTGTCTTTTGTATATGACATTGTGTCATTGTACATTGTACATTGTGCGTTTTGTGTTTCTTGCTCAATGTTATGTTTTCCTAAACAATTTAAGACACAATGATGTTGTAGATTACATAATGTTAAGCAATGATGACACAATAATGGGTATGAATAATACAATGATCTTTAAAACACAATTACCTATAAAAAACACCAAAAATGTAATTACATACACATGTTTAAGAAAGATACAATGACGATAGTTAGACACATTGACGATGGTTAGACACAATGAACTGAAAAAAATTCAATTTTTTTACAAATAAAAATGCTCGTCTTTTATGATATATATATTTTAAATAATATCGTATTTAAAAGGTATGAACATTTAAAAATTGTGGGGGCAAGTGGTCATTACTTAATTACCCTCTAACAACTTTTCGATCTAAAATTTTGAATTCTCCTCTTAAATTTGATCTTATTATTTAATGGACAATAATCCTTCTTAGATTTTTAACATAAGAAGCCTTTTTATTAGTTGAACAACCCTTATAATTTATATGTTTAGCAAACATACCTTTTCTACATTTCTTGGCAACCGAATGAAATTACCAAAGGTATGAACAATAAGGCTAAGTTCATCAATGCATATCAACTAAAGGAAAGACAAGTTCTCGTACTTCTCTTTGATATGATGCTATCTACTTGGACTTTTACATAGCCCTCATGTATTTGACTCCCACGTAACATCCTATTTCACATTGATGCTATCAGGGGCGGCCCTGAAAAATGGCATGCCCAGAACGAGTCGGAAAAAAAGGCCCACTAGCGAATTCAAATATTTTAGTAGAGGTGTTCAAAAAAACCAAAAAACCGTTTAATACCTAAAACCGAAACGTATTCGTAACAGAAAAAATAGAACCAAATTCTGAATTCGGTTTTCATTTTGATTCTAGCTGTATCCAAATTCCGAATTCGGTTTCCGGTTCAGTACTTAACCATATCCAAATTTCGGTTTTTAATTCCAATTTTTTTTTTTTATGTTTGGTTTGTTTGGTTAACCGATTAAACCGAATTCAAATTCAAATTCAAATTTGTACTCTTATTAACAATATGTAAGATTGAATTCGGTTTACTCTGTTAAATTCGGTTTATTCGGTTTTTAAACGGATTATTTGGTTTAATAGTTTTATTCGATTGAATTCGGTTTATTTGGATCGGTTTATTCGACTTTTAAGCGGTTTATTTGGTTGTAACTGATATAAGAACCAAACCACTTCTCTAATTCGGTTTGGTTTTTTGATAGGAAAAAATTGAAAAAACCGATTAAACCAGACCGAATAAACCGTTAACTGAACCAATTAATATAAATAGTTTAAAGGGTATGAAAGTAATTTCATATACTTTAAGAAAATGATTTTTTACACCCATTAAATAATGTGTTTATAAATGTTTTTTTTAATTCTTTTCATCTTATTATTTCTCATTTGAATGAATCTCTATATATACATATATATAAAAAATTTTATGCCCCACTAAAAAATAGGCCCGCGACAGGGTCAGGTTTGCCCCTCCCCAGACCGCCCATGAATGCTACCTACTTGGACTTTCACATCCTCATGCAAACCAACCACGTACTATGACCGACTACTCATGTTTTTTAAATGATTGATTCCTTAAACAAAGTCCAAACCATGTGTTCCTATTCTGCTTACCAAATTTTGGATATTTGTTAAGAATTTTGCTTTTTTCTCATTTGATAATTTTGTAGATATATAGTCCATTTTTCGTCACATCATCAACATCATATTCATTAGTTTTATTTTTGCACTCCTAACCTGATTTACCACATGTAACACAATTATGACTGTTTTCAAACACATTCTACATAACATATAATCATTCAATTGTGCATATATTTTGTTGACTTCTAATCACATCAAACACATTAGTTCTTTTGCTTGGTATGACAAAAATGGTAACTTGTCACCTTTCGAAAGCATTTCATACAAAAGCACTAATACATTTGTAAAACTTTTGTCATTGTGCCCATATTTTGGCTTTAAGTTAAATAACGTTAACACAACAATAAGTTTCAAAAAATTATCACAACCGCTATATAGTGGTTTTTCTACATCATAAAATAGTTGAAATAATATTTCAAGATCATTATCACCAATGTTACTTTCTAAATTTTTAAGCATGCCATTAAAATTGGCCATCGCTTAAATTGTTATTTACACCATTTAAATTGCCATTTTCTTCGTAGTATAAAAATTAATCAACGACATGTTATGGTAAATAAGTGATTCCCCATTCTTTGAATAACAAGTGAATCTAGGTATAAAATAATTTTAAAAAATTAAATTTTATTTATTGAATATTGTTAAGTATTTTATTTATTTATTTATTTTTGTTGTTGTTTTTGTTGATGTTGCTGCTGCTGCTGCTAGTGCTAGTGCTTCTGATACTATTACTATTATCACCACCACCACCTCCTACTACCACTGCTACTACTATATGAAAATTTAAATAAACACATAAATGATATGAAATGTATGTACATAATGTAAATTAGTGTTTAAACGTCTCTAGCAAGAATCAATACTCAAACCATCCCTTTCGTTTCCATTTTCGGTCGTGGACCATAACACAATTCATCGTAGCCTAAAACACCCTCTACAACTAGATCAGGTTTGAATGTTCTTAACCAAATTGCCCATTACGCCTACTACATAATCACCTGAAAACATCGTCATAAAGAACAAGAAGGATGAAACGATTATGATGACTAGATCTAAGGATCAGTTTCTTTTATGGAACTGTGGTTGGAGAAATTAAGAACAAGAGTCGACGAAATCTAGCGAGGTTATCGTTCTGGCAACACATTTGACGACATTGAAATCAAGAAATATGGTGAAGTTCCGGTGATTAAGGCCGTTGGTTACAATCGATCGTTTTGAAATCTTTGTCACGATTCGAATTGAGGCCACAAAACTCTAATTCTTCTTCGGTGATTACTAGATGATTTTGATGTGTTGGTCACAAAATCACATGTGAATTTGTTGAATCAAAAGCAGAATCGGTATCATAAGGATTGTTTTTATTGATTTATTTTGTTTTTAATTTCTATACTATGTAATATAATTCAGTTGATGAAGTGTCCATAAATGTTTGATTTGTTGAATGTTTGCACATGTATTGATCTTCTTCTTGAGTTTTGTTGATCTTCAAATTGTTTTACAATCTTTTTATTTGCTTTTTATCTTAAAGTGTATGAATTCACACTCACATGTCTATGATATTGATGAGGTTTTTCGCTCATGAAGTCATAATTCAGGTTATGAAGTCACATGTTTCTATAAAAAGAGAAATTGTTGACTTTGTTGGTGACAGTGGTCATTATATATACCGTTGGATGGTAAATAATTTTCAGATAATCAAGTGTGAACTAAAGTTGGGTTGAATTAATAAAGGGAACTTTGTTGAAATGTAACCAACTTTTCATTTATTTCAATCAAGTCACTCAAACCTTTTTTTTTCCTAATTAAGCTATTCAAGTTATTTTTGTGTTGTAATTCTATGTTTTTAACTTGAATAGGAGGTAATACATGTTGATATAAGTTTCAATGAATAACTTTTTTTTAAAAAAATGACTGATTTGAATAAATAATTATTAATTTTAACTATTATCTGACGGCGGCCCTGAGATTTGGCGTGCCCAGGACGAACCGGAAAAAAAGCCCCCTAAAAAAATTCAAATATTAGAGTGGAGGTGCTTAAAAAACAAAAAACCATTTAATACCGAAAACTGAAATGTATTCGTAACTGAAAAATCGAACTGAATTCGGAATTCGGTTTTCGTTTCGGTTCTAGCTGTATCAAAATTCCGAATTCGGTTTTCGGTTCGGTACCTAACCATATCCGAATTTCGGTTTTTGATTCCAATTTTTTTATAAATTTGGTTTGTTTGGTTAACCGATTAACCGAATTCAAATTTAAATTTATTATCTTATTAATAACATATAAGATTGAATTCGGTTTACTCGGTTGAATTCGGTTTATTTAGATCGGTTTATTCGGTTTTTAATCAGTTTATTCAATTGAATTTGGTTTATTTGGATCGGTTTATTTGACTTTTAAGTGGTTAAAATAGCTTTCAATCTGTTTATTTGGTTTTAACCGAAATTAGAACCTAATCACTTTTCGAATTCGGTTCGGTTTTTTATAGGGAAAAAAATTGAAAACCGATTAAACCAGACCGAATAAACCGTTAACCGAATTAATTGACATATTTAGTTTAAAAAGCATGAAAATAACTTCATATACTTTAAAAAACATGATTTATTGCACCATTAAATAATGTTTTTATAAATGTTTATTTTTAGTTCGATTCACCTTATTAATTCTCATTTGAATGAATCCGTATATATACGTATATATAAAAAAATTTGCGTCCCCCTAAAAAAATGGGCTCGGGATGGGGGTCGGGTTTGCCTCTCCCCCGGGCTGCTCTTGATTAATAATTACTTATTCAAGTCAGCCATTTTTTTAAAAAAAATTATTCACTCAAACTTATATAAACATGTATTATCTACAATTCAGATTAAAAACATAATATTCAAATACAAAAATAACTTAAATGACTTAATTGGGACAAAAAAAGTTTGAGTGACTTGATTGGAACAAAATGAGAAGTTGGATACATTTCTATGAAATTTTCCCAATTAATAAATGATACCAACCGCCAGGATAACTGAAGGTAGCACGAAAGGACCCTCTGCCGTTAAAAAAAATGAAAAAGTGATAATTAGAAATATTAAGATTGTTAAAATAATGATATATGTTGACTATTAACTCATTCCAAAAATCGAGCGCTATAGTGCAATAAGATAACACAAATAACATTAGTTACGAGTATAGTAATGCAAAATCTATATGATACATTTAATGAAGGAAAACATCATACAAATATAACCAACTTTCTAAAGTTTTTTAATTAAGTCATTCAAACTTTTTTGTTTCAAATAGATTAGTCAACTTATATAAGTGTTCAAATCCTATGTTTTTTACCTGTTTAGAAGGATACAATGTCACGTCAGCATTTTAAATGCCATATCAGCATAATAACCTTCTAACGAGGTAAAAACAACATAGGATTGGAACACTTTATATAAGTAGAATTACATAACTGAAAAAAAATGTTTGAGTGACTTAATTGAAACACTTTAAAAAGTTGGTTACATTTGTATAAAGTTTTCTCTTTAATTAATAATTCAATCGTTTTACCGTGTCTAAATTAGTGTATTGTGCGCTTTGTTACATGAACAACTTCCAATTATATTAATAAATGTATTAGGTTTTTATAACAATTTTACTATTTTGTGAAATAATGTATGAATGTTGATATACAACCATGTTATTACATAGAAAACAAACTATTAAAGAATTAAAGAAATAAATAATATACCTTGAAAGAATAGTCAAAGTAAAGTCCAAATGTGAAATGAGATTTATCTCATAAAATAATATAGTATTTATCATAAGAGACTTCTTATAATACACGGATAAGATGCTTTATAGAAATTTAGTTGTCACCCTTTTGCAAATTAAATTTCTAAAATTTATTGTTTTTCAATACCTTTCATTTTGTTAGTTTTTCAAAAATAATAACCATAGCCAGATAAGAATAAGATTGTTACCAACTAATTAATAAACAATCGTATCGTTATACAACTGATTTTATCTATGATTCGGTGTCTATTATAACCATATTAATGTCACCGACACCTCGCCCATAATAAAGTTCGTAAACACGCCATGTCACGTAATGTTATTTTTGAGTTTTCTTATATATTTTTTCTATTAAGTTACTAGGTTACAACCTGTATATTACACATGTTAAATATATTAAATTTAAAATTATTTTTTAAAATAACACAGTATATATTTTCTAAAAACTTTTTAAAAAAAATTAAAAAATTAACTTAAAATGTGATCATATTATTTACCAAGTTTAATAAGAGATAGAGGGTGAAAAAAATAAAATTTATAATAAAAAATGATATATAAATATATTTAATAGTAGAGAGACGAGAATAACGTAAATTAAATGAATCTTGAAAATTGATATGTCTCATTTTAAACTTTTATTTATCATATATTGCAGATATTTTTTTAATGTATAATACATAATAGTGTTTTATTTCTACGTTTCCAATTTTTATATCAATTCATTACCACTTTATATGTTTATACACAAATAAGTTCGATGTTTAACACCTCGTGAATTTTGAACAGTGACATACAACTTTCATATTTTCCTTGCACTATTTAGTCGTGCAATTACCAAAGGGCTTCTAGCCTAACGGTATTGAATGAAGGGGAGAAGCTGCATCTCATTAAGATCAGGGGTTCAAACCTGAGCAAGGGAGAATATTTACGAATTTATCCAGTTTCCGTTTATCTGGTGGGTGAAGGGGTGACGACTGAGCCTGCCCTTAAATGTATGTCTATTTGGGCTTAAATCAGTCTTTCAGCCTGAATGCGTTTAAAAAAAATTAGTCATGCAATTTAATTAACAAAAATTCGTTTTGAACGTCAATCATGCAACATGTTTCACACTCAACAGAAAGTGGTATGCTGATTATTTGAGCTGAAATGATGTTGACTTATGGTCAAACTTTTGTGCTGGAATGATGATGACAACGTCGGTGTCGTCAAATGGCAGGAGAAACAGAATTAAATGGTGATTGCTGTGGACGCGTTGCCAATTACAAACAACACGTGGGGCGGTGCACTTGATAACGACATGTCAATCATTATTTATTTTCGTTTCAAAGAATTTATTTGTTTTTTTCTTTATTTTTTAATTAAATACCATAACATTCGTTACGTGTTACATTAAACTGTAACACTGACGTGGTTAACTATCGTATGTGGGCGTTAGATCTTGAAAAAATAAACGTAAAAGCACAACACAACACACAAATTGCGGAGAGGTGGCATTTGAAAGTCTAGGAAACTTGATATTGTTCGAAATGGCATCTAAAATAAAACCGTTATGCAAAGATTAAAATGATAAACAATCCGACGTTTAAATCCGAGTTGAATAAGAACTGAACATTCGACGAGCGATTCATGAATCGTTTGAGCTAAAGCGCATTTATGTTCGATTAATTAAGGAACGATGACGAGTAAGAATGTTTGTTTATTTAACTAAACGAAAAAGCATGAGCCAATATCACATTTGTTCGTAACACAAGGTGATCAAGTCTGCTATGATTAGAAGTATCAAGGGTATATATTAACCGAAATGAGAGTGATAAAATCCCAAAACTTTAATCACACTCGATTTATAACTGAATTTCAAAAATAGCTAAAACCATAAACTGAACGTATACTTTAAACACAAATTTAACCGAACCTAGACTAAAATTTGACCCGAACCATGGACCCATCTAAACTAAAGACTAACATGGCTGGAGTTAAAACCATGTAAATCGGTGAGCTGCACACATGAAGATCTAGTAGATAACACGGGCCGAAAATCCATCCGAATCGATCAAAAGGAGTTCAAGATTTAAATTTTGATTGAACCTTTTAAAAAACCAAGTCCAATTGTTAGCCCACATTCTCAAAGAAACTTAAGTGACCACGAATTCTGGTATCTTTTCGAATGGCTTCTACTACTTGATATGATGCCATTCCCGGGGTTGTTGGCATGTTGTATGTCCCCAAGCTCCAACGACTCTCCATTTCTCCGAGTTCATCAACAAGCACCGCATTGTGATCAACATACGTATACTCAAGTGATGAAAATCAGAACTCAATACACACATTTATTGGAAAAATTGCTCACTCTTAATTGAAAATGAAATTGCATACAAAACAAATACTTGTTCAGAAAGATAACTACCTAGACCACTATCATTACGTGCATTACAAAATAAAACTGGAAACAATGAAAATACTAAAAACTAGCTTTCACTATTTGATCATCCACGATCTGCATGAAATGCTCCTACTCCAATCTACTCCTTGCCACCTCAGACATGTGATAAGGTTAATTCTTCACATTCACTCCCTTTACCTTGTTCTTCTCTTCCAGCTCACTTACACCTAGTAAATGTCGCATCTCCATGAACCTTATCTTAGGAAGTGCTTAGTCAGAATATCAGCTCGTTCTAGATCATAGGAGACATGCTCAACTTTAATCTATCCTTTTTCTACACATTTCCTGATGAAGTGAAATTTAGTATCAATATGTTTGCTCCGTCCATGAAACACAGGGTTTTTCATAAGACCAATCGCTGACTCAACATACAATCTTACACACTTGGTCTTCCATCTCGTTATGTCAGTTAACAAATTTCGTAACCACAATGCCTGACATGCTGCCGCCACTGATGCCATGAACTCCGTCTCACAGGTTGAAAGTGCAATCGTGCGCTATTTCTGTGATAGCCATGTAATTGGGTTACTAGAGAAATAGAACACAGTTCCTATTGTTCCCTTCCCGTCATCTAGATCCCTACCATGACTACTATCACTAAAACCAACCACATCATCATTACCTTTTGCTTCATACTTTAAACCATAATCTTGTGTTCCTTGCAAGTATCTCATAATCTGTTTCAATGCTTGAGAGAGGCTTGCCTTTGCTGTTTCCATGTATCCGCTGACTACGCCAATAGCATATCCCAGATCAGGTCTTGTATGCATAACATATCTCAGACTACCGACTAAACATTGGCAATCTTTTGCATTCATCGCTTCACCCTTTTCATCTTTCGACAAGTACACTCTAGGTTCCATTAGACACTTTGCAAGATTGCATATCTCCATTCCAACAACTTTTAAAATCTTTTTCACGTATCCAGTTTGCTTAAGAGTAATACAATTATCTTCTTGCCCGACTTATATTCCAAGGTAATAACTCAATTTTCCCATATCACTAATGTCAAAAACTTGTTTCATTTTGGACTTGAAATCATTTATACGAGTTTCTCTTGTTCCAGATCATCTACATATACACCCACAATTAAAATCTTTGTATTTTGTTCCAGCCTATACACTACATGTTCGTGAGTGCATCTGCAAAATCCCATCTCCTTCATCACCCTGTCTAAGTTAGCATTTACGAGGTTCCTGCTTTAAATCGTAGAGTGCCTTGTGTAATCGATACACATAGTCTTCCTCGCCCCTAACCACATAACTTTCCGGTTGTAAGACATAAACTTCCTCACCCAACTCACCATTTAAAAAAGCATATTTTACACCTAAATGGTGAACTTTTTGTTTCATTTCTACTACCAATGCCAATAGCAACCTTATCGTTTCCAGCCTCGCCACTAGCGGAAATACCTCCCCATAATCGACCCTTTTCGTTGCACAAAGCCTTTTACAACCAATCGGGCTTTGTTTTTCACTATATTTCCAGCCGGGTCTTTCTTCTACTTGAACACCCACTTTAACCCAATCGGTCTATGCCCAACAGGTAACTTGGTTAGACTCCTAGTTTCATTTCTTTTTATCGACTCCATCTCCTTTTCCATGGCTTCTTCCCAACCCTGTATACCAACTACCTCCATGTAATTCCTGGGATCCTCGTTCATTAACATCAAATGAGCATCAACATCAATCTCTTATGTGTTCTCATACACAAGTTAGCAACTAATAGCCTATTTGAGGTGTATGATCTAGGTCATTGTGACTAGATCCGCTATCACCTGTACTCCCGCTTGACATCTGACTTACATCTTCCAGGTCAACTTGATCCCATGCAAATGATCCATTTGATTCCCCAGGGCTTGCATGCCCACTTGGCGTATTGGAGTCACCTGATGACTCCACTGGTAGACTATTGTCGGTAGGCAGTTTAACATTTTCTTCATTTTGAGCTTGGGATGATGTGTTGATGTTGCCAACAATTTGTTGACTGAGCGTTCTTTCTCCAACTGTATCTTCAATTTGAGAACTTTTCCAGTCCCACTTTATATTTTCTTCAAACACTACATCTCATGAGACAACAATCCTGTTTTTAACAGGATCATACAACCTGCATGCCTTGCTTCCAGATTCGAGACCTAGATAAACCACAAGTATGCTTCATTATGTTAATTTTGACTGTTCCCATTATTTTTGCATGAGCTAAAGAGCCAAATACACGTACATGATCAAGAGATGGTTTACGTCCCTTCAAAGCTTCATACGGTGTCATTCCATGTACTCCTTTCGTTGGCGTCCGGTTGAGTAAGTATACAACATGCCTCAATGCTTCTCCCCATCATCTTTAGAATTGATCGAGTTACTCTAAGTATTGTTCAGTCACGACGCTCTACAACCCCATTTTTTTCGGGGCGTAGGGTGTTGTTAGATGTCTCTTGATTCCCTCTTGATCACAATAAGCTTTTGTAAGACCCTCCTCTCCACAGAACCTTACTCGTTGTATTTACACATTTTAACATAGCTCTTAAACTCAAAACTTTCAAATTGATTTCAGCGGAAGTCTTAAAATCATTATAAGACATTAGCATTTTTATAACAACATGAAAACATAATTAAACTAAGGTAAAACATAGAACATGAAGCCCGTCTTTAAGTAGTGTCAGGTTGTAACACCCAAAATTTCCTAATACAAGTTATTTGAAATTACGTATGTATAACGGCTAATTAACTTGTAGGAAAACAAACGAAAAATAAACAAGTTAAGTTCACAAATTGGAGTACTCGAATTTTATTTCGAGAACCCTAGTTCTCAAAAATCAGAACTCGAAAATGACCCAATTTCAAGTACCAGGTTCATGAACACTGCGTATATATATTTGTGCCTTGGAAAACGTGCACACCTTTGGCTAGAAGCACACTCTCACTCAAGTACACGAAGAAGTTTTTGAGAACTTCAAGAAACGAGATTTTGATCGACCAAACGAAAGAGGAAACCCACGAGAATCTACAGAAGTGGTCATCTAGCATCAAGTAAGCGTTTAAAACTAAAAAGTTAGGATTTTTATATGAAGGTGAACTAATGCATAAAGCTCACACCTTTAAGCATAAAGTTCGAAGCTTTGCGGTTCCAACGTGTTGGTAACGACATAAGGAACCCATAACTAGCTCCCTAGTGTCTTAGATAGATTTTTGAGATGTTTTGGGATGAAAGTATGAATACCTGAAAATGTACACGAAATGAGTACCCGAATCCCTTCGAGTATATGTAGTTTCTAGAAACTGTCTTCGAGAACACAGGTTCACGAACTAGGAATTCGAGAACATGAGTTCGTGTACTTTGATTCATGTACTCCAGATCGTGTACCTAGGGATTCAGGTAGTCCATGGATTTCGAGTACTCAGGTATTTCGTGAACTTCATGGATTTCAGGTACCTGGTACTTATTGAATTTCAAGTGTTTCGAATACTTAGATAAGATTCGAGAACTTGAACTTATAAGGGGGAACTAGCAGGCTATAAGAGCTTAGAATAATTCTAAGTCTAGTAACGTAATGTAATGAAATGATGTACCAATGTAGGTTCCTAAGTTTTAGCTAAGGAGTTCGGATAAGAAGACAAGGAGCTACTATCAGGTGAGTTCTAGATGCCCTACTTTAACATCTTATGTGTAACTATGTTTTGGGCTGACATACATGCTGTTAATATGTTTATGATGCGTTATAATGCTATGTTCCTATTCTATGATGATGAATGCTTGATGTATAATGAAATATGCATGAGAATATGCTAAGTATGATGGATGCATGATAAATGAGCTATGGTGATGAATAGTATAAGGACATGATATGATGATGATTGTATGATATCATGCATTATGATGATAACCATGATGATAGTTATAGAATGTTATGATAAGGTCCTAAGTTGCTATGATGGAAGTATGATGTTATGACTATGATGCTAGCATGATATATATACATGATGCCATGATGTTATGATATGAAATGATGCTAGCATGACATGTTTATAATGCCATGATGACTACGATGAATGATGTTATGATGCTAGCATGAAATGTTATGATGATTATGATGAATGATGATATGATGCTAGTATATCATGTATGATGAACGGACGAGGTTCCCATACTTGTTATGGAATATGTATGAATGATGCTCCAGTACTTGTGCTGGGTAAGTATGAAAGTCAACCGGACTATAACATGGTATGAGAGTCAACCTAACTATAACAGGGTATGAGAGTCAACCTGACTATAACATGGTATGAGAGTCAACCTGACTATAACAGGGTATGAGAGTCAACCTGACTATAACATGGTATGAGAGTCAACCTGACTATAACAGGGTATGAGAGTCAACAGGGTATGATAGTCAACCTGACTATAATAGGGTATGGTAGTCAACCTGACTATAACAGGGTATGGAGCCTTATGCCGGCATAAGCCCACTGTTCATGTTGATGACAGTGGATATATGATGATGATGTTTAAGATGTTATGTGATAAGGTTATGGATTATGTGAACGTAATGATATTTCATGTTAAGTATGATTGTAACTTACCAAAACGTTTACGATGTTTTATGAAAACTAGAACTCACCAGTGTAAGCTAACATTTTAGCATGTATGTTAAGTTAAAGCTATGGTAGGAAAAGGCATGGAGCTCGGGCATCAAGATTGAGAATCCAATGGTGTTGGCAATCATAAATGTTTGGATACAATTTATTTCAGTATATTTTGTAATTGAAAATGTTTTAAATTCCGTTGCATGTTTACGGAAGTTTTTGGTTTAAGAGCTATGTGTTATGATGAAAACCAACCACTGTGGGGTACCCGGGATCGGGGCCTCACAAGTTGTTATCAGAGCCATAGTTTGAGAGATATTGGCATCCCAAATGCCAAGACTTAAACTGAGAATGGGATTAAATGATGCGGATTGCCAACCACGGATGAACGGATGCCACGAGCTGAATGTTAAGTATGAGTTAAGAAATAGATGTAAGGTTAGGAAGTTAGGAAGTTTCATGCACATTGAGGAGATGTGATGGGAAGCGTTTAGAGCCTATGAGTTGGGTAAATGGTTAATAACACCTGATCAACGTCATTAACGATTTACAACACTTATTTCGTGCTAAACTGAATCCTGTACTAACTCATCAATTGTTGCATCCTGTAGATAGTTAAGATGGCTGGACAAAAAGGTAGGCCACGGAAACCAGTACAGACTACTGAAGAGCCGCATGTCGAGACTGAAGAACCCGTCAACGAAGAGGAAGAGACCAGTGAACGGTCGGTAGAAGAACCGGAATTCACACTGGATCCAGTCGTGATAAAGGCTATTTTTGATGAGGTCTACAAGATCATGAACGAGAAGTTACTGACAATGATCGTTAAATCTTTGAAGGATGCATTGAAGGAAAAATTTGAGGGAACCAAAGAAAGCTCTAAGGGAGATGAGGAAGTTGTGATCATCGAAACAAAGAGCCATGATTCTATGTCTGGGAAACTGAAGGGTTGTGATTACAAGTCCTTAAAAGGATGCAACCCACCGACTTTTGACCGGAAGAAGGATGTTGTGGACACCTGCCACTAGATATCTGTGATGGAGGCTGTTATCTTTATCAGTGAGTGCCGAATTGATCAAGCTGTCAAGTTTGCAGCTCACTCTTTTGTTGAGGAGGCACTTCACTGGTGGAAAACTATCAAGCAATCCAAAACTGCTGCTGATATGGAGAAGATGACTTGGGAAGACCTGAAGGAGCTGGTCACAAAACATTTCTGTCCCAAGAACAAGCTGGATAAGGTTGAAAGGGAATTTCTGGTCCTGAAAGCTGGGAGTCTGAATCACAGGCAGTATACTTCACGATTTAATGAGATGGCCAGACTCGTTCCTTATCTGGTTTATACGGAGGAATGTAGAGTGAAGTTGTACATGGAGGGTCTGCCTCTAAAAGTAAGGATTCATGTGAAGCCCAATGCTCCAAAGACCTTTAACTCCACTCTTGAACTCAGTGGTATTGTATGGGATGATGTGATAGCTGATGAGCCAGTGAAAGAAGAAGTAAGGGTGAAGGAGTCCTCCGGGACTAAGAGGGGTCGAACAGATCAACAAAAGTTTTCAAGCAAGAAGGCGAAGCGAGAGGAGATGAGCAGATGCAACAAGTGTGGAAAAAGCCACACAGGACAGTGCCTGGTGGGCACTAATTTATGTTTCAGATGTGGAAAGACGGTGCATTTTTCTAGCAATTGCCCGAACACCACTCGATGTTTCATTTGCAATGGGTTTGGGCATCTGTCCAGGGATTGCAGACAACCACGGGCCGATTCTTTGGGCTCTGGTAAGAAAGAAGTGAAAGGGAAGGAGAAGCAGAAGGATAAAGCCCAAGCCTTCACGATGACAAAGGATGATGTGATCGAGGACCCTGATGTGGTCACAGGTACCTTTTCTATTAACAATATTCCTGCTTCTGTATTGTTTGATTCTGGTGCCAGTATGAGTTTTGTATCTTCTACTTTCTGTGATGGGTTTTATGGGATGGTTAAGAAGATAGATCGTGCATTTGATGTAGAGACGGCTATTGGTAAGATGAAAAGGGTGACTGAGGCTATAGATGATTGTTATGTTGAGATAGAAGGTCATAAGTTCCCAGTACGATTGTTTCTTATAACCTTGGGAGGTTTCGATGTAGTCTTGGGTATGGACTGGTTAGCCAAATATGAGGCTAACATTATATGTTGACGAAAGATGATATGTTTACGTGCGATGATGGGAGCTCTGTAACGGTTCATGGCGATAAAGCGACATATGCGCTAAATATCATTTCGATGAGGCTGATGTTATGATGAGGAGAGGGTGTGTAGCCCTACTTGGCCTACGTGATTGAGGAACGTACGTATATGAGGATGATTGATGATGTACCCGTGGTGTGTAACTTCCCCGATGTATTCCCAGAGGAATTTCCTGGATTACCACCGGAACGGGAAATTGAGTTCCAAATCAACTTAGTGCCAGGGGCACAACTCGTTGCTAAAACACCTTACTGTTTGGCTCCCACTGAAATGAAGGAAATGATGACCCAGCTACAAGAACTCCTCGATAAAGGTTTTATACGACCGAGTGTCTCTCCATGGGGAGCACTGGTGCTGTTTGTTAAGAAGAAAGATGTAAAGTATCGAAGATTTATTCAAGACTTCTCCAAGATAGCGACGTCACTGACGAAGCTCACGAAGAAAGATGTAAAGTAGGAATGGGTCCTGAACCAAGAACAATCGTTCTCAGCGCTAAAGGATAAACTTACCCAAGTTCTTGTCTTAGCACTACCGGATGGAAATGATGATTTTGTAATGTATGCTGATGTATAACGACAAGGGTTGGGATGTGTACTGATGCAAAGGGGAAGTGTGATAGCTTATGCTTCACACCAGCTAAAGATACATGAGGCTAACTACCCGACCCACAATCTCGAACTCACTACAGTAGTGTTTGCATTGAAAATATGAAGGCACTATCTGTATGGAGTAAATAGTACCATCTATACTGACCATAATAGCTTGAAGTACTTCTTCGAGCAAAAGGATTTGAACATGAGGCAGAGACGATGGCTTGAGCAGTTAAATGATTATAACTGTGATATTTTATATCACCTGGGAAAGTCCAATGCGGTGGCAGATGCTTTGAGTCGCAAGACTGATCATCTTTCCATACGAGTAAAATCGTATAGTTTGGTGATAACGCCAGACTTTCTGAAGGAGCTCAAGCAGGTGCAACAGGAAGGACTGCAAGAAGAAAATGTGGGTCAGAAATGGGAACATTCGATCGAGAATTTTAGATGAGGCCCACAAATCACGTTACTCGGTGCATCCCAGTGCGACGAAGATGTATCAAGATCTTCGAAAGGGTTATTGGTGGCCGGGAATGAAGTTTAATGTGATGCAGTATGTGAACAAGTGCCTTACTTGTGTACAAGTGAAGGCCGAACATCAGAAGCCCTACGGATATGTGCAACATTTAGAAGTACCGGGATGGAAATGGGAACATATCACCATGCATTTCATCACCAAGCTACCGAGAACAGCTAAACTACATGATACTATATGGGTGATTGTAGACCGACTGACGAAAAGTGCACACTTCCTCCCGATTAGGGAAACGTATACATCCGAAAGGTTGTCTGAGTTGTTTGTGAAAGAGATTGTGACTCGACATGGAGTTCCTGTCTCAATTGTGTCAGATCGGGATACGAGGTTTATTTCCAGATTCGGGAAGCAATTTCATGATGCTATAGGAACAAGACTGAACATTAGTACCTCCTATCACCCCCAGACAGATGAACAGTCTGAAAGGACTATCCAAACGTTGGAGGATATTGTAACACTCAAAATCAATTCACGCATACACGTGTCAAAAATAGGTCCCAGTTAAGTTTTAACTCAAAACTTTTTCAAGTATTTATGCGGAAGCGTCAAAAACATTTTTTTATATGTAATATGTACTTTATTAGTTACTAATTACATTTAAAAATCATCATACAATAGTTTGTATGAAAACCCAACAACCAAAATTTACCAAAATGTTTGAACTTTCAACTTACGCGCTCGATCATGAGGTTTAACGCATCATCTACTTCCGACCTGCAAACACCACATATAATTTCACCATTAGTTCATGAGAACTATGTAAGATTATCCAAATATAAGTTATGGTTTGAAATGGAAGAGTTATAGGCCTTAAAACGCGATTCTGGTATTAAAAACATGAAAATCCGGAAACCCCCAGCCGTAGCCTACGGCCACTGGGACAGAACTTGGGCAGCGTAGGCTACACCCACCTGTATGCAGAAATCTCCATTTTTTCTCGTTTCGGGCCGTTCTAACCACTTCCGATCGTTCCAAACCACCCAAAACTAAATCACAAGTCCCCAACACATATAATATGGAGTAACAACTCCTCAATTTCATATCATAACATATCCAAACATAATTGGATACAAATTAATTCAATTTGTGAATCAATTCACTTAAACGGGTCAAAATTTCAAAATTCAATCAATTAACGCTCTGACTGTCACACCCCCAATTTCAACTAACGGAATTATACCGTTTGGGAACGTGACAAACCAGGATCTCAGATCATTAGACATAACGAAGACCTCTATATGAATTTCAAAACATATGTTGGTCTAAAATTGTAACATCAAAGTTTCAATGTTTGCGGAAGCGTTTTAAAACCAATAACAAAACGTAATGGTTTGAAAATATAAAGTACAAATCCAATAACATTCCATGTCTTAATTGATCAAAACTAAAACACTTGAACTGAAATGCATGCGTGAGACTCAACATCCTAGTCCCTGCTTGTCCTTGCTTGTGTCTTAGTGTCCTGAGAAAACATGTAAATCAAGTCAACACAAAGGTTGGTGCATACACAGGTTTAAGCATTCACAAATGTTGAAACCATGGTTTGAATATAAAGTTTGTAGATAACATAATCACACAAGCATAGTCATGATAGCTAGTCATATATACTATTTACATAAATGGTCGACACCGAAGCTGACGTTGCCATGCTATAGCATGTTTTCGCCTTAACACTATTGTCTAGCACGAACAATAGGAATGTGTGTGTTTGGTCAGTCAAACACCTGCGTAGATCCCATCTACCAAGTGAGGTTTGTCAAACCCAATAGATCTATCTTCAACTACCACGCTTTGCACTCCGGCAAATTAAACGGTTCGAAAGAGAAGGCTTTGTAATGCTATGTTGCACTTATAGTAAACAGCTAACTCATGCAAGTGATATGTATCTAAAAGTGTTTGTTGCACATGTTTTCTCCCCCAAAACAGTTAAAATAAGAAAGGGGCCGTGTACGCACCTTTGAATGTAGCAGAATGATCAAACGTTTGTAAACACACGTAGATAACCTTCTACGAAAAATCTGTGTTTAAACAATAACTTAGTGTTATTCGAATAGTCGTTTTGTGCTTGAAATTACATACGTGTCAACACACGTATGTTAGAGTGTTAGAAACGTGCATACGAAAGTACGTGTGCCTTTGAAATCATTTAAATAAAATCCTATTTGATTTTACTTAAATAACTTAATTATACGCGATTTCGTTTTCGATCTAAAATGTGAGTTTTATTATTCAAATACGTTAGGAATTAAATTCTGGTTCTAACGCACTTCGAACGAGTCGAATTGGATTTAAAACGAAGAAGTTATGGCTTATTTACTAAAATAACCCAAAACATCAAAATGGGTGGGGGCCGGGTTCGAACCCGTGACCTCCCCCCCATTTTACACCTTCCATACCATCTCCTCTACCTCCCATTTGGTTAACAAGATCCATTTCAATTTCTTTTAACCCATAACAGTCAGGTTTCCCTTTGTTTTATCCTTAACCGAACCAAAGACCCTCAATTGGACACCAATTCGAATCCGATTGAACTCAAATCTTTAGGGCTTTCGTTCCTATCATCCGACCGACCCTATAGATGATTTTAATTCGAACATAAACCACTATAACTCGATTAACTGGGTGTATAAACTTTCGAACTTGAGTTCACCCACTCCCCATTCAAATCGGTTGAATTGATAATCTATTGATACTGGATTCATAGGGTTTTCGTTACACCCCTGATTTCGACTCAGTCTGTACAATTAAATCGAATTTTCATGATCTTTTTAATCAAGAACCCTAAACCGTTTCTAAGATGAACACTTGAAACCGGTTAACACTTAATTCGAAAGTTTTTGTCAAAATTAACATAAGGTTTACTTAAATCGGAACCTTCTGATACCGTGATATCATTTAATTTAATTTTCGAACTCTTTTCCATAGAAAACCCCAAATCCGTTTTATCATATAAACCCTAGAATTGAAATCTATCAATTCGTTGTAACTAACTAAAATTGATACATGTTTTAGCTTAGTCGAGACCTTCTGAAACTACCCATATACATTAATTTGAATATCAAACTCATTTGATCAAAAACCCCCAAAACCGACTTTGTTAAGAACCCTAGAACTCGGACCCTTATAATTCGAGATACTTAGATGAAATTAGGTTAGGGATATTCTTATTCGGTGGTTTCAGAAGATGTAGAAGTGAAAACTTACGTGATTTGATAGCCAATTGAAAGAGATTGACTTCTAGGTTGGATTTCGGTCACCTCACGATTGAATCTTCTAGCCCGAGCTTCTACGATTGAATTGTCTCGTGATAATTACTCTAAGAGTGCCGATTGGAAGTTCTGTAACTCCAATTGTGAAGCTCATGATCGATTTATATGGTTTTCACCTATACAAGTGACGGTTTCACCTTTTTGGCTTACAATCGAATTCAATTCGACATTATAGCCTATTATAACTGTCAATTATTGATGATAATCATCAATATGATTATTAAGAATGTTAAATGATCAGTTACAAGTCGATTTGTGAGGAATTTCGGATTTAATTGATAATCCTATGCGAATTTTGACTTCTAAAGTCAAAATTGAACCTTTAATTCAATTACAACCCTAAACTTAGCAATTTAAATGTATTGAGACTAATTTCTATAACTTCCAATCCCTTGAATTTGATTTTTAACAATAACATAATATTTCGGTTAATAAAATTGAGCCGAAAATCCCGAATTGTCACTAATTAGTTCAATAGGAATGTTATAGGGCTAAGTTAACTCATTTGGGCCAATTGGGCCTACCTTAGGCTTATTGGGCCGACCTTCTGTCCACTTGGGTCTCACAAAATATAATTGGGCCTATCTTGGGCCTTCTTTGACCTTACTGGGCCTTCTTGGGCCTTACTGGGCCTTCTTTGTCTTGTTGGGCCTATAATCTAACCACTTTCAGTTAACAAGGTTAATCCGAAAAGTCAGATTGTCACATCATCCCCTTGTTGAAGGAATTTTCGTCCCGAAAATTAATAAGTGTTAGGAGTAGTTAGGAAACTACTTACAAGTTTAAATCGTACGTGTTAGTGTGATTTGATCATTCTGTGTGCTTGTGTGTACTCACACACAAAGTCTAATGCTTGCAACATCACAACTCAAATGTGATCGTTCAATGTGACTGTTTGCGTGTACACTAGTTAGTTCACCTAACTGTGACTGTTTGTGTTTGATCATACTGTGTTGTGTAACCTCACACATAGTGAGTGTCAATAACTGTTTGTACTATGCAACCCCGCACATAGCAAAATGTGTGTAACTAATCATGCATGTACTACCATAACATGTAACATATGAAATGTAGCACATAAAATGTATAAATTGTAATGTAGCACAAATGTTTGTAACAAAACCAATTGAACAAAGTGTTTGTATACTGTACTATGTAATCTCACACATAGCAAATGTTTGAATGTAGTCAACAAAATAGAAACTTCCAAAATTCATGCGTACCTGTAAATTCACGAGTACATGGGCCCCTGTATTCGTCAATTTACCTTACACAATTATTCTGGTTCCTTCTATATGTAACTCCACCATTGTTTAACCGTTCATGATTGTACCACCATGAAATGTAGTACATCAAATATAATGTTTGAAATGTAGCACATTGTTTGAAATCAATCATGTATGTACTACTATGAAATGTTTGTGTTTTGTGTTTGCCTTCTGCAAGGCCTTCGCTTGTGTTCAGCACAATTGTTCCTACTAATTTCAATAATGTAATGTGTTTGTGCTTACAGTTTGAAATCTTAAAATGTTGGAGTGTGAAATATCACATCATCCCCTTGTTGAAGGAAATTTCGTCCCGAAATTTAACGTGTCTTCACAGTGTTTGCAGTTGTTGTTTTGAACAGATGAGGATACTTCTTCATCATTTGATCTTCCCTTTCCCATGTGAATTCAGGACCACGTCTTGAATTCCACCGAACTTTGACCATCGGAATCTTGCTTTGTTTGAGCTGTTTGACCTCTCGATCTATGATTTCAACTGGTTCCTCGATGAATCGTAACTGTTCGTCCACTTGTATTTCTTCAAGTGGTATTACCTAAGTCTTATCAGAAAGACATTTCTTTAAGTTCGATATGCGAAAGACATCATGAACTCCACTGAGTTCATCCGGTAATTTGAGTTGATACGCAACCGGACCAATCCTTTTCAGGATCTCAAAAGGTCCTACGTATTGTGGGCTAAGCTTCCCGTGCTTGCCGAATCGTATCGCACCTTTCCAAGGTGCTACCTTTAGAAGAACTCGGTCTCCTACTTGAAATTCCAACGGTTTACGACGTTTGTCAGCATAGCTCTTCTGTCGCTCCCGAACCGCTGCCATACTGTTCTGGATTTGTAAGAGAATTCCACCAACGGTAACTGGTTTTCCCAGTTATCACCAAAGTCAATTACACAAGCTCGTAACATATCCTCTAGCGTTTGAATCGTGCGTTCACTTTGACCGTCGGTCTGTGAATGATGGGCGGTACTCATATCCAAGCGAGTCCCCAATGACTTATGAAGAGATTTCCAAAAGTTGGAAGCAAATCGAGCATTCCGATCTGATATGATAGAGATTGGCACGCCATGCCGTGCTACCACTTCTTTGATGTAGATGCGAGTCAGTTTCTCCATCTATCAGTTTCCTTGATTGCTAAGAATGTGCAGATTCCGTTAATCGATCGACAATTACCCATATCGTATCACAACCACTCGGTGTACGGGGTAACTTAGTAATGAAATCCATCGAAATCTGTTCCCCTTTCCACATTGGTATTTCTGATTGTTACAGTAAACCAGATGAATTCTGATATTCAACTTTGACTTTCGAACAAGTCAAACATTTGTTAACATACTTAGCAATATCAGCTTTCATGTGAGGCCACCAATACAGTGCCTTCAAGTCATGATACATCTTGTCTGATCCTGGATGGACTGAATACCTGGACTTGTGTGTCTCATCCATCACGAGTTCCCTTAACCTCCATACAAAGGTATCCACAGTCGATCTATGAAATAACGAATTCCATCAGACTTCACATCCAACTGTGTTCCCATCCCTCGTAGAAATTCCTGTACCAAGTTTTCCGTTTTCAAGGCCTCGAGCTGAGCACTGCGTACCTTGTCAAGTAAGTCAGTATGGATTGTCATCATAAGTGCGCGTACCCGTCCTGCTGAAGTATCTTTTCTGCTTAAAGCATCAGCTATCACATTAGCTTTTTCCGGGTGATATTTAATCGCACACTCATAATCGTTCAACAACTCAACCCATCGTCGTTGCCTCATATTAAGCTCCTTCTGATCAAAGATATGTTGCAAACTCTTATGATCAGTGCAAATAGTACACTTAGTTCCATACAAATAATGCCTCCAAATCTTCAAAGTAAACACCACTGCTCCTAACTCCAAGTCATGAGTAGTGTAATTCTTTTCGTGTGGTCGTAGTTGTCTGGAAGCATAAGCAATCACTTTCTCACATTGCATTAACACACATCCCAAACCCTGTGCAGATGCATCACAATACACCACAAAGTCTTCCGTCCCTTCCGGTAAGGACAAAATTGGTGCACTGCAAAGTTTCTGTTTCAATAACTGGAACGCAGTTTCCTGTTTATCCTTCCAGTTATACTTCGTTCCCTTATGCGTAAGAGCTGTAAGTGGTTGAGCGATCTTTGAAAAACCTTCAATGAATCGTCGCTAATATCCCGCCAAACCAAGGAATTGTCGTACCTCGATATGAGTCTTTGGTGCTTCCCAATTCTTAATCGCTTCAATTTTTGCTGGATCAACATGTATGTCCTCTTCGTTGACTATATGACCCAAAAATTTTACTTCTCGCATCCAGAAATCACATTTCAAGAACTTAGCGTATAATTGTTCTTGTTTCAGTAATTCTAGTAGCAATCGAAGATTTTCAGCATGTTCCTCCTCAGATTGTGAATAGATGAGAATGTCATCAATGAAAACAATGACAAACTTATCAAGATGAGGTTTATAAACACGATTTATGAAATCCATGAATACAGCTGGAGCGTTTGTCAACCCAAATGGCATGACCAAGAACTCATAATGGCCATAGCATGTCCTGAATGCTGTCTTCAGGATATCCTCCTCCTGAACTCTTAGTTGATGATAACCCGATCTGAGATCAATCTTCGAGTAGTAACTCGAACCTTGCAACTGATCGAACAGATCGTAAATCCGAGGTAACGGATACCGGTTTTTGATAATGACCTTGTTAAGTTCCCGGTAATCGATACATATACGGAAAGTCCCGTCCTTTTTCTTAACAAATAAGACTGGAGCTCCCCACGGTGAAAAACTAGGTCGTATAAAACCCTTATCCAACAACTCTTGCAATTGTGTGGATAACTCTTGCATTTCTGATGGTGGAAGTCGATAAGGCGCCCTAGCTATCGGTGCTGTGTCTGGTGTAAGGTCGATTCGAAATTCCACCTGTCTGATAGGCGGAAATCCCGGTAGGTCTTCTGGAAATACTTCAGGGAATTCACAACCTACTGGGATGTCTTCTATCTTCTTCTCAACTACCGGCTTCTCAGTTATAAGTGTTATAACTGTTGTATGACCTTTACGCAGACATTTGTGTGTTTTCATACAAGCCATGAGATGCAGTGGCGTACTGCTCTTCTCACCTTGTACATACAGTGTCTCTCCATGTGGAAGCGGTATACGAACGATCTTTTGATGGCATACTATTTTAGCCTGGTGTTTGGACAACCAGTCCATGCCAATGACTACATCAAAACTGCCTAAGGCGGTAGGCATAAAGTCAATGTCATGTGTTTGACCCATCAAGTCAAGAACACATCCTTTAAGAATATGGTTTACAACAACTAACTTATCATCAACTAGTTCTATAGTGTACGGGTTTTCTAAAGCCGTAGGACTAACACTTAGCAATTTACAAAATTTGCTAGATACAAAACCCTGATCTGCATCAGTGTCAAATATCAATAAGGCAGAATGATTATTCAAGAGGAACGTACCTGTAACGACGTTGGGATCTTCCCGTGCCCGACGTCCTCCAATCACAAAAGCCCTGTTCGAACAACATTTGTGTTGTTGTTGCTGTTTCCTTTTGTAGTTATGTCATTAGCCCTTCTTTTCTTGAGTTGTGGGCATTCTTTCTTGAAATGTCCTGATAAGCCACACTCAAAACATCCTTTCTGTGTGTAGTTCCGGTTCAGTGAGCTTGCCTGAAGTTCCCCTCGACAGTCTTTTGCTACATGACCTATCTTTCTGCATCGCTGACATCGGTACTTGTCACATTGATTCCCAAAGTGATGGAATCCACATTTGTTGCACTTTGGGTATTTACCATTATACCCTCCCGATGACTGTTGGTTATTGTTTGGATTGTGATGAGTCTTGTTGGATTCCTGCTTGCGATTCTGCTGAAATGACTGCTGAGTGAAATTCTTGGAATCAATGCTATCCCATTTTCTTTTGTGGTCTCCCGCCTTAGCTGTTACTGTTCGTTTGGGTAATGTTTCCCCTTGCATCACTTGATCAGTCAGTTGGTGTGCCAGTCGAACAGCTTGCTGTATGGTAGTAGGATTTGCAAATATGATCAATTTTCGAACCTGAGATGCCAGCCCTCCAATGTATTTCTTGATCCACTTGCTAGATGGGGTTGCCCTGTGCGGTAAGAGTCTTGCTAATTGCTGGAATCGAGTAGTGTATTCCTCAATATTAGAGCCTTTCATCTTGAGTTGCCCGAATTCATCCTCAAGTTTTTGCATTTCATTACGAGAACAATACTCCTCCTGCAACAGGATTTTGAATCCGTTCCAAGTAAGAGCATTGACTGTATTCAAGCCGAGTGTCTGTACGATAGAGTTCCACCATGTCAAGGCTGAACCCTCCAGAGTACCAATAGCGTATCTGACCTTGTTTTCTTCCGGACAATTGCACATCTCAAACACCGATTCTAACTGTTCAATCCATCGAAGAAGTCCAACGGCTCCTTCCGATCCTTTGAAATTACGTGGTTTGCAGTCCAAGAATGTCTTGAACGTGCACATTTGTGGGTTTACCAGTCCCCCCGTTGAATCATGTGGTCCTGTTTGGTATGTTTGCTTATAGTTTGCGATTGTCTCGGTAATTCGAGTGTTAATAAATGCCTCAACTTCCGTTGCGGTCATGTTAATGTTTCCTCCAACCATGATCTTCCTATTTACAAATACACATAATGAGACTACACCCATCGCATAATCATCACTCATGCACAAAGTAAATATGTAACACACTACCATAGCCATTAAGGTAACAATTCTTAATCATTTATGATAAACTAGTGCTTACAATTGTTTGTCAAAGAGACGCAAAACAACTAAACACTAAGTCTACTTTTATGAGTACAACCCACTCATATAAGTTTGTTAAATAGAAAGTAAATGAAATAACTATATTCCATCGTTTGGTTGATCAACGGTTGATGATGAATCTTTCAGTTCTGCTGGATCAGTCGCTGCACCATGCTGGTAACGCATATGCCCAGTGATGAGGGTCATGGCCTCCCCAGCCAAGTCTCTCACTATATTGGCTTCAGTCGCCGCTGCACCAGCCCGTGCATTGGCTTCCTCAGCCCTTGCCTCAGCTACAGCTACATGTAACTCAGTAGTTTCTAGTCATGCAGTGAGTTCGAGGATCATGCCTCGCATCATCCAGATTGTTTCCACCAAATTTTCCTGTTCTTCATTAGTCCTAACCAACTCCTCAGTGAGGTTATCCCACATTTGTGTCAGCCAGTTGTTATTCTCAAGCAATTCTGTGATCATCCCTGCTATTTCCCGCATGTTGCGGATTTCACGCTCCATGCGTGCAACAAAAGCAGCAAATGCCTGTTCTAGTGGATATCCAAGAGTAGGTAACGTCCAAAGGCTATTAGCAGTATTGGCAGTTGGTGGTGGTGGCACTCGTTCTTCCCACACCCAGCTGCGTATGAGATCAGGAAACCATTGCCAATATTGGTTGTTCCCCCTCTGGTGAACATGTGTTTCCTCCCCATAGTGGATCGTATCATCCACTGGTTCGATCCTCCTTGTCATGATTTCTGACAATGTTACTACTCGTCCCTCAGTGTGAGTAGGTGCAGATGATGATGCCATGTCTGTTACAAAATGCCATATGTAAATGCATATAAACTATCGTGTAAGTAAGTGTCTAATGTCTAACAGTTATAGTCTAAGTCTACAAATGCAAACCTAGTTCGCTATAACCAATGGCTCTGATACCAATCTGTCACACCCCCAATTTCAACTAACGGAATTATACCGTTTGGGAACGTGACAAACCAGGATCTCAGATCATTAGACATAACGAAGACCTCTATATGAATTTCAAAACATATGTTGGTCTAAAATTGTAACATCAAAGTTTCAATGTTTGCGGAAGCGTTTTAAAACCAATAACAAAACGTAATGGTTTGAAAATATAAAGTACAAATCCAATAACATTCAATGTCTTAATTGATCAAAACTAAAACACTTGAACTGAAATGCATGCGTGAGACTCAACATCCTAGTCCCTGCTTGTCCTTGCTTGTGTCTTAGTGTCCTGAGAAAACATGTAAATCAAGTCAACACAAAGGTTGGTGCATACACAGGTTTAAGCATTCACAAATGTTGAAACCATGGTTTGAATATAAAGTTTGTAGATAACATAATCACACAAGCATAGTCATGATAGCTAGTCATATATACTATTTACATAAATGGTCGACACCGAAGCTGACGTTGCCATGCTATAGCATGTTTTCGCCTTAACACTATTGTCTAGCACGAACAATAGGAATGTGTGTGTTTGGTCAGTCAAACACCTGCGTAGATCCCATCTACCAAGTGAGGTTTGTCAAACCCAATAGATCTATCTTCAACTACCACGCTTTGCACTCCGGCAAATTAAACGGTTCGAAAGAGAAGGCTTTGTAATGCTATGTTGCACTTATAGTAAACAGCTAACTCATGCAAGTGATATGTATCTAAAAATGTTTGTTGCACATGTTTTCTCCCCCAAAACAGTTAAAATAAGAAAGGGGCCGTGTACGCACCTTTGAATGTAGCAGAATGATCAAACGTTTGTAAACACACGTAGATAACCTTCTACGAAAAATCTGTGTTTAAACAATAACTTAGTGTTATTCGAATAGTCGTTTTGTGCTTGAAATTACATACGTGTCAACACACGTATGTTAGAGTGTTAGAAACGTGCATACGAAAGTACGTGTGCCTTTGAAATCATTTAAATAAAATCCTATTTGATTTTACTTAAATAACTTAATTATACGCGATTTCGTTTTCGATCTAAAATGTGAGTTTTATTATTCAAATACGTTAGGAATTAAATTCTGGTTCTAACGCACTTCGAACGAGTCGAATTGGATTTAAAACGAAGAAGTTATGGCTTATTTACTAAAATAACCCAAAACATCAAAATGGGTGGGGGCCGGGTTCGAACCCGTGACCTCCCCCCCATTTTACACCTTCCATACCATCTCCTCTACCTCCCATTTGGTTAACAAGATCCATTTCAATTTCTTTTAACCCATAACAGTCAGGTTTCCCTTTGTTTTATCCTTAACCGAACCAAAGACCCTCAATTGGACACCAATTCGAATCCGATTGAACTCAAATCTTAAGGGCTTTCGTTCCTATCATCCGACCGACCCTATAGATGATTTTAATTCGAACATAAACCACTATAACTCGATTAACTGGGTGTATAAACTTTCGAACTTGAGTTCACCCACTCCCCATTCAAATCGGTTGAATTGATAATCTATTGATACTGGATTCATAGGGTTTTCGTTACACCCCTGATTTCGACTCAGTCTGTACAATTAAATCGAATTTTCATGATCTTTTTAATCAAGAACCCTAAACCGTTTCTAAGATGAACACTTGAAACCGGTTAACACTTAATTCGAAAGTTTTTGTCAAAATTAACATAAGGTTTACTTAAATCGGAACCTTCTGATACTGTGATATCATTTAATTTAATTTTCGAACTCTTTTCCATAGAAAACCCCAAATCCGTTTTATCATATAAACCCTAGAATTGAAATCTATCAATTCGTTGTAACTAACTAAAATTGATACATGTTTTAGCTTAGTCGAGACCTTCTGAAACTACCCATATACATTAATTTGAATATCAAACTCATTTGATCAAAAACCCCCAAAACCGACTTTGTTAAGAACCCTAGAACTCGGACCCTTATAATTCGAGATACTTAGATGAAATTAGGTTAGGGATATTCTTATTCGGTGGTTTCAGAAGATGTAGAAGTGAAAACTTACGTGATTTGATAGCCAATTGAAAGAGATTGACTTCTAGGTTGGATTTCGGTCACCTCACGATTGAATCTTCTAGCCCGAGCTTCTACGATTGAATTGTCTCGTGATAATTACTCTAAGAGTGCCGATTGGAAGTTCTGTAACTCCAATTGTGAAGCTCATGATCGATTTATATGGTTTTCACCTATACAAGTGACGGTTTCACCTTTTTGGCTTACAATCGAATTCAATTCGGCATTATAGCCTATTATAACTGTCAATTATTGATGATAATCATCAATATGATTATTAAGAATGTTAAATGATCAGTTACAAGTCGATTTGTGAGGAATTTCGGATTTAATTGATAATCCTATGCGAATTTTGACTTCTAAAGTCAAAATTGAACCTTTAATTCAATTACAACCCTAAACTTAGCAATTTAAATGTATTGAGACTAATTTCTATAACTTCCAATCCCTTGAATTTGATTTTTAACAATAACATAATATTTCGGTTAATAAAATTGAGCCGAAAATCCCGAATTGTCACTAATTAGTTCAATAGGAATGTTATAGGGCTAAGTTAACTCATTTGGGCCAATTGGGCCTACCTTAGGCTTATTGGGCCGACCTTCTGTCCACTTGGGTCTCACAAAATATAATTGGGCCTATCTTGGGCCTTCTTTGACCTTACTGGGCCTTCTTGGGCCTTACTGGGCCTTCTTTGTCTTGTTGGGCCTATAATCTAACCACTTTCAGTTAACAAGGTTAATCCGAAAAGTCAGATTGTCACATCATCCCCTTGTTGAAGGAATTTTCGTCCCGAAAATTAATAAGTGTTAGGAGTAGTTAGGAAACTACTTACAAGTTTAAATCGTACGTGTTAGTGTGATTTGATCATTCTGTGTGCTTGTGTGTACTCACACACAAAGTCTAATGCTTGCAACATCACAACTCAAATGTGATCGTTCAATGTGACTGTTTGCGTGTACACTAGTTAGTTCACCTAACTGTGACTGTTTGTGTTTGATCATACTGTGTTGTGTAACCTCACACATAGTGAGTGTCAATAACTGTTTGTACTATGCAACCCCGCACATAGCAAAATGTGTGTAACTAATCATGCATGTACTACCATAACATGTAACATATGAAATGTAGCACATAAAATGTATAAATTGTAATGTAGCACAAATGTTTGTAACAAAACCAATTGAACAAAGTGTTTGTATACTGTACTATGTAATCTCACACATAGCAAATGTTTGAATGTAGTCAACAAAATAGAAACTTCCAAAATTCATGCGTACCTGTAAATTCACGAGTACATGGGCCCCTGTATTCGTCAATTTACCTTACACAATTATTCTGGTTCCTTCTATATGTAACTCCACCATTGTTTAACCGTTCATGATTGTACCACCATGAAATGTAGTACATCAAATATAATGTTTGAAATGTAGCACATTGTTTGAAATCAATCATGTATGTACTACTATGAAATGTTTGTGTTTTGTGTTTGCCTTCTGCAAGGCCTTCGCTTGTGTTCAGCACAATTGTTCCTACTAATTTCAATAATGTAATGTGTTTGTGCTTACAGTTTGAAATCTTAAAATGTTGGAGTGTGAAATATCACATCATCCCCTTGTTGAAGGAAATTTCGTCCCGAAATTTAACGTGTCTTCACAGTGTTTGCAGTTGTTGTTTTGAACAGATGAGGATACTTCTTCATCATTTGATCTTCCCTTTCCCATGTGAATTCAGGACCACGTCTTGAATTCCACCGAACTTTGACCATCGGAATCTTGCTTTGTTTGAGCTGTTTGACCTCTCGATCTATGATTTCAACTGGTTCCTCGATGAATCGTAACTGTTCGTCCACTTGTATTTCTTCAAGTGGTATTACCTAAGTCTTATCAGAAAGACATTTCTTTAAGTTCGATATGCGAAAGACATCATGAACTCCACTGAGTTCATCCGGTAATTTGAGTTGATACGCAACCGGACCAATCCTTTTCAGGATCTCAAAAGGTCCTACGTATTGTGGGCTAAGCTTCCCGTGCTTGCCGAATCGTATCGCACCTTTCCAAGGTGCTACCTTTAGAAGAACTCGGTCTCCTACTTGAAATTCCAACGGTTTACGACGTTTGTCAGCATAGCTCTTCTGTCGCTCCCGAACCGCTGCCATACTGTTCTGGATTTGTAAGAGAATTCCACCAACGGTAACTGGTTTTCCCAGTTATCACCAAAGTCAATTACACAAGCTCGTAACATATCCTCTAGCGTTTGAATCGTGCGTTCACTTTGACCGTCGGTCTGTGAATGATGGGCGGTACTCATATCCAAGCGAGTCCCCAATGACTTATGAAGAGATTTCCAAAAGTTGGAAGCAAATCGAGCATTCCGATCTGATATGATAGAGATTGGCACGCCATGCCGTGCTACCACTTCTTTGATGTAGATGCGAGTCAGTTTCTCCATCTATCAGTTTCCTTGATTGCTAAGAATGTGCAGATTCCGTTAATCGATCGACAATTACCCATATCGTATCACAACCACTCGGTGTACGGGGTAACTTAGTAATGAAATCCATCGAAATCTGTTCCCCTTTCCACATTGGTATTTCTGATTGTTACAGTAAACCAGATGAATTCTGATATTCAACTTTGACTTTCGAACAAGTCAAACATTTGTTAACATACTTAGCAATATCAGCTTTCATGTGAGGCCACCAATACAGTGCCTTCAAGTCATGATACATCTTGTCTGATCCTGGATGGACTGAATACCTGGACTTGTGTGTCTCATCCATCACGAGTTCCCTTAACCTCCATACAAAGGTATCCACAGTCGATCTATGAAATAACGAATTCCATCAGACTTCACATCCAACTGTGTTCCCATCCCTCGTAGAAATTCCTGTACCAAGTTTTCCGTTTTCAAGGCCTCGAGCTGAGCACTGCGTACCTTGTCAAGTAAGTCAGTATGGATTGTCATCATAAGTGCGCGTACCCGTCCTGCTGAAGTATCTTTTCTGCTTAAAGCATCAGCTATCACATTAGCTTTTTCCGGGTGATATTTAATCGCACACTCATAATCGTTCAACAACTCAACCCATCGTCGTTGCCTCATATTAAGCTCCTTCTGATCAAAGATATGTTGCAAACTCTTATGATCAGTGCAAATAGTACACTTAGTTCCATACAAATAATGCCTCCAAATCTTCAAAGTAAACACCACTGCTCCTAACTCCAAGTCATGAGTAGTGTAATTCTTTTCGTGTGGTCGTAGTTGTCTGGAAGCATAAGCAATCACTTTCTCACATTGCATTAACACACATCCCAAACCCTGTGCAGATGCATCACAATACACCACAAAGTCTTCCGTCCCTTCCGGTAAGGACAAAATTGGTGCACTGCAAAGTTTCTGTTTCAATAACTGGAACGCAGTTTCCTGTTTATCCTTCCAGTTATACTTCGTTCCCTTATGCGTAAGAGCTGTAAGTGGTTGAGCGATCTTTGAAAAACCTTCAATGAATCGTCGCTAATATCCCGCCAAACCAAGGAATTGTCGTACCTCGATATGAGTCTTTGGTGCTTCCCAATTCTTAATCGCTTCAATTTTTGCTGGATCAACATGTATGTCCTCTTCGTTGACTATATGACCCAAAAATTTTACTTCTCGCATCCAGAAATCACATTTCAAGAACTTAGCGTATAATTGTTCTTGTTTCAGTAATTCTAGTAGCAATCGAAGATTTTCAGCATGTTCCTCCTCAGATTGTGAATAGATGAGAATGTCATCAATGAAAACAATGACAAACTTATCAAGATGAGGTTTATAAACACGATTTATGAAATCCATGAATACAGCTGGAGCGTTTGTCAACCCAAATGGCATGACCAAGAACTCATAATGGCCATAGCATGTCCTGAATGCTGTCTTCAGGATATCCTCCTCCTGAACTCTTAGTTGATGATAACCCGATCTGAGATCAATCTTCGAGTAGTAACTCGAACCTTGCAACTGATCGAACAGATCGTAAATCCGAGGTAACGGATACCGGTTTTTGATAATGACCTTGTTAAGTTCCCGGTAATCGATACATATACGGAAAGTCCCGTCCTTTTTCTTAACAAATAAGACTGGAGCTCCCCACGGTGAAAAACTAGGTCGTATAAAACCCTTATCCAACAACTCTTGCAATTGTGTGGATAACTCTTGCATTTCTGATGGTGGAAGTCGATAAGGCGCCCTAGCTATCGGTGCTGTGTCTGGTGTAAGGTCGATTCGAAATTCCACCTGTCTGATAGGCGGAAATCCCGGTAGGTCTTCTGGAAATACTTCAGGGAATTCACAACCTACTGGGATGTCTTCTATCTTCTTCTCAACTACCGGCTTCTCAGTTATAAGTGTTATAACTGTTGTATGACCTTTACGCAGACATTTGTGTGTTTTCATACAAGCCATGAGATGCAGTGGCGTACTGCTCTTCTCACCTTGTACATACAGTGTCTCTCCATGTGGAAGCGGTATACGAACGATCTTTTGATGGCATACTATTTTAGCCTGGTGTTTGGACAACCAGTCCATGCCAATGACTACATCAAAACTGCCTAAGGCGGTAGGCATAAAGTCAATGTCATGTGTTTGACCCATCAAGTCAAGAACACATCCTTTAAGAATATGGTTTACAACAACTAACTTATCATCAACTAGTTCTATAGTGTACGGGTTTTCTAAAGCCGTAGGACTAACACTTAGCAATTTACAAAATTTGCTAGATACAAAACCCTGATCTGCATCAGTGTCAAATATCAATAAGGCAGAATGATTATTCAAGAGGAACGTACCTGTAACGACGTTGGGATCTTCCCGTGCCCGACGTCCTCCAATCACAAAAGCCCTGTTCGAACAACATTTGTGTTGTTGTTGCTGTTTCCTTTTGTAGTTATGTCATTAGCCCTTCTTTTCTTGAGTTGTGGGCATTCTTTCTTGAAATGTCCTGATAAGCCACACTCAAAACATCCTTTCTGTGTGTAGTTCCGGTTCAGTGAGCTTGCCTGAAGTTCCCCTCGACAGTCTTTTGCTACATGACCTATCTTTCTGCATCGCTGACATCGGTACTTGTCACATTGATTCCCAAAGTGATGGAATCCACATTTGTTGCACTTTGGGTATTTACCATTATACCCTCCCGATGACTGTTGGTTATTGTTTGGATTGTGATGAGTCTTGTTGGATTCCTGCTTGCGATTCTGCTGAAATGACTGCTGAGTGAAATTCTTGGAATCAATGCTATCCCATTTTCTTTTGTGGTCTCCCGCCTTAGCTGTTACTGTTCGTTTGGGTAATGTTTCCCCTTGCATCACTTGATCAGTCAGTTGGTGTGCCAGTCGAACAGCTTGCTGTATGGTAGTAGGATTTGCAAATATGATCAATTTTCGAACCTGAGATGCCAGCCCTCCAATGTATTTCTTGATCCACTTGCTAGATGGGGTTGCCCTGTGCGGTAAGAGTCTTGCTAATTGCTGGAATCGAGTAGTGTATTCCTCAATATTAGAGCCTTTCATCTTGAGTTGCCCGAATTCATCCTCAAGTTTTTGCATTTCATTACGAGAACAATACTCCTCCTGCAACAGGATTTTGAATCCGTTCCAAGTAAGAGCATTGACTGTATTCAAGCCGAGTGTCTGTACGATAGAGTTCCACCATGTCAAGGCTGAACCCTCCAGAGTACCAATAGCGTATCTGACCTTGTTTTCTTCCGGACAATTGCACATCTCAAACACCGATTCTAACTGTTCAATCCATCGAAGAAGTCCAACGGCTCCTTCCGATCCTTTGAAATTACGTGGTTTGCAGTCCAAGAATGTCTTGAACGTGCACATTTGTGGGTTTACCAGTCCCCCCGTTGAATCATGTGGTCCTGTTTGGTATGTTTGCTTATAGTTTGCGATTGTCTCGGTAATTCGAGTGTTAATAAATGCCTCAACTTCCGTTGCGGTCATGTTAATGTTTCCTCCAACCATGATCTTCCTATTTACAAATACACATAATGAGACTACACCCATCGCATAATCATCACTCATGCACAAAGTAAATATGTAACACACTACCATAGCCATTAAGGTAACAATTCTTAATCATTTATGATAAACTAGTGCTTACAATTGTTTGTCAAAGAGACGCAAAACAACTAAACACTAAGTCTACTTTTATGAGTACAACCCACTCATATAAGTTTGTTAAATAGAAAGTAAATGAAATAACTATATTCCATCGTTTGGTTGATCAACGGTTGATGATGAATCTTTCAGTTCTGCTGGATCAGTCGCTGCACCATGCTGGTAACGCATATGCCCAGTGATGAGGGTCATGGCCTCCCCAGCCAAGTCTCTCACTATATTGGCTTCAGTCGCCGCTGCACCAGCCCGTGCATTGGCTTCCTCAGCCCTTGCCTCAGCTACAGCTACATGTAACTCAGTAGTTTCTAGTCATGCAGTGAGTTCGAGGATCATGCCTCGCATCATCCAGATTGTTTCCACCAAATTTTCCTGTTCTTCATTAGTCCTAACCAACTCCTCAGTGAGGTTATCCCACATTTGTGTCAGCCAGTTGTTATTCTCAAGCAATTCTGTGATCATCCCTGCTATTTCCCGCATGTTGCGGATTTCACGCTCCATGCGTGCAACAAAAGCAGCAAATGCCTGTTCTAGTGGATATCCAAGAGTAGGTAACGTCCAAAGGCTATTAGCAGTATTGGCAGTTGGTGGTGGTGGCACTCGTTCTTCCCACACCCAGCTGCGTATGAGATCAGGAAACCATTGCCAATATTGGTTGTTCCCCCTCTGGTGAACATGTGTTTCCTCCCCATAGTGGATCGTATCATCCACTGGTTCGATCCTCCTTGTCATGATTTCTGACAATGTTACTACTCGTCCCTCAGTGTGAGTAGGTGCAGATGATGATGCCATGTCTGTTACAAAATGCCATATGTAAATGCATATAAACTATCGTGTAAGTAAGTGTCTAATGTCTAACAGTTATAGTCTAAGTCTACAAATGCAAACCTAGTTCGCTATAACCAATGGCTCTGATACCAATCTGTCACACCCCCAATTTCAACTAACGGAATTATACCGTTTGGGAACGTGACAAACCAGGATCTCAGATCATTAGACATAACGAAGACCTCTATATGAATTTCAAAACATATGTTGGTCTAAAATTGTAACATCAAAGTTTCAATGTTTGCGGAAGCGTTTTAAAACCAATAACAAAACGTAATGGTTTGAAAATATAAAGTACAAATCCAATAACATTCAACGTCTTAATTGATCAAAACTAAAACACTTGAACTGAAATGCATGCGTGAGACTCAACATCCTAGTCCCTGCTTGTCCTTGCTTGTGTCTTAGTGTCCTGAGAAAACATGTAAATCAAGTCAACACAAAGGTTGGTGCATACACAGGTTTAAGCATTCACAAATGTTGAAACCATGGTTTGAATATAAAGTTTGTAGATAACATAATCACACAAGCATAGTCATGATAGCTAGTCATATATACTATTTACATAAATGGTCGACACCGAAGCTGACGTTGCCATGCTATAGCATGTTTTCGCCTTAACACTATTGTCTAGCACGAACAATAGGAATGTGTGTGTTTGGTCAGTCAAACACCTGCGTAGATCCCATCTACCAAGTGAGGTTTGTCAAACCCAATAGATCTATCTTCAACTACCACGCTTTGCACTCCGGCAAATTAAACGGTTCGAAAGAGAAGGCTTTGTAATGCTATGTTGCACTTATAGTAAACAGCTAACTCATGCAAGTGATATGTATCTAAAAATGTTTGTTGCACATGTTTTCTCCCCCAAAACAGTTAAAATAAGAAAGGGGCCGTGTACGCACCTTTGAATGTAGCAGAATGATCAAACGTTTGTAAACACACGTAGATAACCTTCTACGAAAAATCTGTGTTTAAACAATAACTTAGTGTTATTCGAATAGTCGTTTTGTGCTTGAAATTACATACGTGTCAACACACGTATGTTAGAGTGTTAGAAACGTGCATACGAAAGTACGTGTGCCTTTGAAATCATTTAAATAAAATCCTATTTGATTTTACTTAAATAACTTAATTATACGCGATTTCGTTTTCGATCTAAATGTGAGTTTTATTATTCAAATACGTTAGGAATTAAATTCTGGTTCTAACGCACTTCGAACGAGTCGAATTGGATTTAAAACGAAGAAGTTATGGCTTATTTACTAAAATAACCCAAAACATCAAAATGGGTGGGGGCCGGGTTCGAACCCGTGACCTCCCCCCCATTTTACACCTTCCATACCATCTCCTCTACCTCCCATTTGGTTAACAAGATCCATTTCAATTTCTTTTAACCCATAACAGTCAGGTTTCCCTTTGTTTTATCCTTAACCGAACCAAAGACCCTCAATTGGACACCAATTCGAATCCGATTGAACTCAAATCTTTAGGGCTTTCGTTCCTATCATCCGACCGACCCTATAGATGATTTTAATTCGAACATAAACCACTATAACTCGATTAACTGGGTGTATAAACTTTCGAACTTGAGTTCACCCACTCCCCATTCAAATCGGTTGAATTGATAATCTATTGATACTGGATTCATAGGGTTTTCGTTACACCCCTGATTTCGACTCAGTCTGTACAATTAAATCGAATTTTCATGATCTTTTTAATCAAGAACCCTAAACCGTTTCTAAGATGAACACTTGAAACCGGTTAACACTTAATTCGAAAGTTTTTGTCAAAATTAACATAAGGTTTACTTAAATCGGAACCTTCTGATACTGTGATATCATTTAATTTAATTTTCGAACTCTTTTCCATAGAAAACCCCAAATCCGTTTTATCATATAAACCCTAGAATTGAAATCTATCAATTCGTTGTAACTAACTAAAATTGATACATGTTTTAGCTTAGTCGAGACCTTCTGAAACTACCCATATACATTAATTTGAATATCAAACTCATTTGATCAAAAACCCCCAAAACCGACTTTGTTAAGAACCCTAGAACTCGGACCCTTATAATTCGAGATACTTAGATGAAATTAGGTTAGGGATATTCTTATTCGGTGGTTTCAGAAGATGTAGAAGTGAAAACTTACGTGATTTGATAGCCAATTGAAAGAGATTGACTTCTAGGTTGGATTTCGGTCACCTCACGATTGAATCTTCTAGCCCGAGCTTCTACGATTGAATTGTCTCGTGATAATTACTCTAAGAGTGCCGATTGGAAGTTCTGTAACTCCAATTGTGAAGCTCATGATCGATTTATATGGTTTTCACCTATACAAGTGACGGTTTCACCTTTTTGGCTTACAATCGAATTCAATTCGGCATTATAGCCTATTATAACTGTCAATTATTGATGATAATCATCAATATGATTATTAAGAATGTTAAATGATCAGTTACAAGTCGATTTGTGAGGAATTTCGGATTTAATTGATAATCCTATGCGAATTTTGACTTCTAAAGTCAAAATTGAACCTTTAATTCAATTACAACCCTAAACTTAGCAATTTAAATGTATTGAGACTAATTTCTATAACTTCCAATCCCTTGAATTTGATTTTTAACAATAACATAATATTTCGGTTAATAAAATTGAGCCGAAAATCCCGAATTGTCACTAATTAGTTCAATAGGAATGTTATAGGGCTAAGTTAACTCATTTGGGCCAATTGGGCCTACCTTAGGCTTATTGGGCCGACCTTCTGTCCACTTGGGTCTCACAAAATATAATTGGGCCTATCTTGGGCCTTCTTTGACCTTACTGGGCCTTCTTGGGCCTTACTGGGCCTTCTTTGTCTTGTTGGGCCTATAATCTAACCACTTTCAGTTAACAAGGTTAATCCGAAAAGTCAGATTGTCACACTGACCCTTCCAAAAATCAATTCAATCATCCACATACATCTCATATGGATTATTATCATGTTTGAATCATAATAAAATAATTCAAACATACAAATGCACCTTCAAACATAATTCGTGCATTATTTCCCTTAACGGGTCAAAATCACCAACATCGATTTAACTCACCAAATTTCCTTTCATATTAATCTATGTGGTTATTAAGTTGATAGCCAATCATATTTCATCAACAATTACTACAATGTTCACCCTCAGGTTCTTCCATTATAGATTTCAAGTGAATTCAATCAATTAACCAAATTTCAACCAATTCAAATCAATCAAACCACACCCAAGTGGCAACTTGACATTCAACATAACTATGATGTTCTCCCTCAGGTACTTCCATCATAACATACCAAAATTTACTTCCACATTCAAGTGGTGAAGTAATCTCTAATTTCAACTCATACTATGATGTTCACACTCTAGTCCCTCCATCATAGTTTTCAATCAACCAATCAAATCATAGGTTTATAACTATTTACAACCATGATTCTATGATATTCATCCTCCGATACTTCTATCATAGATTCACCCAACCAATTGACATTCAATTCAATTACACAAGTCACAATTCAAATATTATGATCTATATACACTTTGACTAGATAAAGTCAAACTTAACTATCAAATCACTTTCAAATATGAACTAAACAATTCATAATTAATCCAATTCAAATATGAATTCGCAATTCCTACCAATTCCATTCAAATATGAATTCAACAATTCATAGTCCATTCAACTCAATTAGTGGACTACACTTAATCGCAATCCCACCTTTTGATATATGCATAGTTTGACCAAATAAGCCAAACCACACAATCAAACTCTATTTCTTTATGAATTTAACAATTCATAACCAATTTAATTCAGTTGTGAGACTAGCTCATCAATTTACACTCAACGTCAACAAATAACCCTATAAACCAAACCATTCATAGTCACACCAATTCAAATAGTAGGCTGTTACTACTTCACATATATGGTGTTTAGCAAGTTGGATAACTTACCTTAGCACTAGGATTAGAGATTAACAATTGGTGATTTGCCTTCTCTTTGACTTTCCTTTGCACTTCCAATGCCACCACCTATTTCACAACAATTTCAATCTTCTTAACTAATATTCTAGTTAAGATTGACATCGACTTATCTAAATCAAACAATTTGCCACACAACTCTCAATTCTTTAACGACAATCACTATAAACCAATTTTCATGATTCAATTTACCATTTTTGACCAAAAGTCAAGTATTGGCATTTCAACAAATAACTTATGTGCAAGATTTCTCCTACACACTATCTTGAACATTTCAATATATTCAAATCCCATTCTATGCTCAATCTCAATAAAACCTTAAGTTCAATAGATTTATTGAGTTTTGACTATACTCATGCGTTCAAAACATCAACATAACACCATTTTACAATTTAATTCGTCAAGCTCTTAGGTGAGCTCAAACCACATGATTTACCCAACACTCGTATCATTATTTATTGATTCTATATACTAGAATTCATGTTTGTATGTTTAAAACATGTTTAAACTATCAAAACTAACAATCCTTTGCTAGTGATTACTCCCAATTCATGTTTTGATGAAACCCACCAAATTCATCTTTCTAGAGATTGCAAGAACAAGAAGAAAAAAACCTCAAATTCACTTACCTAATAGTTGGAAATCACCAAAGATGATGATTTAGTTAATTAATCTTGGATTCAAACTCAAGAACACCTCCAGTTTGGAAGCTAGGTCATGGGTTCTTCTTCTTCTTCTTCTCTTCTCCTCCACGTAAAACACACAAACATATTCACTAGAAAAAATATCTAGCAAATGTTGACTCAAGTCAACATTTATCCACCTAGTTACAAGTTTGAGAGTTTGGCAATTTCAATCACTCAACTTAGTAACCCACATAACCAAGTTAACTAACTTAGTTATTTAATTTAGCTTACCAACATACTTCAAATATTAGTTAAATAAATACTTAACTAGAAATTTCATCCGATTCATTATGTTATAATAATTTATCGAAACGGGTCGTTACAAATTATCCCCTCCTTAAAGGGGTTTCGTCCCCAAAACCAATTACATATTAGAAAATGTGAGTAATATTTCATTATCTCACACTTCTAACTTTAAACATAATTCAACCTACTATCAATTTCAAATTCATCAATTGACATATAAGCGAACTCACCTGCCAGTTACTTATTCAACTACAACTCATGCTTTTACAACTTACAACCTTAGACACCAACATTTTTCAGGCTATTCAATCATTTGATAGCATAATCAAATTATGTCTTCTAAAAGACTTTAACCCCTCTTAACATCCCATTATTCATAACCATCACATAGCTCCAATGGAAACTATATCAACTTACTATTTGAGTTTACTTAACTAAGTAAAGTTCAAGAGTCACTATTCAAATATCTATTATCACACATTACCGTGATTTAATATTTACTTGTTCTCAAGTCCTATTACTTGAGTTATCATCAAACCCATCCATAGTTTAAGCAGTTTGACTTTTTATGTCAAACTTTGATCAAATCAAATTCTACACATTTAGTCAATTATATAACTCTATACATGCATTGTCCCCTTACACATAACTATTGCATATAAATTAGCTTTCTTAAGTATTTCATACATATATGAAATCAACATTCTTAAGATTTGCATATTAATCCCCATAACATGTTATTTGGTTTGGCTTTATTAGTCCAACCCTAATCATACACTCCAGTGTATTTCTATATACCTTTTTCACCTTTCATTTGAATAATCACATAATTATTCATTCCATCATATGTACAAATACCATTTATACATATCTTAGGTATCCTATTTCTTTGTAAATAGGCATGACTTTGACTTTTTTAAATTCAAATTTCACATTGGTGGAGTTTTCGTATAATAACAGCTACCACTCTAGTATCGTAATGCCCCAATATGAGGCGTTGTACGGAAGACGATGTATAACCACGATATGTGGGGGTGAAGTGGGACTGAAAGAAATGGGAAACAAGGCTGCCATGATTGATATGGCATAAAAGCTATGGGTGATAAAAGTACGAATGAAAGCAACACTAGATCCCCAGAAATCCTACGATGACAAGCGCCGAAGACCAATCGAGTTCGATGTTGGCGATCGAGTGTTGTTAAAGGTATCACCATGGAAGGGGATCATTCGATTCCGAAAGCGAGGGAAGCTGAGTCCGAGATATATCGAACCATTTCAGATAAAGGCAAGGGTGGGAAAAGTCACGTACTGACTGGACCTACCAGAGGAGCTGAACGGAATTCATCCTACCTTCCACGTGTCATACCTTAGGAAGTGTTTGGTAGATGAGCAAGCTCATGTTCCTTTGGATGACATCGAGGTAGATGACGGATTGAACTATATTGAATAAGCGGTCGCCATTGTGGATATGAAGGAAAAACAGCTACGGAATAAAACGGTTCGTTAAGTCAGAGTTCAGTGGAAGCATCGAAAGGGTTCAGACACTATATGGGAAACAGAAGAGGAAATGAGGAGGTTGTATCCTCATTTGTTCGAGTTGTAAAAAAGGCAGGTTTCGGGACGAAACCTATTGTAAGGAGGGGAGACTTGTAACACCCCAAATTTCCTAATACAAGTTTTTTGAAATTACGTATGTGTAACGACTAATTAACTTATAGGAAAACAAACGAAAAATAAACAAGTTAAGTTCACAAATTAGAGTACTCGAATTTTATTTCGAGAACCCTAGTTCTCGAAAATCAGAACTCTAAAATGAACTAATTTCGAGTACTAGGTTCGTGAACACTACCTATATATATATATATATATATATATATTAGTGCCTTGTGAAACGTGAACACCTTTGGCTGGAAGCACGCGCTCTCTCTCAAGTACACGAAGAGGATTTCGAGAACTTCAAGAAACTTCAAGAAACCAAACGAAGGAGGAAACCCACGGAAATCTACAGAAGTGGTCATCAAGCATCAAGTAAGCGTTCAAAACTAAAAAGAGGTGAACTTATGCATTAAGCTCCACATACACACATACACACATAGACACATAGACACATACACACATTCACACATACACACATACACACATTCACACATTCACACATACACACATACACACATACATACACGCACATGTAAGTATATATAGATATATCTATGCATACACACACATACGGTCTTGTCTAGTTTGATGACCGGTTTTTGAAGAAAAAACGAAAACCAAACCATTCATTAGGGTTTCAAACTTTTGAAACCGACCGACCAAATTTTCGAAAAACCGACCGCGAAACCAGATTGATGACCGGTTTATGCGGTTTTATGGTTTGAAACATGACCATAAACACCTCTAGTTAGATGTATACAGATAGTGCTATCGAAGGTAAGTGGTAACAAATATGGAAAAGCTTAAACTCTTAAAGTATAAACTGTTGGAAATTTGAGTTATTTGATTAAAAGGTGGCTTTGAAAAACATATAAAATGTTTGTAAACCATTTTTTCTAACGTGCGTGTTAGAAGTTTATTATTATTATTTTTAAAAATATTATCGGTTACGAAACCTTTACGTTTTCTAACAAGCATATTAGATGTAATTATTGTTTTTGGTAAAGAATATTGGTTTGAACAATTTAAGTTTTCTAACTGACGTGTTAAAAACAAGGTGGTTTCGAAACCGTATAATCGGTTATCAACATTTAACTTATATTTCTAATGAGCGTGTTAGAAATTATAATGTTGATTAAAATAATAAATATTCTAATAAACAAATTAGAAAATATTGTCCTTGAAAAATTTCTCATGCATTTATATTTCTAACAAATGTTAGAATCGAGAGTGTTTGTATAACACTATTTATTATATATCGAGCGTGTTATAAAATATTACTTTATTTATTTTATAACGAGCATGTTATAAAAGATTACTTTGCAAAGTAATACATTTTATAACGAGTTTTATAATCGTTTATTTTCTAACAAGTGTGTTAGAATTAGTTTATTTGGTATAAACATAATAAGCTTTATAACGACTTTGTAATCGTTTATTTTCTAACAAGTGCGTTAAAATTAGTCTATTTGATATAAACATAATAAGATTTATAACGATTTTAGCTATTGTTTATTTTTCTAACAAGTATGTTAGAATCAGTTTATTTTGTATAAACATAATAAGATTTATAGCGATTTTGTTATTTTTTTAACAAAGTGTGTTAAAACTAGTCTATTTTATTAAAAAGAGGCTTTATAACTGTTCGGGTAATCTTTTATTTTCTAACAAGCGTGTTATAACCGAATTATTTTATAAATCGAAAGGCTTTAGAAAAGAATTGTTTAATCGTTTAATTTCTAACAAGTGTGTTAGAACCAGTTTATTTTGTATAAACCAAACTTTATCATGGTTCTAGGAATTGTTTATTTCTCATAAACATATTATAACCGATTTATTTTGGATGAATCAATAAGCTTTAAAATGATTTTTGTAATCATATACTTATAATGAGTGTGTTAGAAAAGGAGTCATCATATAAACAAAAAATTTGGAACGTTTGCTAAATGTTCAAATTCTAAAGAGCTATTTGAAGGTTAGTTTAATGATTTGGCAATCGTTTTATTCTTTAACAAGCTAGTTAGATAATGTTTTATAAAACTATATCATAAGTTATGGACTTGTTAAACATAAATAAATATAGTTAAATTAAAACTTGTGCAAACTTGACAATGTGTTTTAAATGAATAAACACAGGTCTTCTCATTGGTTCGATATTCATACGAAAAATATCACGTCTTGAACCGTAAATAGTCTCGAGAAGATTATTTAGTGGAAAAAACCCTTTGTTGTTATGAACATAGCCGATTGTTCAAACTACCTGCGAACTGTTATTCTTTAGACAACTTTGTGTTTGTTAAAGATTAATGTTTCTAAATGAAATTAATAACATGTTATAATTAGTACATGAGTTTTATTGTGGGAGAACCTCAAAACTCCACGTGACAAGGTCATTTGTGATGATTTTGGTAGACGTTGAAAGTGTTGAAGAAATAACACTTTAAGATTTGATGTTTAGCTATTATTCGTGTAGCCGTTTAAAATATATTGTGTAATATATTTTATAATAAATGTTCAACTATGGCTTAAGTTTATTTATTTTTTAAATAAACAAGTTGATCTAAAGATGATAATAATACAGTAAATGGTAAATAATATTTAAATTTTGGAGAATTTAATTTTTTCTAGTCTACTAAAGATACATATTTAAATCGAAATTACATGTGGTGACTTGCATGAACACAATGAGCTGGTTGTGATCTTGACTTATATTGCATGTCGCATATCAAACATCAATGTAATACGGTAAGTGTATTAAAACGAAATACACAAGAATGAAGGGTGTCGTTTAATGTATGTTGAGAGCATCAACATGGATATACATAAGTGTGTTTTCAAAATAAAACATATGAAATAAATATATGTTATTATTGTAGATAACCTTGATAAAGTTTGCACATTTATTATAAGATATTTTCAAGTGATGGTTGTGTAGATTATTCTACAATTATTAACGTTACCAAAATTGTATAGATGATTTTCCTTCAATTTGGGAGAGTATCCTTGTTGGTGCACGAAATATTCCTAGTTCAGTTTTGTATGATCTTTTGATGTATAAAGTTTATGTCATTAATGAAATCAGTATTTTTATCTTGTTCTTAATGTTTATTTTAGTTTATATGTGTTTGATTATGTTTAACTTTGATTTTATATATATTATAGACCCATTCGGGTGAATGACTCTAAGAATGAAGTCATTCGGCCGAATAAACGCTTACAGAATGTCTAGGGCGATCTAATGACTCACCCGCATGACTCATTCGCTGGTCCAAGCTCATTCAGCTGAGCCATTCACCGAATGAGTTGTTTCGGCCACTCATTCGGCCGAATGAGTATAGTCTATAAATACTAGTTCAAACAGATTCAAACCCAACTTTCCCGAACCTTCCTTCTTCCCATAGCACTCCAGTGTCGAACCCTAGAAGTTTTGAGCGGTTCTTGCTGTCCAAGTTCGATTCTAATCCCGTGGTGTTCTATCTTGCATCAAACATTCATCCTTCACCTTCGGATCACCACGGGTGCTGTTGGTTTCAACTGGAAAACCTTGGAATAGGATTCCTCACTATTCCAGATGCTGTCAAGCAGATCTCCATTGGAACCGGGTTGTTTCCGGGCTCCTTGTTGGTCCTACAAAGTGGTATTAGAGCTTTGTCTCTTGATTCTGCTCTATTTCCATTCCAACTCATTGAATCAGAGATTGGGTGTTCGAGATCTGCAAAAACCCTAAGTTTCTTACTCTCCAAGCCACCGTTTCATTGAAAATCTGTGGGTTTTTGTGGTTGTTTTGTCAAATCGTTCATCCCAATTGGTTGGTAATCATGACATGATGTTCTGTACCAAATTTGGTGCTTGGAACTGGTCTAAATCAAAAGTTATCACGATTTTTGCAACTGAAACCCCCAGATAGCCCGAATGAGCTACCCGACCGAATAGATCGCCCGAATCACCCTCTTTAGGCCGAATCAGATTCATTCGCTGAATAGCTCCCTTTCGCCTACTCTTTCAACGAATAACTTCAGTCTGTCATCCACTCATTCGCCATATTCATTCGGTCGGTCCTAGTTGTCATTCTGAGTCTCTCATTCGACCATAAATCCATTCTGCTCATTCATTCGCCAGACACAATTCATTCGCCAATATCAAATACATTCGGTCCCTGAAATTCGGCCTAAGTGTTGACATTCGGCCATCAAATTTCACAATTCTTCTAAGTGTTGGACACTTTTGATCTTGACTTTATGGAGGACTTAGCTTTGATGGCGAACATAATCATCGTATTCAGACATTGTTGCTCACTGAGACTGAGACATGGAACTCTAAGAAAGCTCCCAAGCAGCTTTCATTAGATTATTATCCCCACTGGAAATACAGATTTGAAATCCACATCAAAGGTGTTTGTACCAACTTGTGGATGATGAAAGAGAGTGGTTATCTGAGACCTCTCAATGAAGATGGAACTCCAATGTTAGTCACACGAATGACTGAACCACAAAGGAAGCTATATGACAATGAAAGGAAAGGTTATGCTATTCTGTCCCAGTCCATTGCAACTGATATCTTTCATCAGTTCAGACAGTTCACATGTTCTAAGTTTTTGTAGTATGCTTTACAGCAGAGATACGAGGGAAATGATGCATTGATGAACATCAAGTCTAAAGCTTTAAGGAAGGAGTTTAACAGCTTCATGTATGTGGGAAACGAATCACTAGATGATCTGTTTGGAAGATTCCACCATCTTCTGAGTGAGCTGTTCAATCATCAGGTCAAGACTACAACTCAGGAGAAGATTCAGTGCTTAGCAGATGCTCTACCTCCAAAGTGGGAGTCATTCTTATGGTTTTAAAGCAGAATGAGATAATGGCAAATATGGACATCAATGATTTCATCCAGAAGTTGAAAGAGCAGGAAATTGAGAACAAGTGGAAGGCTAAGAGAGTTGCTCAAGTTCAGGACCCTTCATTGTATTATTCTACTCCTACTGTAGAGAGAGCCTCTTATCATGCTCCATTGAAGACTGCTTTTGTCTCTCAGACTACTGAAACTCCATCTTCCAATCAGATTCATTTTAGTCAATCATCTTCATCATCCAGCTCTCAGAAAGAAGGTAGTCAACCAGTCACCAGTCTGAAGACAGACAACTTTGATAAAGTGACTGTGGAGATTGCTAAGGAGCATATGGGTCTTCTGTTTACTCTTGTTAGCTCCTATGATGAATTAGTAGCAGGACAGATTGGTAATCCTTATCTGACTAATGATGATTATTCTTAGATAGACCCTGATGACATGGAGAGGATAGACATCATGTGGGCTCTAGCTAGTGCTGTGAGAAGAGCAAAGGATTTTGTGAAAAGGACTGACAAAGACATCAACCTGAATAAGGATTCTAAATTTGGTTTTGACATGGCATCTGTCACTTGCTATAATTGTGGGGAGAAGGGACACTTTGCCAGACAGTGCAAACAACCAAAGAAGTCTGGAAACAAGAATCCTTTTCAGCATCAGAGATCTTTTGCATCAAATCCAGAGAGAAGACTTGTGCCCATTGATTCTCCTACTCAGGCTGGTTCTTCAAATGCAAGTAAAGCATTGATGGTGCAACATGATGAAGGTGAGAATTGGGACTTCAGATTCAATCCTGATCAGGGAGGACAGGATAAAGCTTGTGTTGCTGAAATTCAGAAGACTGATGAGTCAAGTAAAGAACACACTTCTGAAGAAGCAAAGATCAGTCTAGAAGAAACATCTGTTTTAGAATCAGAAAGCATTTCAAACTCAGACACTCAAGCATATTATGATGATGATTTTGAAGAACCGTTTACCCAGTTCGCTTTGATTGTGAACTCATCTGCTACTCCTGCTGCTTCTTCACAGTCAGATTAGGTATCTGATGAATGTTCTTCTTGTCATTCTAGATGTTTTAACTGTGTTGACCTTGACAGCAAGGTCCTGGCTTATCATAAGCACAATGCTGACTTGATCAGCGATCTCAACCAGTGTATTGAGGCAAACAAAGTTTTAAAATCTAATGAAAAAGATTTTCAAGATAAAATCAATTTGTTAAACAGACAGTTGCATGAGACTGAGATCGCTGTTCTCAACAAGCAGGATGCAGTTACTTCTTATCTCAACACCATAAATGAGACTAAGAAGAAACTTTCCATAGTCGAGTGTGACTATGAGACATTAAGCCAGAAGCTCAAGAGCTATGAGAGCTCATCTTACATTATTGAGCACATGATCAATACTGGGACTGATCAGGATGGGAAGGGTAAGGAAACAAGATATAATCACTGTCCCCCACCAGTCTTGAACAACTTTGTCAATTCCCCAAATGACAAAGATGTTAAAGATTTCCAAGTTAAAACTCCATTAGTAATTGATCCAATTGTAATGATTACTGATGATGGTTCCTCATTTTATGAGGAATCTTTTGTGGATGGAATTGTTGAAGATTGGGTCTCAGATTCAGAGGATGAGTCTGATTGTTCTTCTGATGGTGTTGTTGCTCAGAATCAGACACCTGTAGTCATGAAGGGTGACCCAATCTCATATTCAAAAATCTATCAAGAATTAGGTTTTGTGAAGGCTTCAAAAGAGAATGAAGCATGTGTGTTTAACAAGATTGACAATCTTGTTTCTAATGGGAAAAGGGGTTTGGGTTTTAAGAAGAACAAGACCAAAACAAATGTTTTTAAACAACAAAATCAGTCTTTTTCTAAACTAAAACATTTTCATCAAAAAGATAACAGAGTTTGCTTTGAGTGTGGTGCACCTGGACATGTTGTTAGATTTTGTCCCTAGTTGATCAGACCTAAAGTTGCACCACCCAGAAAACTTAACAGAATTTTAACAAAACTGTTAAATCTGATTCTAAGTCAACTGAAGCAAAACCCAAACAACCTAATATGGTTAAACCTTTGGATACTGGTAAAGGGAAATTGGTGAACTTGGATGTTCCCAAAGTGGTTAATGTCAATCAATCAAAGCCATCATCCATTTACTTGAAAAACTCTTTCAGTAAAAACACTGTCTGGAAAGTCAAGTCTTATGAGACTTCTGTGTTACACACTCCAGACAAGGGAACCCCTGATGGTAAATGGATTGATGTTTGGATCAGAGACTCTTTGGGTCAACCTAAGACTGTAAAGGCTTGGGTTCCCAAGTTGAACTAATTGTTTGTGTTTGTGCAGGTTGCCCCAACAGCTGCTCTTAACAGCTCATGGATCGTTGATAGTGGGGCTTCTAGGCACATGACTAGTGATATTTCGCTGCTCACCAATGTTAATTCTGTTCGAGGTGGTTATGTAGTGTTTGCTGGTGATAAAGGCGGGTTCATTACCGGAGAGGGTATTCTGTCAAATGGCCAAGTTTCTTTCGAGAAAGTCAGATATGTGAAGCAGTTGGAGAACAATCTTCTTTCAGTGTCACAGATCTGTGACAAGCAGTATAAAGTTCTTTTTGATGACTCCAACTTCTACATACTCAAGCAAGGTGTGACTATTCCTGAAGATTGGATTTTGAAGTCAGCACCCCGTAAGCAGGACTTGTATGTACTCAACATGGCCACAGCTTCAACAAAATCCTCCACAGCTTCATATTTTATGTCAAAGGCAACTGAGAAAGATTCTATTCTTTGGCATAGAAGGATGGGCCATTTGAGTCTACGCAAGATGAACCATTTGGTACACAACGACTTGGTTGAGGGGGTCAGTCTGAAAAATTATAAGCTGTCTGATATCTGTGTTTCATGCAAGAAAGGAAAGCAGACCAAGCAGTCTCACAAGCTGAAAAAGTTTCATTCAATCACTGTTCCTCTTGAGTTTCTCCACATGGATTTATTTGGTCCAGTAAATTGCAAGAGTATACCTGGAGATCAATACTGACACGTTTATTTCTTTGTATTTCAGTATGGCTGAATATAAGGCGGTGACCAAGAGAACCATGTGTGCGCACTTGGACTTGTCTACCAAGAATGCCGTGCATTTCAGAAACATTATTACATTTCTTAGGTGTTCCAGGATCTTTACTGCCATATCTACTATGTATGTGCCCTATTAGTCACATCAGCAGGATTTCTGGAGATCTGCTGATATTGATTGCGAGGTTGAGCCACCGGTTATCAGGGGCAAGGTGCAGGGTCATGATGTTGTTATTTCTGCTGAACATATCAGAAGGATATGTGGTTTTCAGGATGCATCGGATCAGCCCATTCTACTTGATCGCTATCTAGTTCGTGGATGCTTTATGCGATGCAAGTACGATGGTGATTTGGGAGTTGGGATACTCAACAAGGCATTTTTGTCTCCACAGTTCAAGTACCTTGCACATGTTCTTATCCACTGCTTGGGTTCGAGGAGAGGTGGATTTGACGATCTACGGGAGACTATTCAGTGTGCGTTTGTAGCTTTGGTGCTGAACCTGCCTTTCAACTTTTTTGAGATGGTTTTTACACAACTGAAGGAGAATGTGGTGCTGAAGGGTGACAAGAACTTTCTCATGTACCCCCGATTCCTCCAGCAAATCTTTGATGCTCAGGTGCCCAACCTACCGAAGAACAACACAGATGTCATCCTATTAGAGCACATGAATGATATCACTCTCAACAGAGTGATGTCATACAGGGGGGAAGGAGAGGAAGCCCCCGGTTCGTACTCTATTCGGTCATCTTCAGAGACCTGATTATGTTGGTCCTGGTGGTCGGAAGTGGAGGCATGATGAATCAGATTCGGATATAGAGGACATTGTTGTACCAGGAGATGATGGTGATGATGATGGAGATGATGGTGCTGGTGATGTAGGTGGTGGTGATGCTGGAGTTAGTGTTGGTGTGACAGGTGTTAGTGATGTTGGTGTGAGTACAGTTGGTGTTTGTTCCAGTGCGGGTGCAGATGTGGGAGGTTCTGGATGTGGTGAAGAAGAAGTGGATGTAGATGCACTATTAGATTTGGATTTTATGGCTACTACTCAGGCCACTGAATCTACACCACTAGAGATGTTAGGCACCACTTCAGCAGAAGATAAAGATGATTCAGAGGAATCAGATGATGATGGTGGAGAGGATGAAGGTGAAGAAGGCCCTGAGAGCTCAGATTCTGAGGATACTCCTGATGAGTTTGAGAGTTTTTGGGTAGGAGGTAGACTGGTGATGAAAAGGAAGAGACAAAGGGAAGCAGAGCTTGAGGAGATTCATGATCCGTCTTTTATTCCTAAGTTTGATTTGTCTCCTCCTCCATGTACTTCTATTGCTACATCCACTGTAGCTGTGACTGTCGCGGCTACTGCTGCTCATGCCACATCATCTCCCTCCGAAAAGAGGAGAAGGACTAGGTTTGTCCTTCAGAGAAGGTCAGAACTGTCAACTGCTGCTGCATCTACTGTAACATTAGCGGCATCAGTTACAGTTTCTTCACTGACCAGGTCATGGGCTGTTCCTGCACGTACTACTGTTGCCCCTCTGACATCCACAGGTGTTCGTGCTCCCATCTTCACTACTGCTTCTGCTGGTCCCTCCGTCACACGAGCTGATATGATCATACCTACTGTTTCAGTGACTGAGCAGCTCAGTACACTGAACAATTTGTTACTTAGGTTGATGGAGAGGAACCATCAACAGGAGGAGACCATTGCCCAACTCACGCTGAGGGTTAGTGAGCAAGACGTTCTATTATTTCAGGCTGCTGACTAGCGTGCATATTTACGGGCCAGATCTGCTCAACAGGAGGAGCAGCTGCTAAAATACATAGATGAGCATAACTAGTTGGCTTTCACTGCCGTTGGTTTCAGTGACCGAATCCTGGCTTTTGAAGCAGAAAATGCCAGACTTATTGAGCAGGTGGAAAGTCTTAAGGAGGCCACTCCAAGGATTGAAGGCACTACAGCAATCTCCGATGATTTAGATGCAGATAAAGAAGAAGAAGATGAAGAAGAAGAGGAGGAATCTGATGAGGAGAAAGTGGATTATGAAGATTCAGACAAAGATGATGGTTCTGATGATTTTGATGAGTTTGATGATGGTTCAGGGAGTGGGTCTGTGAGTTCATCAGGTGCAACAACTGAACAGTCCCCTCCCACAGAAATCCGAACCAAGACAAGGCATGACAAGGGTGCTAAGGCTCCTCCTCCACCTCCTCCTGCTCTGACAGATGATCCAAAAACTACTGAGGAAGTAGAAGCTGTGCCTTTGAGATGTCGACTAGATGAGACACTGACTATGATTTAGAAGCTCAAGGCATTATACAACACTCAGTCAGCTACGATAAGGAGGAGGGAGAGATTATTCACTGCTTAACCAAGGAGCAAATAGCAGAGCTGTTCTGGTTGAATCCTGACGAGGTCGTGATTGATGACACCTTAGATCCTGTTTCTGATATGCCTTCTCCAGAGATTTTTGATGTTGTGGATGAGGTTATTTTGGAGGACATCACTGAAGAGGAAACTACAAAGTATACTTCAGCTGAGGGCGAACTACCAACTTTTACTGACCTTTTTGGACAAGCAACTGAAGAGGAACTGAACAGAAATGTTGAAGAAAAGGTCAGCGGTGGTGAGTATTCTGCAGAAGACATTCAACAGAGAAAGGAGGAATGGAAGGCATATTGGGAGACATTGAAGAAAGAAAGCACTGTGAAGATGCCAGCTACTCACACTAAAGTCTATAGGACCAAAGGCTACAAGGCTCGAGGTCAAATCATTAGCTGGGCATATTTCCATGATCTCCAGTGCTGTGCTGTCAAGAGAGAACAGGGGATTCAGTATTTCAAGCATCCACATGATTTCAAGATGTTTCCTGGATTCGAAGTCAATCACCTTGCACGCTTGAAGATGCTATACAGTGAAGACTCAGGGATGTTAGCTTGGTTCTTGAGACAGATATAGTATGAATATAGGAAGAGATGGGTGAATTTCAGGCCTTAGCAACCTGAAAGATATTACTTACCTGAGATTGATGGAGATACCCGCAAGCATAAAGTCATCCTGAAGTGGCTGCCTCCGAAAGTCATGAGATAGATTCCTTTGAGGAAGATGAGACAGGACTTCTCAGACAGCTTCAGATGGTGGTATTATGATGGGCGAACTGGAAAAGCTGTGGTGGTTTTGTGCAACGACAAGAAGTGGGATTCCATACGGATATTTGACCCGATGTGGCTGACGATCTGTCACTCAACGATGTCAACACTTTATGCATATGTCAGATTTTCTTTGATGTTGCTGATATGGAACAAGCACTACAGTACATGAGAGTCATCCGGATTTGCAGAGTGTTCAAGATTCATGCCGGCTCTGACTGGAAAGCTATATCTGACAAGTATTTCAAGAAAGATGCTGCAAGCTGAAGAACTAGGTCCAAGGGGGAGTATGTTGGTGCACGAAATGTCCCTAGTTCAGTTTTGTATGATCTTTTGATGTATAAAGTTTATGTCATTAATGAAATCAGTATTTCTATCTTGTTCTTAATGTTTATTTTAGTTTATATGTGTTTGATTATGTTTAACTTTGATTTGATATATATTATAGACCCATTCGGGCAAATGACTCTAAGAATGAAGTCATTCGGCCGAATGAACACTTAAAAAATGTCTAGGGCGATCGAATGAGTCACCCGCATGACACATTCGCTGGTCCAAGCTCATTCGGCTGAGCCATTCGCCGAATGAGTTGTTTCGGCCACTCATTCAGCCGAATGAGTACAGTCTATAAATACTAGTTCAAACAGATTCAAACCCAACTTTCCCGAACCCTCCTTTTTCCCAGAGCACTCCAGTGTTAAACCCTAGAAGTTTTGAGTGGTTCTTGCTGTCCAAGTTCGATTCTAATCCTGTGGTGTTCTATCTTGCATCAAACGTTCATCCTTCACCTTCGGATCACCACGGGTGCTGTTGGTTTCAATTGGAAAACCCTGGAATAGGATTCCACACTATTCCAGAGGCTGTCGAGCAGATCTCCATTGGAACCGGGTTGTTTCCGGGCTCCTTGTTGGTCCTACAATCCTAATACATAGTTTCATTGAATCAACAATAGAAATTTGTAAATCACTTGAGGCAAATGTGAGTGCCGTGTCATTGAGTGTCAATCTAGTTGATTATATCTCAAGACTTTGGTGATTTTATTCTAATATCATTCATCCTATTGTTGATAAATGTGTTCACCAATGTGAATCGATCTAGGACTTTTGTTTAAGTATTTATGAGTAAATGGTGAAACCTTGGAGATTAGAGGCAAATGAGTTATGATCCTATATAATGGATGAAGTTAAACATAGTTATGAGTTTTCCTTAAACCAAGTGTTTAAAAATCTCATCATTCTTGTCTAAACTAAGATACGAATGTTTGTAGAGAATGTATTATCTCTTGGAGCTGTGAATGATCAAGATGGTGCATCTTCTATTAACATGCTAATATTTTAGTCTAAAGCATGCTAGACTAGTAAATGTTAATTTAGATGCTCTGCGGAGATTAAATTAACTTTAAACATTCAATATATGTGATGACATGAGAATGAATTGTACATTTATATTTTATGAACATAACTTCATTCACCTAAAAAAATGATAACTTTAGAGTACCACCTAAATAGATGTACTTCTATTCTTTTCATATGATGAGAACTCATTGAGTAATATGTATGGATGAACTCAATGACACAATGTTATATATATTTTTGATATCTTATTACAGGTATCAAAGTCATCAAAAGAGAAATTGGTCAAACTTAATCAAAGTGCAAGCAATGTGGGGGAATGTGCCATTTACGAAACCTTGATGTGCACAAAGTAGTTCAATTAAAAGTAACAAAAATCACAACTAACCTAAGCACTAAGTAATACTCTAGACTCTCTAAAACTAAACTACTGACAGACAAGTGAACTTATCGAAAATAGTAAAGAAAAACCAAGTCTGGATATCGAACCCACAAACTTTTACAGAAAATACTAACTAGACTATATGACTTATCTATACAAGTTTATTTAATTAAAAGTATTGTTTGAAAAGGGGGGGGGGGGGTTTGCTGAATAACTAGATTTAAACTAAAATAATTAAATGACCTAAAACCGATTTAAGACTAAATAGCAAAAAGTGAATCAAGAAGTAACAATGATGAAGTGACTACCTAGGGATTAACTCTATACATGTTTAAAAATTTTTAGATTGATTATGGAACTATTATGAAGCTGGGATCTTAAATTATTAACTTACAAACAACCTAGAGTATCTTCAACCATTCTCAAAGATGTCAACTAAGATGTCTACAAGTTGCGAAATTACCGGTTTTAATGAGTTTCTTTCACAAGTTACCCAAACCATCAATGACACATCCTAAAGACGATCTACCTCATGGAAACGAAAGTCTCAAACTCATAAATGTGCAAAGGGATAATAAGGAATCTCAACTTGGATTTGGTAGGCAAGGAAATGTCCAATTAACTAGACTTAGTATTTTCACAAAGACTTTAACTAGAAACCAAACACCTAAGACAAACCAACAACCTCTCACCTCACGGCTTTTGAGATTGGTTAAACATTTAGATTATTTAAAACCTAATCAACATTCCTATGAACTACTACGTCTAGAAATTCATTTACTAATAAAAAACACAAAGTAATTGATCTAACATGCACCTATGTTATGAAAGACATTCATCAAAGCACACGAGGAACAAATTGATCAAATCATAAATAAATCCAAACATTTATACACATCCAAGATTTAAAACCAAATTGGTATGTCATTGAATATTCACAAACATTGTTCCACAATCAATCGAATCAAATGTCAAACATGCATAATCGTTAAAACCCTAGGTAGTTCTAATGGTTTATCCAACAATACGCAAACTGAAAGATCTAGTCAAAAGTCTAGTAACACACATCATTCAATGGAATAGACAAGAAGGAAATCAAAACCGATCGTTGTACACCCTTCGAATATCAATCCTAGGGCTTCCGAATGATTGATCTTGCCTTACTTGCCTTCCAAACCTTCTTGGTTGCCTCCAATGCTCGTCTCCAGTCGTGTCTGACCCTATAACTTAAGTCTCCAGTCGTTTTTATCAAAAGAAGTCGAATTTCTGAAAACATCCTCGCGCCGCACCGCGACAGACCCAGCAAGCCCCTTCGCGTAGCGCGAAGGGTTCCAGATACCAAAAAATTTGTTGGGTCAACCCACAATGATTAAGTAGGAGCATTCTGGTCATTTCCACCTGTCGCGTAGTGCGACAGGGTTTCAATTGGTCCTCGCGTAGCGCTAAGGGCATAAAAATCCAGTTGTCTTGTTCTCTTTAATTCCAGAGCCTTCCTCACCCTACCAGGAGCTCGTTTCTTTGTATTCTCGTGTCAAATACGTATGTTTGTGACCTGCAAGCACCCATTTACAAAACTGTGAAGCACCAGCTAAAATCGATTACAAAATTAACTAAATATGTACTGAAACTAACAAAAACAACCAAATAAACTGATATGTTTTGCAACACATCACAACCTTCTAGAGTTTGTAAGAGATAGTGTTTGAGAATTTTCTCAACCTCTTGTGAAAAAGGAGAACTTTTCACAACACCGTCTTGATAATTGGAAAATGGTTATTTCATACGATTCAAATGTGGTTGCTTGCACTTAATACAAGTATGTGAAATATTTTGTAATAAGGGTTTTAGTAATCCAAATAAATATTGCAAATTCGTGACCAAGTGGTGTACACGATGGTTATACGGAGTCAATCAAGTTGATTGAACTCAAATGTCAATTGGTAGAATTCAAATTTTAGTTAGATATTTGAAAGAGCTTACCAAAGGCATTGTGAAAACGTGTTTAACCTTAAAATGAGTTTCAAATCATTTTAAATACATGGTATATAACTAGATCCAAGTTGAGATCACTAGTTATAGTCTTATAAATTGAAAAAAGGGTTAATATGACTTGTAAGTCAAGAACATGTTAGAACAACTTATCTCAGTTGAAAGTTATTGTTGTTGAGTTGGTGAAGTCAAAGATAATGTTTTGGATCCAATAACATGAGATATTAAGTTGTGGAATGTGACTAAAGCCCATGTAAAAAGATATTTGAAGGAAACCTAACCTAGGTGATTGGAGATCCCAAGATCTAGGTTCAATAGGACAACTAATTGATATATCTAGAGTGGTCACTATGGGGGCATAATCATACAATGGATGTATAAGCTAATATAAATATGTTGATATACATCCTCCTAAACTGTAAAATGGAGTTTAAATACGTCCTAGTCCATTTCAATAACAATTAGTGACATTGTTGTGTGAGGCTAAGCATAATATATGGTTAATGATCTGTGTAAATTGTGACAACTAGTACCAGATCGTCCGGCAAATCCGTACGGTATGTGTATTTTCACCATTTACTATGCGTAATTACTATGTGTTTAACAGTTGTGTGACAACATCACTATGAAAACAATTAAGAGCTGTATGTATTTAAATGAAAATTTAAATACATAAATACAACAACACTTGTGAAATAACAGTTGTGAAAACAAATGACAAAAACATATCGGTTCTGATCTAATTTCCATAAATAACAGAAATAAGATGGCCGATAATTCACTCAGAAAACAGTGTGAAATAGTTCATAAAAATGTGAAAATAGTTAAGTCTAGTTGATTCCGGCAGTGAGGGTGTTCAAATCAGACAATAATTCAGTATCGTGTAATGAAAGATAAACTAACAATGTGTTTGCGTGGGTGAAGATTCACACAAACATATCTGTGGAAGGAATAGAGGTTGTTTCGGCTCTTTAGCTGAAAACGATTCTATTCCTTTGGACGGCCACTCATTTTGAAGGCTTTCATTGAAGAATCGAAAGAATCTACCCAGTCTGGACGAAAGGGGCCAAAACGCCATTCTGAACGATAACTAAAAGGTAGAAAACAAAGTTAGAAAGTAAAGTCATCGTCATGTTCGTTCAGGTGACGATTCGAACGAATACGCTCGAAGGTGAAATGATCTGACGAAACGATAATAACAAATTTTTTCGAAATAAAATAAGAAATATAAATAGAAAACATTTAATAGGAATAAAAACCTTAAAAAGGTTTTGAGAAAACTATTTTAACTAACTTTTGTAAATACATGCCTTACGTTACGGAAACGTGATGAAAATCAAAACCGAGCAACCAGAACAAACCTGAACACACAATGGGTATAAAAACCCTAAAATCCATTTATTTCCCACATTGAATGCTCATCTACCCTCTCTCTCTCTAGAAAACACTCACAAAACCCTCAAATCTTCTTCGTTTCTTGCCTAAATTGAGGAAAATTGGTACCAAATCAAAGCCCTCGACGATTAGAACACCAAAGTACGAAGAATCGGACCTGAAATCAACTCATTCTGACGAGAGGTGAGCTCAAACACTCAGGTTTTGAGGCCGGGTTTTGTTTAGAAACGGCTAGCTGAACTTTAACATCAGATCTGGTCCATCAAACCATGTTAGAACCTCATGAAATCAAGTTTCCCCTGCTTGGAAAACATCAATAGAAGGATCTTGAACAAGGTTCAATAGTATCGACATATGAGCTGGTAGTATCGATGGATGAAATGCAAACAAAGATTAGTATCGAATATGGGCCAGCTGAACAACTTTTTGTCGATATTAGTATGTTCGACATGCTTAGAATCGACCAACCATTGGTCGATACTGGTAGTATCGAAGAGTCCAAGTGTTTAGCAAATAAGATCCATTGATATTACATTCGAATGTGTTCAGGCCATCGAATTATGCACTTGTTGAAACTTTTAGTATCGACAGGGAGCTGCCACAATTTCTTTGTCGATATTGATAATTTCGATGGAAGTGTGGACATGGAATCTTGTCGATACTAACACCTTGTGATCCTCCAAGCATCTTAAATTAAAAATCAAGCAAATTGAATTACAAATGGGCTCACAATGTCGATGAGAACCTAGTAAGGTCGATGGGAAGTTATTAGGGTTTTGGGGGAATCGGTTTTGGGCACTCTCCTACCAATATTCTTCATTAACTCACCGATATTATTTTGAACATGTTTAACACATGTAAAGGTCCAAAATCAAGTATTTTACTAACTAAATATAATCTAAAACAACATTTAAAAATGATAACTAGCTTTTGTTTGGTAAAAGTATCATCAGGGTTTACCCTTAAAAGTGTTAATCTATTTTTAAAATATTAGTTAATCTAAACAATTTCTAAATATATATTTTACATATAAGATAGTAGGTTTTGGTAACATATTCTTTATGTTAATATATTAAAATGATGATAATCATTTTAAGTTAATACAAGGTAATATTTTAAATTCCAACCAAAAAACCTAAGTTTTATACTTAGAAAAATATCATGATTTCAACATATACAATATGTCAACATCTACTTAGAAAAACCTAAGATAGTAGGTTTTGGTAACATATTCTTTATGTTAATATATGTACTAATGCTTAACCTAAAAGTGGCTAAGTGTTAGTGTATTACACCATAAGGGAACTAGGGCTAAACAAACAACAAAGGCTTATAAGTGCTAACCAATTTAGGGATTAACTCATAAATCAATAACATAAACTTATAAGTTACAAACAACTTTGAATAGAACACATGGCTTTGAATACAATATCCTTAAAATAACAAGTGAGCGCGTGCATTCTTTGATTTCCTAGTCGACCACTTCAATATCAAGGTGAGTTCATATGCCCCTTTTCTAATCTTTTTATTTTAAATTTTTTTTTTTTTTGAAAAAGGCAACGCCTTGGTAAATTTTATTAAAAAGAATAGATATTACAAACAAAACGCATTCCCCCCCTCCAGCGCATTTTAAGCATAGAGGGGGGAAACCGCAAGAACTAAACAAAATAGGCACGCAGGCCCAAATCAAACAAACCAAACTTGATAACACATATATTTACTTAAAGGTTTTAGTATATTATTTCATTTACCATGTGATGTAGATAATATAGATTTTATCTTTATTATCAAACTTTTATTCATCAATGTGTATGCTTGTGTGTGCAATGAAAACTGTGACAAAACAAGGATGTTTCATGATAACATAGTTTCATGATATCATCATATCATTAAATAACATAAGTTTATAAAGATTTGATCTTATAACACTTTGTTATTAACACTGGCACAATTACAAGAGATAACACTGGCATAATTACAAGAGATAACAGAAATGATATACATGATAATATACTTTCATTATGGTATCGTTCACCACATTTATTAAAACTTTGTAATAAGACAGGCTCTTATAACACTTTGTTAAGAACATTGAGAAAAAAATGAGACAATAACAATGGGTGAACACATATCAACAACAAATTACTATTAAGCATGTATGCATTATATCACAACAATCATGTGTTCATGAGTTCATGTCAAGTCGTAAGTCCCTTACACGTAAATCGTGTACCATTCATTTAGTAGAGGCTAAACCGGCGAAAGCGTAGTGGTACCATAGGTTTGACAAACCACCAGTGAGTGAGGCCGGTACGTTATTCACATTTGTTATCATTGGCTGGTATCGTATGACCGGTAACAGGGTGTCATCATGTCAGGTTTGGTAAACGACACTTGGTGATATAAATATTCAGACATTGATTGTAATTATTCCCTTCGTTTCTATTAACTGGTAGACTGAGGAATTGATTTCTCTCAACCATGTGAGATGGAAATGGGTATCCATAGTTGCGTTATAAGTGGTGTTGAATTCAGTCAAGTATGTGGTGGGCTGGCGGCTTCATTCGTGATAGGTATGCCCTATATATAAGCATAATTGATTTGGATGACATACTATTTGTTAGTCTAACTATGGAGAGAACATTGCTGTGAGACAAGATAAGACAATATTAATGAGACTTGTCAGTGACACTATGACTTGTGAATGACAAATTGCAATTGTTTTCAAATACTAAACTTATGAACTCACCAACCTAGTGTTGACTCTTTTTAAATGCATGTTTTCACAGGTGACGAACATATTTAGTCACCAAGCATCAAGGTTTAAGCTAGAGGACTTTATAGATGACCTAGCTTACTTTTGTGCTGTGCATACTTTTGAATGACATAACTATGAACCATTTTTGTAAATCTTGTGCAGCACAAGATAGAAACTTATTGATTTTTTTGGTAAATTTACTTAGTTAAATTAGGAACATGAATTGTGTAATTTTAACTTTTCAATTCTATATCAATGTCATGTTAGCATTTCTCGTTATATATAATGTGCCATGTAAACAATCTACTCATCTCGATTATCACACGATATAGCGCCCCGGGAACCTTCCGCCAGACGGGAAAGTCGATCCAGCCCGCTGGCTTGGGGTGTGACAGATTGATATCAGAGCCATGGTTATAGAGAAATATAAGTCATGTACTTAAACGGTTTAGCCTATACTATAAATTAGGAACACTTAAGGTAGAGAACATAAGACTTAGGATTTATTTGCATGTGTCTTCTGCATTCGATCATTGTACTAACTGATGTTCTTTCGGTTGTGATCAGAATGCCGCCAAGAAGACAACCACCACCATTACTACCTCCACCACCACCGCCACATCCTCCTCCACCTGCTCCTTACCCACATACCCCACCTTACAATCAGAACCAGAACTATGTGTTGGATCCTACTACCATTGCACTGGTGCTGGCCAGTCAACTAAGGGAAGCGATTCCCGAAATGATGAACAGGATTAACTCCAACAACAACAACAACAAAAATAGCAACTCAGCTGATGAGGGAAATGGGAACACCAGGCTCCAACAAGACTACTCCTACAAGAGCTTTGTAGGATGTAATCCACCCGTCTTCAGCGAGAACGAGGGAGCTTTCGTCTTGATCCAATGGATTGAGAAGATGGAGACCACACTTGACATTAGTGGTTGTCCTGACCAGCATAAAGTGAGATATGCTGTAGTCTCGTTCAATAAGCGAGCACTGACCTGGTGGAACGCTCAAATCCAAACCACGAGACGAGATGAGGCATTATCTATGCCTTGGGAGGAATTCAAGACTTTGCTGAGGGCCGAGTTCTGCCCAAGGAATGAGCTAAAGAAGGTTGAGACTGAGCTGCTAAACCGCGTGATGGTTGGTGCTGGGCATTAGGCCTACACCACCAGATTTCATGAGCTGGAAACATTGGCACCGGATATAGTGCCAACACTAAAGAAGTGGATTGAGCGGTATGTTAGAGGACTACCAGCTTGCATTCAAGGGTATGTGATTGCTGCGCACCCAACTACCTTGGAGATCACTGTTACACTGTCAGCAACATTGAAGGATGTAATAGTTGCCTCCGGGGCACTGAAGAAAGAGGTTGATTCAAGCAAGTCTGGAAGCTCAAAAAAGCCAGACAGACACCCGGTTAAGAAACAGAAAGTGGTCAAGAATTTTTGTATGACCACTCATGCTCCACAAGCCACACAACCACCACCACTGCAGATCAAAAGGCCGTATACTGGCACGACTCCTCAATGCACAAAGTGTCAATACCATCATCAACCAATTTCCCAGTGCAGGCAATGCACTAACTGTGGGAGGTTTGGCCATTATGCCAATCAATGCAAGAACACGGGGGCCTAGAACAGGAACAACAATGCATCAGTGATGGTTGTTGCTGCTGACAACAGGTCTTGCTACACTTGTGGTGAACCTGGACATTTCTCTAGGGATTGCCCCAAGAGAATTCCACCCAGGGCTCTGGTATATAAAGGGCGGGCCTTTGCAATTGGAGCTGCTGTTACACGACAAGACCCGAATTTGGTCACTGGTACGTTTCTTTTACATGATTTTTATGCATCCATATTATTTGACACTGGTGCGGATCATAGTTTTATCTCTTTCGATTTTTCACACCAACTTAATCATATAGAGGAGTCTTTAGATTCCCCTTACACTATAGAAGTAGCAAGTGGCAAGCAGATAACAGTTAGTACAGTACTTAGGAACTGCCATTGACACTCAATGAACCCACATTTTCCATTGATTTGATACCAATGGAACTGGGCAGTTTCGACATCATTGTCAGAATGGACTGATTGTCCCTTAACAAGGTTGAAATCATCTGTTCCGAGAAACTATTGCGTATTCCAATGGAGAACGATAATGTATTGGAGATTCATGGAGATCAAACAAATCGCTGTGTCAAAAATAATATCGTGCATGAAGGCACGCAAGTGCTTAAGGAAACAGTGTGTAGCTTTTCTAGCTCACGTGGTGGAGAAAGACAAGAAATCGATCAAGATTCAAGATGTACCCGGTTGTGAAAGACTTCACGGACGTGTTTCCGACTGATCTACCGGGATTGCCACCCGTGAGATCAGTGCAGTTCCGAAACGATTTGATTCTAGGAGCGGTTCCTGTGGTTAAGTCTCCTTGCAGACTCGCACCATCAGAAATGCAGGAACTGTCCAATCAATTACAGGAGTTGTTAGGCAAGGGGTTCATCCGACTGAGTTTCTCACCATGGGGAGTTCCAGTTCTATTCGTTAAGAAAAAGGACGGATCCTTCAGGATGTGTATTGATTATAGGGAGCTTAACAAGCTCACCATCAATAATCGGTACCAGTTAGCGAGGATTGATGATCTGTATGATCAATTGCAGGGAGCTCCGTATTTTTCTAAGATAGACCTGCATTCAGGCTATCACCAGCTCTGTATCCAAGAGGAAGACATACCCAAGACGGCTTTCCGTACCCGATATGGTCACTATGAGTTTATGGTGATGCCATTCGGATTGACAAATATACCAGCTGTGTTCTTGGATCTTATGAACCGGGAGTGCAAGCCGTGTTTAGATCAATTCGTTATTGTCTTTATTGACGATATATTGATCTATTCCAAGAGTGAGAAGGAATACGAGAAACAGCTCGAAACAATCTTGGAACTTCTAAAGAATGAACAACTCTATGCCAAATTCTCCAAGTGTGAATTTTGGCTAAGAGAAGTTCATTTCGTGGGTCACGTGATTAACCGCAATGGAATTCATGTTGACACTTCCAAGATTGAGGCAATCAAGGGTTGGGACGTGCCCAACACCTACTAAGATCAGATCATTTCTGGGTCTGGTGGGTTATTATAGGAGACTCATTTCAAAGTTCTCTAAGATAGCCTTGCCACTCAGAAAGTAACCCAGAAAAGCAAATAGTTTTTGTGGACGCAGAAACAAGAAGAGGTGTTGTCACACCCCCAGCCGGCGAGCCGGATCGTGTGTCCCGTCGGGCGGAAAGGTCTCGGGGCGCGATATCAGGAATGATAATCGTGATGATCAGATTGTTTACATTGCACTTGATGTATAATGAGTAAATACTAAATAAAATAGAATTACAAAGTTAAGTTACATCCATTCAGTTTATAATTTAACAATGTAAATCTATCATCAACATCATAATCCATCTATCTTGTATTTGCATAAGTTATGCAAGATAATCTGTATAATGATGTTCAAAAGTATACAAATCCAAAATACTCGATCCTCTAAATAGCATCCTAGTCCAAAAGCATAACTTCTTAGTTAGACCTGTTCGTCACCTGAGAAGGCATGCAAAAAGATCAAGTGAACACATGGTTGGTGAGTTCATGTAGTTTTATTTGAAAATATATTTGAATAAACCTGTTCGAATGACAACCTTAGCCTCATTGACAACCACCTATACTATCCAGTCAAATATGCTTATATATAGGGCATACGTAGGGGAACAAGCCCCAGCCGACATCCTACCACATACCGGACCACATATTTTATATATAAAAATAATTAATTTTATAAATAAACAATTAATATAATAAATAAAAATTATATAAACAAAAAGCTCTTTAAGGCTCGCGAGCTGGCTCGAGCTCGTTATATAAAGCTCGAGCTCGGGCTCGATAACTAAACGAGCCACACTTTTAGGCTCGAGCTCGTTAAGGCTCGGCTCGTTCGAGCTTTTTACCGATCCGATCCCGACTATTTCACGAGCTACCTTGGTTCGTTTACACCCCTAAAATCTATCATCAACATCATAATCCATCTATCTTGTATTTGCATAAGATATGCAAGATAATCTGTATAATGATGTTCAAAAGTATACAAATCCAAAATACTAGGTCCTCTAAATAGCATCCTAGTCCAAAAGCATAACTTCTTAGTTAGACCTGTTCATCACCTGAGAAGTCTTGCAAAAAGATCAAGTGAACACATGGTTGGTGAGTTCATGTAGTTTTATTTGAAAATATATTTGAATAAACCTGTTCGAATGACAACCTTAGCCTCATTGACAACCACCTATACTATCCAGTCAAATACGCTTATATATAGGGCATACGTAGGAAAACAAGCCCCAGCCGACATCCCACCACATACCGGACCACATTGTATATTGTTGTTAATGATAATTAAGTGTTTCATCCCATACTTTTGATTCACAACATTTGAATAACCTGAAACTTTGTTAACATTGATCACTAGAAATAACAACCTTAACCTCACTAACAACCCCCTATATTATCTATTCAAATATGCTTATATATAGGGCATACGTAGGGGAACAAGCCCCAGCCGACATCCCACCACATATCGAACCACATAATATATTGTTGTTAATGATAATTAAGCGTTTCGTTCCATACACTGAATCACATACTTGAACTGTCTGAAAATGTTTACCTTTGATCACCCAAAATAACAACCTTAACCTCACTAACAACCACCTATACTATCTGATCAAATATGCTTATATATAGGGCATACGTAGGGGAACAAGCCCCAGCCGACATCCCACCACATAGTATATTGTTGTTAATGATAATTAAGCGTTTCATTTCACCCATCGACAAAATAGATTTTGAGTTCCACATATTGAAATTCTATCGATTTCCTGAGTTCATCACAAATTTATGATCACCCATAGTATTTTAAGAAACATGATTTTAAATGTTCAATCAAATGGATAAGTAAACATTTAAATACAACTAAGACATGATGCTTGGGCCTTATTTGACTCAATGAGTTAGTCCTAGTTGTTGGTGGTGTCCAGTTTGTATCGTCTCACACATGACCCATATCAGGCTTGACCCAAATGAGTCTACCTGTATGTGTGGGGACTTTCATGATGTGCCCATATCAGCTTGACCTTCAGGTCTACTATACATGTCGGGACTTTAGGATATCCTTTGATTTGATCGCCTTTGTTCTTTAGAATTCGTTTGATCGTTTGATTTATGCCCATATAGCGTGACTATAAAAGTCTACTATTTATGCTGGGACTTTCTGTGTGTTATCACGTGGTCTTGATCTGCATACAACTGACATCCACTTTAAATTAATCATTAATGATTTCATTAGTTCTTTGATTCACACACGGATATGATTTCCTTGATTTTGATCCTTAGACTTCCATGGCTACAACACTGAGTTAGATTCTTTGAATTTGATCCTTAGTTTACTTGAACACACACTGAATTTAGATTCCTTGAATTTGATCTTTAGTTTTAGTTTTCTTTATAACACACTGAATTTGGATTCTTTCAATTAGAGTTTTGATAGAATAACTGTTTGTTTTAGAATTATTGTCTTACTCATGAAGAGTAATTAATTAATTCATTAATTAAATTTGTACATAGTTTACCTAGACAGGAGTCTAGGATACATTTATGTATATAAAACTTATAAGAAGTAAAAGCATTTACGTAAAACATAATTTTTAATAAAAGGTTTACGCATGCTTCTCAGCCCCGTGTTTGTAAAACAAAATGTTTAGAAAAGGGGCAATGAACTCACATGTGTTGCTATGAATTGAATCACAACAGATAATATGCGCTCGTTAATTGTAGCTTAAGTATCTTCAGTACCTGTGTTGTTTTAACAGGATTCGAATGTTATAAGTATTTATAGTGGTCGTATCTAGGGTTTTGGTCTCGGTGTGCAACTATGTGTCCTATGTTACTAGTGTGTTTCTATGTCTCTCTAGTTATTCTAAGTGTATTACCCATTTGTAAACCCTTATCCCATGAATAATCATTATTAAACCTTAGTTATGTAAGGTTTATGTTAATTACATTCAAAGTCTTTAAGTAAAAACTCTTAATTAAACCCATTTTTAAGTTAAATTCTTAAATTAGAAATCCTTTCATTTATTTCAAAAAAATTTTTAAATAAGAATCTTATAAGTCATTTTATTTATTAAGTCATAAATCATTTAAAGAAAATATAAGTTAACATGATTAGACTTAGGTAATCTCATTCGATTAACTCTAAGTCCTTTGAAATGTTTTCGTTTCCCATGGTTCTTTGATCAACCCTTGTGTATAACCCATCCTAGATAGTTCAAATGAACAATCTAATGTAGTTATATGTTTTCATGAAGTTTCTAAGTGTTAGGTGTTAACATTGAAATCAACACCCATATCCTTAGACTATTGTTTTGATCCTTAATGAATTCTCAAATGATGTCCAAAACCCATGTTTATATGTCAATATGATTTAAGAAAACTTTGTTCTTGAAAACCCTATTCATGATTTCGTTAAATGAATCCATGCATCTTAGACCAATTTTACATTCAATAATCCATGATTAAACCCCATTATCAGTTAGAAAAACCTTAGTATATCTATATGGTTCACAAAGCCAAGTTAATGCCTTCGTGTAATCCTAACACGTTTCCCATGCATGTAGTTCACGTAACAATTACATGCATGCATGAAATTTGGGTGTATGTGCTTAACCATTTCCATGCGAGGTTATCCTTCTCATGTTCCCTCGGTTTTCACTATCCTTGAATGAAGCTAGCTTAAACCGAATGGGGTTTGTCAAGAGAGGGAGGATGGCCAAATGAAATGCCATCCAAGTGTAATGGTTCGGCCGAACTAGCATGGTCATGCGAATGAAGAGGGTTTAGCCGAATGAAATGGCTCAGCCGAACGAGGTCTTGGCCGAATGTGAGAGCTTGTGCGAATGAAAGCCTTAGCCGATCGAATGATGGTGTCAAATGAATTTCTGTGCGAATCAAAGTCCTCATTCGGTCTTAGGGTTCTTCGGCCCTTGGGCCATTGGGTTGAGGCTTCTTCGGCCATAGGCCATTCGGCCAACCTGGTGTTTTCCTCATTCGGCCGTTCGAATAACGGCAAGGTGAAATCACCATTTTTCGAACTAAGTGGCTAGCCCCTTCTGTATAACATGTTCCTAACTCAACTTAAGATGGTTTTGTGGTGTTTCCCTAAGGTTTTGAGGGTTTTAGCCGAATTTCAAGAGGTTCGAACAAGAGGGTTAGAAAACCCTAAAAACCGCAACTTACAACTCATTTTTACCTCAATTTGGTTGGTTCAAAGCTCAAATCGTTTGTACTTTCAAGATCTACGTGTTGTTGTGGTCGTTTTGACACCAAGAGGGCTCGATTTGGTGGAGAGTAGAGAGATCTAGGGCTTGTGAAAGGTAGAGAGAGAAAGTAAAGAGAGAAACGAGATCGGGAGGTTGAATATGGTAGGTGGGTGGGTTAAATGGCCATAAATGCCATTTAATGTCTTTTAGTTACCCGGGTGTGTTTGGTCTCGTTCGGTTTCGCTCGATTTCGCGTAGAAACATGGGTTTTCTTTCGTTTTTGAAATAAACGATACGGTTTTAAAAGTAAAGTTTATAAATTTCTTTTAGATGGTAAATCCTAGTAAATTAACTAAGTATCTTCCGTTTATTTTAAATTTCAGAAAATATTAATTTAACTGTTTAAATCGAATCGTACAGTCATCGCGCGTATTCGTTCGAATCGTCACCTGTACGAATACGACGATAACTACACTTTTCGATATGGTTTTCTAATTATTAGACATCTTTCAGAACGTTAAACTTTCAGATATATTCGTACAGATCGTCACCTATACGAATAATCCGTCCATTTAGCATTCACGTAATGACATCCGTTGTTGTTTTGTTCTGTACGTCCTCACATATGTTTATACGTAATAGTATCCTAACTAACAATCTCATGATGGTTCTGTGTCGTCAGATAAATATCTGACAGTTGAACCATAGTTCTGAGTTACGTTTCTGCAATGAATTTGAAATTGTTCTATGATAAACATGAAATGATAATGATATATAAGTAGCACCCGAAATTTGTACCTGATTTACTGTTCATGTTAGTGTGTAGATCACTGTTCCGGTTACGTTTCCAGCACTGTAACAGGTGTTACAGGTGTTCCAAACACTGAAAAAAAGATTGTGCAATGCTCCAATCTTAACACTCCTTGTAAATCAGTGCCGGAGCCGTCACCGGAACAGTGATCTTAAACAGTGACATGAACAGTAAACAGGTACGAACTATATACATTTTAGTGCAATTCCTATTCATATCATTGGTCATTATCATTTTGTGTTATCAAACATCAAGTTCAGAAACATTTAACAGAAACAAAGTTCAAAACTATGGTTCTTGAGTCAGATAATTATCTGGCAACACAGAACCATCATGTGATTACTTGTTAAGATTTATCATGTATAAACGTATGTGAGGCTTTACAGAACAAAGTAACAACGCGGATATCGTTATGTAAGTGCTAAATCAACGGATTATTCGTATATGTGTCGATCTGTACGAATATATCTGAAGGTTTAATGTTCTGAATAGTATCCGATAACTAGAAAACAATATTGAAAAGTATAGTTATCGTCATGTTCGTACGAGTGACGATTCGAACGAATACGCGCCACAACCGTACGATTCAATTTAAACAGTAAATTAATATTTTGACAATTTAAAATAAATAAAAGATATTAGTTAATTTATAAGGAATCACAACTCAAATTAATTTTATAAATTCTACTTTACAAATCGTGTCGTTTCGTGACAAAAACCACGAGAAACGACACTTTACGCGAAACCGAACAACCGGGTATTTCTAAAACACTAAATGTGGTCATTAATGCACCAACCACCACCACCACCAACCATCTTTCACACAAATTTTCGTCACCCTCACTCTCTCTCTAGAAACCAACTTCTCTCTACAATTTTGTGGCCAATTCTCAACGGATTCAAGCCTAGTTGGTGTCCAAACGATCCTACCATCACGTAGATTTCAGAAGTACAAGTCTTTCGAGCATTTACCCGTAAATTTTGAGGTGAAGTTCTAGTTAATTTCGGTTTTGTGTGTGTAACCACGATATTTACATCATAGGGTGTTCTAACCGATCTAATATGTCGAAAGTAATTAGAGAAACCTTTGTAAACGATTAGGAACTAACCAACAGGACCTAGAAAGGAGGATGAAGCTGATGATAACCTTCCATGGTCGACAGGTTCGTTAAGGGTAATGATGCAGGTAGCCGAACCTGCGTAAGCAGTGCATCGGCCGAACCTTAGAGGGAGACGAACCCTGCTTCACGAACCTGTCTACTCTGAGCCACGAACCTGTTGACACTGACCAGGACATGCAACGAACCTGTTTCCGGCCACCTAACCGCCGAACCTTGTTATTGCCGAACCAAGGAATCGGGCCACGAACCTTCCTTGGATGGGCGAACCTCCTACTGCCACCGAACCTTAGGCTGCCAACAGTCAGCCGAACCCTTGGCCAGACGAACCTAGGGCTTTCCCCTTGGCCGAACCTGGTGGCTACGAACCTATTTGACCACGAACCTTAGTCATGTGGGCTTTAGTTGGCAGCGAACCTATCTGGAACGAATCCATGGCGAACCAGGTGCCTTTAACTGAACCTTTGGGCCGAACCATGTGTCTAAGACAGCCGAACCTTGAGGGATTTACCCAAGGGTTCGCTGCTCTCATGGGTAATCAACCCCCTAAATCATAAAGGCCTTCAAACCTCTTCACGTGAATAGAACTAGATGTGAATGTGTGTGCATGGGACTAGGTGTGTACGTGTGTGCATGGGATTTAATTAGGGTTTCTATCTAAAAGCAATGCTTAACTTATGAAGGCTAAGGTAGGGTAAATAATACAAGTTATACATGAGGGTGGGTTAAAGAAACATGAGATTGATAGCACCATTTAGTGGGATAAAGCACATAGGCATCTATCTCAATTCATGGGAGACAAAACAAGGAATTAAAGCAAAAGGCCTAAGGAATGAGTGTTGATAAATTATTAACACATAACCTTAGGAAGGGACCAATTACTAATGATTAACGTGATGACGTAATTATTTATGATAAATTATTCAAAGATCTTGATTGGAACCTTGTTGGAAATCCAAAGACTAGAAATGGGCCTAGTTGGGCCCAATGGGCTTAACTAAGACCCATCACACATCAAATGTTAGTTAATTCAATTAATGTTATTGTAATAATAGCGAATGTTTTGTGGGTTATTAAATTAAGTTAAATAACTCTAGATTAATGTTTAAACTTAAAATGACTAAATTAAACACATATTAAATAGTGTTTGAGAAGACTACCCGGGGGATACAGAATTACAAATGGGTGTCTAAGTTAGGTGAGTTAATGAAAACTTAGAAGTACCGTAGTGATTAGGACACTTAGTTGCACACCGAGACCAAACCCTATATACGATAATTAGTACGTATACTTATTGTACTCGAATTCTTATAAAATAACTCAGGAACTAAAGAAACTTAAGCAACAATAAAGAGTGCGCATCTTGTGATAAGACATTTGCACATCAACACAGGTGAGTTCATTGCCCCTTTTCCTAAACATTTTTGTTTTCAAACATAGGGCTGAGAAGCATGCGTAAATTATTTTCTTTGGATTATATTTTATTTAAATGCTTTTAAATTCTATATGTTTTACATGTATGAATGATATCCTAGATCAAGTCTAGGTAAATTTTATGCAGGTTTTTACTAAGTTTATCTACTTATAATTTAAGTGGATAATTGGGTTAAACTAAACATTTCAACGAATCAAACGAAACTATTTGATGAATCAAGTGTGTGAGTTCAACGAATAAAACGAAACTACTTTGACGAAACTAATATTCGATGTTCAACGAACCAAGTGTTTGACGATCAACGAATCAAGTATATCTTACAACAAAACTAAACGAATCAACAAATCATTTTCAGGGGAAAGTCTTGGAAATATCAAAGATAACATATGCCAACGAAACTATACGAAACAAGGGACGAAACAAAACGAATCAAGTACGAAACAAAAACCCTACATTTCAAGAAGTCCTAGCTAGACCGTTTGATTTGTAGGTCATAAGTTTGATGATATTTACAGAATCCCCTAACTACTAAGAACCTTGATTGATAGACTAGTCCACTCGAGTTGACCAAGGCCCAATCATTAGGACTTAGATTTTATTTAATGTTTATTTATTTATTTAATTAAGCATTTATAACTGTTTCTACAAATACTATGGTTGATCATAATTGCGATGAACTTAAGGAATCAACATAGATGCCAATATGTTGTATTTATGGGAAGAAAGAACTGATGAACTAATGGTTACTGCTAGGGGTAAAATGCTTAATTATCATTAACACCAATGTCCTATGCGGATTAGTATGTGGTGGGACGGCGTCTGGGCGGGTTGTAGGCTCGACTCAGGGGTATGCCCTATATATAAGCATACCGATCTGGATGATACATGTGATGTTAATGAGATTTAGGTTGTTACCCGAGGGTTAACAAATGTTTTGAGTGTACAACGGAACTTTAGTGGAATAGAAGTGTGTGTTAGGTAAAAATGCTTTACTATCATTAACAACAGTGTCGTATGCGCATTAGTATGTGGTGGGACGGCGTCTGGGCGGGTTGTAGGCTCGACTCAGGGTTATGCCCTATATATAAGCATACCGATGTGGATATTACACGTGATGTTAATGAGGTTAGGGTCTTTACCGAAAGAGGTTTACAATTCATTTTCAACTACTAAACTATATGAACTCACCAACCATGTGTTGACTTTATTTTTGCATGACTTCTCAGGTGATGAACAGGTCAATTAAGAAGCTTATGTTTTTGGACTAGGACTTCAGATAGAAGACTTAGTATTTTTGGACCTGCATACTTTTGGAACATCATTATACAATTATTTTGTATATCTTGTGCAGTTACAAGATAGAAATCTTATGATGTTTATGATAAATTTACATTGTTAAATTAGGAACGATACGGATGTAATTTAACTTTGTAATTCTATTCTAATTAGCATTTCTCATTTATATCATGTGCAATGTAAACAATCTGATCATTTCGATTATCACTCACGATATCGCGTCCCGGGAACCTTCCGCCCGACGGGGACACCGATCTAACCCCGCCAGCTCGGGGTGTGACACTCCTAGAGGGCAATGATGACTTTGTGGTGTATTGTGATGCTTCCCATCAGGGACTTGGTTGTGTTATAGTGCAACGAGACAAAGTCATTGCCTACGTGTCATGACAGTTAAAGATACACGAGAAGAATTACACGACGCATAACTTAAAATTGGGAGTTGTTGTCTTTGCTTTAAAGATTTGGAGTCATTAATTGTATGATACCAAATGCACAATCTTCACAGATCACAAGAGCTTACAACATATATTTGATCGAAAGGAGCTTAACATGAGATAGAGACGTTGGGTTGAGCTCCTAAACGATTATGATTGGGTGATCAAATACCATCCGGGAAAAGCTAACATCGGTGCTGGCACTTTGAGCCGGAAGGAAAGAGTCAAACCCTTGCATGTTAGAGCAATGGGAATGACTGTGCAAACAAATCTGAGAGATCAAATCCTACGAGCAAAACAAGAAGTAGTCGCGAGAAACAATTTGAGGAACGAGCTCAACTATGGAGCAGAGAAACATTTTGAGACAAAACAAGATGGGGTTATCTATTACCAGGACCGAGTATGGATCCCGGTAGTAGATGAACACCGAAAGCTTATCCTTGACGAGGCACACCAAACATGTTATTCTGTTCATCCTGGTGCTGATAAGATGTACCAAGATCTTAGATCATTTTTATTGGTGGCCACGTATGAAAAAGGATGTGGCTACTTATGTTGGTAAGTGCCTCACATGTGCTAAGATCAAAGCTGAACACCAAAAACCGTCAGGTTTGCTGGAACAACCCGAGATACCGCAATGGAAGTGGGAACAAATAGCTATGGATTTTATTACCAAGCTGCCTCGTACTTCCAGCGAACATGATTCTATATGGGTCATCATTGACAGGTTGACCAAGTCCGCTCACTTTTTGCCGATACAGGAGAATTATAAGATGGAAAAGCTAGAAGACTTTATGTCAACGAAATAGTAGTACGGCACAGTGTGCCATTATCTATTATTTCAGACCGGGACAGTCGATTTACATTGCGGTTCTGGCAATCATTGCAACAATCCTTAGGGAAAAGTGTGAACTTGAGCATCGTTTATCATCCATAAACAGATGGACAAAGCGACCGAACCATACAAACCGTAGAGGATATGTTGAGGACATGCGTCCTGGACTTCGGTGGAAGTTGAGACAATCATTTACCACTCATTGAATTCTCCTACAACAATAGCTACCACAGTAGTATCGGATGTGCTCCGTTCGAAGCACTATATGGTAGAAAGTGTCGGTCTCCAATTTGTTGGACCGAAGTGGGAGACAACAGGATAACTGGGCCTGAACTTATTCAGGAAACTACTGATAAGATTGCCCAGATCCGGCAAAGATTACAAGCAACATGTAGTCGCCAAAAGAGTTAAGCAAACAAACGACGAAAGCCTTTGAAATTCCAGATGGGTGACCGAGTCATGTTGAAAGTGTCCCCATGGAAAGGCATGGTTCGTTTTGGGGCTAAGGGCAAGTTAGCACCAAGGTATGTCAGACCGATGTGTTCCATGTGTCCAATCTCAAGAAATGCTTAGCTGACGAATCGTTAGTCATACCATTGAAAGAAATACAAGTTGATGAACAACTACATTTCAACAAAGAACCAGTAGAGATTATGGATCGTGAAGTCAAGAAATTGAAACGAAGCCATACCCCTATCGTAAAGGTTCGTTGGAACTCCAAACGCGGACCAGAATTTACCTGGGAGCATGAGGATAACATGAAAACAAAGTATCCCCATTTTTTTTACAGAAGAAGTAGTACCCGACAATGATACTTAAATTTCGGGACGAAATTTCTTTAACAAGGGGGGACTATGACAAATAGTACCTGATCGTCTGGCAAATCCATACGGTATGTGTAATTTTATCATTTACTATGTGTAATTACTATGTGTTAAACAATTATGTGACAATACGGCTATGAAAACAATTAACAGTTGTATGTATTTGAATGAAAATTTAAATACAGAAATACAACACTTGTGAAATAACAATTGTGAAAACCAATGACAAAAACATATCGGTTGTGATCTGATTTCCATAAATAACAGAAATCAGATGGCTGATAATTCAGTCAGAAAACAATGTTAAATAGTTCATAACAATGTGAAAATAGTTAAGTCTAGTTGAGTCTGGTAGTGAGGGTGGTCAAATCAAACAGTAATTCAGTATCATGTAACGAAAGATAAACTGACAGTCTGTTTGCATGGGTGACGCTTCACACAAACATATCAGTGGTTTTAACGTTCTGAACTATAACTGAAAGGTGGAAAACAAAGTCAGAAAGTAAAGTCATTGTCGTATTCGTTTGGGTGACGATTCGAACGAATACGCGCGAAGGTGAAACGATTTGACGAAACGATAATAATAAACGTTTTCGAAATAATAAAATATGAAATATAAATAGAAAACATTTACTAGGAATTAACACCTTAAAAAGGTTTTGAGCAAACTATTTTAACTAACTTTCGTAAATACGCGCGTTACGTTACGAAAACGTAATGAAAATGAGAACCGAGCAACCAGAACAAAGCCGAACACACAAGGGGAATAAAAACCCTAAAATCCATTTATTTCCCAGATTGAATGCTCTATACCCTCTCTCTCTCTCTCTCAATTTCCGGATATCCACACTCTCTCTTAATTTCCGGATTTCCACTCCCTCTTTATAAAACACTCACAAAAGCCATCATATCTACATCATTTCTTCCTCAAATTGAGGAAACTTGGTACCAAATCGAAGCCCTCGACAATTAGAACACGAAAGTACGAAGAATCGGACCTGAAATCAACTGATTCTGATGAGAGGTGAGCTCAAACACACGGGTTTTCAGGGTTTTGTTTAAAAATGGCTAGCTGAACTTTGACATCGAATTTAGTTCATCAAACCATGTTAGAACCTCGTGAAATCGAGTTTCCCCTGCTTGGACAACATCAATAGAAGGATCTGGAACAAAGTTCTATAGTATCGACATATGAGATGGTAGTATCGATGGATGAAATGAAAACAAGGATTAGTATCGAAGCTTGGCCAATTGAACAAATTTTCGTCGATATTAGTATGTTTGACAGACTTAGAATCGACTAACCTTTGGTCGATACTTGTAGTATCGACCAGTCCAAGTGTTTAGAAAATAAGATACATCGATATTACCTTCGAATGTGTTCAGGCCATCGAAACTAAGATGCCACAACATCTTGGTCGATATCGATAATTTCGATGGAGGTGTGGACATGGAATCTTGTCGATACTAACACCTTGTGATCCTCCAAGCATCTTAAATCAAAAATCAAGCAATTTGATTTACAAATGAGCTCACAATGTTGATGAAAACCTAGTAAGATCGATGGGAACTTATTAGGGTTTTGGGGCAATCGGTTTTGGGCACACTCCTATCGATATTCTTCATTAACTCACCGATATTATTTTGAACATGTTTAACACATGTAAAGGTCCAAATCCATGTAATTTACTAACTAAATATAATCTAAAACAACATTTAAAAATGATAACCAACTATAGTTTGGTAAAAGTATCATTAGGGTTTACCCTAAAATGAGTTAATCTATTTTTAAAATATTAGTTAATCTAAACCCTTACTAAATATATACTTTACGCGTAAGATAGTAAGTTTTGGTAACATATTCTTTATGTTAACATATTAAAGTGATGATAATCATTTTAAGTTAATACAAGATAATATTCTAAGTTGCAACCTAAAAACCTAAGTTTTATACTTAGAAAAATATCATGATTCCAACATATACAATATGTCAAGGATTATAAGTCTAGTACAAACACATAAAACAATGAGGTGTAATGTACTAATGCTTAACCTAAAACTGGCTAAGTGTTAGTGTATTACACCACAAGGGAACTAGGGCTAAACAAACAACAAAGGCTAATAAATGTTAACCAATTTAGGGGTTAACTCATAAATCAATTACTTATACTTATAAGTTACAAACAACTTTGAATCGAACACAGGGCTTTGAATACAACATCCTTACAACAACAAGTGAGCGCGTGCATTCTTTGATTTCCTATTCGACCACTTCAATATCAAGGTGAGTTCATATGCCCCTTTTCTAATCTTTTGATTTTAATTTCGGGGCTGAGAAACATGATAACAGTTATATTTACTTAAAGGTTTTAGTATATTATTTCATTTATCATGTGATGTAGATAATATAGATTTTATCTTTATTATCTCACTTTTATTTTATCAATGTGTATGCTTGTGTGTGCAATGACAACTTTGACAAAACAAGGATGTTTCATGATAACATAGTTTCATGATATCATTATATAATTAAATAACATAAGTGTATAAAGATTTGATCTTATAACACTTTGTTTTTAACATAGGGATGACAATGAGATAACACTGAGGCAATTACAAGAGATAACAGGAATGATACACATGATAATATACTGTCATGATGGAATCATTCCCCACATTTATTAACATTGTGTAATAAGACAGGCTCTTATAACACTTTGTTAAGAACATTTAGAAAACAATGAGACAATAACAATGGGTGAACACATATCAATAACAAATTACTATTAAGCATGTATGCATTATATCACAACAACCATGTGTTCATGAGTTCATGTCAAGTCGTAAGTCCCTTACAGGTAAATCGTTTACCATTCATTTAGTAGAGGCTAAACCGACGATAGCGTAGTTGTACCATAGGTTTGAGAACCCGCCGATGAGTGAGGCCGGTACGTTATTCGTATTTGTTATCATTGGCCGGTATCGTATGACCGGTAACAGGGCGGCATCATGTCAGGTTTGGTAAACGACACATGGTAATATAAATGTTCAGACACTGATTGTAATTATTCCCTTCGTTTTCATTATCTGGTAGGCTGAGGAATTGATTTTCTCTCAACCATTTTTATTCTATACATATAACATTGTGGGTGATGAACATATTTTATGGGTTGCATATCAGATGGGTTAATACACATGTGAGATGGAAATGAGTATCCATAGTTGTATTAAAAGTGGTGTTGAATTCAGTCAAGTATGTGGTGGGCTGGCGGCTTCATTCGTGATACGTATGCCCTATATATAAGCATGATTGATTTGGACGACATACTATTTGTAAGTGTAAATATGGAGAGAACATTGTTGTGAGACAAGATAAGACAATATCAATGAGACACGTGTGTGACACTATGACTTGTGAATGACAAATTGCAATTGTTTTCAAATACTAAACTTATGAACTCACCAACCTAGTGTTGATTGTTTTTAAATGCATGTTTTCTCAGGTGACGAACATGTTTAGTCACCAAGCATTAGGGTTTAAGCTAGAGGACTTTATGTACAATCTGATCATCTCGATTATCACACGATATCGCGCCCCAAGAACCTTCTGCCATACGGGAAAGTCGATCAAGCCCGCCGGCTCGGGGTGTGACATAAATTATGATAACCAAAATGATTTTAATGATTTGTGGACAAATCACCTATGTTAGAGAAAAGTGGGGTCGCTTCGAATGGAATTGTATGGCATAATTCCTAGAGCTCTCACAGAACCAGGATAGTGTTCCATGACCATAACGGACACGACAATGAGGAATTATCCAGGAAGATTATTGTGTAAAGTGTAACAAGGTCTACGTAAAAAGGGGTTTAGTTCATGGACATCGTGTCTACTAACCGCTAGGAGACCAAATATACTTCACAAAGAAAAGTTCAAAGGGAACAACTACTTCTCCTGCAATACTCAACCATTGAAATTGTATCTTGACACTTGAGCATACGAGTTATTTTTTATTCATGTGGGGGATTGTTGAAAATTTGAGTTATTTGATGAATTATCAAATTTAATTTGAATTAAAATCAAGACTCTTCATATTACTGAAGACTTTCAAATTATTAAAGACTTTTCAAATTACATGTATTAATTCAAGACTTTTGGAATCACAATCTTGTAGTGTAAATACAAGATTATTGGTGTCTTGTTTGGTTGTCTACTTGATGATTTCAAGAATACTACATCAAATCTACCACATACGTTGAAAAATTTCTTTAAGATATCTTTTTCAGGTGCTAGGTTAATCCCGACAGTACACAAACTGTTTCGGTTGTTATACCCTGGGAGACATACGCGTTCGTCTTAAGAAGATGTACGAAATTTGTTTTAAGGGAAGCATATTGAATGCGTGTCTCAACCACAATCATCAACACGTTTAATTCATGTTGCAGTGAAGAATAAGTGGAAGAAACAATGAATTGAAAACATCGTCAAAATGCTTGATTAAAGACTCAACATGGATCATGCTCTAATCAAGAAGGCTATTTGGAGTACCCAACGAAGACATGGATCAAAACAAGTTTGGTATATAAATTAGTAATTTATATTCTTTTATTTTAGTCTTGTAACAGGTAATGTATTAGATTATTTTTAACTAATAACGAGAGAATCGTTAGTATTTATATTTGATTATTGTTTTATAATATAAACGTGAACCTATTTCCTACATAAACTACCAAAAGCCTAACCTAGAAATTCTTAACCTGAACTTGAGTTCTTTCGAATTTAATTTCTTAATCCAAACCTAGAAATCGTTAATCTGAACTCGACTATTTAACTTGAACTAGATTACTTCATCTGGACATGAATAATCATTCGAACTTAGAGATATAAATGCATACACCTTTTGCACTTAATTTTGGAATCTAGGTCAAACTGATAAAATAAAGTAACCAAAGAAATTTACAATAAATTGTGTCATATTAGAACAAAGTTATCAAAAACTAAAGATCAGTGGAATACTATTGTAGTTTTGTGTCACATATAATTGTAGGATCCGAGTAATATTTTTTTGTTTCATTTGTCAACTAAAGAAAACTATGGCATTCACCAAAACCTGGTGAGCATATAGCCTAAATTTAAGTTTAATATCTTTCTTAAGGGTTGAGAAGTGTGTCAACTACTTTCTTTTGTGTTAAACCCTATTATATTATTTCTTACATGATTAATTTGTTTATGTAACACTTGTAAACCTAATGTGAATTATATGAGTTTGTTCTGGTATTTAAGTCTCCACTATTTGACACACATATAAAATCATTAACTTTGGGTTGGGTACGTATTAAATAGATTTATTTGAGATTAACAACATTTACTTATTTGTGTTGGTCCTGCTACAGTCAACATATGCTTGAACTTGGCAATTGAGTGAATATTCCCCAAAGTCTATGTTTATCTTTTTATAATGTCAATTGCAACATTATTTGGGCACTCATCATTAGGCGTGATTGTAAACTCGTGATAATTACATTCACCTACTTGTATAATTGATCAAACATGTAATCATGTATATTTGGACTTTACAACACAACTATGATTATTTTAAACATATGTGCTCACCAACAACTTGTAGTTGACTGTTTTCGAACATATTTTTCACGGGGTAATAATTTAGTGATGGTTGGAAGATTAGAGCTTAATGGATGATTTGCACGAGACCTTGTTTGGAATGTCTTTTTGACATTTGTACTGTTGGGATTATAATTGACTATTTTGTATTGTTTTGAACATTGGTTTATGGCCTGGATTGTTTAGTTAAATCTTGATTTGCTTATGAAGTCTATTTTCAAAAACATTTTGTGTTGACGCATGTCATGACACATATTTGAATTATATTTTAATTTGTATCTTGTACGTTGTGATATGTGATTAGCCATACTCTTGCAATTTCGTTTTCGATGGGGTGAAAGACCTGGCTAGTCCCTCCAAACAAAATATTATCTAAGGATCGTAAAAATTGAATTTATTGATCGATCTCAACAATATCAATATACCAAAAACAAGAAATTAATAGGAATATAAAGGCAAACTCAATGGTCGTGCAATTAGTCTAACACCTTGATAATCCATGACAATCCAACACTCTCTTATGTAAGGGTGTTCAAAAAATCCGAAATCCAGAAAAATCCAAAATCCGAATCGTATCAGAAACCCGAAGAACTGATCCGAATTAGAGATTCAGGCATTCGGACATATTCAAAATCAGATATCGGATATACAAAATCTTGTTTATTTGGATCGAATATCCAAATTTAATCCGAATAACCCGAATAAAACTTGTTTATTCGGATTGGGACGGGTTTTGGATAATGTCTTAAAATTTAATCAGAAAGGGTTGGCGGCGCAGCTTGTTGCCCGTTTACCTGCTGTTTTGATGTAACTTGTTTCAAAAATATTGAATAAAAAAAAAATAATTAACACCCATACTTATGAGATTAGTCTCAAGAGTGATATCCCACTATTATGAATAAAATAAAATAAAAATCAATACAATTGTTCAATTTGCCAAAACAAGCCAAACTAGAGTCAAACACAAAGTCTAATATTGAAAGTGGTAAAAGACCAAGTAACAACCTCAAAGTCACCAACTAGACGTTATCATGCCATTTAAATATTCAATAACAATATAATATCAATATTAATCAACACAATTTGATTAATATGAAAGATAATTGCAATCCTATGAATCAAACACGAAACTAATAAAATCAACCAATAATCACACAAACAACGGAGTATCCCATGTCTCTCACCAAATTTCGCTTTCTTCTGGTTTCTACTGCATATTTGGCGGGTCGACCTTACTCTCATTTATGATCATAGAGATTGAGTCAATATCCCAGCTCTAACCCTTTTAAAGGGAAGCGCTCTCGGGTCGGTTTTTTGGGAGGGATAAGCTTGTGAAGAAGGAAGCTTATCCCCGCCCCGACTGTCAGCTGCTGGCTCTCTCCATCTCTCCTAAACTTCCCCCGGGTTTCGGCCCGAGCTAAGGTAGCAACAAGGTTTTAGCCAGAATCATATCAAGAACAGTAACAATCATAATCTCAGTTGCATACTTGATTCAAAAGATATATATATCAAAACCAAAAATAGAATGGGATGCGATGTATTCGTATATTACGTTATCTAAATGTGTTTATTTTGAATTTTTAGTTGGAATTTTGTGAGGAATACGTTTTCTTTATTGTGTGTTATGCGAGTAGGTTATGAGAGCTTAAAAGTGAATTTTTATAAGTATTAAACGTATCTACAATCAAACTTTTAATCAGCCGGATGCGCTCTAGGAAGAAGATGAAATGAATGACGCACCATGATACTCTTTCTACCACTATGATTGGAGTGGATATTTATAATACAAAGTTTACGGCTTGCATGGATTTACTTGAGGCCATAGCTTACGACATGCCACTGTAGCTTGCGACATGTCGAATTTTGTGGGTTAAAAATATTTTAACCCTGACTTTAAGGTTCAAGAAAGACACCCATTTAGCCTCAAAGACGAATATTAAACGATTCTTAATTGTTAAGAACCTTTCAATAATCCTACAATCCAAGATAATTGAAGGCTAAGGGCTGGGCTGGGCTTTGCTATACTTGGACCAACTAAACTTCATGGGCCTATCAAAGTTTGGGCTATCTTTCATTTTTATTATTTTCTTGATTTGAAACAATTAGTTTTAGGTAGAAAAGTAAGTGAAGTTTTAAACATCAGTTAGTTTAAAAATCATTATTGCTGCAAATTAAAAAAAAAGGTCAAGTATCATTTCATTAGTTATTCAAAATTTTAATTATTTTTTTATTACTTAAAATACTTATTAATACATAATTTAATCAATTTATATCAAAATATTATTTTATATTCAATCCGTATAATACAAGGGGTACTAATTTAGTTACTAAAATAAATATTGGGCATGAAGCATTAAATTAAGAGTAAATTACAAGATTCATCCTTTATGTATATAAGAGGGTGTTTGTTTTTCTAAAAAAACCTCTTCTTGCCTCTTATGTCTGCCCCGCGCAGACACGGGAAGAGGTTAGAAGTCTACAGCTTGTTTGTTTTCTCGCAGACATTTCATTAAAAAAGGTCTGCCCGGCCTCTTCTTGGCGCAGACATGAACCAAGCACTTCTAACCTCTTCTTACCTCTTCTTCTATTATTAGGTTAAAACAAACCCACCGCCCTTCTCGTTCCAGATCCGCGTCCCACCAGCCCCACCACCTCCACCGTAGCTCGCCTTCTCGGTCGGCGCCCCACCAGCCCCCTGTCGCTCTCCTTCTCTGTCGGCGCCCCACCAACCCACCACATCTACCGCCGCACGAATTCAAGTCAAACGAATACGGTGGCCACAAAGGGGAAACACAAAGAACAAACGGATACGTCTCTCCACCACCGGCGTCATCTCCGACCGACCCCATCTCCACCGCCGATCTCATCATCTTACTACCCATCAGTCCCATCTCCTCAATCGATTTCCATCGGATTCTGCCATGAAATTAAGGTTGATAAAGGGGTTTTCAAGGTATGGATGCATAACAACAAGATGACGTTTGTGGATCTTCCGATGGCCACCTGTAGATCGACGATGGTTTTGATTTCCTGTGCTGTTTTGATTTCCAGCATTGGTTTTAATCAATCTTGATTATTATTATTTATGGATAATAAAGTAATAAATACTTAGGTGGATGTAAGAAGAGGATTTTTTAAAAGAGGTTTGGGCAAAAAACAAACCATCTTTTTGCAGAGGTTTGGTCCACCTCTTCTGCAAAAGAGGTTTGCAGACATGGTCCGCAGACTGCAGATGTTTTGCTTCTGAAAAAACAAACACCACCTAAGTAATTATGGACTATGTCCTTTATCTTTGTTAATTACAAACAACATCCTTTATTTCATTAGTTTGTAACAATTTCATCCTTTAACTTAAGTATTGTTAATTTGATGGGTTAATTAAAAGGGCAAAAAATAAAATAAACCCCTTTAATTATTTTTATTTAATCTTTTTAATTAAAGGGATATTATCATAAATCCCTTATTAAACATTCAAATTACATATATCCCTAATGTTAAACTAAAATTACAAATATCCAATGTTTCAAAATTGTCCCTTACTAAGAAAAAATATGCAAATTGCTTTTAGTTAGTTTATTAAGGGTAAAATAGGAAATACATACTTTTTTTAATGAAATGAATATATATGTAATATGTTTAGTTTAAAAGAAGAAATATGTAATTTAATTTTATGATTGGACAAATATGTTTTAAAGGGTTTTAGCGAGAGAAAATATATAATTGACCTTTAATTAAGCTACATAATCCAAAACTAATCAAACTTTTGGTTGATGAATTGGTTCTTTTTCATAAAAATTACCTATTATATTGTAGCGAGGTAGTTTTTGTGAAAAAAAAACCAATTCATCAACCCAAAGTTTGATTAGTTTGGATTATGTAGTTTAATTAAAAAGATTAAATAAAAATAAGAATAATTAAAGGGGTGTATTTTACTTCCTTGCCTTTTTAATTAACCCATCAAATTAACAATAGTTAAGTTAAAGGATGAAATTGTTACCAATTAATGAAATAAAGGGTGTTATTTGTAATTAATAAAGATAAAAGACCTAATCTATAATTACTTATATACATAAAGGATGAATATTGTAATTTACTCTTAAATTAATCACTAAATGGACTAGTAAAGTTCTTTCGTTTACGTCATGGACTCACGAAGACGTGAACAGATGGACTCATTGAGGGGGCATCAACACATAAAAGGGAGAACCACTTCTTTCTTTTTTTTTTCTTTTTGTTTTTTTTTGCACGGGAGAGAGTTACGTCGTTCTACATTCTGTTATCCTGACGCTTGGTGACTAAGACTAATTCCTCGACCGCCGACCGTGATACTGTACCCCCTGATTCACGGGAACCCCGTGGAACAGGTAACCCTCGTCCCCCATTGGTTCAGAACCTGATATCAAGTTCATGATTAATCCACTCACCTGATATCAATTAAAGTGTCACCAATGATAATTGAATCTTGGTCTTCAAGGAAAAAAGACTAAGTCTTAACTACTAGGCTAACTTTGCTAGATGAAAAACCACTTTTATGGAGACATGAATATTATACCTAATCTTCCTATATAATAATTGATTCCAAGAAAATGCCACATGACATTTTCCTATTATTTCAAAAATAAAATTTATTTTTAAATATAAAACTCACCATTAATGTTATTAATAATATCCATTGTTTACATATATAACTAAATTAATACTAATAATTAATAATACAATAATGAAGAGCATTAATGTCTAATGTTATATATGCATGCATGTATGTATGTATATAAATTTTTATTTTTATAGTTTTTTAATATAAAAATGTATAACAAGTATTATTAGTTTTAGTAATTATGTAAATATATGAAGACATAGTTATAAAATTACATAATTTTTATTTATAAATCCGTATAATACACGGTTCTATAACCTAGTATAATATAAAAATATCTGAAAATAATGCGTGGTATTTTATGATTTATGCTCCCTTTTGATTTCTTGTATCTTTCTAATATTAAATTATAAAGGATACATGTTATCATTTTATATTTCTCTAATTAAATTAAATAATAATATCATTAAAAGAATACATTTTATATATGAAAATAAATTTAACTATAATAAAACTTAGTTTTTTTAACTAAATGATTACTAACTATAATTTACTTTTTTTATTTATTCAATCATGTGTATTTCTTACGCTAGTTATAATTTATATAAGAATAATAAGGACAAAAGTAATTTTATAAAATTTTAGGAATTGAAGTAACTAACACTTTTTAAATATAAAATATATAAATTAATGTGAAATCAAGTTAATATATGAGATGAAAATTAATTTAGAAATTGTAATTTTTTGAACATATGGTACAATCATTTAAATTAAAAAAAATAATATATGATAACTAATTAAATTTTCTAAAACATATGAACAATTTTATAGAACAAAATGCGTGATAAATAATTATAACTTTTAAAAAAATCAAAATATAAAACTACAACTTTTAAAATATATACCATGATCTAATATGCTAACTGTTATAAACAATCATTCTTCATCGTTGTCTCTTTTAGCGAGTTGAAATTTGAAGTACAAATTACTAGTGTTTGTTTTACGGGCCGTTTGGTTGAGTCTGAATCATTAATTGCTGAATGGTTAATATGCCTGAATGGTTAAGAGGGTCTAAACCATTAAGTGGTGTTGTTTGTTTGAGCATCTGAATTAAAAAACCTTTTATTTGGAAAAACCCTAAAAAATCAAATAAAATCAAATCACCCGCCGATGCTCGTCCAGTCTTCCCGTCGCCAACCCTCCCGTTGCCGCCTCCGCCTCACTGTTGCCATCGCCATCGACCTCACCTGTCATCGCCATTTCCATCGACCTCACTGTCGCCGATGCTCGTCCGGTCTTCCCGTCGCCAATCCTCCCGCCGCCACCTCCGCCGCCATCGCCATCACACCTCACCATCGCAACCTCCTGTCTCCATCGTAACCTCTGTAGCCGACTTCAAGACATCTTGTCTGATCGGGATGTAGGCGACTGAAGCAGTGGCTGTGAACGAAAGGGGCAATCGGGATGTCGAGCATCGGTTGTCGAGGCTGCGAGGAAGGAAGCCGACGGTCGGCGGTTGTCGAGTATCGATCGGTTGTCCATTCAGAGCATCGGTCGTCGGTGGTCAGGTCAAGGAAGGAAGCCGATGGGGAAGGTAGCCGACGGGAGGGAAGAAGGGGGACTGCCTTTTTCTCCATTCAGAGCCATTCAGACTTGATTCAAGGTCTGAACCATTCAGACCCTGATCAGATGTTTTTTTTTTGGTTTAGACGTCCCAAACAAACGGTCTAAATCTGAACGGTTCAGATTCAGACACATTCAGACCCATTCAGACCCAACCAAACAGCCACTTAGTGTGTTGTGTTAACTGTTACATCACACGAGCACCGCTCTAGATAATCTAATACACGTATAGAGGATGGCAACCAATATTAAGCAAAGAACTACAAGAACAACTTATACACTTGTACCGATTGTTTTAATTGTGATATATATAGGACACTTATTTGCTCATATGACCATCTTTCTATCTCTCACCACTTTATCTAGGACACTAAATGCTAGTGTAGTTTCTCCCATAAAATTAGTTATGAATAAGCTATATTCATGATTTTATTGTTCTAATCTAGTTATTATCAAATTTATTAAAAATCTTCATGTTTTTACCAATGATTTTAACCCTATTTGTTTTTCTGATAACAAACATAAATTGTACGATGATAAATCTATTTTTTGGTCTCTAGATGTACCCATGGATTAAATATGGGCTACAAATGAATAGTTTAAATAATAAAAGACAATAGATGAATTTGTAATGTTAATCATCCGTTGCTCAACAATCTTAAAACCCTAGAAAATTTGTATCCCTCTAAATGCATACCTAAAGCAATGGCTTTCCCTTGGTATAAAGAGGAGCTACCCCTTAGTAACAAAGTAAATCAACACAAAGATTTAAATATAAAAATATATATTAATAAATAAGTATTTGACTTAATGTATATCCTAAATGAGCGTGCACTCCACGCATTCGAACTTTTTAAGGACAATCTTTTTTTAAGTATTGACTTAATGTATATCACTATTATTACGTGATGGGCATTAAAAAACCTGACCCATCAAATCGACCCGGAAATTTTTATGTCCGGTTCTTTTTAATTGAAGTGTCTGAAAATAGTGAGCCCACTGAAAATTTTTCCCGGATCCACCACTGATTTTACATATATATATATATATAGTGAAAAACGTGAGGTCATCTCTAGCGTTTCGGTGGTGTTCGGAGAGGGTAACAGTGATTTATTTGTTTCTATAGAAAATCGATGTTTGCTTAGAGATTTGTGATTTTTTTTTAATTCAATCAATTATTTGCCAATGAGAAGGATTTTGTTACTATTTTTCTCTATTATTTTCATAACATATTTGTATGGATTTTGTATGATTTTATGTTTTTATGAAATTTGTATAAAGTTTGTGATGAGAGATTTGATTTTTGTATGTAGTTTATGCTTTTTCAAATGATATATAATAGCCGTTTTTGGGATTGTATTGTGTGGAGGGAGAAAATCTAGTTTATTAATTAAAAAGATAATTAATTAGAAAGTAGGAACGGCCAATGGGCCAAATGGATCAGTGGCCGAATGCCAATAACAAAAGAAATTTCTCGTGGACCATATCCTCCTGGCCTCCTCGTTAATGGGCTTCGGCCCATTAAAAACCCAAAACATGGTAGCAGACTGAATTACGGCCCAGGAATACTGAAAATGAAAGGGTTATAATAAATGGGTTTAATATGGTCGCAAAAGAAAGGGCTAGGTAAATCATAAATGTGTTGAACGTATTAGATATATCTTTATTCCCAATGAGGCATTGCCTCAAATGGTACCCCAAGATTCTTCTAAATGGGAGGTCTTTGGTTCAAATCCTTCCCGCAGCGAAATAGGGTCTGAGGGGTGTCAGGGGGTTTTCCCAGTGAGGTTTCCTCATGGGGTGGTTGTGGTGGCTCATGGAAGGCCTAGGTAACTAGACTTTGGTAACATGGCCTGGAAACAGTGGGTTTACACGATTGAGACCTTCGCCGTTCCAAAAAAAAAGATATATCTTTATTATTATATATTTTAATTTTAAAAGGGTAAAACTGTAAAAGTGTCGTCTAATTTGTGCTAGGCTAGTTTACATGACTGAAATGTCTAATTAAACGAGTTTTTCGAATGATTGTGTGTAGAGGTGGGCAAAAAACCTGGAATCGGAACTGACAGCCTAAATTGGAACCGGAACCGGTTGAACTCGAACCGGTGGATACAGGAGGTTCCGGATTTTCAAAGAAATTGGAACCGGTTCCACCTTTACCCAGCCAAACCACGACCGGAACCAGCCAAAAACCGGTTGGAACCGGTCAAAAACCGGAACTGGTTGTTGACTTTGTTGACGGAACCGGAACCGTTTGGAACAGGAACCGGTTTAAAAAAAACTGTTTGCCACCTCTAATTGTGTGCAAAACAAATTTTTGAATGCCAAGTTGATCTTCATTTAATTTACAATAGATGAACTCTAGAGACCAAAGCATTATTGCTAAGAAGTGACCTGTTTTTAAGTAAATATGTCCGAAACTTTTGATGAAGTACACATATAATACTCAATTTTATGAAAGTATGCTTTATAATTTTACAACAAAGTGTCATCCACTTTTAAGATAAAGTATGTTTTAAAGTTTTTGAAGTGAAATAATTGTTGTTTTATTTATTACTTGTTTGTGTTATAGTATATCATGACGCTAAACCAATGTTACGTTTTCTATTGTGTTTGTGTCCGAGTCTCCGTTTAAGTCTTTATAAAAATTGGTTTGCTCCCGAAGCGTAGCAAGGGTGTTAAACCATGTTAAGAGAATCAATGCGTTCCTCGCAACACATGACAAAGATCGGTCCTGTTTAGACATTTATGCCCAAATCCTTCATAATACTCGCTTTTAATCTTTGAAGTTAATTATAAGGTGTTTTAGTAGTATCTTTAATGTCTTTCTCCTTAAAATATATGTTGATATTTTAACATGGTTTTTGCTTAATGAATGAGAAATCTCCTTCATTTGATAATCATTAGAGCTAGCAAAATGAGTACCTGTTAATACACGATTAGACATGTTTAGCAAAAAAATTAGTATTTGATTTTATGCTTTTTTAAAAATAATAAAAAATAAGAGGCTAAACATCAATTTTTTTCTTTTTTTTACATAAAATATACAACTGTCATGCTTAAATTACCGAACCAAGTGTTAAACTAGTCGTTTTCAAGTTTATATTTGCATTAATTGCGTCGTCTGAAACCTTTTAAAACTCGTTAAGACCAGTTTTACCAGCCTTAATAATCATCCATCCACCTTTCCTTGAAGAAAAATATCATCATTATTATATTCATAATTGATGTTAGTATTTGCATTAGAAGATGTGATTATGGTTTTCATTAAGTGTTGACTTTTCAACTTTGTAACAACATGTAGTACTTGTTAGTATATATCTATTTACGAAATTTAATCAAGTGAATAGTAAAATTAGTTAAATACGCATTTATAGTCGTGGTTTCTGCCGGTCTTTGACGCGGTTCTTTGAAGACGCCTTTTTGCCGCGGTTTTTGTTTTTTTGACACGATTATTTGGGAAGCATTTTTTTAGTAGCAGTTTCTTACTGTCTTTTGACGCGGTTATTTGGAAGACAATCTTCGACCGTGGTTTATTGATTTTTTTTGGCCGTGGTTCATTGGGGACTGGGAGGCATTTTTTAGCCCCAGTTTGTTGCTTTTTTAATGCATTTATTTGGGTAGGCAAAGAACATTAATGAAATATTTAAGGTACATAAATAAATTATTAAACATTAATAATTCTTAAATTATATGATCATACTAAATAGAAACCAATACTAATAATTCTTAAATTAAATAATAATACAAATTAAAAAATAATGATTTCACAAATATAAACACTTCTCTTTTGCTTTAGTTATATATACTTTTTCACATTGTACCCACTATTATGATTGGATATGACTCCTTCTCACAATGAGAATGTATATAACCCTATTCCGGTCTAGTCCGGTATGAAATAAACTTATAATCATAGAATCGACTTGAAAGAGTAAAAAAAAACATATCAAGATAACTCAAGGTTCCAACCAACAAGAATCCTAATGAACCTAAAAAAGGACTCTCTCAACTTGGATACCGTGAGGCGGACCAGAAGTTCCTAAAAAAATGGAAAATGCCAAAGATTCGTATGTTGGTACCTCTATCGCGATTGGATATTCATATTGATATAGTAATAAGACTTATTTTTATTCGCTCCAAAAAGTTTTTTTTAGTTATTTTTACCGCTACAAAATTTATTTTTTTAGTATTAACTAAACATGCAACAACATCGATGCACGGGAGAATCTTCAAGTTGGTGTTTTCGTAACCGCTCCAAAAGGTTAAGAAAACAGCTTAAAAACGTTTGCAAGATAAAATCTATCAATCCAAATCACTTTTTCTAATTCATCTTCGATTACCACTTTAATTATATACAAGGAAAATTCCCAATCTAGCCACCTTGACTAGATTTATTCCCAAAATGTCCATATGTCCACTCCCACCATAGGCGTTGTCGCCCGTAGATAGACGGGCGCCGCCAGTCTTTTTGTATTATCAAGTCTCTCCATGTGGCCGTTATAGGTGCCCACGTCCGTATATTTGAAAACCCGGTCACTGGCGCCGGGCCCGCTTTGACAACCATGTCACGGGCATCCCGCACGTAACGAATTTTTTAAATTTTTTCATGGGCGTCGCGTACTTTTTGTTCCATACCGATTCCATGGGCGTCCGAACCTAGCCAAGGGCATCCCATACCTCTATACAGGCTCCCGCCCATAAACTTTTAACCCACCTACATACCAATTTACACGGTTACGGTCGGACCCTAATGTGTTAGTTTAACACATCTTATTTTGTACATAATCGAGTCTATTTTCGTATATATAGTTTACATTTTGATTCGTATTTTGTTCCCTTTTATATTTCCTTGTTTTTGAATAGGATTACGTCCTGAGGAAGCCGAAATGAAGGCAAATGGGCATCGAGATTGAATGTGGTTGATCGAGCGAAGAAAATGAAGATTTTAACCCTAAGCGGAACGCCCCGTGCCACGCTTCCATCCCAGGCTGTGCGCCTGGGAAATTCTCTGATTCCTATTATTTCGCGCGCACCGCTCGGTTAGGATGCATGGTTGCAGGCGATGCGCCTGTCATCTCGGCTGCCCGACTAATTTGTCTCGCGCGCACCGCCTAGCTTCACACACCCCCGCTAGGCGGTGCGCTCCACACCATTATCAGCCCAAAACCCTAATTTTTTGCTCTCAATAAATTGGACCCGATGGCAGCCGATTCTGGGGACTTCTCTTGCACCAAGAACCTTGATTCCGACTCCTAGAGCTGCTGGAGCTAAACCCTGACGTTTGGTGCCTGGAATGAAGATTTGAAGTAAAGAAACAAGGAAGATCTTGATTATTATTCTTATTTCCTTATTTTGATCTTGTAATCAGTTGTTTAGCATGTTCTTAGACTATTTCCAGTATTGTTTTGCTATTGTTATGACTGTTGTTGGCTAGATTATGGTTATGCCTAGGTTTGAGATGATAAAGTTGTGAACTTTATGGTGATTTGGACTTGATTTGTGATTATGGATGATAATATGCTTTGTATCAGTTGTATTGTGGATCTTTCATGATATGTGCATGTTGAAATGATGATTCTTGATGAATGTTAGATCCACATGTGTCTAGGAATGTCTTTCCATCATTAGATCTCATGTTAGGCTTATGACTTTGTGTTTTAGGCTAGTTTATGGATTGGTTATCACATTCCATAGGATTTGATATCATTAAGTATTGTTATTCTAATATGCGACCTAGTATAGAAATCCGGGAGGTGATAGGTTAGTCGGTTTGTCTATTTCACTATGGTTATTTGGGTTAAATGACCCGTGAGGGCGTTGTCTTAGATTTCCTTAGTGTTTTTGTAAATCCGTGTCAAAGTAGTCAACTTTACAATTCTCTAGTGTCCTAGGATACACGCGGGTGGAGAAATCCGGGAGGTGATCCACCCGTTTGAGTGCAATTTCATATCGGGAAAATCCGGAAGGTGACCCGGTAGACTAGTGCATACATAACATTCTAAGGATTTCCATTGGTGTTACCTGGTATCTGATCTGGGTCCCATTAGGTCATTCTACGTTTGTTTCTAAAGATCCTAGTCTTCATCCTTCACAAGCCAGTCCAAGTCACTACTTATCACACTTTTGATTCTCAACCTAGGTATACCAGTTTTCCTGTTTGGAGTTAGTATCCGTTTCACAGTTCAGTTTTAGTTCAGTCAGTTTTATTTAGTAGTTAGTCTTTAGTTCTAGTTGGTAATTAGTTAAAGTCTCAATTAGTTTTAGAAGTTGCACCAAACACCCTCTTTTATTTTATTTGTTCATAGTCTAGGTTAGTTTTGTTAAACTAGTGTCCTTAGGATTCGATATCCGGTCTTCCACAAGCTATGTTGTCACCGATAGTTATACTTGTCTACGTAGAGGTCTAGTTTAGGATTTTCGATTTTAACTAGGTGTTTAGGTCGAGTCTAAGTCTAGGATTAGTTATAGTGTCTTTAGCTTAGGTTAGACAGTTTTAATTATCTTATTTCTTAGGGTAGAGACCGCTCGCATCAGACCCCGCCCATAAACTCTTTAAACCATAGGCGCCCCACCCATAAACTTTTAACCCACATACCTACCAATTTACACGGTTACGGTCAGACCGCCCATAAACTCTTTAAACCACAGGCGCCCCACCCATAAACTTTTAACCCACCTACCTACCAATTTACATGTACATTCCTAATGTAGACACCACCAAAACAACAAAGGAATTTTGTTAGAATTTTTGTAAATTGATGTATGAGAGCAAATTTAAGGAACACTTTGCGTAGAATATTTTTGTAAATGTAATTTTTTTTGGTGTTTCATTTTTATTTTTAAATTATGTATCATTTTATTTTTTGTTGAAATTAACAAATGATTGACAACATGAATCAACTGTTGTATTATGTTATGCGAAATAACAAGGTAAGTAAAATAATTAAAACCAAAACTTCGTTTAATGTTAAAATATTATTATTAACTTACATTATCATTTAATTTAAAATTTTTTCAATTAAAATTCAAATTAATTTTATATGGGCGGCCCGCCGGTAAAAATTATTAACTACAGGCGCCACGCATTTGGTTTAAAAAGTTTATAGGCGGTCCAACCGTAACCGTGTAAATTGGTGGGTAGGTGGGTTAAAAGTTTATGGGCGGGCGTCTGTGGTTTAAAGAGTTTATGGGCAGTCCGGCCGTAACTGTGTAAATTGGTGGGTAAGTGGGTTAAAAGTATATTGGCGGGGCGCCTGTGATTTAAAGAGTTTATGGGCGGTACCGTGTAAATTGATAGGTAGGTGGGTTAAAAGTTTTTGGGCGGGGCACCTGTATAAAGGTATGGGACACCTGTGGCTAGGCTCGGGCGCCCATGGAATTGGCATGGGACAAAAAGTACGCGACGTCCATGAAAAAAATTTAAAAAATTCGTTACGGGCGGGTCGCCCGTGACCAGGTTTTCAAATATAATGGCTGCTCCATTTCATTACGGGCGTGGGCGCCCATAACGGCCACGTGGAGCTACTTGATTGGAAGTGGACATATGGACATTTTGGGAATAAATATAGTCAAGGGGCTAGATTGGGAATTTTCCTTTATATATATCTTAAAAAGCAAATATCTATTGTAAGAGACATTTCAGTGTTAATTTGTACCACTTATCATACAGAAGGTACAATTCATATGCATGCATCTCTGTCTCGCTATCACATGTTTCTCTCATGTTCTCACCATCTGCACCGATAACCGCCACCATTCTCATTCTCACAATCAGCACCGGTGACCGCTATCATCGCTTTACTTTGATTAACTTTGGTCTCCTTCTCATGTTACTCTTGGCTCAACTCCACATCTACCGAAATCGATCATGATGGAGGTGTTTGATCTAGGGTTCCAACGTCCAACGAAAAGGTTCTAGCGGCGATTTTAGGTACGATTGCTGATTGTATGCCGCGATTCCTTACAAATCACGTTATCTCCTTTTTTGGCTCAAGATTCTTTTCTTATGTTAAAATTCACCTCAAATGAATTCTTAGTTTTAGGATTGATTTTTTTCTTCTAATTATAGATTTTATGCATCCGCCTTGTTGCTAGGAAACATGGCTGGTTTTTTTTCTCCTTTTCTGTTTCTTTTCACTTTTATAAGATGGGTTTTCATTTGTGTTTTTTTCTTTTTAAATATTTTGGAGCACACTAATAGTACTACGTTTAGCGCTTAATGTATTTCATAAGATTATAAACAATTACCATCGATTTTTGTTGAACCTCATAGGAGCTATTTAACGAGGAACAAGGACTTTATACTCACGGTCAAAGCCTTGGTATTTGCTCCCTCTAAAGTTGAACACTTAGTTATTTTTGGTTGTTTAGTTTTGGTAGAAAATGAGAAGACAGAATAATAACACAAGGAATATTTGGGGAATGCAATTCAATTATTTTAGGGAATGTTGGGGTATAAATACCCAACATTCAATGTTATAAGACAAAGAAGAATAAGACAAGGAACTGACAAAATACAGATACTGAAACAAAACAAAATTGTACAACAACTGAATGCAAAAGTCAACAACAACTAAAACCTAAGTCTTAAGTGATTCTCCGCGGTTGTGATCAGTTGTTGTGTCTTCTGTGGTTGAACCGCGGAAGCAATTGCGTGGTTTATCGAATATGTTGTTGTCTTCAAGTCTTGTTTCGTGGTTGTCATCAGCTACATGATCCGCGGTTTGTTAGATTAGTAGTTATTTGGTCCGTTGTTTTGGGTACCGCTGTTGCAATCCGTTGTTGAGATACAGTGGCAAGAAGAAGGCATCCACGGTTGGTCAGTCCGCGGTTTTATTCAGTTGTTTGGCTTCAGTGGTTTTGCTAATCAATCCTTATTTTCCAACAATCTCCCTCTGGACTGATGAAGCCAAAACCATTTATTTTTGCCTTAGAGCCAAACCAATTTGATTTCTGAGAGTCCGCACATACTTTAGGAATTAATATTCAGTGTCAGCATTTTCCAAGGTCATATGCTGCAATTATTTCAAATCATTCTTGGGGAGCTTAAGGATAGCATCTCAATCTGAGAAGAAAGTCCTTGAACCATTGAATCTTTCAAAGATCATAGTTTTGGTGATAGGGTCAAAGAACCATCTCTTTACTCTGGCTCTAGAATTTGTGATATGAAGAGGTTGGGATTTAGAAGAAGGACCTAAGGGGAGAGGAGCTCTTGCAGGCCAGTGAGCAATCTCTCTTCATTTTATTTGATCTCCAAAGTCAAGCACCTTTTTGACTACTGCATGCTGATAAGGTTCATATCTTGTCAATAGAGTAGGTAGAAATTCCTTTTCTATTTCAACACAAGGTTTAAAATTTACTACAGAAGATGATTCCTTAGGCTCACCAAACGACATTCCCAGAGGTGCACTCAACAACTGATCAACAATTGTTTTTGGGTCTGCATCCTTAAGTTTAGACACCACAATGGGAGGGTGATGTGGCTCCTTTCCAGAGCTTAGGATGGTCACTGTTGACTCTTTTGAATTTGGACCATTCATCGAACAATATATCATCCTTCCATCTCATGATCGTGTTCTTTGGTTCCCACTGATTTTGAATGAGGATGTGTTTTATTCTTTTCCTCTGCTCAATGGTCTTCTTCTTTTTTATGGCCTCCTTTATTCTTTTAGAAAGGACTTCAGCTTCCTTTCTAAGACCTGTGATATCCCAGATGATGAAGGTTTTAACCTTATACTTACCTTCATTTAACAAAAACTTGATCAGTTGCTCCCTCTCAGCCTGATAGGATTTATCTTGTTGTTGATCCATCAGGGCTATCTGTTCCTGATAGGCTTTGACCAACTCATCTCCTGAAAGGCCATTGGCTTCTAGATAAGCTAAGATCTTTTTTCCCCCTTCAACTTCTTTATTCTTTAGTTCTTGAAGGTCTTCAGTTGTGGGGAACTGCCTTATAGGAGAATGGGATTCTTTTGGAGGAGAGGTTTGAGTTTTCTCATCTTCAACATCAGCTGGCTCTATTGGTGAGGGAGATTTGGTGTACTTGAATGGGTTGGAGTTAGACTCATCATCATCAGCCAGTCTAAGCCTCCTTTTCTTGGAATTAGAGAGGCAATGGGCTGAACTTGGTTCTTGAATTGGAGTTAAAGGTTTCTTTGGTTTAGTGGTGGGGGTGTAGGTCCTTAAACTGATCAAGATCCAAACTTTATCTTCATAATCATCATCGTTGATGTCTAACGAATGCGGAATCCAAGTTAGAATCAAGAAAGCAATAAGAAAAATGCAAACTTTTATAAAATCTGAAAAGTTCGAGTACAAGTGCCTCAATACGTCTAGAGAGCAAATGCCTCGGGATTCCAACCTAAACCTGTACAAAATACGTCTATTTATGCTAGGCCTAGGAGTACACGAAATCTATTACAAAAGTTCGAGTACACGATCAGTTCGTGTACTCGAAATACTGTACACGAATTATCATCAAAAATCTGATCTTTGACTCTTCCGGGTTGACTTTGTCAGTCTTCATCGTTTAGCGGGCTCTACAAACTCCCCCTAGACTGGCGAAGTCATCCTATCGGAAGAGTAACATTGTGTGGCCCTGCTCCAGCATACAGCTTTAGCTCCATGGCATACACAACGACTCGAGTAAAAGGCTTCGCCTGTTCGTCATTTCCTGAATGTACCCGAATGGGAGATTCGTGCAGCTTCATCATATCTTCTTTACCATACTTCAGAAGATCCATAGGATCAAGAATGATATCAACATCATTAATATCATCCTTATTCGTAAGAATAACTGCAGCAAGGTTCAGATCATCAAAGTACCAGGAAAGAAAGTTAGCCAAAGAGTTATCAGGAACTCTTGGCGAAACCGTTACTGCTTGCTCAACGTGAGGAGGAGGGTACTTGTAGTAGACCCACGGTTTCTTTGTCTTCGGATCGATAATGCAAGAAGAAACAAACCGTCTTCCCTTTGCTGTGCGCATGGTTGGGAAGTCCTTCTCACATTGATTCCTGATAAACTTTGCAAATAACTCAGCCTGAGAATCTTTGGAGGGATTGAGGAACATAGCTTTGTCAATGCTTCTAATGTCAACCTTAGGCAAGGAACAAAAATCTCTTGGCTTCTTGTAGAATTCGACCTTACCGCTCATTCTTTTTACCAAGTAGATGTTTCTGACTTTGTCATACATCCAGCAGCATATGTTTGACCTGTCGTTACGAACAGCGAACATGTTTCTATCGTCTGATATGAATGTATGCTCTGGATGTTTGTCTCCCATCTCTTTGAACCATGCAGCTTTATCAACAGGAGGAGAGGGTATCCAATCTTTCTTCCTGTCAAACCAGCTATTAATCACTTCGCGCAGAGAGGTGACTTCCTTGCCCAATGCATCAATATATTTGTGGGCATACAAATAATCGATATAAGGATCCGATGACACATTGCCAAGTATGATGTTCTCTGGTTCTTCCTCTACAGATGCCCCTGCAGAAGACTTGGCTTGATCCTCTGTTGGTTCGCCGGGTGACTCAAAATCAAAGTCATCAGGAAGATCATCAAATATACTTTCAAGCCCGGCGCCTGAAGTCTCATTTGGCTGAACACAGTCTCCGAACAGGATGTCATCTGGAATATCTCCAAATAGGTCATCATATAAACCAGATGGCTTCTCGGATGAGGATGGATTCCCAGAGTCTCCTCCCTGATCTTTGTCATCAGGGGGTCCTTGATCTTTATCTTTGTCATGCTCATCCTTATCATCTCCTTTATCATCCTTTTCATCTTTGTCCTCTTTCTGGCTCTGTTCATCACCTCCATCTAAATCATCATCATCGTCACTGTCATCACTGAAATCCAAGACTTCGTCCTCAGACTCGGAGACTTCTTCTCCTTTGAGTCGCTTAATGTCTTTCTTCATCTTGTGGTTCTCCAGTAGAAGAAATTGGATGAACTTCTCATGAGCTTTGATCTTTCCTTTACATTTGTTCAGATGGGCGCAGATCTTGATCTTTCCTTCACGCAAATTCTTGATCATGCCATCCTTGATCTCAGCATCTTTCTCAAGCTAAAATACTCGATCCTGCAGCTCCACAATATCTACAGGCACGTGTTTGGGTTCATACGGTGAGTCAGCGTTCAAAGGAGATTTTCCTTTGTCGCTTCCGGAGTGGGGTGGAGGTGATAGGGTCTTGGTGTGTGGAAGGGTTGTGGTGGATGGACGAGGAGTGGGGATTCTGATGACGAGCTTAGGTTTGGTTGGTTTGGGTTTAGAGATTGAAGGCTTAGAAGGTGGAGGTGGTGGAGGTGGTTGAGTAACATGTGGAGGTGAAAGTGGTTTTGTAACGGGAGGTGGTGAAGGTGGTTGTGTAAATGTAGGAGGTGTTGAGAGTGGCTTGGTCGTTGTAGGTGGCTTAGGAAGTGTGGATGGTTGAGGTTTAGTAGGCGGAGGTGGTTGTGGTTTAGTAGGTGGAGGTGGTTGTGTAGGTAGCGGTGGTTGTGGTTGAGTAGGTGCCTGAGACATAATGGAAGCAGCAGATGAGAAAGATAAGCTCGAGAACATCTTTTGCAGTCGTGGATCCCTTTTTCTCTTGGCCATTGTCTTTTGCCTCTTCTTCATTGGCGAAGACTCAGGAGTTGGAGTGTAGTCGGCATCTTGAGCTTCTTCCCTTTCTTGCCTTGTGGGAGGTGGCCTCTCTGGGATGAAATCCTCACTTGATGAAGAGGCAGGCTCAGCCCTCGAACTTGTCGCTTGGGTGTCGTGCTCGTCAGCGACAACGGCAATAGGGGTGCCTTGATCTTCCACAACGTTGTCTTCCCCCACAAATCGTCCGAACTTGATCAGAGGCCTTTGACCAACATATTGCTTCTTCCCTCGCTTGTTCATCTTCATATAGCCAAAGATGTCATCACGCATCCTTTTGATTCCCAGAGTGCCGACAGTGGGAACCAGATCCTGGTGTAGTTTGTTGATGACGATCTGTATGAAGCGAGGAAATGCCAGAAACCTCTCCTTTCTCTTTCCCTTGATGTTAGCATACATGTCAAGAAATATCATTCTTGAAAAGTTGAAATCCATTCCCAGAGCCAGAGCTGTCAAACAAGAGCTCAGTGTCTGATTCAGCACATCATACCCGCCTTTCCTTCCGGACAGACACTGTGTGACAACGTGAGCCAGATATCTCCAGTAAGGATGGAGAAGTTTCTTCTCGGTAGGAGGATAAGCACCCTCGTGTCCCATCTGGAAGATAGTACGGTTGACCAAATCCTGGTCCAACTCAACCGGATCTGTATCCTTGTCTCCAAATTGCAGACATTCTCGTAGGATCTGCTCTGTGATAGTGATTGACTTCCCTTGAATCTTCCCAACAATACTGATGTCTCCATTACTGTTAGTGTGCTCAGTAATGGTGCTCCAAAAGCTCTCAATATAATCAGAAAAGATGGTAGGATGCTCCATGATAGCATAGTTTACTAGAGACAAAATCAGACCATCGACCATGCTCTTGAACTCTGAATGTTTTTGTGGTGGATCTCCGAGGTACGCTGACATGTTGTGATCAGGTACGAATCGTAGGTCTGCCATCTGAAAAGGAAACTGATTAAGTTAGTTTAACTTCAAGAAAAATTTTCTAAGTCTCGATGTACACGAAGACCATGGTGTACACGAACTATGATTTGTTAAAAATTTTCAAGTTTTGAGTACATGAAAATCAAGAAGTACACGAAATACTTGATGTACACGAAATGTGATATGTACACGAAGTATAACCTGTACACGAAATTCGGTTGTACACGAAATCCAGACTGCACACGAAATCATGTACTCGAAAGTTTTTATTTTCGTGTACTCAAGATTCCATGAAAAGTTTAACATTTTGGCTCCTTAGAATTTCTAATCAGGTTCAATATACTCGGAATTGAAAGGCGAATAACATATTTACAGATAGCCTTCCAATTTCAAGTATTTCTTGGTCAATTTGACCAAAAACTTCCTGTATTCGAAATTAGCGTACTCGAAAATCAATTTTGACCATAACTTTCGAATGCACGGTCAAAATTTGATAAAATTTTATACCTAGGGTCGCCTAATGATGATCTATAAGATGGCCGGAGTAGAAGTTTGAGATCGGGTCTAGAAATCGAGATCGCCTCAGAAAGACCAACTCTGTACTCGAAATGAAGAAACCGCGTACACGAAATTGTGGTATTCGAAATTAAATATCGGTAGACTATTTATAGGGTCACTTCGAACACACATTTTCGTGTACACGATTTCGAGTACAAACACTTAGTTAATTTTCGATTTAAAAATTCTAACTTTTCTAAAATAAAATAAAATAAAAAATAAAATAAAATAAAATAAAATAAAATAAAATAAAATAAAATAAAATAAAATAAAATAAACTTTGAACAAGCTTAAAGTTTAGTCGGTTCAAATTTTGTGGGATCAAATCTGTTATCAAAATTTTGACCATCTTAGTTAATTTCTCAGTGAAGCACAACCTTTAAATAGCAATTCCCCACCAATGATTTCCACTCGTTAATCCATCTCTTAAAAAAATCAGTTATATGATCAAGTTTTTCTGAAAATATCTTATGGGAAATTTGTGATCAATTAGATTGTAAGACTAGATTAATATGCAACCTATCAGTCTTGTTAAATCCTTTGTTTTAAACTTTGATTTTGTTTCAGCGAACTTAAAATCATTTTGACAGAGTTTTAAGATGAGAAAAGAAAAGAACAGATCCATTAGATTAGAATCAAGAACAAGAAGGGGTTCTATCATCTTGTGCTCATTGGCATCTTTTATTTTTCTGATCTGCAGACACATTGGCCTTAACGTCACACATCCAGTTCTTTGCTTACGCAAAACATAGAATGCTTTAGTAGGTATTTCCCGCTCCTTGTTTGCACAAAACATAAGAAATACCCGAGTTTTTTCAAAACATAATTTTGAGTTTATAGAAACACAATCTCGTTTTGATTAAAGGATTTAATCTAGAAGTCAAATAGTTGTCACACATTTCTAGTTATCTAATGATCATAATTTCACACTTATTTATCTATTTATATGTATTTTAAGTTTGATCAAGTTTGATTATTTAAGTTTTGAAAAACTTATTTCAACTTCTTAGCATAGAATAGATATTCAACGTTGTGATTCCTTTTGAAATCATATTAAGATAGTGAAATTTTGATCCTTAGAGATTATTTCACTTCCCAATTTGATCGATTCACTTTGCTTGTCCAAATAAAATCTTTTTGTATTTTCTTAAGTTTTTGTAAAGTAAAAAGTTAAAAATATTTTTGTAATTTTCTTTAAATAACACGGAGCAGAATCTCCTTTTCTTAGGATTTCAAAACTTAACTCCCCCTAAACTTATAGATTATCTTAGACTGACTCAAAAACCAAAAATCTTTTTGATGTTTTGTAAATTTTCGACTCAAAGAACGAAAAATCTTTTTGTTGTTTTGTAAATTTTCTCCCCTTAAATTTGTGAACTGAGTAAGACACAAATTTTAATTGATTTACAAAAATGCTTTCAACTAAAGCTTATTAGTTTGAGAGAGGCAAGCAAGTGATGGAAGCGTGCTGTATCGAACGGTTTTGTGAAAAGGTCCGTTAGATTGTCATCAGTATGGACCTTTTCAAGATGAATCAGCTTTCGTTCGAAACAGTCACGGATGAAGTGAATCCGGATGTCAATATGTTTAGTTTTGGAGTGTTGTACCGGATTCTTGACGATCTGTAGGGCTGCTTCATTGTCACAAAAAAATAGGAGAGTCAAGAAAATTCAAACCGTAATCGAGGAGCTGTTGTTGCATCCATATAACCTGAGAACAACAACTGGAGGCAGCAACATACTCAGCTTCAGCAGTTGAAGTAGATACAGTCGTTTGTTTCTTGCATTGCCATGAGACAAGGCGATCTCCCAGGTATTGACACCCACCAGTGGTTGACTTCCTATCCAGGTTACATCCACCAAAGTCACTGTCTGAGTATGCAAATAATTGAAACTCAGAGTTCTTTGGGTACCAAAGACCGAGTTTAGGCTTCCCGACTAGGTACCGAAAGATTCTCTTGACAGCTATGAGGTGAGATGCCTTTGGATTTGCCTGATATCTGGCACACTAACATACTGAGAACATAATGTCTGGACGACTAGCAGTCAGATACATCAGAGAACCAATCATCGAGCGATAGAGGTGCTGATCAACATCTTCACCTTCCGAATCCGAAGTCAGGATAGGACGAGCAGCCATAGGAGTGGACGCCGGTTTTGACTCCATCATTTTGAACTGGTTCAAAATGTCCGTGACATATTTTCCTTGATGAATTAGCACGCCCTTAGAATCTTGCTTCACCTGCAGACCCAGAAAGAAGGTCATTTCGTCCATCGCACTCATTTCAAATTTCTTTTTCATCACCCCTTCAAATTCCTTGCACAACGCTGAGCTGGTGGAGCCAAATATGATGTCATCCACATAGATTTGAACGAGAATTAAATCATCCTTATCTTTGCGAACGAACAAAGTCTGATCAATGGCTCCACGGGTATATCCATTTGCAAGCAGGTGATCAGTAAGCGTAGCATACCATGCTCGCGGTGCTTGATGAAGGCCGTAAAGAGCTTTGTCTAACTTGTAGACATGCTCTGGATACTGAGAATCTTCAAAACTAGGGGGTTGGCACACATAGATTTCTTCCTTTACCTTTCCGTATAAGAAAGCTGTCTTCACATCCATCTGATATACCGTGAAGTTCATATAGGAGGCGTAAGCCAAGAAAATTCGAATGGCTTCAATTAGTGCAACTGGCGCAAAGACTTCCTCATAATCTATCCCCTCTTGTTGATAAAAGCCTTGAACCACCAACCTTGCTTTGTTTCGGATAATGACTCCAGAGTCATCTCTTTTATTTCTGAAAACCCATCTGGTTCCTATAGGCAGTTTTCCTTTGCGCAGGGGAACCAGATTCCATACTTTAAGTTTCTGAAACTGCATAAGTTCTTCCTGCATTGCTTCAACCCAGCTGGACTCTTTGAGAGCCATTTTAACATTCTTGGGCTCAACCTGCTAGATAAAACAAGAATATAAACATGAATTATTTGGACCTGATTGACTTCTGGTAGTCGTCTCTTCAGGCAAGAGGTTCTGAGCTGTAATGGTTCTGCTTCGAGTGAGAACACCTTCCGAGAGAGGTCCAATAATATTTTCAACTGGATGATTCTTGTTTATACTGAGTGTTGGCACTTCTTCCACAGCTAGATTGTCTAGCAAGTTGCTGAGATTGTTCACTTGATCTATACTTGAGGAAGAAATGTTGTCGGTATGAGCATTTTCACTTGACTCGGTTCCTTGATCCACACAATGTTCCTCAGGAATGCTATTTGAGAACAATGGATTATCAAAGGTCTGGTGGGAGGAAGATGAGATTTGATCAGCTTCTGGAAGTGGTTGAACAGACTGAGAAGTGTCTGGTTTTGATGGGAGAACTTCTTGTATTGGGGTCGGCTGAGCTGGAGGGTCACGATTGTACATGCCAGGAGGATCAACTGTCAAAAGATTAGGATCACATGGAACATAGTCAACTCTATAGTCCACATCATCACCTTTGTAGAAATCATCGGCTTGCTCAGATGCTCCTGCATTCTCAGATGGAGTGCTGAAGGGCTTAAAAGTGGAGTCATACTCAAATAGCCAGTTTGGACCAGAACCAGCATCAGTAGAGTTCATTTCTTGCCAATCTATGTAGTATGATTCCACAATCATCCGAGTTTTCTTGTTATAAACTCTGTATGCTGCCCTTTCAGACGAGTAGCCCACGAAGTAACACTCATCTGCCTTATCATCAAACTTATGGTTAGGCTCTATATGAAGAAGAGTGCAAGGACATCTGAATGACTTGAAGTGTCCAACTTTGGGCTTCTGATTGAATAGAATCTCGTAGGGAGTCTTCTGATGACGCTTGTTCAGAAGTGCTCTATTTTGAACATAGCACGTAGTGTTAACTGCTTCAGCCCAGAAAAAGATTAGTAGCTTTGATTCTGACAACATTGTTCGTGCAGCTTCTATAAGCGTTCTGTTTCTCCTTTCAGCAACTCCATTTTGCTGAGCTGTTCTGGCTGCACTGTATTGCCTAGCTATCCCTTTCTCATCACAGAAATCTATAAGAGTCTGATTTCTAAATTCAGTTCCATTATCAGTTCTAATCACCCTGACCTTTAGATTCTTCTGATTTTCAATCAAGGTAATGAACTTCTTCAAAATCTCTGAAGCTTCATCTTTCTTGGCCAGAAAGAACACCCAAGTGAATCTGGAATAATCATCTGTCACAACGAGACAATATGACTTTTTCCCAATACTCATTACGTTAACCGGTCCGAAGAGATCCATATGAAGAAGTTAAAGAACTGAAGAAATAGAAGTGAACAATTTAGGCTTGTGAGGTCTCTTGTGTTGTTTCCCTTTGGCACAAGCGATACATTTCTCAATAGTGGAGAAATCTTTAGAAGGTAGACCAATGACGTGATCTCCCTTGGCGAGTCTGTTCAGATTCTTAAGGTTTACATGACCCAGTCGCCGATGCCATAACAGACAATCATGCTCCGACGCCTTTGAGAACAAACAAGTGTTTTCTGTAAATGAATCTGAGTTCATATTAATAATATAGGCATTGTTTATCCTTGGAGTTCTCATCAGAATCCACTTCTCAGGCACTACAAAGCCAGGCTTCAGAATAAGACATTCTTTGTTTGTGAAGTGTGTGGAAAAACTCTTATCACAGATTTGAGAAACACTCAGAAGACTGTGATTGAGCTCTTCAACATAGTACACATCTTCAAAACTAAGAGTTCCATTTGTGACCGTGCCCTTCATGCTTATCCTTCCTCCCTTGTCTCCAGCAAATGACACATAGCCTCCATTGAATGGTGTAACTTCATGCAACTGAGAGAAATCCCCAGTCATATGCCGGGAATAGCCACTATCTACATACCAAACATGTTTAAGCTTGCTTGGCTTTCCCTGCATAGTACACATTCAATTAATGAGAAACAGGTACCCAAATCATAACAGATTTAGGTACTTTGGTAATAGAATAAACTCTATCCTTGGGTTTGGGTTTGGGTCTGTTTGAATTGTGCTTAATATGTTTTGTCATGCTTCCACTGCCCTGGTCAACTGGTTTTTTCTTAGTTTTGAAAATCCTTGGAGTTTGCTTATGAAAACCAGATTGTGTTTTGTTTGATTTCTTATGTCTTTTTGCAGTGGAAGGAGTCTGAGTCTGAGTCCGCTTTTGAGAGGTTGCCTTAGGCTTGGAGGATGGTACAATCCTCACATGTTTGTTAACCGGTTTAGCCTTAGGTATGACCTTCTGATTCTTCCCATAGAAGAATTCAGTAGGTCGGTGCAGACAGTGTCTAGCAATGTGGCCTTGTTTCCCACATGCATAACAGCAGACCTTTTGGTGAAATTCAATTGGATCAAAGGGCTTTACATCACAGTTACTTTGACTAGAGGATGAGTTTGAAGAAATTTGTTCCAATGACCCAGTTGGAATATAAGGTTCACAGTTAGGGTTCAACTGTGAACATTCCTCTTTAGTAACTGTGGAATGAGCCGGTGCAGTTTGTGCTGTCAAAGGAGAGAAGGTTGATTTTATAGCAAATGTTTTTTGAAAATGTTTCAACATATCATTAAGATTAATGTCAATTTCATCGAATTTTCCAACAAAATCAGTTTTTGGAACAAAAGATGATTGTCTTGTAGATGTTGAACAATTTGTGCTCCTCCCAGCACTTCTTTCTACCTTCTTCTCCTCTAAACCTGCAACACTTAGTTTTTCTGCACAAACCTTAGAATCATTAGTCATAACAGGGTCAGCTGTGAGCATAACCGGTTTGGTGGGGAAATCACAAGCACGACTAGAATCCAATTCCAAGTCATCAACAGATGTGTTGATCCTTGGCATGCATGAGTAATTATGGTTAAAGGGTGGTGCACACTCCTTAAAACCAAGACCCTTATTATCCCTCTTGAATTGTATGCTTACCATGTTTTCTAAAACTTTGCTTGAATAATCAAATTGTTCACATTTTACTAAAATTTTAGAAAGTTGAGTTTTGGCTTGGTCTAGCTCCAAAGTGAGTTCATCGATTTTGCGTCTAGCATCACGATAGTTGGACTCTTTATCACTTAAAAGTTCTTTTAGCCTTGCCACATCCCGACCCTCGGCTTCAAGTTTCCTTTTAAAAATTCCTTCATTTTTAAGAAATTCTAAGTTAAAGTATTTAAGTTTGTTTAATTCTTTGATTAAAGTTTCATTGTGTGACCTGTACTTAAATACTTTATTTATGCATGAGGTAGAGCAAAGATTTTCAGTTACCTCCTTCTGTTTGTCGTCCACCTCGGCCATGAATGCATGACTCAGAGTCAGCTCTAGTTCCTGCACCTGATCACTCCAATCATAGGAGTCAGTCTCTTGAGTCACCAGTGCTTTCGATGTGCTAGCACTTCCTCCCGCAGCTGCAGTCACATATTTCTCTTCAGTCTTCTTTTCTCCTTCTTTAGACACTTTCGGCTGCTTACATTCTCTGGCAAAGTGACCCGGTTGGTCGCAGTTGTAACATCGCAGCTTTGATTTATTAAAACCAAGCTTCTTTCCAGGATTGTTTCCAAAGCTATTTCTTCCATATCGCTTGATGAACTTCTTTGCTCTAAACACTGCCATTGCCATCTGCCATGAGATATCCATTTCTTCAACATCAGTTGGATTGATCTGCTCTAGATTGTCTTGAGTGAGATTGGATGGAGCCAATTCACCTGCTATGAAAGCATTGTAACTGTTCATGAATCCTTTAAACAGCAGCAGATTCTCTTCGCTTTCTGGATTGACTTTAGGCACTGATCCGGTTTGTCCAGATGATAGGAATGCAGTCTCAAAAGGAATTGTATGAGATGAAGAAGGCTGATAGTGCTGCATTCCTGATGATTGAAGACTGATTGCTAACAGATGGGCAGAGTTCTCAGATGCAGGAGCAATGCCCATTGAGCTGGCATGATTCAGTGCTCTCTGCTTATCATCCATATCATAGGAGTTGATGATTGAGATCAGCTCACTCAAAGAAGTTTTGTACATATCTTTGGTCCTTTTGATTGTTGTACAATTTGAATTCCAAGTGTAAGGTAATGAGTTCAGCAGCTTCTTGTTCACCTCTCCCTTGGTCATCTCAATTCCAGAACTACTCATCTCAGTCATCAGATGAGTGAATCTGTTAAGTTGTGCTTCAAGAGACTCTCCCTTGATGTGATTAAACATGTTAAACCTTTGCCTGAGCATATCCTTCCGACTTTCTCGCATGTCCTCATTTCCTTCAAATCTTTCAACCAAGGCATTCCAAAGTTCCTTAGCAGTCTTGTGCTCCTTAAATCCGTGAGCAACATCAGTCGATAAGGTCATTGTAATCGAAGCATACGCCTTTTCATCCTTTTCCATCATGAGTATGTCATTGTCGGTGTACAATTCCGGATCCTTGGGAACAAGAGGACCATTGATCTCACTCTGGTATGAGGGTACATAGGGACCCTCCTCAATCGATCTCCAAAGCTTTGGATCGATATACTTGATGAATGACTGAAATCTGAACTTCCAATCTTGGAAGTTATCTCCTGAAAAGGGCCTTGGTGGCTTTGTTCCGGTGCCGATCTCATTGTCCAGATTGAGTAAGTTGGACAAATTTGTCAGATTCTTTGAAGCCATGATGAATCAGAAAATTTTCCAAGTCCAGTACACGAATTCCCTGTAGCTCCCTGTAGATACTGCTCAAAGTTAAACAGATAAATCTGTACTCGAAACTCCTTGTAATCGAAAATATCCATGTACTCGAAAATCTTCTTGTACTCGAAAATTCTCTTGTACTCGAAATCCTGTGTGTATTCGAATCTGACACTGTATTCGAAATTCTGTAGTCGAACTCCTCTTGTACTAGAAAAGTATTTATACTTCGAACACTCTAACTATACTCGAAATAGCTGAACTCGAAAATTCTGAACTCGAAAATACTTAACAAAAATTTTATAAAAATATTTCTTAAGATTTGGAGTCCCAAATTTACACAGTAGCTAGATGAAGTAGAGAAGAATGATAAAGTATAAAACTTGCTTCAGAAAGTTGTTACCTTGATGATGAAAAGAGCACTCAAGCTCTGATACCACTTGTAGGTCCTTAAACTGATCAAGATCCAAACTTTATCTTCATAATCATCATCGTTGATGTCTAACGAGTGCGGAATCCAAGTTAGAATCAAGAAAGCAATAAGAAAAATGCAAACTTTTATAAAATCTGAAAAGTTCGAGTACAAGTGCCTCAATACGTCTAGAGAGCAAATGCCTCGGGATTCCAACCTAACCCTGTACAAAATACGTCTATTTATACTAGGCCTAGGAGTACATGAAATCTATTACAAAAGTTCGAGCACACGATCAGTTCGTGTACTCGAAATACTGTACACGAATTATCATCAAAAATCTGATCTTTGACTCTTCCGGGTTGACTTTGTCAGTCTTCATCGTTTAGCGGGCTCTACAGGGGGTTTTGGATTTCTTGGCCACACTCTTCTGTCTTCTTGTGAAAGACCGAGTGATAATAGAAACTGTTTTTTGGCTTATTTTGGATGCATTTAAGATGGTAGGAAGTGAGGTATGTGAAGATAATTCTAGAAGGGTTTGAGAAGCATATTTTGGAGAAAGGGTAGGTGAGTTTTCTTTATTGGTTTTTACAGGTGAAGAGGGGACGGATATGATGGGAGAGGTTTTTTTGGGAGAGATTGGGTTATGTTCAGATTGGACAGACTCAGTTTGAACTGGTATGTCCTGAGTGGTGGAGGCTAAGGAAGAAGGGGTTGTGGTTGTGAGTTTAAATGATTCAGTGGGAGCTGGTTTGGTGGGTTTGGGTTTTCTGGTCACACCAGATGCTCCAGTTTCCACTTAAGATTTAGCTTCCCTCTGTTTCTGTTCAGAACTGGCCTTAGCAACCTCACTATGAAATTGCTGATCTAATGCAGCTTTGAGAAGTGCCTCCTGATTCTTCAGCCTTATTTCCTTCATTCTTCTCTATTCAGTCTTGTCTTGAGCCCTTTTGGCAGCTTGGGCTTCATCAGCATGTTCCTTGAACTAAGGAGGAGAAGGAGCTATTCGTGTGAGAGACTCCAAAAAGAGAGTGTGATTAGCTACCTCATGTTGTAAGGAAGAAAGTTTGGAATCTACTAAAATATTCAGTAGATTCATTTAAAGCTTCTAGGTGTTATGGAAATCTTTGGTAAAATTGGTGAAGAGAGTGGTGAGATGGGTCTTAAGAAGTGGGTTTAACACTTCTGGAAAAGTTTGGGTTGAGAAGATGGGGGACAGTGGAAGTAGGTGGAGCATTTGGGAGACCTTCAAGTGAAGGTGCCTGAATTGGGATGGATTGTGGTTGCAGGACTTAGTCATTCAAAACTTTTGTGACTAGCTCAGTGAGCTTGGTCATATCAGCCAGAATAGAGAGACAGTAGCCGTCAATTCCTTGAGTTTGAGATCCGATTCGTCCAATCGTTTAAGGATATCATCCGAACCCTTGACTGATGGGTCAGTTTAGCATGACTTGAGTCCATCTCAGAAGTGTCATGTACCCCTTTTTCTTGGTTATGGGGATTTCCAGCCTGAGTTTAAAGAACTTCACTAGCTGTTGCCATAGCTGGAGTCTTAGTGCCTAATCCATCCAGGTGAAGACCCATTGGGTTTTCATGTGAGATGGATGCTCCAGATATATGATCATGAAGTTTAGATGGACTGAACATCCTGATTTCATCCTCTTCTCCTTGGGTAGGAGATTGATGATCTTGAGCTGTGGTTTGAAGGGGTTGTTCCTTAGTTGGTGAGGGGGATGAGAACCAATTTGCTCAAAATTAGAATCAATCTCGTGGAGAATTCGGGCAATTGAGTCAAGGGCTTGTTGTGGTGAAGAAACAGAAGTGTCCTTGGGAGATTGGACTGTCATCTAAGTGTCAAGTGACACTTCAGTGGTTTGTGTGGGATCCCTTTGGGTTACAACATCATCCTGTTGAGAGGATTGATGAGGAGCTAGATTGGTTTGAGATTCAGGATCCATCTGTGAGGCTGGAACAGATGGATCTACCTGTCCAGTGAGGACAGAGACTTGTTCAAGGATCTCAACTTCCTGAACAATCTTTTTGGGCTTTTTAGGTTTGGGGGCTTTGGTGGATGCTTTTCTTTTGTAGGTACCTTAACAGGTGTGGAAGAGGAGGTGGATGTGGGCTCACCGAGGATGGTTGTGTCCTCAGTTTCATCCATGAGTTTGGCCTCAGTGTTTAGCCTAGAGAACACCTGCTTGTCAATGCTCTTGACATTAGAGAGAGGAGCAATATGACAAATAGTATAAACATCAGCAAACATACATGTCATTACAAAACGAGGGTACAACAAAAACATGGAACTATTTTGGTGATGTACCAAATGGTCAAAAATTATTTGGGACAGTTTGACCCTTTCGTTGGAAAGAATTGCATATGTGACATATTGCATGTCATAGGGCATTTCTTCCCAACTAGTTGTCTTTTGAGAAAGACACTGCAATATGGTGTGATACAGAAACTTGTACTTAGGATAACAATAGGCTTTGTACAAGGTTCTGTTCTTCAGGTCTCCCTGATAATCACACTGAACAAAAAAAGAATGAAGAAGTTTAAGAGGAACAGCGGTGGGTGCATCAGTATCACCCAGATTTAGGGCAAGAATAAGTTTAGAGGGGGTGATGGAAACCTGTTGACAAGCAACCACAGAGGTGATTCTTTCAACAGATTCATCCTTAGACACCAAAGCAGAGTTCGCCCAAAACTGATTTAGGGCAGACTCAGAAATAGGAGGGTCGAGAGTAAGAGCAGTGTGAAGAAAGGATTTTACCAGAATGTCGTCGACCTCATCATAGTGGGGATATTCAGAAGACATGGTGAGGTAGGCTGAAAGGTTGTGAACCGGCTTGAGTTTCAAAGCTTCAGATGCCATGGAAGTAGCAAAGATCGAAGAACAGTTTCAAGAATAGAACACGATTACAAATTTTGCTTAAGTTCAAAGAGATAAATAAGGAAAAATATAACCGTTGTATATGTGTGCGATTTCATTAGGAGAAACCGCCACTACTTATAACAAAATTAAAAGTTTTACCTTAGGGTTTTTACCCATTGGACAAACCTGTAAGCATAAAAGAGAAAACTAAAGACAAACCAGTACTTTCATGCAAACCCTGATGTACAGACAATGTTTTATCTTGGAATGAAGCCTGCTCTGATGCCGTTACCACGATCATCATGAGGAGAACACTCAGACAAGATCAGTGTAATTGCATCAAGCCAGATGACATTCCAGACAAGTAGTTGTCCTTCGCCATAAGAAGCATTTCCAGTTTGAGTTGAAGAAAGATGAACTTCATGACCACAAGTGTGATCATGAAGTTTCTGATAATTTAGGTTAAGAGCGGATGAATGCAACTACGGGGGAGAGAAACAACTGATTTAAATAAGGGGGAGATGATTAGTAGTTAATGAGATCAAGGGGTAAGATTGGAAAATGGAAAGATATTTTAGCCGTAAAAACAACTAATGAGTGTCAAATCTATTAATTGTAGGGTGTCAAGTCTTCAGCGTAATTAGTGAGAGTCAAATCAGGCGTAATTATCAAGGCTTAATAACCATAGAGTGAAAAGGATTTTAACCACAGAAAGGTATTAACTGCGGATAAGTTACCGCGGGCACAACCACGGATGTGGTAAAACCACAGAGTGTTTAAAATGTAACAACGGATGGAGCATAACCGCGGATAGATATAAAACAGTTGTTAATGTAACCACTGAGGTCTATCCGTGGTTTGGTAGAACCACTGAGAAAAGAACCAAGGTTAGTTTATCAGTGGTTTTCCCTTTGTCAATTGTTAGGATAGTTAGAGAATTATCCTTTTGTATAATGATTTAAGGTTTAAGAAATGTATTCTTAACCATATTTATTAATTTATTAACTCATATTTATCATGCCTAATTTGGAAACAAACTTTGAAAGGGTTGACGAGTCCAAGGGCTTGGTAAATATGTCTGCTACTTGGTCACTTGTAGATACGTGTTCTGGGACAATTAGTCATTTTTCAAAACAGTCTCTTATGAAGTGATGCCTTATTTCTATGTGTTTAGTTTTAGAGTGATAGATAGGATTTTTTATTATGTTTTTGGGCGCTTCACTGTCTATTAAAAGGGGTGTTTTCAGTTCTGTTATTCCAAAGTCCAACAGTTGGTATTGTAACCAAAGGATTTGGGCTGTGCAATGTGCTGCTGCTATATACTCAGCTTCAGCAGTTGAATTTGACACTGATATTTGCTTTTTGCTTTGCCATGAGACCAAGCAATTTGCAAAGAACTGACATCCTCCTAAGGTAGACTTCCTGGTTAGTGAACATCCTGCATAATCACTGTCTGAAAAACCAACAAGCTTGCAATATTGATTAGCAGTATACCAAATACCTAGTATAGGGGTACCTTTTAGGTATCTGAATATCCTTTTCACAAATGATAAATGGGGCTATTTAGGGGTAGATTGGAATCTTGCACAGACACATGTGGCATACATGATATCTGGCCTTGATGCAGTGAGATACATTAAAGATACAATCATGCACCTTTAGAGAGTTTGATCTACAGGTTCATCATTTTCATCTGGAGTTATTCCAGGTGCAGTTGTCATGGGGGTAGAAATTATTTTGCAATAAGTCATTTCAAATTTATTCAAAAGATCTTTTACATATTTGGACTGATGAATGAAAGTTCCATTAGGGGTTTGTTTGACTTGATGTCCTAAAAATGTTTTTAGTTCACTTAAAGCACTCATGTCAAACTTAGAAGACATTAATTTTGAAAATTTTTCACATAAGGAAGGTTTTGTTGATTCAAAAATAATGTCATCAACATAGATTTGGACCAGCAAAAGTTCCTTATCTACCCTCTTAATGAACAAAGTCTTATCAATGTTCCCCCTAGAAAATATATTCGAAAGAAGAAATTGAGAGAGAGTATCATACCATGCTCTTGGTGCATGATTTAAACCATATAGGGCTTTGTCTAATATGTACACCCAGTCAGGATGATGAACATCATGAAATCCTAGAGGTTGACAGACATCGACTTCCTCCTTAACAATTCCGTACAAGAATGCACTTTTTATATCTATTTGAAAAACCTTTATGTTGTGGGATATATCAAATGCAAGGAAGAGTCTTATGGCTTCAAGTCTAGATACAGAGGCAAAGGTTTCATCATAATCTATGCCTTCCTCTTGGCAGTACCCTTATACTACCAATTTGGCTTTATTTTTTATTACAATGCCCCTGTCATCAGTTTTATTCCTAAATACCCGTCTAGTTCCTATAAGGTATTTTCCTTTGGGCAAGGGGTAGAGAGTCCAAACGTTTTGTCTTTTAAACAGTAACAGTTCATCCTGCATAGCTTCCACTCAATTATTATCGTTGAGAGCCTCTTGATACTTAGATGGCTCAATTTGGGATAGGAAAGCAGCATGAAGACAAAAGTTTGAGATTTGGCTCCTAGTTTGAACACCTTTATTAAAGTCATCCAGAATCTATTCTAGAGGGTGGTTTCTATTGAAGGGAATGATATCCAAACAGTTATTAGTAGAGGCAGCATCAGAAGAAGATGAATTTTAAGCAGGGCTAGGAGAGTTTTCAAATGTGTTAACAGGAGCTTGTTCAGAGATATCTACTGGTGCATTATCAATTATTGAAGATGTGGAATTAGATACATGTTCGCTTTGATCTTGAAGATTTATTGGATAAGAAGGAATGCAAGAAAAGAAAAGAACTGAGACACTAAGCACTCCTAAAGAGATGACAAAAAAGAGGAGGTTAATGCAGATTCATTGAATTTGACATCAATGGATTCCTCAACAATCCTAGTCCTGAGATTGAAAGCTCTGTAAGCTTTGGAAGTTTGAGAGTATCACACAAAGTAACCAGAGTCCACTTTTGCAGCAAACTTGGACAAGGAGTCCTTTGCATTCAAAATGAAACAAGGACACCCAAAAACTCTTAAAAAGGAAATGAGAGGCTTTATTTTGTGAAGGACCTCATAGTCAGTTTTGTTATGTCTTTTCACAATGTGAACTCTATTCAAAACATAAGAAGAAGTGTTTACTGCCTCATCCCAAAAAGATAAACGTAATCATGAGTCTGCAAGCATGGTTCTTGCAGCCTCAATTAGCGTCCTATTTTTTCTTTCCACAAATCCATATTGAGCAGGAGTTCTAGGAACACTGTATTGTATAAGGATTCCTTTGGAAGTGCATAACTCATCAAGAACATGATTCTTGAATTCAGTACCATTATCACTTATAATTACCTTGACAGGAAGACCAAATTGTCTTTCAAGTTGAGTGATAAGAGCTTTTATTTTATCAGCGGTCTCATCTTTGCTAAAGAGAAAGAAGGTCAAGCAAAATCTTTAGTAATCATCTACAACAACTAAACAGTATCTCTTTCTGGCTATACTAGCTACCTTCATAGGACCAAATAGATCCATATGAAGCAGATTAAGACAGTTAGTTGTTTTAGATTCCTCAATAGACGTATGTGATGATTTATGTTGCTTTCCCCTTAAGCAAGATTCACATTGTCATTCAAAATGAAATTCTTGTAAAGGTAATCCTCTTACTAATGAAAGGGTAGAAAGCTTATGAAGAGTTTGATGATTTAGGTGGCTAAATCTTCTAAGCTAGAGGGCATTTTCAAAAGATGAAGCTTTGGCTATGAGACATGTAGGAATGGATGTTTGACAATCAGTTGTCATGTCCACAACATAGACATTCCCACTTCTCTTAGCCGTCAGCAGAGTGTGTTGGTCAATTAAGACCTTTAATTTAGAATTTATTTCAGGAGAAAGAATTTTACAGCTGTCCTTGGTGAAAAATGAACTATAGTTTTTGTCTGCTAATTGAGAAACACTCAAGAGATTAAACTTGAGGTTTTCAACTAGGCTGGCATCCTTAATGTGCAGTTTTACACTAAGGACAGAACCAGACCCAACTATCCAACCCTTTGCATTGTTTCCAAAGGAGACAGACCCTCCATTCTTTGGAATGAAGTTATTTAGGTTGGATCTGCATCCTGTCATATGCCTTGAGTCACCACTGTCCACATACCATAAGTGATTTTGGTTTGAAGAAGCTCTCTGCAAATAGAGGATCAAATGCAATAGGTTAGATATGAGTCAATGTTTATTTCTAGAAAAGAAGAGAACCAGTCTGAGAGTTTATTTGTTTTGTTGCATGTTATTCATCAATTTCTGCATCATTTGAATCAATTGTTGCTGATTTTGATCAGAATATTGATCTGTGAGTCCACAGAAGGAGGATTCACAGGAGTAGGTGAGTAGGGAATAGAGTTCACCATAGGGTAAGAAGGTGGTGTACCAAGGGTTAATGGCCTAGGAAATGTAGCAAAAGGAGGGGGTGAGTAGAATGATGAATGAGGGTTTGATCTTATTGTGTTATTAGCATCTTGTCTACTTGCTTTCTTAGCCTTCTTCATTTTATTAGGGGGTTACCTTTAGATGAAGACGCATGTTCAGCTTTCAACTTTTCTGCTTTCAGCTTATCTCTTATTTTCTCTAGGGGAGTTTTTGTCCTACAGTTCTCAGTAGAATGATTGTATTTGAAACACTTTAAGCAGGCAGAAGATAAGGATGAATAGTTTGAAATGAATGGTTTGTTAGCCTTCATTATTGGGTATGGAGGGTGAGGATAAGAAGGAGGAAATTGGATATCAACCATAGGCCTTTTTTCCTTTGTCAAGAGCGGCCTTTTGGTCAATAGTGGTTTCCTGTTGTATTGTACCTTCTAAACTTTGAGTAGAACTCATAGCAGGAGCAATCTCAATTTGTTATGAAGAGTTATTTTTATGAACATTATCCAAGTGTGTTTCTTTTGGTTTTTCCGAATTTGTATTAGTGGGGTATACAAACTTTGGAAAATGTCCAGACTGATACACCCTTGTAGGTGTTGTCACACCCCCAATTTTTCAACTAACGGAATCATACCGTTTGGGAACGTGACAAACCAGGATCTCAGATCATTAGACATAGCGAAGACCTCTATATGAATTTCAAAACATACTTTGGTCTTTAGAACATAACATCAGAGATTTCAAAAGTTGCGGAAGCGTTATAAAACCAATAACAGTTGTATAATGTAAAATACAATACAAAGTTTCAAATGTTTAAAATCCAAATAACTAAAATGTTTAAAATGCATGCGACTCTATCTCCTAGTCCATGCCAGCTTTAACGCGCGCCTTAGCGTCCTGAGAAAACATGTAAATCAAGCCAACACAAAGGTTGGTGCATAACACAGGTTTTAAGTATTCACAATGTTCAAAACAACAGTTTGAATATCAAGTTGTAGATAACATAATCACACATGCACAGTCATGATAGCTAGTCATATAAACTATTTACATAAGTGGTCGACACCGAAGCTGACGAATTGCCATGCTATAGCATGTTTTTGTCTTGCCACTATTGTCTAGCACAACAATAGTAAGATGTGTTTGGTCAGTCAAACACCTGCGTAGATCCCATCTACCAGGTGAGGTTTGTCAAACCTAATAGATCTATTTCCAACTACCACGCTTTGCGTTACAGCAAACTAAACGGTTCGAGGTGTGTAAGGACTTTCAATTGCTATGTTGTCACATAATGTAAACAGCTAACTCATGCAAGTGATATGTATCTAAAAAGAGTTTGTTGCACATGTTTTCTCCCCCAAAACAGTTTAAAATAAGAAAGGGGCCGTGTACGCACCTTTGAGTATTGCAGAATGATCAATACACGCGAAATCGTGTAGATAATCCTCTTACGAAGGATCTGTGTTTAAACAATAACACTGTGTTATTCGAAAAGTCGTTTTGTGCTTGAATCACATACATGTCAACACACGTATGTTAAAGTGTGAGAATTATGCATACGGAAGTACGCGTTCTTTTGAAATCGTTTAAATAAAATCCTATACGATTTTATTTAATTAAACGTAGTTATACGCGATTTCGTTTTCGGATTAAAATACCATTTTTATCATTCCAATTGGTTCGGGATGAAATTCTGGTTCCAACGAAATTTGAACGGGTTAAAACGGAGTTCGTATGCGAAAGTTATGCCAAAAATACTAAAATGATTTTAAAAACTCAAAAATGGTGGAACCCGGGATCGAACCCACGACCCCCCACTCCACACACACACATCTAACCATTCCAGCCCGCTAGGGTATCGCACAAGGACTCCAAAAATAAATCGTTTTAACTCCTATCAAGTCGGATTCCTCTTGTTTAACATCAACCGAACCAAACCCCTTTATTTGATCCCTAATTCGAATCCCTTCGAACCCGAAACCATAGGGATTTTATCACTCATGATCCTGCGAACGAGCTATGCTATTTAATTTTACAAACAACCTCATTTGAATTAAAATCTCCAATCGTTTTATGCTCAAGAACCCTAATACTTGAAATCTTAAAATTCGCTTCTGTTTCAAACAATTATTATGTGCATTTCCTTAAACGCACCATTCAGATCCTAACTGTATAATTTAATTCGATTACTAACTCGTTTAAGCAAGAAACCCCCAAAACGTTTTTCCCTATGAACCCTAGAACTTGATCTTATACGATTCGCTATGATATTATGAAATTGAGATGTGCTTATTGTTAATCGGTGGGTTCTGAGTCTGATAGCACCATTTGATTTAATTTTTAAACCCATCACGATCGAATCCCCCAAAACCGTTCTTATTACAAGCCCTAGAAATCGAAACCCATCAAATCGTTGTAACTAATTAAAATTGATACATGGGTTAGCTTATTCGAGACCTTCTGAAACTACCCATGTACATTAATTTTATTTTAAAGCTCGTTTGATACAAAACCCCCAAACCATTCCAACGATGAACCCTAATTACTTGAACTCTAACAAATCGATGTTATCAGTTGAAATTGATTTAGGATAAACCTTAGTCGGCCATGTTAGAAGGTTTTGAAGTGATTACTTACTTGCTTTGATATCGAATTGCTGAATCTCGACTTTAGGTTGCTTCTTCGGCCGACCTCAATTCAATTCCTCAATCCGATGCTTCTGCGATCGAAGTGGTGTATGCTAGATACTCTGAGAATACCGATTGAAGTGTAGGAGCGTTCAATTGTGAATGTCCTAATCGAATTTATCGAATTTGATCCATAATTGCTACGGTTACAACCTTTAGTCTTCAATCCATGATTAATTCGAAGTTGTAGGAACTTAAAACGCTTGATTGATGATAATAATCATCAGTACATTTAATTGGGAAGTTTAATTTGATTAACTCCAACCGTTACATGTGTATTTCGAATTAAATCATGACTAACACCCACGAATTTTGACTTCTAAAGTCAAAATTGGACTTTTAAATCAATTACAAGTCTAAATTTTGTAAGTAGAGCAACTTGAGACTGATTTCTACTAATTCCAATCCTTTAAGTATGGTTTAGCTCAATTACATAACATTTCAGTTAATAAAGTTGAACCGAAAATCCCAAATTGTCACAAATCGGGCTTCTTAGAACATCGTTGGGCTTAATTAACCCAATTGGACTTCTTAAATACAATTGGGCCTCATTGGGCCTTCCTTGGCCTTATTGGGCCTTCCCTGGGCCTACTTTGTTTTCATTGGGCCTCACTTGACCTTATTGGGCCTTACTGGCCTCCCTTGGCTTATTTGGCCCACATTAGCTCTGTTGGGCCTGTGATCTCACCATCTTCAGTTAACAAGGTTAATCCGAAAAGTCGGATTGTCACATCATCCCTTTGTTGAAGGAATTTTCGTCCCGAAAATTAATAAGTGTTAGGAGTAGTTAGGAAACTACTTACGAGTTTAAATCGTACGTGTTAATGTGATTTGATCATTCTGTGTGCTTGTGTGTACTCACACACACAATCTAATGCTTGCAGCATCACAACTACTTGTGATCGTTCAATGTGACTGTTTGCATGTACACTAGTTAGTTCACCTAACTGTGACTGTTTGTGTTTGATCATGTTTGATCATACTATGCTGTGTAACCTCACACATAGTGAGTGTCTGTTTGATCATACTGTTTGTACTATGCAACCTCGTACATAGTAAAATGTGTGTAACTAATCATGCATGTACTACCATAACATGTAACATATGAAATGTAGCACATAAAATGTATAAAATGTAACACAAATGTTTATAACAAAACCAATTGAATAAAGTGTTTGTGCTTACAGTTTGAAATTTGCAGTGTTGATGTGTGAAAGCATCACGTCATCCCCTTGTTGAAGGAAATTTCGTCCCGAAATTTAACGTGCGCTCTCAGTGTTAGCAGTAGCTGTTTTGAATAGATGAGGATATTTCTTCATCATTTGATCTTCCCGTTCCCATGTGAATTCAGGACCACGTCTTGAATTCCATCGAACTTTGACTATCGGAATCTTGCTTTGTTTCAGTTGTTTGACCTCTCGGTCCATGATTTATGCTGGTTCTTCAATGAATCGTAACTGTTCATCTACTTGTATTTCCTCCAACGGTACAATCAATGTCTCATCAGAAAGACATTTCTTTAAGTTCGATACGTGAAAAACATCATGAACTCCACTGAGTTCATCTGGTAACTTGAGTTGATACGCCACCGGACCAATCCTTTTCAGGATTTCAAAAGGTCCTACGTAACGTGGACTAAGCTTCCCGCGCTTGCCGAATCGTATCACACCTTTCCAAGGTGATACCTTTAGAAGAACTCGGTCTCCTACTTGAAATTCTAACGGTTTTCGACGTTTGTCAGCATAACTCTTCTGTCGATCCCGGGCCGCTGCCATACGATTCCGGATTTGAACTATCTTCTCTGTTGTCTCGTGCACCAGTTCAGGACCTGTTATCTGACTGTCACCAATTTCAGCCCAACAAACTGGTGAACGACATTTGCGACCATACAAAGCTTCAAACGGTGCTGCTTGAATACTTGTATGATAACTATTGTTGTAAGAAAATTCCACTAACGGTAAGTGATTCTCCCAACTATCACCAAAGTCAATTACACAAGCTCGTAACATATCCTCGAGCGTTTGAATCGTTCGTTCACTTTGACCGTCGGTCTGTGGATGATAGGCGGTACTCATATCCAAGCGAGTCCCCAATGACTTATGAAGTGATTTCCAAAAGTTGGAAGTAAATCGAGCAACCCGATCTGATATGATAGAGATTGGCACGCCATGCCGTGCTACTACTTCCTTGATGTAAATACGAGTCAGTTTCTCCATCTTATCAGTTTCCTTGATTGCTAAAAAGTGTGCAGATTTCGTTAATCGATCGACAATTACCCATATCGTATCACAACCACTCGGTGTACGGGGTAACTTAGTAATGAAGTCCATCGAAATCTGTTCCCATTTCCACATCGGTATCTCTGGTTGTTGCAGTAAACCAGATGGCTTCTGGTATTCAACTTTGACTTTCGAACAAGTCAAACATTTGCTAACGTACTTAGCAATATCAGCTTTCATGTGAGGCCACCAATACAGTGCCTTCAAATCATGATACATCTTGTCTGATCCCGGATGGACTGAATATCTGGACTTGTGTGCTTCATCCATCACGAGTTCCCTTAAACCTCCATAAAAAGGTATCCACATTCGATTAATGAAATAACGAATTCCATCAGGTTTAACATCCAATTGTTCTTCCATTCCTCGTAAGGATTCCGGTACTAAGTTTTCCTTTTTCAAGGCCTCAATCTGAGCACTGTGCACCTTGTCAGGTAAGTCAGTATGTATTGTCATCATAAGTACGCGAACCCGTCTTGTTCCCGTTGTATCTTTTCTGCTCAAAGCGTCAGCTACCACATTAGCTTTTCCCGGGTGATACTTAATCGCACACTCATAATCGTTCAACAACTCAACCCATCGTCGTTGCCTCATATTAAGCTCCTTCTGATCAAAGATATGTTGCAAACTCTTATGATCAGTGTAAATAGTACACTTAGTTCCATACAAATAATGCCTCCAAATCTTCAAAGCAAAAACCACTGCTCCTAACTCCAAGTCATGAGTAGTGTAATTCTTTTCGTGTGTTCGTAGTTGTCTGGAAGCATAAGCAATCACTTTATCACGTTGCATCAACACACATCCCAAACCTTGTGCAGATGCATCACAATACACCACAAAGTCTTCCGTCCCTTCCGGTAAGGACAGAATCGGTGCGCTGCAGAGTTTTTGTTTCAATAACTGGAACGCAGTTTCCTGTTTATCCGTCCAGTTATACTTCGTTCCCTTATGCGTAAGAGCTGTGAGTGGTTGAGCGATCTTTGAGAAACCTTCAATGAATCGTCGATAATAACCCGCCAAACCAAGGAATTGTCGTACCTCGGTAGGGGTCTTTGGCGCTTCCCAATTCTTAATCGCTTCAATCTTCGCTGGATCAACATGTATGCCCTTTTCGTTGACTATATGACCCAGAAATTGTACTTCTCGCATCCAGAAATCACATTTCGAGAACTTAGCGTACAATTGTTCTTGTTTCAACAATTCCAATAGTAATCGAAGATGTTCAGCGTGTTCCTCCTCAGATTGTGAATAAATGAGAATGTCATCGATGAAAACAATGACAAACTTATCAAGATAAGGTTTACAAACACGATTCATGAGATCCATGAATACAGCTGGAGCGTTTGTCAACCCAAATGGCATGACCAAGAACTCATAATGGCCATAGCGTGTTCTGAATGCTGTCTTCGGAATATCCTCCTCCTGAACTCTTAGTTGATGATAACCAGACCTGAGATCAATCTTCTAGTAGTAAATCGAACCTTGCAACTGATCGAACAGATCGTCAATCCTGGGTAACGGATACCGGTTCTTGATAGTAACCTTGTTCAATTCCCGGTAATCGATACACATACGGAAAGTTCCGTCCTTCTTCTTTACAAACAAAACTGGAGCTCCCCACGGTGAAAAACTAGGTCGTATGAAACCCTTATCCAACAACTCTTGCAATTGTGTAGATAACTCTTGCATCTCTGACGGTGCAAGTCGATAAGGCGCCCTAGCTATCGGTGCTGCATCTGGTGTAAGGTCGATTCGGAACTCCACCTGTCTGATAGGCGGTAATCCCGGCAAGTCTTCTGGAAACACCTCCGGAAATTCACAAACTACAGGTATATTTTCAATCTTCTTCTCAGCTACTGGCTTTTCAGTTATAAGTGCTATAACTGTCGTATGACCTTTCCGCAGACATTTGTGTGCTTTCATACAAGATATGAGATGCAGTGGCGTACTGCTCTTCTCGCCTTGTACATATAATGTCTCTCCCTGCGGAAGAGGTATGCGAACAATCTTTTCATGGCATACAATTTCAGCCTGGTTTTTAGACAACCAGTCCATGCCAATAACCACATCAAAACTGCCTAAGGCAATAGGCATAAGATCAATCTCTAATGTTTGACCCATCAAATCAAGGACACATCCCTTAAAGATATTTTCCACTATTATCAACTTACCATCAGCTAATTCCACAGTGTATGGACTATCTAAGGCAGTGGGACTAACATTTAGCAACTTAGCAAGTGAACTAGATACAAAACTCCGGTCGGCACCAGTGTCAAATAACATAGAGGCATAGTGATTATTTAAGAGGAACGTACCCGTAACGATGTTGGGATCCTCCCGTGCCTGACGTCCTCCAATCACAAACGCCCTGCCTCTAGCACCATTGTTGTTGTTATTATTGTTGTTGTTGGTGCCATTACCATTACCATTGCCGTTGCCGTTGCCTGTTGCATTATTATTCTCCCCACTTTTCTTGAGTTGTGGGCAATCCTTCTTGAAATGCCCCATCTTGCCACACTCATAACAACCCTTCTGTGCGTTGTTCTGGTTATTATTCTGGTTGTTGTGGTTGTTCTGTAGCTCCCCGCGACAATCCTTAGCCGCATGTCCAATCTTGCCACACCTCTGGCACTTAGCTCTCTCACACTGATTACCTGCATGATGATACCCACACCGGTTGCACTTGGGGTGTTTACCAATATAACCCCCCGATGATGACGATTGCTGACCACTGTTTGAATTTTGGTAAGACTTGTTTGAGTCTTGCTTCCGGTTTTGCTGATATGATTGTTGGTTGTTACCCTTTGAGTTGTTACCTTCCCACTTTCTTTTATGATCTCCCACCTTGGTAGCAGATGTTCGTTTAGGCAGAGTCCCTTGTAACACTGCCTGATCAGTAAGCTGATGCGCTAAACGAACAGCTTGTTGAATGGTGGTGGGATTTGCTGAAGTAACCAGCCCCTGAATCTGAGGCACTAGTCCTCCAATGTATCTTTCAATCCACTTACTGGCTGGAGTAGCCATGTGTGGTAGCAGTCTGGCCAACTCATGTGACCTGGTTGTGTACTCTTCAATATTTGACCCCTCCATCTTGAGGTGCCAATATTCCTCTTCCAACTTCTGCATTTCACTGCGAGGACAATACTCCTCTTGCAGTAAAGTTTTGAAGTCGTTCCATGTTAAGGCATTTGCCTCACCCAACCCCAGAGTCTGAACATTTGAGTTCCACCAGGTTAATGCTGGGCCCTCCAATGTTCCCGTTGCAAACTTCACTTTGCTCTCGTCAGGGCAGTTGCACATTTCAAACACAGACTCCGCCTTTTCAATCCACCGAAGGAGTCCAATGGCCCCCTCCGACCCTTTGAAATTGTGTGGTTTACAGTCCAAGAACATCTTGAACGTGCAGACTTATGGGTTAACCAATCCCCCAGCTGGACCCTGTGGCCCTGTGTTGTGTGTCTGAGCATACTGTGCGATTGCCTCTGCGACTCTGTTGTTAATTAGCTCGTTGAGCTCAGCAACTGTCATATGTATGTTTCTGTCAGCCATTTCCTTCCTATTTACAAGAAATGTTAGCGCGAAATCAAAATCCAATGTGACATGTGTAAGTAAAACAACAAACACAACATGTAATATAACTCAACACAACTGTCGGAAATAAATAATAATTCTTCAATAGATAGAAACTTTGATTTGAGTACAATACTTTTAAAATAAAACAAAAGTTTTCAAACTACTAATGTAGGAACACAACCCGTTCCTAATAAGTTTAAACAAAACAAACAAAGAAAAATCAATCATCCTCAACGGTGGATTCAGGATCGGAATCAACAACTGGTGCTGGTTCCTCCCCTTCTTCCTCTTCATCCTCTTCCTCATTCTCAGAGGCCACTAAATCCTCTAAGGCTTCTATCCTGCCCTCCAAGAACTCAGCTCGGTTCTCTGAAGCTTCGAGACGATCAATCAAGTTAATCATCTCATTCCGCATATCATGAACCAGATGGGCAAGTTCCTCTTGCCTCTCATTAGCATCCCATTGTTCCTGAGAGTGTTGTGCGATCCTATCTTCTGCCTCGTACAAATCCTCGCGCAGTTTGGCGATCTCCTCAGCGTCCGTCCTTTGCCTCTTAGGCTCAGGAGCATCTAGTACTAGTGGTGAATGTGCAGAAGGTCCCTCAGCAGGGATCTGCTGAGTGCCCTCCTCTGACTCCTCCTCCAGATCCTCATCCGGGTCCTCATCTGGATCCTCCTCGGGATCCTCGTCTGGGTCCTCCTCCGGATCCTCCTCCGGATCTGAGTCATCCATCTCATATGGTGGAGGTGATGGAATAGGTGGTGGTGGTGATGACGGTGGTGCTGGAACTATCGGTTCCTCGTCCTCGGAATCATCAATGTAAATGTAAGGTACTGATGATGATGCCATGCCTGTTACATAATACCATATGTAAGTGCAGTGCCATGGAATGCATAAACAAGTCAATTACATAATGTCATATGTAATTTCTAAGCAATGTGTGTAAACATATGTGTCTAATGTCTAACAGTCATAGTCTAAGCCTACAAATGCAAACCTAGTTCGCTATAACCAATGTCTCTGATACCAATCTGTCACACCCCCAATTTTTCAACTAACGGAATCATACCGTTTGGGAACGTGACAAACCAGGATCTCAGATCATTAGACATAGCGAAGTCCTCTAAATGAATTTCAAAACATACTTTGGTCTTTAGAACATAACATCAGAGTTTTCAAAAGTTGCGGAAGCGTTATAAAACCAATAACAGTTGTATAATGTAAAATACAATACAAAGTTTCAAATGTTTAAAATCCAAATAACTAAAATGTATAAAATGCATGCGACTCTATCTCCTAGTCCATGCCAGCTTTAACGCGCGCCTTAGCGTCCTGAGAAAACATGTAAATCAAGTCAACACAAAGGTTGGTGCATAACACAGGTTTTAAGTATTCACAATGTTCAAAACAACAGTTTGAATATCAAGTTGTAGATAACATAATCACACATGCACAGTCATGATAGCTAGTCATATAAACTATTTACATAAGTGGTCGACACCGAAGCTGACGAATTGCCATGCTATAGCATGTTTTTGCCTTGCCACTATTGTCTAGCACAACAATAGTAAGATGTGTTTGGTCAGTCAAACACTTGCGTAGATCCCATCTACCAGGTGAGGTTTGTCAAACCTAATAGATCTATTTCCAACTACCACGCTTTGCGTTACAGCAAACTAAACGGTTTGAGGTGTGTAAGGACTTTCAATTGCTATGTTGTCACATAATGTAAACTGCTAACTCATGCAAGTGATATGTATCTAAAAAGAGTTTGTTGCACATGTTTTCTCCCCCAAAACAGTTTAAAATAAGAAAGGGGCCGTGTACGCACCTTTGAGTATTGCAGAATGATCAATACACGCGAAATCGTGTAGATAATCCTCTTACGAAGGATCTGTGTTTAAACAATAACACTGTGTTATTCGAAAAGTCGTTTTGTGCTTGAATCACATACGTGTCAACACACGTATGTTAAAGTGTGAGAATTATGCATACGGAAGTACGCGTTCTTTTGAAATCGTTTAAATAAAATCCTATACGATTTTATTTAATTAAACGTAGTTATACGCGATTTCGTTTTCGGATTAAAATACCATTTTTATCATTCCAATTGGTTCGGGATGAAATTCTGGTTCCAACGAAATTTGAACGGGTTAAAACGGAGTTCGTATGCGAAAGTTATGCCAAAAATACTAAAATGATTTTAAAAACTCAAAAATGGTGGAACCCGGGATCGAACCCGCGACCCCCCACTCCACACACACACATCTAACCATTCCAGCCCGCTAGGGTATCGCACAAGGACTCCAAAAATAAATCGTTTTAACTCCTATCAAGTCGGATTCCTCTTGTTTAACATCAACCGAACCAAACCCCTTTATTTGATCCCTAATTCGAATCCCTTCGAACCCGAAACCATAGGGATTTTATCACTCATGATCCTGCGAACGAGCTATGCTATTTAATTTTACAAACAACCTCATTTGAATTAAAATCTCCAATCGTTTTATGCTCAAGAACCCTAATACTTGAAATCTTAAAATTCGCTTCTGTTTCAAACAATTATTATGTGCATTTCCTTAAACGCACCATTCAGATCCTAACTGTATAATTTAATTCGATTACTAACTCGTTTAAGCAAGAAACCCCCAAAACGTTTTGCCCTATGAACCCTAGAACTTGATCTTATACGATTCGCTATGATATTATGAAATTGAGATGTGCTTATTGTTAATCGGTGGGTTCTGAGTCTGATAGCACCATTTGATTTAATTTTTAAACCCATCACGATCGAATCCCCCAAAACCGTTCTTATTACAAGCCCTAGAAATCGAAACCCATCAAATCGTTGTAACTAATTAAAATTGATACATGGGTTAGCTTATTCGAGACCTTCTGAAACTACCCATGTACATTAATTTTATTTTAAAGCTCGTTTGATACAAAACCCCCAAACCATTCCAACGATGAACCCTAATTACTTGAACTCTAACAAATCGATGTTATCAGTTGAAATTGATTTAGGATAAACCTTAGTCGGCCATGTTAGAAGGTTTTGAAGTGATTACTTACTTGCTTTGATATCGAATTGCTGAATCTCGACTTTAGGTTGCTTCTTCGGCCGACCTCAATTCAATTCCTCAATCCGATGCTTCTGCGATCGAAGTGGTGTATGCTAGATACTCTGAGAATACCGATTGAAGTGTAGGAGCGTTCAATTGTGAATGTCCTAATCGAATTTATCGAATTTGATCCATAATTGCTACGGTTACAACCTTTAGTCTTCAATCCATGATTAATTCGAAGTTGTAGGAACTTAAAACGCTTGATTGATGATAATAATCATCAGTACATTTAATTGGGAAGTTTAATTTGATTAACTCCAACCGTTACATGTGTATTTCGAATTAAATCATGACTAACACCCACGAATTTTGACTTCTAAAGTCAAAATTGGACTTTTAAATCAATTACAAGTCTAAATTTTGTAATTAGAGCAACTTGAGACTGATTTCTACTAATTCCAATCCTTTAAGTATGGTTTAGCTCAATTACATAACATTTCGGTTAATAAAGTTGAACCGAAAATCCCAAATTGTCACAAATCGGGCTTCTTAGAACATCGTTGGGCTTAATTAACCCAATTGGACTTCTTAAATACAATTGGGCCTCATTGGGCCTTCCTTGGCCTTATTGGGCCTTCCTTGGGCCTACTTTGTTTTCATTGGGCCTCACTTGACCTTATTGGGCCTTACTGGCCTCCCTTGGCTTATTGGGCCCACATTAGCTCTGTTGGGCCTGTGATCTCACCATCTTCAGTTAACAAGGTTAATCCGAAAAGTCGGATTGTCACAGGTGTGTTCTTTATTGCAGGGATCTCATCTGGAAGAAAGCTGGGGGAGAGAGGTTCAGGAACAGTTTCTTCTACATTATTATCAGTTGTGGCATAATCCTCTAGTGGACTAGTGTGGTTATATCCAATACCAAACTTAGCTTTGTTGTGAACTTGCTTGCTTAGAAGCATTCTGAATCCTTTGCAAAACTCAACCCACTTTTCATAGCTAACTTTAGTTTGGACCAATTCATCTCTACAAGCAGAATATTTCTCATGTTGCAGATCAAATAATGCTTTTATGTTAGCTTTTTCAGTTTTTAAGACAGAAATCTGACCATCTTTATTTTTTATAAACTTCTCAACTTCTAGGTTTTTATTAGCCAATAATTGCTCAAGCTCTTGGTTTTGTTGTTGTAGCAAAACATTGGCCTTCTTTATTTTGGCAAATGCCTCAATGCAAGCATTGGTGCTTAGCTTTTCTAGGGTAGAGGAAGATACATGAGCATCAGGAGATTTAGCTTCAGGTTGGTAAGAGGAGGTGGAGTTCTCACCAATAGCCATTAGATCAAATTATGTTGGCTCATTAGTAATGAGAGCATAGCCTACATCATTAGGCATGCTACTCCAGTCTACATAATCTTGTGTAAAGAGAGCTGGTTGGCTAGATTGTGAAGACTGGACAGCTGGCTTGGTGTGCTTATTTGAGAAGGAAAAGGTGAAATGATCTGGAGTGGAGCAGGAGTAAACTGGTACATGCTGCCATTAGCAGCTTGTACATATTGCCCAATGGGAGAAGGTGAGATTTATATGAGCAGTGTCTTGAGTGTTATTGTGTTTTAGAAAGTGAGAAGAAGATGACGAGTAAGGTGCTGCATAAGAATGGGTATTTGGAAATGTCACATAAGGTGAGGAGTTGTTGTTGGGAGCATTTCTGCATTCCTGGAAAAGTGTCCTGTGCCATGACATCTGTATCACTGAACCTTTGCTTTATTTAGACCAATTCTGGTTTTCCCATGCATACCACGAAATTTTCTTCCTGTCCTCTTATAGAACTTATTAATTCTCATACTTAAGAGGGCAAGTTGATGTAAGATATCCATCTCTTCCAAGTCATCACTTGGAATTTGTTGGAGATCATCCATGATAAAACACAGTTGGTCAGGGGTGAAAGAGGGGTCATCACATGAAGAAGAAGAAGAAGGGATGCCAGTCGCTATGTCAATATGTTCATCATAATCCTGATCAGTAATCTCAGAGTTATGACTAAGAAGAGCAGTGTCCCCCTGAACATACTCCTCTGTTGATTTACCATACTTGACTAATTTATTTTTCTAGTCAATCTCTCGCTCAAAAGTGAGCAACTTACCATGGAGTTGGGTAAGTGAGAGATTACCTGCAACAACCCAACCCGGTTCAAGGCTGACGTGTCACGTATACGGAATCATAAATAAATGCAACAATCCCAAATGTATTTAAAACATAAATACGTAAATCTTAAGTTGATAATTAAACATAACAAAATAAATATTTAAGTTCTAAGTATGATTATTACATTTGATATGGAAATAGAAAATCTACAGTTTTACGACTGATTTTACTCTCAGAAGCTCCCAGCCTGGTTTCCCTGATTATCTACACAATAAAAATAAACACCACAAAAACAAATACAGCTAAGCCAAAGAATGCTCAGTAACGGATAAACAACAGTAAGTAAAGGAAATTAAGAAGGTGGTGAAAATAATCAGAATAATGGCCCGAAA